>JAZDUH010000327.1:46195000-46795000 GCA_036419115.1 Scarus forsteni
CAAATATGACAAAATTGTTTAAATAAAAACAAACCTGTTAGTATAAAAACTTACTGTGTTAGTTCTTGCAGTTTCTTTGTTATTGATTAAAGTTGATAAAAAAAGTAAAATAAAGTATTTGTTGTTTTATTATTTAGATTACTTTAATTGTTTGCAGCTCAAAATTATCCTAGTTGGCTTTTGGTAAGAGTTGTATTATACATAATTGCTGTGCCTCATGCCAGCTTCATGTAACCTCATGCAGAGGCATTTATGTAATGATCTGTCTTTTATTATGGCAGTAACAATAAACTACACAGTCATATGACACTTGAGTCTCATTACTCCAGTTCAAACTTTTCTGGCTAACCTTTCACTGACTATGACTGTCCTTATAAAAAATACAACATAAATATATTCATTTCAAATACAACAGTGGTGTTGTTGTATGAGAGTTACTTTAAAGAATAAAAACATGTTGTGACACCTGCAAAGGGCTTGTCAAATCAGATTGATTAAAGTTGATAAAAAAGGTGAAAGTTCATTTGTTGTTTTATTATTTATGATGATGATTTTAATTTTTTTATTTTCACCACCAGAGAGAGAATCACTGGGCCGGTGCAGTTGCTCAGGTCACTGTGAACAGTAGGCATCTTCTGACTTTGTTTCCTCCAATGTCAAACGGGTTAAGTCGTGTGGGTAACTGTCTCATAATATTTTTACATACAGTTAGAAACCTAGAAATATTGTTTTATAAGGTCTGGTTTAAAATAGTTATAGTTTGGGTCTGATGGTAAATTAATGTATTGATGGTCATTGACAGTGAAGGTCTGCCTAAAAAAGCCTCAACATGGTGGTCTCTGGCTACTTTTCTAAGATTTGCTTTAGGTCTTGAACGTGTTTGCTTTTCTTCAGTCTACATACTTAGCTGTTCTTTAGAGAAATACAAAGAAATAAATGCTAATGTCCCTGTAGTGTTTACTATCTCCCAGAAAAATATGCTATGTTAATTTTGTAGTTCTATATGAGCTTTAGTTGTAAATAGGTTGTCAGGAATTGGCCAAAGTGATGCCTTTTGTTTTTGTTATCTACGTTAAAACGCATCATATTCAATAAACATTAAAATAGCAAATAGATAATAATAATAATAATAATTGTTATTATTATTGTGCAGTTTGCATTGTTTGGCCTCTGAAAGTATAGCAGTTGGAGCCTTGCTCAGACTCTACAGCAGAGATTAACCCACTCAAAACAGACAAAGTTTAAAGTCTGGCCGAAGTTTTGATTTTACAAGGATGTCGAGGGAAAACAGAAGATAGTCACCTTGTCTGAAACACCAAGCTGAGGTGAAAGACAAGACTGAGAATAAGCTGGGGAGACTCAGAGAGCCATACCTGAGTGTATTATAGGCAGTTATCAGTTTTCTGTGGGATTAAAGGTTGTTAATAACAGCATTAATATAATTCTGGAGTGTGTTCTTGCCATTCTTTTGCTGTTTATTCGCCGTGTCATCATTGTTCGTGTTTTATGGATTTCATCAATGGTAATTTGGAAAAAAATAAGGAGACGTGGAGGAGATGTGCCAGGGAGAGGGGAGACCAGAGAAGAGTAATAAAGGAGGCTAACTGGACATGGTCTAATATAAGGAGTTATAACATGGACACTTGTGTATGTATAATAGATTAAGTTTTTTTGGTCGTCTCAAAACTTTGAACATGTTTATTTACAGTTTTTTATGAAGAGAAGCCTGTTTAAAGCTAAAATTCTTTTTTTCTTTTAATTACACTGTTTAAGCATTTATAACATAATAATGACAAATACTTGCCAGAATTGTTTACTTTTATTTCTCATGATAAAGGCTAAAAAAACTTTACTTATGGGACATTTCCTGACACAGATATTGACAAAAAGACAAAAGAACTGTTATAATTATAATATTAAAGGGGTTAAATTATTTCAATTGTGTGTAAAAGTACTTTTTGAACATTTTGAGGACAATGGTAAGGTTAAATAGCTTGTTGTCTGCTGAAAAATAATCGCCAATGCAGTAATTATCCAATATGAGGTTCATACCTGTTTGCTTAGTGAAATCCAGGTGGGGTTTTTTTGGCCCGGCTATGTAATTTAATTGATCGAATTGCTCTTTAACTTTCATTCAGACTACATTAACCATTCAGACATAACAATTTAGAATAATTTGCAGAATTTGCTGTGGGTGCATCTCAAGTCAATAAGATTTATTTTTTTTGTATATTTAAAGTTATTGCACTGATGCTGTAAGATCAATGAAAATATAGATTGTGATATCAATATTAAGCAAAATGGTTGTTAGTATATTTTTTCCATGATTAAGCCGCCCTACATTTCAGTGTGAAAACACCATTACTGAACTTCAGAATAGATCATTGACACACAGCTCACACAAGTCATACTTTAAATTTTCAGACATGCACCTCCATGCACTATCACAGCCAATAACACCTGAGCATGCATTCTGAATCATTCTCTTTTATACAAACATTATACATGGGATTAACACGTGGCAGCTGGTGTTCAGGATGAGAATCATCACCCCTCTCTGTGGCAGCTATGATCGACCTCAGCATACTCATGAATCCACCTTTTGGCAACTGTGGGTCAAGAAGTAAATTTCCCCCTTTTGAATCCACAAATATATTTTAGAAGAGCTTTATGGCCATATTTCAAATCCTAGAATAAATCTAAAAATAAAGGTATAGGACTGTAAGTGGTTGCACTTGTTAAGTGTTTTGTAATCTTTCTGACCCAAAGAACTTTTACAACTTTTTCACAGCTCCCCATTCACACTCATTCACTCACTGAAGGTTGAAGGTACTGTTAGCTAGAATCAGTATTTGCTAACACATCCATGGCCTTTCATATCCATTTATACGCCACGGTCACAGCAGTGGGAACAACTCTGGTTTAAGTGTCTTGCCCAAGGACACATTTTACATGGCAGCCATGGCTGTACTCAAACCCTCAGCCTTTCAGTTGTTGGTTGAGTGCACTAGCAAACTAACTGCACACTACTGACTGTGCAGAAGTTTTCAGGTGTGTTCATTGTTATGCAAAAAAACCCCAAAACACTCAAGTAAAGTACAATACTCAAAAAAGGAACTCAAGTCAAGTAGTAGTTCAAGTCTAGCAGTCAAAAAGGTCCAATCCAAGGTGCATTAGATCTGCAGTCACGTTGTATTTTACTATTTCTTTGCTGCAAAAAAATGTCTTCACTTACCAGAAAACACTAAAACAAAATCTTATCACAGACCAGAATTGTTGATCTTATATCATGATCATATGACTGAATGCAGCAGGTGTGTAAAGCTTGAAGATTAACTCACGGTTAAGCAGCCACTCCTCAAAAACTCACTCCACGTCCGTCCATTAACACACCGTGGCTCACTGCAGAGCTTTTCAGGGACAATAAGGCCACTAGTAAAGTGAGCAAATGTTTGACAAAAATCCTTTCAGGAAGGAACCTTCGCAGCAGTTTTTCTAGACATTTATGCTTGAAATAAAGTTTCAGTGTAGTAGTGGGAGAGTGAGAAGGGTCTGACGGAAGCTTTGAGTGACAGAGGTCGCCTGAAACTATCCGTCATCCAGCCAGTCACATGTCTCCTGTGTAGACAAAGCTCAGTGCAAATAAACCAGTGTACAGGACAGCTATTTAATCTTACAGCTACAATCAGAGCGACCAGACCAGTCCTGCTGTCTTAAGCTTACATTTTTTCTTTAAAATATGTAAACTGAGAATCTCCTTGATTTCTTTCTTAGATTTCAGCTTTGTGCTTTTTCCTGCCTGGTGGGACCCTGAGGGGAACAACAATTAGCTTGAAAGTATCCTCATTAGTTGCTGCCAGCGCAGCAGCTAACCTTTTAGGGTCTGAATATATGAGCTGTCTTTCCAGAGAGATTGTTTATTACCATCACACAATCTGGTACCCTAAATCCCCCAGCCCACCAGTACCAAACATCACTCCAAAAGTCCTCCAGTCATTATGCATTGTGTTAAAGATGTTGATTTGTTGTATTTAATCACAGTTCAATTGGACTTTAAAAATATATATGAACACGCTGATTAGACTGAAACTATGCTAAGTCAGATTTAAGATTTAACTTTGGATTGGAGATCTGTTCACTCTAAAAGAGTCCAAGGACCACAGCAACCACCCAATACAACCAAAACAGACTTGTGACCCCAACACCCTCATATTATACCAAAGCAAGTGATTAATCACAAACACTGTAAAAAGATAATTCACTAAGAAAAGTCTTGACATGGCACAGTGACCACAGCTTAACTGTAGAGCTGAGCATGAAATTAAACATGATTACAAGGTCAATCTCCCACCACCCACCATAATTCTTAATTACTCTAATGTTCATACTGTTTTTTAATTCAACAGATTGGTTATGTGGCTATAGCAGTCTTTGAGGACATTACTGTGACCAACCAGCCCTGAAAAGGACAGGAAGGAGCATTTGCCAGCCAGTAGCCATATTTTAACTTTAATTTATATTACTTTATATTTATTTATGTTTTCTTCTTATCTGTTTTATGAATCCTTCTAAATACTTTTCAAACTGCTATTGGAATCCAAATTTTCCTGAAATATTCATTCATTCATTTATTTTCTATACCCAGCTATCCCTTTCGGGGTTGCGGGGGGCTGGAGCCTATCCCAGCTATCATCGAGCGAGAGGCGGGGTACACCCTGAACCAGTCGCCAGTCGATCGCAGGGCCACATAGAGAGACAGACAACCATTCACGCTCACACTCATACCTAAGGGCAATTTAGAGTCACCAATTAGCCTAATGAGCATGTTTTTGGTAGGTGGGAGTAAGCCAGAGCGCCCAGAGAGAACCCACGCAAGCACAGGAAGAACATACAAACTTCACACAGAAAGGCCCTCCCCACCCATGAATCGAACCAAGAACCTTCTTGCTGTGAGGCACGTGCTCTACCAGCTGCGCCACCGTGCCAGCCTCCTGAAATATTAGTTTTATCCAATCTATTCTAATTTAAAACTTTAAGGGAAAATGACCACAACAAATTTTCATGAACAATACAAAGGTCATGTTATTGTTTTGTTAAATAGTTTAAACATAATCCATCATAAAATTACAGCAGTTAATACTACTGCAAGACTTGAGTACAGTACACAATCTTAACATTGGGCTGATGGTCTAAATAAAAATGGTTGGTTAAAAATATGAGTGTCTGGGATATTTTTAAATCCAGCAGACTTGATTCAGGGGGCTGAAAAGATGATTTTCCATACAACTAAGCAGCATGAACAGAGCTGTGCCTCCAGCGTAGCTGTTGTGGTCTGAAAAACATGTCACATATGTGCAGGGAGGTTGTTCATGCATGGATATTGGCTGAGGCTTTAGTGTGCATGTACATGCATGCCTCATTTTCTATGCTGTTTTTAAAAGTTTGAACTCAAACACAATGTTATAAACAGCCAATTAGCAGCAAAGGTTTACTTTTTTTTGACTGAATAAGTTGTGTAAATGAGGCCCTGATCAGAACCATTGGTTTGGCCAGTGGAAACATGCTCCTCAGTTTCCATATGGACTTTGATTGCTGCAGTAAGAACCAAACATAATCGGATTGTTTTTTTTTTTTTTTTTTGGTTAAATAAAATGTGTAAACCAGTGTGTGTCTAAGTGTCACATGCCATGTCATTTTAGCTCATTATTCTCTATTTATTGTTTGATATGTATATATATATAAATATATCTATATGGAATTGGGCAAGCTTTTATATGTATATAGTGACGTCTAGCTGCCTGTCATGGACTCAGGAGTGAGACCAGACATAAACAAAGAACATGTAGAAGTGTTCCTTTGAAGGAGGATATTCAAAAATAAAATAGTGTGTGTTTATACCTAAAACTTTCAGGGTAAACACCTGCACACTGTCTAAACAAACATTTACTGGCACCATTTTCATATTCTATATTGATATTCTAGGGTTTCTTTCAAAGCATTTCTGATGTGCAGTCTGTGTAACCATGTTAGACACTGTGGTGGAGTTAAGACTATGAGTATGTGAGGCTGTTGTTATAGTTGGACTGTTGTGAAAGCCTTTACTGGAGGCTTTACATGAGGAGAGACAGTTTTAAAGGGAAGGTTGAATGTTTGTTTTTTTTATGGAACAAAGAGAAGAAGGCTTGAACCCACTAATGGTCTTAATCAGATAGAGAAAAAAAGAAGAAGGACCAAAAATGGACAAGTTGGTCTTGAAAACTGTTAAAAGGAGTTAAAACAGAAACATTGTATGGATTACATACTATTTCAGCCATCATGAGGATTGCAGGGATGCTCCGGATGAAGGACATGTCCACCATGAAAGCAACGTTTGAAGCCAGCCCTCGGAGACTGTTGCCCCCCTGAGTAGAAGACTGGGCAGTGGGGCTTCCAGTCTCTGTGGTGACCTTGGATGGAAATTCTGCCATGGTTAAGCGCTTTTAAATGTCAGATGGAAGACGGTCGTAGAACCTTCAAAATTGTAATTCCTCAAAAAATGTAGGGGTGTTTGGACTCAGTAACCCTCGGCCACATCCAATGTTGGCTTCCTAAGAATGAGCAACCCAAAAAAGTAAACAAAACTCTATTAAGAAGATAATTTAAAAAATGCTACAAAACAAATCTACATAGTCTGTTGTGTAAAGAAAATGTACAACGGTTTAAAAAGTTCAAGTGGAGTCCGCCATGGAGACACAAAAGTACAGATATCCAGTGTCCACTGTCTCCACCTGCACTGACAGCTGACAGGTGTTTAATAGTGTTTGTGTGCCTCTACACACAAAGCTCTCTCTCTCTGAAACACACACACTGCACAGTGTTTCGTCATCCTCTCCCTATCAGCTCTGTCCTCCCTCTTTCAACATCTCTGTTTCCTCTGGCACCTCCCATATGGCCCTCTAAGGCCCCTTACCTGAGTGACTCATTAACGTGAGGAGGGGGTTAAGGGAGCGAACGGTCCCCATGGCACCTCGGTTGGTATGTGTGTCCATGTTGACATGTGTAGAGTTGAACAGAGTGTCACACTAGATGGACAGGAAACTGTGAATCTAACACGAGGAAGAGTTTTGTCTCTTTTATTCACTTTGAAACTCCAGGATTCCAAATGGGGAGAAAAGTTTGAAAAGTCAAAATCAAAATGAAATATATAATAAATGATATTTGAACATAAAAAGACAATAATCATGAAATTTTGATTGATATTGGAATTAAAAGACTTTATGAGAATAAGTCTTTGGGATCAATTATGGATGACACACTTTGCTTGACACCACAGGATAAGTACATTAAGCCCAAAATAATGTTCTTAACTAAGTTTATTTATAAATATTGTACGGTTATTTTATACTTCCTTACATATTTCCCATAGTTTACAAGTGTATTACAAGATACATTTAGCCTATTCTTTGTAAACTCACCTTAACCCTATAAAGCCAATTGTATCATATTTGATACATACTTTTATAATTCCTCTTTCTACTCAATATGATCAACAAATTACAAAAAAAGCATCTGAATACAATCAGATAAATGATAAAAAATGTCCTTGAATGGATTATCAGTTGCCAAAAACACCTAATGTATCAAATGAGATGTGAAAAATCAATATGTTGAATTGTATGGACATTTTTATTTTTATGGATTTTAGCAGAAAGTGAAACAAACATTTCAGCTCCAAAAAATTAGAATTTTCTGGCTATGATCTATGGTCTTGGGCCTTAAAGGGTTAAATGTTTGCAGTTGTAAGATGTCTCTTATTTTATTGGTGTTTTTTTTTTATCTAACAGAGCAAAAACCCTTCCATCAGTAAACATTTGATAAAGCAGGACCCAAGTGGTATGATGTAGAGCTGCATTTTTGGAAGTTCTAGGTCAAACTTCTTCAATTCAGTATTGTATCTGAAATTTTAGACATTCACATGGGCAAACTTCTGTGTTTTTATTCAGTTTAATGACTTTTCAGAGATGTTTGTTGTGGGAAACAATGAAATAAATGGATGAGTGAATGAATCAGTCAAATCAATCAATGCAGCAGTAATTTTTTAAGCCATACTGGAACTCAAAAACTCATCTGAAAGTCCTCTAAGAAGGACTTTTAACTCCAAGTATTAGATTTATTAAGCTCCAAATTTTCCGAATTCCAGTTAACTGATTGATTGATTGATTGATTGATTGATTCATGCATCCATTGATTCATTAAGGCCCCAAAGAGTTAGCTTTAGACTGTTTTCCTTAAAAATGCCAAAATTCGAAAAGAAGGATTAAACTGAACATACAAAAAGCAGCATATGTCAAGCACCAACATTTATACTTGTGGGAGCGGTGTGGGAAAGTTGTAGCTTTCCTGTTGAACTGTGCTGGATCTTATGGTGTAGAGGTCACTGCAGGTGATCGGTAAGAATCACACGTCTTTAGTTCCCCTTGTTTTTTTATTGCCACCACCACAGTCACATAAATCCTGTCCTCTGATGAATCAGTGGTTCTGTACAGAGTATACACAAAACAGATCAATCTAATCAGATTTCTTCACTAACAGGAAAAGTCCACAGCAGAGAAAGAAACATCAGGCTTCTGAACATATCAAATGAGCTTATTCAGTTACATCAGCAGGCAGCACTGCCATCTACTGGACATAATACACGGTGACTACCTATGCTGATGCCATGTGCATATCCATATCTGTCTGACCTCCTTCACATCGCCACTACAGCCTGCTCCCTCAGATCCTCCTCCTCCTCCTCCCACCTCACTGCGCCCTCTGCCCGCCTCAGCACCATGGGGAGCAGGGCCTTCACTTGCTCTACTCCACAGCTCTGGAACTCTCTTCCTCATAAATGTATTTTAACATTTATAAAAGTACTTTTGCAAAAACTACACAAAGACAATGTTTTATGTCTTTTAGTAAGAGAGTACATTTTTGCATCTGTTCTGCAGTAAATAATTAATAAGACAGAACAGATACTTAAGGAATTTCCCTCATCTGTGACAGAAAAACGTGATAAAGAAATTAATACATATCAGTTGGATTAGTTTGATTAGTTACTTTGTAATGTATATACACATATTGATTAACTGTCAGTGTCTGATGATTTGGTAGCAGACAAGGCTGAGAGGACTAAATAATTTTAACAATTTAAATTGTATTACTATTGTTGATGTTATTGATAACTTGACAACAGCAAACACAAACATAAAAGTAGCAATTGCACATCTTTACACATGGAACCAAGCTAAATGCAATTTAGTTACCATATTTTGAAAAGAAGTAGGATAAAGACTAACTTACCTAATCCATGCCTTGTCCATATTATTAACCCATAAGAACCCAGACCCATTTATACTTTGAGGAAAATTATGGGGGACTGAACACTGACTAAATAGAGCCCAAAGAACACACTTCTGAAATTTTTTTCAAAATACCTCCCTCTTCTGACAAAGATCTGTAATGTTACACATATGTCACATTAGGCGTTAAGAAGTCCGATTCATTTCTTTTTCAAGAAAAAACACTGGGGAGAAAGCAGACTAATTACACCATGAAAAAGACATTCAGCATGGTTTATCAAAATACAGCCCCCTACAGTTGAAAATGCACAATTTGATATATGTGTCACATTGGGTCTTAATGGTAAATGTATTTCTTTTATTAAAAATAAATAATTAATCAAATTAATTAATTTAGGGTCATTGACTTGTTGGAAGGTGAACCCCAGAGTGCCCAGTCTGACATCCTGAGCACTCTGGAAAAGGTTTTTGTCCAGGACATCTCTGTATTTGGCCCATTCATCTTTCCTTTAATGTCATCCAGTGGTCCTGTACCTGTAGCTGAAAAACACCCCCACAGCAGGATGCTGCTCCACCATGCTTGTTATTTTGGGCAGGTGATGAGCAGTACCTGGTTTCCTCCACACATACATCTTAGAATTAAGGCCAAAGAGTTCCATCTTGATCTCATCAGACCAGAGAATCTTATTTCTCATGGTCTGGGAGTCCTAATGTGTTTTTTGGTGAATTCTATGCGGGCTCTCATGTGTCCTGCATTGAGGAGAGGCTTCTGTAGGGCCACTCTGCCATAAAGCCCTGACTGGTGGCGGCTGCAGTGATGGTTGACTTACATGAGCTTTCTCCCATCTCCCCACTGGACCTCTGGAGTTCAGCTACAGTGATCTTTGGGTTCTTCTTTACCTCTCTCACCAAGGCTCTTCTCCCCTGATTGCTCAGTTTGGCTGGACGTCCAGCTCTAGGAAGAGTTCCTGTTGCCTCAAACTTCTTCTATTTAAGGATTACAAAGGCCACCGTGCTCTTAGGAACCTTAAGAGCAGCAGAAATTCTTTTGTAGCCTTGGCCAGATCTGTGCTTTTCCACAATTCTTAGTTCTTCAGGCAGTCCCTTCGACCTCATGCTTCTCATTTCTTCTGACATGCACTGTGAGCTGAAAGGTCTTATAGAGACAGGTGTGAGCTTTTCCTAATCAAGTCCAATCAATACAATTTAACACAGCTTGACTCCAATGAAAGTGTCGACCCATCTCAAGGATGATCAGAAGAAATGGACAATGCCTCAGTTAAAAAAAACAAATGTCACAGTAAAGGGTCTGAGTACTTATGACCATGTGATATTTCAGTTTTTCTTTTTTATAAATCTTTAAAAAATTCTACAATTCTGCTGTTTTTTTGTAAATATGGGGTGCTTTGTGTACATTAATGAGGAAAAAAATGAATTGAATTGATTTTAGGTAATGACTGCAATGTTACATAATGTAACAATGTATATATATATAAAAATTGGCTTACAATTCAACAATATTAAATGTATTGACCAAATATCATTAAATCATTTATATTGACTGAGCAGTTTATGATATCAGCACCAAAACAAACTTATTGTGACATATATGTTACATCAGGTTTTTCATGACAATTTTAGGGTTAAAGGGCCGATGTGACACATATGTCACAACGATTTTGATTTGATCTGTTTAATATAAATTTATTTGAGAATTGTGTTGTCAGCAGGTTAGATATAATAAAGGACAAGTTATTTAAGCATCAGAATTTTAAAATCTCCTAATCTTACCTTAAGGACAAAGATATAAGCCATTTAAAATGACCTAGTTTTGTCAAATGAGCTGGCCTGACACGCTGCCATCTTTGAAATGATGTTGAGGGAAGAAAAGATCACATGACCTGTCACATGACCTACCAGGATGTTCCATAGGTGTCACTTAGGGACTTATTGGGTTGAAATTAAGGAAAGTGCTTTCCAAAGAACTTTAAAGGACATTCAAAGTCCTTGTGACATCCGTGTCACCGTGGGTCCTTATGAGTTAAAATCCTTAAGTTGTTACATATTTTGTTCTTCACAGAGAACATCTTCACTCCCTTTTTAGTTTTATTAATTTTCCAGAAAAAAGTATATCAACTATTTTTTCCCTTTAGAGCCACACCACAATGCCTCCAGGGGGAGGCACCAGTACTCTGCCAAGTGTTCTTTCCATAGTGAGTAATGGTTACCTATTTTTAATTAAGCAGTAGAATTTCATACAAAATGTAAGAGATTTTTTATGTGTCTACAGGTACAAAATTACATTTAAAAGCTGTAATAATATTGTAATTGATCTATCAAGTGTACCTATACACAGCACAAGGAAAGGTAACTGTTAAAATGTCTTTAAGGAATTATAGGATGACATTTTGAAGGTAGACATTGTTTTATACTTGTTGTGAAATATATAATATGGTCTTCACTGTGCGTCATCAGGCCCCAGAACCTCAGTCAGGAGCTCACACTCCAGAATCTTCCCCCAGCTCTGCAACAACTATTGCTTCTGAGTCAGTAACTGCAAAAGATTGATATTTAATTTTGTACAGTTCAAGTACTCAGAAATGTTTGCATCAATAAATATGTTAATAAACCATTAAAACTTTTTTTATTATTCCAAAGACTGCGCAGGGGCGCGGCTGATTGAAGAAATTATTCATTCCGTATTAGTTATTTATTACATAACTCTAATAATTTAAGTAACAATAATTATATAGATAATATTATAGAATTGTGTGTATTTTTTGTTTTTAGTAAAGGTAATTATTAGTACATAGTTATCAGTAATTATTAAATAAATAACTATATTATTATTATGTACTACATATTATTATTTATTTATTAAATAGACTATTGTAAAATCAATAACAATATTTCCAGATCAAAATTGTAGGGGTTACATGTTTATTTTAAACATGAAAATAGGATTTAATATTTAATGTTTGTTGTCTTTATAGTTATTCTGTTGGTCTGCTCCAAATAAACACTTTCAAATTGTCTTTCTTTGTTTGCTTACCTTATTGATAAAAAATACCAAGTGCATTTATGTTATTGTTAATAGAGAGGAATATGACATCAGAATTTATTAGAAAATTCGGTCCTCCTAATGAGTTAAATATATGAGTGGTGATACAGTTCCAAATTTAGTTGGGATTTTTCAAGTAAAGCTTGATCCATTTGATCTTGACAGAAGCATTTAGAGAGGTGAAGTCTAAAGCATTAAGACCACCAGAGCATACCTTGTTAATCACCACATTATTCTTAATAAAGTATATATTCTTTTTCCAAATAAAATAAAATAAAATGTCTATTTTGGCGCAGATGTCATGTAAAAATGACAGATTTTTTTTAAGCATAACCTCGTCAACTTCAGTTAGAGATAGTGCATTTAATAAAACAAAGAATAGAAGCACATAACAGTGTACATATAAAAAAAGAAACTATTACAAAAGAAAATCCAGCTAAACTGCAGTCTCTTTACTTGTTTTTTTGGAAGGGCAAGTGGTTGAAAAGCATTAAAAGACAACATTCACTTCTTTTTTTGACTTGTAGGGCCAATGTTATCCTCTGGACCTAAAGATAAATATCACAAAACAGAGTGGCCCTGAATTTTTACTTACTGGCATAGCTCTACTCTGAATATGTAGGTGTGTATGTATTTATAAATGAATGGAAATTATCCATGGATTTGTTAGACATGTTTTACATAAACGGTTCATTTTTTCTGGCATATATTCTAAAGAAAAAATGGAAAAAGGCCACCAAGCAGACTCCAGTAAAAATGACATTTTTTTTTTTTTAATGAATGAACTTTATTGTACATTTCATGAACAATTCAATTTACATATAACAGATGAAAATACATTTCACTAATATGATATATTTGTACAAATTTGACAGTAGAAACACTATAAATGTGTGTAAATAACAAGTACAAATAGAATAATAATAAAAATTAAAAAAAACAAATGAAAAGGAAAAAAAGTTGGGGGATTGATGATTTACAAGAAATACCAAAAGTATCACAAGTTGAAACAGTTTTAATTGCTTTTTGATTTTCAGAATATTTGACAGAATTTATGTATTGTTTGAACTCACTTAGAAAGGTGTTAAAATGTGGACTTTTGTCTGAAAATTTACATCTATGGATATGGAATTCAGCCATTAAGAATGTAAGATTTATCAAGAACACACCATTATTAATTAATTGTATCATTATCCTTGAGACCAAACAATCATTTTTCCCATAGTAAAGCAAAATGTTTATCTATATTGTTGTGAATGAAATCACATAGTTTTTGCCGGAATCTATTTACAACACCAAAATAAATGCACAGCATTTTCAGAACATAGTCTACAGAAGCTTCAGCTGAAATCAATATCAATTTCAAACCTATTCTTAATGTAAAGTTTCGGAGGGTAAAATCATGAATAAGTTTGAAGGAATCTTCCTTGACCTTATTTGTGATCAGATATTTATTTGTTTGGAGCCAAACCTTCCTCCACTCCACATCATCCACAACAATTTTCCAGTAAGAAATTACATCAGGTAAAGATGTTATATCCTTTTGAAATAGTCTCCTTATTGATCTATTTTTGCTGATAGCTTGACTGGTAAAAATAAATGTTGCCTATTGGAGTATTTACTGGTTATAATAGGTGTGGGTGTTAGTCACCAGACCTGAGATTGAGATTTAAAGAGGTGAGATTTAAAAAGCATACACAGCATAATAGGATAAGAATTCATCAAATGCAGTAAAAATGACAGATGCCATAGCTCCTTGTTTCCTCCGTGACGTCAGGCGCTGCAGCCCAAAGTTCCTACGTGGCTCTCCAGGCCGCGCGCCGTCTGCACCGAGCCTCTCCGGTAGGGGGCGCTGTCGCCATTATTCTGAAGCAGTCTGTTTACGGAAGTCCAAGTGACGTGTCACTGACCAGCGAAGCATTGTGGGAAGGGAAGTGTAGCAGACGGCCGCTGATGGCAGACTCCACAATTAGAGACATTTACTCGACAAGTGAGCAGCTTTAGGAAACAAAGACTCGGAGCAGAGATGGTTCTTCGTGAAGCCGACGCCAGCGGGCCGTGAAGAAGAAGAACATATGTGGGTGTCATCGCCGCTCTCCTGCGCACAGAGGTGGGAGACCGTGTCCATGGACCGCGGCGTTTTTCTGTTCCTGTACCGGGGAGCCGAGTGAACACAGGCGGATTATATTCCTGCTGTGGATGGGTGGGGGGCCCCTGCGCTCCCGCTTTCATATCAGAGTAAAGTTTTCTGAAATACGTGTCGAAGACGCCGACAAAGATGTCGACCAGCAGTCCCGAGGCGGTGAAGAAACTGCTGGAGAACATGCAGACGGATCTGCGGTCTCTGTCCATGGAGTGCAAGAAGAAATTCCCTCCAGTCAAAGAGGTTAGCAGGCTAGTTAGCCTCACTGTACTCCTACCTTTGCTTCAGCGAAGCCCTGTTGGTCTGTTTCTGTGGTCGTGAGGGTTTATTGAGATGTTTGTTGTTGTCACCGGGCCTCATTCAGGGCTGTGGTCACTGAGCTGACCTCAGCGGGAGGCTGATGTCAAAGTTATGACAGCTCACGGCTGTGGAACCAAACACTCTGATAATAACACACACAGGGGGCTTCAGTAGTTCATCTTGAAGCTGTGGGAGCTCAAACAACCACGGATGACCCGGGTTTATTGACACACCGTAGTGACAGCAGGATATTACACTCATAGGGATGTGTCAGGTCACAACAGTAAGTTTTGTTTAATGGCAAGAATCTGGCAACACGAGTTTTACCGCCACCGAGGAGGTTATGTCGGTTGTTTGTATATGGTTGTTTATTTGTTTGCAACTTTATGAAAAAATTACTGGATGGATTTACATGCAAACATTAGTAGAGGTGTGATTTGGTCCAAAGAAGAAGCCATTAGATTGTGGTAGTGATACTTTTATTGGGATGGAAAAAAATCCCATAAGCTAACCAACAGTATGTAGTATTTCCACCTTAATATAATACTTCTTAAATCATTGTGACGGTACATAACCTTACAACAGGTTGAATGACACCTCTTTCATGGCCTGAGGGGTCTGTATCACCTTCACTGGCCTTTGTAACTTCGATGTGGATGGCAGGAACACTTCACATTAAAAGACCTAAACATTTTTACTGCTTTGACTGCATTACGGCATATGCCACTTCCTCCCTGAGGTAAGAGCTAAATGATGAGAAAAAGAAAATATAAAGCAGGTTTTGAATTTTTACAACGGACTGAATGAACCGACTTTAGTTTAAAGTAGATATTCCCTTATTTTCCTGAAGAAAATGGGGACCTCTGGCTTACACTCCTGCACAGTGGGTGGCAGTAATGCTCCTCTGAGGTTGGATGCCACCCGTCATTAAACAATAAGAAAGAGAAAAAAGCTAAATGTAGAGTTGTTATCATGGCAGAAGCAGTGAAAAACCCAAAGAAAAGAATAAGTTTTATCAGAGGAGACAAAAAAAGGAAAGCTGGAGAGTAACAAGCTAAATGCTCAGACAGGGATAAACTTTGGCCCGGCATTCACTCACTGATATGAGCTGAAAGATGAGGAGAGATGTCTGACCAATGCTGATTTAGCCCTGTTATTGTTGGACTTGTAAGAACATGACGATTTATTCGAATAGAAACCTGATCAGACTGAACCTTGTCAGTCCACATGGTTTATTCGTCTCTTGGGACGTCCTGTTGGCTCGCTTCTCCTCCCTCTGTATGTCAACAAATGCACGTTGGTGTACGACAGTGCAGTTATACTCAACAACCATAGAGGCCTCTAGAGAGCTGAAAGTTGGAATCTTCCATAGTGGAATTTTAAAAAATCATATGCCACTTTCAATGGATTTGCCATCAACTTTACGGGATAATATGGGGTCCATGTCTCTGTCGTCAGGTTAAATTTCAGCTGGATCAATACAGATGAACGGCATAAGAAACATTTAATGGGAAACTCTTAAAATGGGAAATCCAGTTAACGGCATTCAGGAATTAGTATGAAGTCTGGTGATCCAGAACTGTGTATCTTTCAGGGATTATGGAAAACTTACTGCCCAAACTGAGTTGCTTGGTAATTGTCTGTGCTCTCTGTGTGCTTTTCTAGCAAAAGGATGCAGCAGTGACAGTACAATAGCAAAAGGACTACCAAAAGCAGGACCTTATATCGTCACATTTGACCGCCTTTGTTTTTACTTATTTTAGATTCGATTAGCATGATCTCTTTTCATCTCCTGGGACGACTCCCTCTGGAAAGCAGGATTCCAGCACACAGGGTAAAAAAAGTTTCTGGTCTTGCTTGTTAAATTTTAATGATGTCAAAAATGACACCCCAAGATTTTTTTTACAGATCACCTGTCGTTTGGAGATAGAGTGTCAGGAGCACTTATTTGGTCAAACATGTTGAGCTGTAACCAGATTTTGACATCTTGTAAACAGGTCAATAGTTGATGCTTCCCTGATCAGAATGTTGTGATAGCATGTTGCGTTTGCATATTGAGTGAAGAACGCAGAACTTTGTCGTGTGTAAGCTCAAGTTTACACAAGGATGAATTTACAGTTGTTGTGCAGCCCTATTTAGCTGACGGTTTTCCAGTAGAATCAGAGAAATGATTAATTAAGTTTTTACTTTTGTCCATTTGACTAACAGGACTCATTGTGCAGCCATGTTGTTGACATCATGACTTTGTCTGAGAGCAGAATAGTACAAGGCGGTGCTCAGTGAGGGCCTTTATACAGCCTGTGACGACTGTTAGATATAGAAGACGATGGTCAGACCAGATTTACAACTTCACAGACAGGACACACAGCCCGCTTCTTTATCTGCTTTCAGCCTTCCATTATCATCTGGAATTCACTGCCAGTTTCTTGATTAGGGTGGGAAACCTGCAGCCCAGGGTCCACATGCAACCCTTCCCCCCACTCAATGTGGCCCACCAAACATTAAAAAAAAGAAAAGAAAAAATGACTTGGAAATATGAAGAAAACATAGCATTTAACGTGATTCATCATGAGAAAGCAATACTATACATGACGCAAAAGTTATGATAGGTCATTTAGTGTTACTTCTTGGGATGCACAATGTTGGATTTTTGCCGACCTTTGATATGCCAATTCATTATCAGCAATGCCAATATTTCTGGTTAATAGCACAAGCTCTGCATTTAACAAGTATGGACTTTTTTCTTTCAGTGTTACAAGAATATTTTTGAGTGGAACAGATGTAAAACAAGAAAAAGTGTTTTACTCTTGCAAAAACAAAAGCCTTGATTATTAAATGTATCCATGTAGTGATTATTATTATTATTTGTTTATTTGGCAGGGACATTGCAATAGTACATAGTCACAAAAAACTATTTGCAGCTGATGCCATGCAAGTGGAGTTTGTATTCCAGGCTACTTCTCAACTCCTGTCCCTGGTTGTGCCTTTCTACATAAAACAAGAAATTACATCACATAAAAACTCAAGAAATTAGGGTGAAACATAATCAAATCTATTAAAAAATACTAAAACTACTATTAAAAACTAATACTATTAAAACTAATACTCAAATAAATAGATAAATCCTTCTTCACATGCACACAGTATTCTTTAAAAATGAGAAACTGCATCAATATTGTACATCTGTGTAATTTATATATGGCCCGTATTTATGGCTGAGATATTGGCTGTAAATATCTGCAAAAATGTCAATTGCAGCCAATACCAGTACTTAACTTTTTAGGCTGATATCGGCGGATACCAATATCAAACCGATAATATTGTGCATCCCTAATTTCTACCAAACTTAGATTGCTGGTACATGCTTTGTTTTTACAAGTAATTAAAGAACTTACTCTGCTATGATTGTTTCTCTAAATATTTTTTGTAGGCATCAAAATATAAAATGTAGTAAAAGTAAAAACTACATATAAAAAGGTCATGTTTTTGTGCTTTAAAAACTAGTAAATATTATTTTATTGCATGCAAAAGAAGCTTAAATTGACTTAAGTTCTGTTTCTTGCTAATTACTCATACATTTTTAATTATGTTTGACTTCAAATATATGAATGATGGTATAATCCTTTTTTGAAGCCTTAGATTTGATATTTTTTGATTATTTTTATATCTTACCTCATTGAGGGTGCCTGACTGTATGTAACAGAGCAGCCCTCAGGCATTAAAAACATAAATGTGGCCCACCCCTGTTCTTGGTCCTAGATTTAGTGTGCAGAAGAAATCAAATAAACATGTTGGTTACTCAATCTATAAGACAAATCTTACTTCCATTCACTCAGTCATGCTCTTACTGCCCTGCTTTCACTAATGTTTGAACATGTAGGTGCTATTTTATCATTCACACCTCAGAAATGCACACGGAAAGCTGATAGTGGTCTTCAGAAGTGTTATTGAGGAAACCGCCCCAGTTTACGGCTCCATTTTTGATCTGCGGTTTACTGTTAAGCTTTCATATGTAACAGTGGTCACTCAGATCTTCTGATGAAATGCCATCTTGTTTGCGAGGCTTCTGCGGTCATGGAAATATTCTTTGGCCAGGTCAGCAGGGCAGACCATATCAAATATACAGAGCCAGGCTTAGTTTGTGATCCCTCAGGTTTCACTGAAATACAACATAACAGTCAGGAAGAGACACACGTTTCTTTTGTGTTTGTTCCTCTGCAGACTGGTTCACCCTTTGACTCGAGTGATACTTGTGTACCATCCACGCCTGGCCTAGAAGAGCATTCAGCCGAGGTCTAAGGTCTCGGGCTACACGCTGGCCTCTGCCCAGGAGTCTTATGAAGCGTTTCCTCTTGTATTGATTTATCATCACCTGTGTTTCCTCCTCTAATACCAACATCACTCCCTCAGGGGTGGCAGTGGTGTATGTAGACACACATTAATGGTCCTCACACACTCACTCTCTTGTGCTCTGATGATGGGGTCAGCAAAGAAGCAGTTATTTCCAATCAGGGCTGTCATAGTTCCTCTAAAAGGGGCATTATTATGTCACAAGCAAGCTGAGTGCTGGTCTTTACTGCTGTGACATTAAATTGCTTGTTTGTTTGAAGCGTTGAGCTGGTTGGAATCGACCTTTTCATTCTGAAAATAGTGAAAAGATTGATGTTTTCAGATGTGGTACAACACAGGGTGATCCAGAGATGATGTGTTTTTGATAGCCAACAGGGAAGTTAGCGTGGCATTAGTTCAGTAACTGAAGCTGATGTGGGATTATGTTTGATCATTGCTGATAAACAGGTCTGCAGCAGATGAAAATATGAAACTTATGTCTTGTTCAGTGGATATTTCATTAATTAAAGGTCCCATGTCCTGCAGAATCAATTTTCTATGCTTTAATGTTGTTAGAAGGAACTTGAGGAGAGGACTGAACGATTTATCATTCTCCAGTCAAAGTTGTTATTTTAGGCCCTGTTTACACAGAGACACCGTCACCTGAAACACAGAGGTTCTTCTTATAGGTTTTCTAAAGCAATCCACGTTCACATGGAGATACTAGAACAGCTGGAAACACTGTAGTAAGCATGCCAATCCAGTAGATGGCAATATAGGTTTGCAGAGAAACAGTGCTGCTACAACACACATACAATGGTGAGTGGGCGCAGAAAAGATGCAGGAGTTTCTTTTCTGGACAACAAATCTGTCTGGATAGTTTTGTCTGGATAACAAACCGAGCACGGTAAGCTGCACACATGTTACTAGGTGGACAGCTGAAGCTGTTGTTGGTTCTGGTATGCGTGTGAAAGAGTACCGCGCATGAGATGACATCAGCGTTTCACCCTGAAACGTGGAATCCCATTTACATGAAGCAATGCGTTTTCAAATCTCTCCACCCTGGACCCTGGTTTCAAAAGTTTGCCAATTAAGGCACTCCAGGCGCTGGTCCCATGTAAACTGGAGGCCAAACTGAATTAAAACTCTTTGAATTTGGCTGAATCCGGCCTTTTGTAAACAGGGCCTCAGACAACACAATTGTGGTCACTAATGCTGCAATTTTTTGCTGTGCCCCTGACTGACACAGCATCTGTTGTGTCAACTATTATAAACATACTATTTTACAAATTTTCAGGCAGTTTAAATTTACAGAAGTGCTGATAGGAGGTCAACAATACAAAGCCTCTGTGTAGAGGTAGTATTTGGAGTATCCCTGAAATAATGAAAACAGGTTATTTATCATCAGTATTAGATGATGAGTAATGTATTATGTGCTTTTGATGATTGATTTCCCTGTTGTCTGTACTGTAAACAAAGTGAATATTGCACTGAAGCTTGATTTGTTTATCTTCACCAGACAGCATACACGTGTTGTAACACTGCTGTTGCTCTGCAAACATACATTGCCACCTACTGGCCTGGCATGCATGCTGCAGCATTTTCAGTAATTCTCGTGGACATGTGAATGGATTTCTGGTCACAACTTTGTCACGTGAATGGGGCCTGAGGAACAAGGAAGTAGGCGTTAATTAAAACAAATATGGCTGACCTGAAACCTGAAGTTCGATGGACCTTAGAAATGGAGGACCAGCTCACATGTTCACACTGTCTCCAGGATTTTTTCCAGTCTTTTCTTTTTTTTTAGTTCTAGAATTTTCCATCAAAAATAGTCCCAAGACCACTGTCATTCCCTCTTTATGTACGTCCTCTTCCATGTTGCATGTTCTAGTTGTTGCTATGTTTCTTCTTCTTAGTTTTTGTTAGATCAAGTTTGATCACATCAGATTTCTTGCTTGGTGGACTAGACTGTAGATCCGTGGTGGGACAGAATCATTGTGTTTGTGTGCTCTGTTGAGATAACCAAAGCACACCACACACAGTACCATCAAAACTGTTCAGTGCGGGATTTTTTTTCTCCATTTGTGGGTCTCTAACAGATAAAAAACTTATCAGATGGAAAAATCTTTATGTGTGCACCTCGCTTAAGAGTCTATTTGTCCATATGAAAAGGCAGATGTAATTTAGATCTAGATTTATATGTATTTTCACAACCAGACACTCCAGTATGAAGCCACTGCTGACATTTTAAATCAGCTACACTCGTGTTTATGGAGCGATGCATCGGCTGAGTTAACCCTGCTCTCGTTTTCCCAGCCCCGCTCTGCATTCCTCTTCCTTCCCTGTTTCCCAATCCATCTCCCACAGTGACATTGCACCACCAGCCAGTGGTTTCGCCGGGTTAAGAGGAGCCAAGATGAGCCCCATTGATTTTTCTGCATCACAGCTTCACGCTCAGAGCCTGTTTTTCATTGAGAAGCAGTCGGTGGAGCCACCAGGGCTTTGCTGTTTGTTGTGCTCTGATTGCTTTTCGCCTTGGTGAAAGAACACACATCAGGCAGACAGCCGTGGGCTCAGTCGTTGGATGAGTCAGGTGCTGCTGTCAGCTCACAGTGAAATGTGACGGCCTGTCTGGGGGAAAACCTGCAGAATTAATGAAAGCATAATGGACAAGCCACTTTGTGGAGCGGTCATGAAGGCTGCTCAGGAATGAAATAACTAGAGATGTGGATTTGGGATTTGGTCATCTCACACAAACACCGACCAAATAAGCAGTTTTTTTTTCATTATTATTATTTTTCGCTAACTCAGATCCAAAAAGTGCTGAGTTTACAGACGCATGTTTCCAGGGCACTCAGAGTGCTGTGAGCTTCACTAATGTGGCTTTCCAGAGAATGAGCTGCCTCTCAGACACGGGTCAGTTCTGCTTTAAAGACCTTGTCATAAAAACCGATGTTATAGAAGAAGTGAAAGTACTGAGCACTTCCTGATGCGACCCAGTCCTGAAATAGTTTGAGCTCTAGATGACGAATGAGGTGTCCATTTTTACTTGATGTTCTTATTCATAACACTTTGCTCAGAATATACTGCATACTGAACTGATCCCTTCATTTTTAATCTTTGTTTTATTGCTGGCATTCCAAGACTTCTGAAATATTAGCATGAAACTTGGTGTGTCGGTTTAGCTGTTAACCCAGCAAAGATTCTGTTTGTATGATAGTGATTGCTAATGCTAAGAGTAAGCATGTGACGTCAGTCTATTTCGTCTAACAACATGTTTGAGAACAGCACAGTCATTACCAAAGAGGTTTATGTTTGATTGTTTGACTGTTAGCAAATTACGTAAAAACTAAGGGATAGATTTAATTGAAAGTCTTACCAGAGGTATGGTTTGATCTGAGGAAGAAGCCAATAAATTATGGTAATGATCTGCATAGTTGTTTGGATGCAAGAAATATCCCAAAATTTTCTAAAAAAGAATCTCTTAAAGGATAAGTTCGGTATAATGGTAGCACACGGGCATATAGCCGCGTAAGGGGCAAATGTTTCACCAATATTTCATCATGGTCCGCTCGAGCTTCCCCTCGAAGAAAGTTTGGGGTCGCTCCACCCATGTTTTCATGACTGTGCTGACCTCTGAACTGAAGACTGCTCGCTGGCCATCTGTTCTTTTCTTTACCTCTGCGTCCTCCTTTCGATGAGCTCTTCATCTATAAACTCTGGCTCAAAACTGTAAGGACACCCATCATATTCAAAGTTCTCCTCCACAACATGAAAAACAATGAGCCGTACAGCGCATGCGCGATAGCTGTAAACAAAGTTTTCACTTCAGATGTCAGCACAGTCACAAAAACATGGGTGGAGCGACACTGCACTGTCGTGGAGGAGTCACGTGAGCGGACCATGATGGACTTTTGGTGAAACTAATGAGTTTTTGGACGATTAATGCAGTTTTAGGAGCGGCGCTATACATGCCCCGTGTGCTACCATTATACGGATGTCCGCCGCTCGATTTGGATCTAAATGTCTCCTGAAGCACTGTTTGAATCAGAAAAGCCTTCTGGGTGAGTATATTGTTCTGCCTCATTCTATGAACAATGTGAAAGCTGTAGAAACCGAACTTATCCTTTAAGTAAATTTGGGCCCAATTTAGAAAAAAAAACATCTCTGCCATTACTTAATTGACTCACTTCCAAATGTACAGGATAAGATATATATAATGTATCTCCATTACAAATGTAAGTTTAATGTGGATCTGATCCAAATTGATGTCACATTCATGTTCCTTGCAGTTTTGCTTATGCACGACTTTAAACGAAGGTTAACAAATGCAAATCTATGAATGCAGAAAGCTTCTCAGAGTGTCAGGAAAAGCTGCTCTCTCTCTGACATCGTCATGTTAGTGTCATCTCCTTCAGCATGTCGGTGCCTTCAGAAATACAGCTGAGAGTTTCAGAGGGAAGCAAGGACTTAAAAAGCAGAAAGCTTGATCAACACTTTCTGTGAGGAAGTAGGAGGAAAACACATTCAACACAGAAAGAGACATTTCAGTGTTTTCACTCAGCCTTGGACTCTGTAGAGGAGTTGGCTTGAATAAAACAGCTTTTATGCCGAGGCTGATGAGGAAGAGGGGGAGATTTTACATGCAGAGATTTGTTGCAGTGGTTTCAAGATGTAGCACCTGGTTCCACTTGAGGCAGAAGAAAGGAAACTCAAACAATGTGCCTCTAATTAGACACATGTCTGGTTTCTCTTCACTCAATCACAGATTTCCCAGTGGAGCAGAAAGACTGGTTAAGATGTTTTTTCAAGATGCATGTTAAGCTACTACACAGTCCCAGCTAAAGAGATTCACACAGATAGATGCCTAATTAGAAAGAGTTTAGTAAAAGTCAGCTTCAGTATTACAAGCCAACTTTACAGTACATTTCTTTTCAAATGCACCGTCTTCTGGAACATGGCTGCTTTCCGCTGGTAACTGCTGTGGCTTTGTGTAATGACTGCTGCCTCACAGCCAAATGCTCCTTAGCCTCTTATGTAAATAAAGGAAAATGAATTAGCAATAGAGAACAAGCACATTACATTGATAATGCTTATATACCCAAAGTTTTTTGACAGTATTTTGATCCCAAAAGCTTCAGATGAAGCTATATTAAGGCTCTTTAGGTTATACTCTTATAAAACCACTAGACCGGACTCCAGGGGGTGCACAGAAATGTGGAGTGTTCACATTTACTTCACTGCTTTGAAAAATTGAACAACTCCACATTGTTTACCAGCTGACCCTGTGAATGACGAAAACAGTAAAAAGTTAAGTTATATTTTAGTGCTTTATACACATAAGACTGTTCAAATAGTTTGATTTTTACTAGTGTTTAGCTGGATTTGCAACTATGTAGCCTGACTCTGGAGCCATAAGCCCACTAACAAGTGCATTTCTTTGTATGATGTATTTATTTGTCAAGTGTGACCTGAGCTCCCCTAAACCAGAGCAAAGCTACCCTGTCTGTTGGTGTTTGTGTTTTGAATTACAGTGTTCCTGTAGCTTTTTCTACCCTAGCCTTCTTGTTCTTCCAAAAACCTGCCACGGTGCTAGTTAGCTGCATTTTGTCCTTCATTTTATGAGGTTACATAAGCACAATATAAATACTTAGTATCGTTATAGCTGGTTTTGAAAAGTCTAATAAAGTTACCGTCCAGAAAAAAACAACCAAACTGTGTTAGGTTTAAAAAGAGGGGACCTCAACTTACTTCCAAGTCAACATGAACTTTGAAAATGATCTGAACCAATGACAGACCAAACAAGAGAAATCCAAAAGGCAGGAAAAGTGTGGATTGAATTTGGTCGGGCGTCACAACAGTAAACTTGCTTGCATTGCCTTGATTGACTATATCACTCATGGTGAGCTCTAGCATTACTTGCACCATCAGCCATCTGTCCTAGGACATATTAACTTGTTCCAGTGAATATTCCAGAGTCCACTTGCACCTTATTCTTCATTTTATTGTCTCAAAACACAGCTAGACTGCTTTAAGGTATTCCTTCTTGCTGTGGTTGTGAATTCACTGGTCGCAGTGTAACAACTGCGGCTGCAGCCCCTGGGAAATGCAGGCAGCTAACAATATTTGACAGGCTTTAGTCTGCTTGACGAAGAGCAGTGTGAACCAAACAAAACAAAAATGAAACTTCATATGTTAGAGGGATGTCAGTCTCTCATTGTCTCCTGTGTTTTGTGTGTCTTTGACTCCCTCAGTGTTTGACCTACTTAAAGACACAACTTTAAATAAATAAATCTCCATGAGCATTAAAGAGGCTTATACTTATGTTTTTAATCTACATAGGGTATCTGTCTAAAATGTTTGTACAAATTCTTTCAGGGTTCTCACTTTTCTGATGCTTTGTAGATTTACAACATTCATAAGCGCCTCTTAAACCACGGCTCTCCGTGCACAAGGACTCTGGTGAGAGTTTCAAAGAGCCTTGAAATACTGTGTGCTGTATTAGGGGTCTTGAGAAAACATGCTCTTCTTTCTTGCTGCCCTTGGGCCACAGTCTGTGGGATTCCTGAGCAATATCAGTAGAAAAGATTGTGAGCTTGAGAGCACAATATGTAAAAATGTGATGTTGCAGTATGGAGCCTCTATAGGGTTTCATAGGTACTCGAGTGAGGGACTTTTCAAACAAGCAGCAAAGTGAAGCTCATTCAGGGCTGGAATGGACTTTTGAAAAGTCAGTGTTATTCAGGATTAATAATTATTTGTATTAGATTGAAAAACTTTCAAATATTTTAGCAACAAGTGTGCTAATAGTAAGATTAAATCAACACAGCTTGTGTTCAGATCAAATAGGGGACGATACAGTGGTCTGTGTTTAGTATGTTTAATAATTTGTCTGAGTAGTGGGTAATAAAAACATCATCTTATTACCAATATTGTCATTAGGTTAGAGCAACACATTATGGTAATCCCACCACCTTTATTTCTATTTACATAATGAAAAAAGCAAACGGTTATTCTATTAAAGTAATACTACATAATACATATGTGAATGTATTATTATTGAACAGAAATGTCCACCTGTACTCTGTTGTACTTTCAGAGCACAGGCAGATCATTGCACATGAGGTTCAACAGCAGGTTTATCTCAGGTCATACATTTTCATTCATCACAGTGGTGATAGAGACAGAAAGCCATTAAAGGAATATTTCACCCAAAGAATGATATGCCTTAATTTTCTACTCACCCTCATGCTGAGCAACACTCTGGAGCACTTTTTTGGTGTCTCAAATGCACCCGGAGGTCCGGGGGGATTTTCGCTGTCAACAAACGTCCATCTAACAGGGGACAACGGAGCCCGAAGAAAAAGGTCCGTAAAAGTCCACAAAAACGTGCGTATTTTCCTTCATACTGCTCGTCGCTGTAATCCAAGTGTCCTGGCGGTTACGTCCATAATTAATTCAAGCGAGGTCATTTAGTACATTTTTCGAGCCTAAACAGTGCTATATGTACTTCCGCGGTGCCGCGTCTCTCCTGCTCCCCCTGCCAAGTAAGCAGTTGGGAAAACAGGCACGCTTCTTAGTGCAGGAAGCGTGCATTGTCCCAAAAGGTGGTTGTCAAATGGAACATGCCAGATCCAATTATCCTTCGAAACCCTTTGGTCCCTGTTTTTCATGAAGAGGGTAATGGAGTTAATTTGTTCTTGTTCTCCTTCTGCCTAAAATGATCCCCGGCCTTTTTATAAGACTTATTTTATCTTCATTCTTACTCTTACAAAGCTAGATATGTTTTCCATTGTTAAAAGGCCCTTCACTCATTTCTGTTGTTGTTAATGATATTTTGAGTTGTTTCTGTGCCAACTGTACATTTATTTCTAAGTCTCCCTCTTACCTCACACTGTAGTTCTCGCCCTTGCTCCCAGTGATCCTTCACTGCAGCAGCAGGGTATGTTATTGTCTGAGCCTCTGGGTAAATCAAAAGCAGCCACAGCATTGTGGTAATTACTCCAGCCTAAAAAAAGCTCCCTCTGTTTTCTCCTCAATGCCCTGTAAAGACCTCCGATGGCTTTGTGTGGGGAACAAAGGAGAAACGGGAGACTTGCATTTTTTGAAGATTAACTTTTGAAGAAGGCGTCTGGTGAAAGGCCAGTCCCTAACTTGGCCTGGTAATGGGCTGTCCAAATGCTGCCTGCGACCATTGCAAGGCATTGTTTTGAAAGACGTGTAGAAAATGACCTCCACTCCATTATATGAATATTTTCCTGCTCTTTCACTGCAAAATTATTGTCTCTTTATAGTCCCCTGCATGTGCCTGCATTAAAGATTCAAACTGTTTGGATGCAGAGATCGTGGAGGCATGGCGGTGTTTGGAGAAAGTGTCAGAGCCCTCAGTCATTTTCATGCCTCTGATTAAGTCTGATCATGTAGTCACTGCATGAAAAATGCATCAAGGTAATGCCGGCCCAGTGGCTGTTTGCTCTGCTAAGAACGCTGCTGCTGTAACTGGTTTGAAAGTTTACCATGTTTCTCTCCAACCCTCTCACGACTCTGCAGATGCTTAACACACTCAGCATGCTTGCCAATTACAAGTGCCCATTAAAGTGGCTGATACAGGAGATTAGAGGGAGTTACTGAAGTGATACTCTGTTAATTGGCAGTCTTATGTTCAATGAGTTGTCTCAAGGTCCAAGTTGTTGGAAAAGTAGGACTGTTTTCTTTGTTATGCCAAATTTAAGATTAAGACTGGAGTTCTTGGCTGACATTGAGTCTAGACGGTGTGTGTTTTCATAACTCGTGTGGCTGCAGTTTGACGACAGTATTTTATTTTTTTATTAGCAATAGCATAGACATCGGCCACAATGACCGAGATCACCTCAGACCCTGAACAAAAAACACCAACAATTATGTTATGAGCTCTCTGGCCACTTAGGCCCTGCTTACACGGAGACTTTTCTACCAGAAATTAAAACATTCTTACTTTGCTTTCAAAAGCAATCCACGTTCACATGGAAATGAGAGGACGACTGATGCACTAAGGCGTGCATGTCAGTTAGGGATGGGATGAAATATCATTTGGCAATATATTGCGATACAGTGTGTGACAAAACGCATCGACTTTGAAAAAAATAGATCACGAAACAAAGACGCCACGTCCGGTAATAGCGCATGTGACCAGAAGTGATGACAAAAAACATTAGCACCAACTACCTTGTCTCCAAAAAGGCGAATGATGGAGTCGAATGAGGTCGAAATTGGGGACGCTCCTCCTGGATACATGTCATCTGTCTGGCAGTATTTTGGCTTTCTCATTAAAAAAGACGAAGATGGCGAAAACGAGCCTACAGCTCGTTAGCATACACTCTCTCTAACCCCTCTAGGGTTAGAGAGAGTGTTGTTGTTTGTGTCTGGCCTGTTAGGCCTTGTGTTTTCCTGTGTGCAACTCAAACAACAACAAATAAGTTGTAATTACACAGTAATATTTTTTCTTTTTTTACTTTTTTGATGTTGTATCGTGACATATCGTATCGTGACCCGGGCATATCGAGGTGCAGTGTATCGTGAATTTAAGTGTATCGTCCCATTCCTAATGTCAGTCCAGTAGATGACGATGTAGGTTTACAGAGTAAAAGCAATGTCACAACACACGTACAAAGAAGAAAAAGTTTTCACAAACAACAATGGCAAGTGGATGCATGAAGATACAGGAGATTCTTTTGTGGACAACAAATCTGTTTTTTCTAGTTTGTCTGGATAACAAACCAAGCATGGTAGGCAGCACACATGTGACTTGGTAAACGGCAGAAGCTGTTGTTGTTCCTGGTGTGCGTGCGTAGCCCTCATTTGAAAGAGTTTCACCACAAAAAGCTGAATCCCATCTACATGAAGCAGGGCGATGATGCATTTTCAAAATGCTCCGCTCTGGAACCTGATTTCAAAAGCTTGCAGGTTCAGGCACTCCATGCACCGTTCCCATGTAAACGTGAGGCGAAATGAAAACTCTTCGGATTCAGCTGAAAACTGAGCTGTGCACACAGCCCCTTAATTGGGTACACCTTGCTGTTATAGGGAGTTGGACCCCTTTAGCCTCCAAAAATGCATCAGTTCTTTCAGGGATGCGTTAAACAAGGTGATAAAAACATTGCTCAGAGACTGTGGTCTGTTTTGACATGATGGCATCACGCAGGTGTTGTAGATTCATCAGCTGAACATATGTAAAGGCATGGGAATTGAGAACCACATGTACAGAGCCTGGGTCTGTTGAAGATTGGAGTTTGTGGACAGGTTATGTGCGGATGTTACTGCTCAACAGTCTACATCACTGATTCCTAACCAGAGGTACATTGCAGGGGGCATATTGTATCAAACTTGGAAGTACTGAGATAAACCTGTCGATAAAATGGATGATGAGCACAACTACTAGTAACCTGTGTCGCAGGTTGTTGTCTTTTACAGACAATTCCAGAGTGTTTGGTGCTCTGGTGTTACTGTAAATGTGCTGGCTTCACTGAGTTATCTGCCAGCACTTCACTGCAAAAGAAGCACTGAGGCAGACGTAGAGGTGAATCCATCTGAACCAGGTTGATTTCTTTCTACAGGTTCTTTTGTGTTCATTTGTAGTGTTAAAAAGTGCATGACCCCTCCTTAGTCATCATGGCAAGTAAAGAAACAAAATCACTTACTTAGAACAGAGGTTGAGATGAATGCTGGATGGAAGAGGAGGAGCAGAAGTTGAAGGCAAGATCAAGAGAATTTAGGTAGCTTCAGGTTGTTGCAGACAGATAAGAAAAGCAGCCATTGTTTTGACTAGTAAACTCTCTGTATCTGTCTGCTGGCTCCTGCTGGCTCCCTCTCGATCTTTCCCTCCTCTGACATTTCCTTCTCAGAATCTTACCTTCTCACCCTTTCCTCACTCCTCACAGGGGAAATCACTCTGCTCACACGTCCTTCTCGAGCTTTAGGATGCTCTTAACAGCTCTCCAGCCCTTCCCTCCATCTTTTTGCAGCCAGGCCGTGTCTGTGTCTCCCACTGTTAGCACCGTGGTGCTGCACCATCAGCATGTCTGTGTTACACATTACAGCTAATATAAATGTCTACTCTGTTTCTTTTTTACCCTCTAGGCCGCAGAGTCTGGCATTGTGAAGATTAAGACCATTGCAGCCAGGAACACTGACATACTGGCAGGTGAGTGAGAGATTGAGAACGACTGCGGTTAACCACAGCTGACATGCTGAGCTGCCAATTTGTCAGAGTGCCCACTACTCTGATAGAGAGGGGAGTAAAAAAAGATTGAAAACATCACATTATCTGGAATTGAAAGTAATCTGGTATTACTGTCTAGTGTTAAATATCAGTTTTAAACAAAATCTTAAATTCTGTATTTTTTTCTGTCTATTTAATTAGATTAGATTAGACTAGATTAGATAGAGCTATATTTATCCCTTGGGAGGACTCTTTCGGGGGAATTGATGTTCCAGCAGCGTTGTACAGTACACAGGGATAAAAGAATACAGGATATCAAAAAGTAAATAACAGTTGACAGATGAAACATATATGCAGTACTCAGCATAAGTGAGTACGCCCCTAAAGATTGATCATAGAACCTTTAATTTCCTTTTAAAGTCAACATTTTCTATGGCATACTATACCAAAAAAATACTCTGCCAAATGTGGGTCATTGATTGAAACAAGATTCTTTAAGTTGAACACAAAAAGTATTTTTCTCAATTTAAGATCAGGATGCAAAAATGAGTACAATCCAATCAATCAGGGTGGGAGCAAAGCTAAATTTTAGCTTTCATATTACCCTTATTTTCATCTTAAAGTAAAATATGTTTTGTTAAACTCAGCTTTGTCAAAACTTTGGGGAAATTTTCTTTTGCTTGTTTAGATATTAATACATTACTTAAAAAAAATATATCTTCATTGAACTTTTTTTGCAAAGCTTAAACGTGAGTGGGAGTTGAGTAAAAGGGAAATAATGTAAACTTAAAAAATAAAACTAAAATAATAACAATAATAGATGAATACATAGAAATAAAAGCGAAATAAATAAACATATAAATTATTAAAGGGAGCTAATGGAAAAGAAACAAATATTTTTTTTAATAGAAGCATGGAAAACATACTCTTGGGTAATGTACAGAACTAAGCTACCCATCCCTATTCTCAGACCAGGCCATGTCTATCGGAACCGACTTAATCCTTTGAAATTTATCAGTTCCAAGATTAAAAAAAAGGGTTCCAAATCCTGTAGAAAACAAAGGGTTTGTCCTTCAGGGTTGCTCGTACATTACTTTAAATAGGGAGGGTACTCTTTTATACTAGGCACTATATATACAAGTGTTAATAAATGTAAATAATACATTTAAAAAAATTAAAAAATACAGTAAAAATAAAATGGCTACTAACTACTACTACTGCTCCTTCCCATCCTCTGTCTTCCTGTTGCTCTTCATTCCCCCTCCCAGTGAGGAGTTGGACAGTCTGATGGCCTGAGGGACAAAAGAGTTTCTCAGTCTGGAGAACCTGAAAAATGACTGACCGATTTTTCAGTCATTGAAAACGAAAGGAATATAAAAAAAAGTCAAATGCCCTGGATAAGCTCGAATTGTCCTGTAAAATTATTTATCCTCCCTCTGCTTCCCTCTAGCTTGTTACTGAACTCAAACAGGTCAGTTAATGTGCACATAGCCTACATGTCTGTTCTTTCAAAACTGAGCTACAGAGTTTCTCTGCCTTTAGCTGACACTGTGCCCCACATGACACTACCAGCCAATCAAATATGCCTATTCCCTCAGAGCAGTCCCACTACCCAGTGTTTCCATGATTTTGTCACTGTAGATTTAGCAACTTTTCAGACCCCAGTAAGGACTTAGTTTTCCAAAAAGAGATTAGCCCAGAACTAGAGACTTTAAGTTGAAGAGTGTTGCTGCATTGTGTGTTGAGTGTGAGGTTTTTATCTCCTGTTGAGTCACAGACAAGTCCTGGAAAATAGTTTCTAGAAAAGAGTGGGAACCCTGTAAATGCCAAGGTGGACCTGGCCACTCTTTGGCCACCCTGGACAATGATTTATACATATACAAATTTAAAGAAGAATTGAATGTTAAAATAAAAATAAAGGAAGTAGCATATGAACAAGGTGACATTAAGTGAGAGGTCTGAGCTAACAAAGCCTGCATAGACAGTAGTCACTGTAATAGGGAGGAGTGCAGATACAGTAAACATACTGTTAGATATGGTAATGTGGACAGGAGTGGGTTATATGAGGTAGGAAGAATAAAACAAATTTACTCAAGACTTTGTCCATAGACCTGTTGGAGGGGAGGATGATATTTATTATAGGTCCAGTATAAACTGGTATCAGTGTCAATATTATTAAAGAGTTTAGAAATATCAGCATATAAGATAGAAGCAAAAATGTAATATCATATGTTTCTAAATATTCCTTTAATTTTATCTGTAACTGGGAGCTATTGACTGTTGAAAAATGAGACCTGCAGTTCTTTCTCTAATATGGAGAAAATTCCCAATTGATTCCATCGGTTGGTTGAACATCTATATTTGTGTAAGTGTAAACAAAGCACGTTCAGATATGGCAGCCCGAAACGCTTTCTGTGGGGTCCTGATTAACAACGTCCAGCTTCAGCACCATTTGCAGAGTTGACACATGTTTGACATTTTCTGAGTTCCTCTGTAAGCCGTCTGGCACTGTAAACTGTGCATGAGAGTTCATTAATCTTTGTTTAGGAGTTTCTACAGCGGGGTAATGAGATGTAACTGAAGATTGATTGTTGAGACCTGCAGGTATAAATCATGGCAGGAACATCATCTGATGGAGAAAAAGTGATGAAAAAGATGCAGGAATAAAAGCAAAGCACTCCATCACTGCAGTGGAAAAATATCTGCAAGACTGTATCAAGGACAAAAGTTTCAATTTTATTTTATGGTATTTTACATTTGTCTGTTTCTGCTTCATTATAAATAAGTTTAATTCAATCTAACGCCTAGAAGGAAGAGACTTAACAGCACACATACAATCATGGATGAGCTGCTGCTGTGGACCTGCTCGACTCAATGTGCTCTTTCTTGCTTCAACCAACAACTGAAATGACATCAGTTAACATTAATTCATACTTTTAGACCAGTTAATCCAATTGTAATGGCAGTTCAGCTAGATTCAACTACATTAATCAACACCATTCTTCTTCAAATTAAATTCATGATAGACATTAATTTTAAAATTAGATTGATCTCTCTATCCATTGACATGAGGACCCTCTTGAAAATGTCACATCACACATGGGCTTACCTTTAATGAATGTATGTTCAACAAATATGGTGCTGTACAAATAAAGATTGATTGAATCTACATTCAGCAGAGGCAAGTGTGATGAGAAGGATTTATGACCTGAGTGTCAATTGTTTGTGTCATAAAGTCTTATTTTTGTCCCTTTTGTCTCTGCCTGAATGGATATATCTCTAAATGTATTTATGAGTTTAGGGGTGTGCTTTTTCACCTTCGATACGATACCGATATTGCAGGATTGATATCGATATCGGCCAATATCGATATCAATCCAATACGATATCAGCAGGACCCATACATATGGTTATTACTTATTTTGTAGTAAGGAGTGTAAGAAAAGGGTTGATCAAGAGGGATTACTCAAACAGAGAGCAGTAGTCAGCAATAGTAGATATGAGAAAACTGACCCATTTGTTATGAACCAATGGGTTAATTACATTTAACCTTAAACATAAGAATATAGTACAATTAAATTAAATTGTGAAAAATAAATTTGAAGACCCTGAAAAGTAACCTCAAGAAATCCAGTAAAAACAAAAACATATAATTTTAAATTGCAAAATAATTACTGTGTTCAACTTAAACATAAGCATATTCTACAACTAAATTAAATGAATAAAAAAGTTAGAGTGGACTGCTTGTATAGAAGTGCTTATATCAGTATCAGATATGTTAAAGGTGTAGTCAGCGATGTGGGAGAAAACGAGTGGAGAGGTTGTTGATAAACGAATTTAGACCCACCTCTCCCTTCGTACCTCATCCCTGACTCCACCCCCGAAAGCTGATGGACGTGCATCGTCATGGAAATGGCCGTAGACACTGCGTAGCTAAGGTAACCCTGACTTGTCAGACAATAGTAGCCACAACTCGATTGCCGTTATTGATAACATCACAATGACAGTACATTCTGGCAGGTTAGACAATAAGATGAATGCTCGACGGCTGTTACTGTTTCGTGAAGCACCACAAAGCCAGTGTTGCTTACCTGTCCAGCACAAAGACGGCGGCATCCGCGTCTGTTTTCAGGTATTTCAATTTGTGGAGTTCCCTCCACCGTAGGAAAGCAACACCATTGTTGACCAGGATCTTCGCTCTTTCATGGTCATAGCCCTTCTTTTTCACTTTTCACTCCTCTGACCTTTTTCTTTTGGGGAGTTTTTCAGCCATTGCTACTGCACATATTGTATCTCTCTCTTACGCTAACTGCGCACGCTACGCAACCTACGACTCCCCCTCCCCCCTCTGTCTTATCTGTGCATGAGTATGATCGCCCCCTAGATGTGGGGGGTTGTACCCTGTTTTAGTGATTCGGCCCGAGCCACAGTATTTACCTGCTGAAATTCAGAGCCAAGGCTGTGTATTGAAACCAGACTTTTTTTTCAGCATGCCGTCAGTGGTGACATCTTGTGGATGGAGAGGAGAAATACGGTGCTTTTGACAAATAGTGCATTAGATTAGAAGATTAGAAAATCACTGACTACACCTTTAAATGTAGGCCGATATAATCCGCTATTTTATTTATTTCTTATTGGACCAATAACAATATAGAATCAGGACACTCTTATATGTGTTTATATAAATATTTATTTGTAGTTGTAAATATGGTATGCATATATGTATCTATAAAATGAAGACTATGGCTTCAGCCTGCTCTTCTGTTAAGTGTCTTGAGATAACACTTGTTATGAACTGACGCGACACAAATAAAGGTTAATTGACTAATGATTTATCTTCTAAAAGTCTGTCTTCATAACTCAACCTTGTAAATGATTATTTTCCAGCACTCTGAAGCTTTCATCAAAGTGTACTCACAATTCCTCCTTAGCTTTATTTTTCTGTCTGGTTTGTTGTTTATTCCTCATCCCTTCATTTCCACCAGTGTTGAGTTCCACTTTTGTTTCAAAACACTTTAACTGAATTCAAACATCCTGTTTTTTAGGCAGGAACTTTTAAGATGTAATATTCTCTCAAAGTCTCTATAAATCCATTCAGAGAGTCAAACCCTTACTACTTTGTAAATTCAATTTCCCTGCCTCAGCTCATAAAAATGACAGTGACTTGAAGTTTTGTCCTTGTTGTCTCCCCACAGCTCTGAAGGAGAACAGCTCAGAGGTGGTGCAGCCCTTCCTGATGGGCTGTGGCACCAAAGAGCCAAAGATCACTCAGCTGTGTCTGGCTGCCATCCAGAGACTCATGTCCCACGAGGTGGTGTCTGAGGTGAGGACCGTGACCGAGTCTGACGCTCCGAAATTCTGACGTAAACACACAGAGCACTGAGGCTTGTGATCAGAGTTTAGATGGGAGTATGACTACACAGCATCTATGGCATATGGTGTTTTTTCCTCATTAAAAGTGAAATGAAATGTTATACAACTGCTTATTGGCTAAATGCACAAGAGGAATATATATTATGGTCCAGGTTTTGGGAAATAACATAGAGAAAATATTGTAATGTGTGCTCCAGAATACCATAGAAGCGTACTGTACTCATATGAGAAAATAAATATCTGCTCAGTTTTTAAATGACTCAGTTATTCCACATAATGGAAAAAAAATCTGAGGACAAATTGGCTCCTCTTTATCGAATACAAGAGAAAAATGTCATAATAACAAGATGTTTACCAAATGTAAAAAAGGCGCTAGAACTGAGCGTTGTGAATAAAATTTCATATCTTGATATTCATGCCAAATATCTCGATATCGATAAAATATGACTACGGGTTCGGTTAAAACCAAGCAGTGGATTCAAGGGCAACCGTAAAAAGGAAATTTGTTGTGACTTCCAGAGCTGTACATGCAGGGCGTGCGCTGGGGAAATCTATATTGTTTATATCACGCTGTTGTTTATATCACAACAATATACTGTTATCTTTCAGCCCTATAAGGCACATTTATGAGTTAGTTAAAGGGGAACTTTTATGCTTTTCCTCCTTGACATCCACTCTTGCATCGGTATTCCTGTCACTACAGAGTACAGAAAAAAGGAAAACCGAGTGCAGACAAATACAGTCATACATCAACACATGCATGCATCCGTACATGTAGGGATATATCTGTATACAGAGAGGGAAGTAGTAACAACCATCAGTCATGCTTCAAGAAGAGGATACGTGTAATTTGTACATACCAACATACATAGTGTATATAATGCAACCTTTTTCTGTTACAGTTTTCTCCAGTTGTTTTTAAAAAAATGCCCAAAGAGATTTTGTAAAAATACATGTAGAAATCTAAGTGAAATATACTTTATTGGCAGGAAACACTCAATCACTTGGGATGGGAAAACAAAAAGATAATAAATTCCATGATCAGCTTATTAACTAAGTTTAACTGTTTGCATTTGAGTCAAACTTTATAATCTTGATGTAATAACTGCTTGTGACAGGCGTGTACTTTATGCTTTTGTTAAATCATGAATAACTGTAAATGCAATGTGAAGAAGATTCTACAGTACACAACAACTTGACCGTCTGGCAAAGAGGACAAAAATATGTGGCCTTTGGTAAACAAGGTTTCCCATCCCTGTGCTGTCTTCGTAAATTACAAATTCAAGGAAATATATGTTTTTATTCTGTAAGATGAAATAAAAGAAACTGTTCCATACTTGCAGCCATTTTACTCTTTTCGCTGAGCTACTAAAGGTCAGGACATGTTTTTGAATCTGAGCGTGAACAGATTTCGGCTTCTTCGGGCTGAATTTCCTCCACCTACCGCTACTTTCCCTCTAAGAGTGACATTTTGAAAGAAGACAAATCAATACGAGGTCAACACTCTCATCTGGATTCACCTCCAGTCACTCGACCCCACAGGCTGACCCAAGGTGATTATCACCTCCATGAGTGTCAGGTCAATACCACTTGTCCCTGTGCTGAACGTTTTTCTCGTGCAGTCATCAAGAACGTCTGAGGAACATGAATGCTGAGGATTTTTCTTTAAGTGTTTCCATTTGCTGGAGGCCAAAAGATCCTTGTGCCAGCTTTTCAAGATTCAAGAACAGAATTATCAGTCTGTTCGTACAAACTAAATCGAGATTATCTGTTGCTGGAAAATTCCATCAAAATGCTTTAGACTAAAACAAAAGATCTAATATAAAATAGTTTAAAACAAGTAATAAAAATAGTGAAAATGTTTGAGAAAAGTATCATTTAGCAGTACTAGTTTTTTTTGACAAATAATGAGACTTAATAAACTATTTTGTTACAGAAAATAGGAAATTATGAACTAAAATAAAAGTCTTGTGATTAAAGCTCCAGCAGAGTGTGTGTTAAGTCTTTGACAACCATACAGGACAACCTAACACAGTGATCGTGAAGGCTTTTCTCCTGATTCGATTTTTTTACAATGTTTTAGGTGCTAATTTGATTTAAAGTGTGATTCTACGATGTTGCCAATTTTTGCAATCTGAAGTTACCTTTTTTAACTCCAGCGAAAAAGATGAACAATGATGATGCCTGCAGACTATACCAGCAAAAATACACATCCCATGTGAGTCTGATTTTAGGTTTTATTCAGCAATATATTTTAACCAGCTGTTTATACTCTCTCTTCAAAAGCCGGGACTGCATTTAAAAGTGACTTATTAACACAGACTGAAATGAAGCATTTGAATTTGAAAAAAAACCCAATTCATGATCAAAATATCGATTTAAAAATCGTCAAACAAAAAAAATCCTGATACTTATGTGAATCGATTTTTTTCGACCGACCCTAGTGATTGTCATCTTGTGGCTGGGGCGGCACATCAGGCCCCCCAGAGCTTCCCATCTAGTGACCAGAACATTTTCAAATTCTAAAAAAGCAAGAGAAAGAAGAAAAAATGTTTTGGTTTAGAGGGTACTTTTTTAGTGTTACATCCTTATAACTCAAGCAGTCTTTATTATTTAGAACCACAGAACTGAGAACACCCCCTAAAGTAAGTAAAACTATAACAGTTTATTTGGGAAAGACTCCATGGTAGATTCGACATTTGACAAAATATCTTCATCAAATAAAGAACAACACTGAGCACTTTCTTCATGGAGAGGTTGTTGTCATTTTTAGCCATTATTTAACCAGGAACATAAAGAGGGACAAAACTAGTGATGGATATCATGACGGCCCCGGAAAGCAGAATTCAAAATCTCTGTTTTTGGCAGTAGTATTGGTGATATGGATTGATCTTTTTAAGGTTAAGAAACACTTAAAATTGGGAAAACACAAACCTTAAACTAATAATGACATGTTTATGGTAGACTATCAACCCCTATACAAGTGTGGGGGACTCCCATTGGCTGGTAGTTGGCTGGAGGCAGCAAACTGAAACAGCTGCATGTGTTTATTAGTTAGGCTTCAATATCCGTGTTAGTACCTTGTTTCTTGTTTAAATTACTGTACTTATTTCATTAAATCTGTGGATTCTTCTAGTTTTTGGGTCCTTTTGGTCTTTTGCTGCAGACTCACGCTTCCTTCTTTCCTCTTTGTGGCATAATTGCAGCTGCTGTAGTCTGAAGCACCTGTGCTATATTAACAGCAAAGTTCAGTTTGTTTCTTGTCACCTGTTCACTCCAGACAGAAGAATCAGAGCATCTTACACTAATGCTGCGTTCACACTGCAAGCGACCCAGCTACCAAAGTCATGTCGTCCACTGACGTAGCGTTGCACATCCATAAATACCTCATTTTGGTAACCGCTGCGGTCGGCTGTTGCTCGGTGACGTCACGTCCGCTCGAGTTTAACAGCTATCATATCATATATCATATAATAGGATGTATAAGCGGACATTATTCCAACTGTATCCTTTTCATTCACTTATCAAACACAAAACACTGCAGCTGATGCCCTGCAGCAGCAGCATCTGTGAGTTTACAGCGGTCCGTCTAGGCGGAACTAATGTCCTCACTGACATTAGTTCTGCCTAGACGGAACTCATCCACCCTGTAGTCCGGATGAATAATTGTCTGTCTCGGGTACCGTCACACGTACACACAGCTCTGATTGGCTGTTGCCACACAGCCACACACGACGTCGCCTGAATAGATCAGTTTTTTTTACTTTGACATCGCGCGACGAGTGAAGTGGTCGTCTTGTTTGCGGCTGTCTCATCGCGGGAGGGTTAGCCCTGCCCCATTGCGGCTGTACATTGACTATGAATGGAGAGTGATCACCGAGGTAGTACAAGTAGCGTCCGGTGTGAAGGCACCTTAACATTGCTGTAGATTGTAAGGCGTATATATGACGGCGTCTCTTTACACAGTGCATTACAATTAAGTGTTACACAAGTGTAAGTGAGCCTGAATAGAAACCTTGTTGGACAAGTTTTTTACCTGACGAGTAACAACCCTGCAATTTATAGATTAGATTACATTAGATTGAATGTTATTTATCCCTCTGGAGGACTCCCTCAGGGAAATTAAGATTCCAGTAGCACGATATATAGCAGATAAAAGGAAATATAAAAAGGATATAAACAGAAATATAAAAGGTAGATAAATAATACATACAGAAATGTGGCTACTGGCAGGCTGTTGCTCCTTGTCGCCTTCAGTCTTCCTGTTACTCAGTTTTACTGATATATTCTCTGTTACTCTGGTATTACTTTGGCATAGTGATTCTATCGTCCATTTTAAAGCATAAAGATATCTGGACAGTGGGGCTGCAGCTTGAACAGACACAGGTGTAGACATACAGTGCCTAACATACATGTTTGACAACCTGTCATAAAAAGAGGTTTAATGAGGTGTACTTTCATTTTCAGAGAAGTCCACACATTTTACAATTTTCACAGCAATGAGGAATTTCAGAGGGAATTACCTTTTTTTCCCAAATTTGAGCTGCTAACTGGACTTCTCTGAGAAGTCAAAAATTAATCAAGCGTAAAGTTCAACCACTAAAACTCATTTTTATGTTCAAAAATGCAAGTAAAAATCATAATGATAGTTAGGGTTACTATGTCAGTTGTCCATCAGTATCTCTAACACATTCACGTCCGTTCATACTCATTCACACAACACTGACGCAGCAGTGGGAGCAGCTTGGGGTTAAGAATCCTGCTCGAGGACACACCAGTCAGATCTGGGCTCAAACCACACCATTGCCTACCAGACTCACTTTCAGACTGTACCATCGACGCCACAAATTCCATTTACCTCTGTGACTTATTTTGATAAAATCGAAGTTTAACATGTTTGACATAACTTGTTACTTGTAGTTTGTCTTTCTTTGAGAAGGAAAAACTTTGATTAGAGCCAGAGTTCTAGCTTTGTGTGGAATTTTTGCTAGGACATGCTGCCCACCCTTTGGTCCAAACATTGACATTAGCAAGTTTTTTTTTCTCACTGTGTAATACTGAAGTGAATGAATGTGCATCAGATCAAGTTCTGCACATCACATTATTTCACTTTTCAATTTTGAACAAAAAAATAAATAATACAGTATAACATACAAACAACAAGTAAACTTAAGCCACAACAAATGCAACCTCACCTAGATCCCTCATACATGACACACAGAATACATCTTACTGTCCAAAATATAATCTTGAATGTCCATTACAAAATATTTTATATCATAAATATGTGAATATATGATTGGTTGCACTCAGTTCAGTACATCAGTAGCTGTTGGCAGTGAGGCTAGGATAAAAGGACATGGGGGGACATTGGGGCAAAATAAAAACCAAGCATATATAAAAACAGTCATATTTACATACATCAGTTAAAAAATATATTAAAAAACTTGAAGAAATTGAAAGAAGAAAAAGAAAAATGAAAGATTTATCTGTGCCATCCTGTATCGGGCTGGGTACCTTTCACATTTGAATCAATACCATACCGATGCCCGGTACCTGGGAATTGTTATCGGTACTCAACGGTACCAATTTTGGTACTTTTACGTGTGTTTACATATTAACTTGTTTAATATTAAGATCTCAGATTTTTTCAATGTAAATTTATCTGTCAATATATAAAATTTGACAGATATATATCAAAACAACATTCAACTGTTTGTGTTGTAACATTGTAGTTGTTCCAAAAATGTCTTCAACATGAAAACCAGTAATTAAAATGAACCACAACTTAATAAATTAAATGCAGCCCTCACTTTACCTTTAGGGCAGTTTAACAATGGGTCCAACAGAGCTGTAAATAAAAAAAGCTTTTACATTAACGTTACAAAGTACGAGGAACCAACCTGATAATGATAACTGACGCACATTAAAATGCCAAGCTAATACCATCTTAAATACGAGGCTTATTTACCTGAAACAGGTATCCTCCTTGAGGCATTTGCTGCCATCACCAAATGTTAAAGCCATTTTTTTCCCCTGTGTTTCTGGCTGCAGACGATTAGTCGCCATTGGACACAGGCGTGCTAACAGTGCTGAATGAATCCTTTGTGGTCGTAGATCTGAGGCTTTCAAAAATTGTACCCTCTTCATCTTTAAGGAAAATTTTGTGCGTCACCAGGTGCTTCCTCCACTGCTGTCACAAGGATGCGTTTAGGTACCTAAACATGGGGCTGTTTGATTTTACGTGAATCGGTACTCGGTAGTACCTACAGAATTCGGTCGGTACCTCTTAAAATACCGAATTCGGTACCCATCCGTAATCCTGTAATCGTGGGTGGTATATTATCACTCCATTTAATAATATGTTCTTTGTAGCAGCAAATGTGAGAACACTGAATACCCTTCTCTGATTAAAACCCTCAATTTGAGGACTTTGTAAACCAAGCAGAAGATTCCGAAGCTCAATATCAAGATGAACATTAAACATAAGATACATTTTTTTCAACTATTTTATTCCAATAATCTTCAATATGGATACGTGCCCACACACAGTGCCTTTGGTTCCCAACCTTTATATTACTCTCGGGGCACATTTCTGTTAGTTTTGTCTTAGCTGGGGGTGATTTGAAAGTGGTGCAATATTCTAAACTGAGTCTTCTTTGTCTTATTATAGATGGAGATTTCTCTTCCAGCCTTTTTTTGTTTACTTTTTATTAAATGAATGAGATCTTTTGAGACTGCTCATGATTTCCTTTAATAATAATAATAGCTATGATAAATTAAATTTATATAGTGTCTTACAAGGAACCCAAGGTCGCTTTCCACAGTAGAGGGAAAACGATACAGATGGAGAATACATCTGTTTAGAATGCAGGTGGAGTTGGTGTAATAGTTTTATATCTTTAATGAAAGTTAAAGTAGGTGTGTTGTTGCCGTTTTATCTGAGCAGTGCAAACCTGTTTTTAACAACTTCACACACCCATAACCCCCAACCTCTGAGGTCCCTGGTGGCGCTCTTACTGGGGCCCGAACCACAGCTTCACTGTCTGTCCAGCTTTTGTTGGAAGTACCCATAACTACTGAGACTGTTTACTCAGAATAAAACCCTCTAACAAAGCATCTTAACTGTGGTTTCTGTGCTGTATCAGTTAAAAAGCCCTGGATGAATATTTTGAACAACTGCCTCTGCAGAAATGCATTTAAATACAGGCGAACTTTACAGACATTTAGGTTTGAGGCTCTAATAAGCCAGCTGTCCCCTGGAGTCAGACCTGAGACATTCTTTCTACATTTTGATGTCAGACGTTTATTTAATTAGGCTATGAGAGGTTTCAAAGCTGTCTGATGTCTCTGCACTCAGAGTAACGCATTTTCAAGACAAATGTGACACACCAGGTTCGCTGATCCAATTTCTCTCAGCCTTTTCACAGCATTCTTGCTCTTTTCAGCCCATTATATGAACAGATGGGCTGTGACCCATTTACCGAAGCTGTTTATTCTGTTACCTGTTTTTTTATTTGCCATTAAGATTTAACCTGCCAGTCCAAGGGAAAAAAAGGTTCTCCTCTGAAGAAAGGCTTATCTTCATATTCTGAGTAAGCTTTTGGCTTGGTGTGTAAACTTGGCATAACTTGTAAAGACAAGGAAAACCCTCATGAGTTGTAAAAATAATCTACTTGAGTTAAGTCAGGAACAGAAACAAAGTCTTATTTCACCCAGTTTGATGACATGAGCTCATAATTTACATGCCTGTTCATCTTGCTCCTGTAGCTATTTCCTCCATGTTTTATTCAGACCTGTTGACTCTCCAGCTGCAGAAGTTTCTCAAAGTATTTCCTTGTATCCAGAATGAAAGGCAGCTGCACAGGTCACACATAGACAATTTCCACAAAAATCGTTATGGCTCAGGCGGCTGCTGGGAGTTTTTCATCACAGTCCAGCTTGCAGCAGCATGCAACTGGGCAATGACACGTTGAAATAGTTAGCTAACACAGGAGAGACAGCAGAAGATTTTTTTAATGTGTTTTTGTCATGTATGGTCTAATTAGCTGATGCCCTCACCTGGGGCATCACCTGGCACCTGATTTTCAGCTTTCTTCTTGGTATACCTGGTGGTTAGCCTTGCAGAGCAGACGGACCTGCCTGATTCTGAAATCATGTATGTATACTTGCCAGCCTTCATTGTTCAATGGCTTCACTCGGGTAAATGCTTGACGGCCCAACCATGGAGGAGGCGGGAGTTGTGGAAGCAGCTAATGTGATGACAACAAAAGGTGGCTGCATGTTTGAAAATAATGGCAGCTAATGCCGGTTAGCCTGTGGTCATGATGGTTACTCAGTGATACTTGGCCAGATATGCTCTTCTCAGAAGTTTACTTCATAGGGATCGTCTTTGACAAGGTTCATGTCACATGTAAGTGTTAAATGACACTGTGAGATACAATTTGATGTGAAATGATAGTCTTAAGGTAGTTTAAACTAACAGCTAACAAGGGCAAACAACAGTTAACAGCCGAAGCTGTTAGCCGTTGGCTGTAGCGGCTAATAACAGTTAGCCACTACAAGCTAATGGCCGTTAACTGTTGTTTGGCGTTGTTAGCCTTTAGCTGTTGTTAGCAAAGTGTTTATCATGAGTAGAAATTACTGAAACTAATAAACATGTTCATCAAAAAGGCTAAATCTAGATGACTTCCAAAAACAACACAGCTGTGATCTCCTGATTTTGATCTTCAATCTCCTGGCTGTGATCTCCTGACTCTGCTCTCCTGGCTGTCCCTAACTTCATGAACACCCATACACCCACACACGCATACACACACACACATAGACCACATAGATTAAAGACCAGAGCCTGTGTGTGAAACTTCAAAGGGAGAGAGACTGCTCCATTGTCATGGTAACCAAGAGTCAAAGCCACAAGTGTTTTACTTTCACATGCTTTCATAATACTTTTTCTTGCCTCTTGAATGCTGTCGAACAACAGCTTGTTACTCACGAAGTGTAAGAACTTCATGAAAACTAAAATGTCTGTGAGTGTTAGACATGTGTTGGCACCGTGAACATGTACGTTTTTTAAGATATTGTGAGAAATTACAGAGTTATCACAATTTAGGCACAGTCAGTCCCAAAGAAGTAGAACATTTCAAATTACAATGGCTGTCTAGCTTCATGGACTTTGGGAGTAACAGCTGGCTCTCATTTATTTTCGGAAATAGTTAGGGCTTCATGTTCTCCCATCTCACCTATGTTCTCCCACTTTACAACGAGCCACGCTCACCGTATGGAGAGGGGCTTGTTGCAAACCCGAGCCCCCAATAAATTAATAAATGTGCAGGAGAACATAGTTGGCTCATTGCAAAGCCTGAGCCCCCAATAAATATATAAATAAATGCGCATGAGGTGGCTTGTGGCTTTGTCGCAAGCCACTCACTCTCATAGCTTGCTATAGGGAGATAGTAGCTTGTTGCGTGAACCCCCAATAACATGAATAAAAACATTAATTATAATTATGTTTTTTTAAAATAACTAAAGAGGTAACTAAGAAAGCAAGATATGGACCAGTGAAAAAAATAAAACTGCACAAACAACATGAAGAAAAGTGAAAAGTGAAAACTCAAACACATGTTTACACATTGCACATAAATAAATGAGATCAAATTAGATCATAATTTACAAATCCTTTTGAACTTCCTCAGGAAATAGTGTCATTTGATTAGATGTAACTGTTGTAACTGTAACTTGTAACTATAACTTGTTGTAGAATGTTTGCATCTCCTGGCTGTGATGGCTGTGATGGCTGTGATCTCCAGGCTGTGATCTCCAGGCTGTGATGACTGTGAACTAATGGCTGTGATGGCTGTGATCTCCAAGCTGTGATGGCTGTGATGGCTGTGATCCCCTGGCTTTGATCTCCTGGCTGTGATGGCTGTGATCTAATGGCTGTGATGGCTGTGATGGCTGTGATCTCCTGGCTTTGATCTCCTGGCTTTGATGGCTGTGATGGCTGTGATGGCTGTGATCTCCTGACTTTGATCTCCTGGCTGTGATGGCTGTGATCTCCTGGCTTTGATCTCCTGGCTGTGATGGCTGTGATCTAATGGCTGTGATGGCTGTGATCTCCTGGCTTTGATCCCCTGGCTGTGATGGCTGTGATGGCTGTGATCCCCTGTGATCCCCTGGCTTTGATCTCCTGGCTGTGATGGCTGTGATCTAATGGCTGTGATGGCTGTGATGGCTGTGATCCCCTGGCTTTGATCCCCTGGCTGTGATGGCTGTGATCTCCAGGCTGTGATCTCCAAAGCCAGGAGCTTTGATCTCCTGGCTGTGATGGCTGTGATCTCCTGGCTTTGATCTCCTGGCTGTGATGACTGTGATCTAATGGCTGTGATGGCTGTGATGGCTGTGATTCCCTGGCTTTGATCTAATGGCTGTTAGGCTGTGATCCCCTGGCTTTGATCTCCTGGCTGTGATGGCTGTGATGGCTGTGATGGTTGTGATGGCTGTGATGGCTGTGATGGCTGTGATGGCTGTGATCTCCAGGCTGTGATCCCCTGGCTTTGATCCCCTGGCTGTGATGGCTGTGATCTAATGGCTGGGATGGCTGTGATGGCTGTAATCCCCTGGCTTTGATCCCCTGGCTGTGATGGCTGTGATCTCCAGGCTGTGATCTCCAGGCTGTGATGGCTATGATGGCTGTGATCCACTGGCTTTGATCCCCTGGCTGTGATGGCTCTGATCTCCAGGCTGTGATCTCCTGGCTGTGATCTCCAGGCTGTGATCTCCAGGCTGTGATGGCTATGATGGCTGTGATGGCTGTGATCCACTGGCTGTGATGGCTGTGACCTCCCGGCTTTGCTTCTGGCTGTGCCAATTCAAGCAAACATTAATGGATGACCTGAAGCTTACCAAACTATCTCCCCAAGAATAAATCTCAGCATTTTTAAGCCAACTGTCCTTACTAAGAAGGGAAGCACAGCTAGCAGTGTAGGAAACTTTCAGCATGTAGTTCCTCCTCATTGTCAGTCACTTGCTATAACTTTATGATTCATCTTCTCTCCACCTGCTGAGCTTACATGGTTACATGAAATGTTACATTCTTCCTGTTTTTTTTAAATACTTTTTATACTTTATGCAGTTTTTTTTTTTTTTTTTTTGACAATGTTGTAGTTGTGTGCCCACAGTGCTCACTATTTATTCAGATCTAAATGCTCTTTAATTATGATGGACAACACTGTTTATCTATTTGAGCAGTGGCTCATTTCTCTTGTAAAGACTGCAGACTGAAGCTGATCAGTGCTGTGTGTGGAAAACACTTTGACTTTGCTGTGTGCTGGATATTGGGAAATCCAAATGTTTTAAATAATACTCCATGCATTTACTCTACACTGTTTTTAACTCTGCTAAGGTGATTATGTTTTTGCTGGCATATGTGTGTTTGTTTGCAAGATTATGCAAGAACTACAGGACGAATTTTGCAGAAATTTTCAGGGGATGTTGGTAATGGCCCAACTTAGAAGTGATTAGATTTTGGTGGTGATGCGGATATTTGGATGCAATTCCAGCTGGATTCGATTCCAGATTGGCATCACATACACACACACACACAAAGTGGTGTAAGTGATGTTCCTAAAACTTGTTGTGTTCATACAGGATAACAAACTCCATGTATGTGCTGAGTTTGGTCCAGATTCTGGCTCTGTTCTGGATCTGGTGATCTGGATTTATATCTTTTGCAGGAGTTTTGGAAAAGCCAGTGCTGGCGCGAAGCTGCTTGGCAGAGGTCTGGGCTCTATGAAAGCTTTTCTATTTTGGGTTTTTTTACTTCATGTCTTCAAGTAACTTTGGGTTGGTGGCCTCGTGTGAAGCAATATATGAGTGTATTCTTTATGTGAGGTGTTGTTAATGTAACAGCTTCAGAACTTTGCTGAATGGGTTTGGATTACATTGTATGACTTTGTTACAGAGTGTCACAGAATCATCCCAACAGGACCTTCCCTCTGCTCTGTCTGTCGACACATTTATACATTAGTCCTTTACCCTGTTTTCATAGCAGTGGTTGATGTCCAGATTTAGAGATGTCGACAGTGTGTCCTGAGGTTTTGGATCCACCCAGACAGGTTTGGAATCAATATGATGCAATTTAGAGCCGGTTCTGTCCTGACAGGACATTTTCTTTGAGACATTTGACCTACCTTCATCCCGAAGGAAGCACACAGACATAAACATGACAAAGTATCGGAGTCTGGTTGTCTCCAGTGACATCTTAAGAATCAATACCGAGGCCGGTTTGTCCTGTGAGGCCCTCAGGTAGCTTTTAAAGGCTGCAGCTGGGAGTGATGATGTGGAGTGACTCTGGCAGAGAAACAGAGAGGAGCTACAGTGTTCAGTGGATTAGAAAATGTGTGTGTGTCGTAGAAGAGGTGAAGTGAGAGTCTGAGATGTTTGAGCGATGGTGAGGGGAACAGTTTGATGACAGGCACTGAAAGATTGGGGAGACAAAACAGCTGAAGCAGAGAGGAGTTAAAAAGAGAAAATGAAAAGATGTTTTCCTTCAAGGCCAAACAGAATATAGGAAGATCAGAGCAGCTGAAGACATGTTTAAGCCTCTCTGCTGCTGTCTTCAGTCCTGCATGTCGGCAGTAAACACTGAACCAGTCTCTTCTTCTCCATGTTGCTACAGAAATGACATTTAACATAAAATCATACTTTAGACTAGGGCTGAACAATTAATTGCAAATTAGATTAAAGCTGTGGTCTACGATTTGAAACCGCAGCCTGCCCCTCCTTCCCTCACCTCTCCCCTCCGTGTTCCAAGATCCCGCCCCCAGCTCGTGTTGGCTCATATAAGCCCCCTCCGGCAGAGCTACGAGCGACTAGCACAATATATCAGCAGCAAACTCAATCAAAAACAGCTCAGCTCAACTGAAAGTATCAAACACGACAGACATCTCCCTTATAACACACAGCAGTAGCCATTTCAACTGGACCGGCGGCAATGCGGGTCTGGCGCCGCCAGAGCGGAGCCGAGTGTGGGGGAGGATTAATCTTTCTCAGCCTGTCCTCCCCAGCTCAGCTTACAGTGCTAACGATTAGCGGCTAACAGGCTAACCCGCTCCCCTACAAGTTATTAGCCCGTGCAGGCACAAACTAACCACAGTTATTCAGCAGACATCTCCCACTGTAGTAAACAAAGCCATTACCTGATCAACCAGGGGCGAAACGGCCGATGCTGAAGGTCTGACGGCCGGCTGAGGCTATTCGTTAGCCGTTAGCCCGCTAACAGGCCTCCACCCGCGGGCAGAGCTCCGTTGGGGCCGCGGGAGAGGGAGGCGGATTCCCGGGTTCGGGCGCTAGGCTTTCCCGGCTCCATGATAGTTCAGTAGCTAACGCTGCTAGCTGCTCACCGGAGGTAGAGGGGAGGAGGCGGGACCATGGGCAAGATGCTGCGTACTGCGTAGTGAGGGAGACGAGGATTGGATGGACTCATGGACTAACTCACGGACCAATTAATAGTTGCAGGTTCTTAGGCTTGATTGGTCAGCTAGTATGCAGCTTTTCAGCGGATATACTGAATGGATTTTTTTCATTCTTTTTGGTCTTTATACTGTGTAGATAGGACCATAGGACCATAACAGCCTTATAAACGGTGTTATTAATATGTACAAAGCTTCCAAATCGTAGACCATAGCTTTAAATGGTAATATGGCTTGTTGCAATTTTCAAATTGCAGACAGTGCAATATTTTGAACCCGAAATGTGTTGAACATTTTGGCATTGTGATGTAGTTTCTTGCAATTTCATGCCTATTTTAACCGTTTTAAACCCAGTTTTTACAACTTTATGGCTGTCTTTTTCCCGTTCATCTTTTTTTTTGGCCACTGTCAGACCATGTTTGGAATTTTTACATGGTTTTTGAAATGTAATCCCAATTTTGCTGCTATAATCAATTTTCCTTAGTCACAATTTCATACCTATTTTGCACCTTTTAACTTTTTTTCCGCTTTCATACCATTTTTTTTTTACCAAGTTTTTACAGTTTCATACCTACTTTGCTTCTGTTCTTCACTTCTCTACTTTTTCTCAAATCTTTTATCCTTCGATTGATTTAATGTCATATTGGTTATACTATAAAACAATCTACTGCTTATGTTTGTTTAAGAATACATAAGAGGAGGAACATTAAAACAATCTCAGAGTAAATTGCAATTGCAATATTGGGGGAAAATATCGCAATTAGATTATTTTCTCAAATCGTTTAGACCAGTTAAACCCATTTTCATGGCAGTTCAGCTTGACGCTATTCTATTAATCAACATCATTCCTCTCCAGATTCAATTCATTATAAATATTAATTTCAATGTAAGATAGATCTCTGTGGCCAGGGGTGTCAAAAAAGCAAAATATGGGCTGTTTAAATGTGCATATGCTCAGTCAACAAAACATTTCTTGGATGCATGAACTAATTTGGTATTTGTTGAGAAAAAGTCTTTTGTAATGTGTTTATTGTGAAAGGTCATAACACAACTATGATTAAACTAGGATTTTATGTTAAGCCATTCAAATGGTTGGAAACAATTCTGGTGATGAAATGCTGTGTAGACTGTCAAAAGCCAGAATTTAATGATTAATTTAACATTTGAATAATTGAGTGATCAATCTGTCGTGAACATATGCATAAGTTACATCTCTTCCATGGGAACAAACCATAAAGTGAGGAAAAAAATATAAGCAGATCAGCCCAACTTTATGTTTTTAATACAGTTATTTTGTTTTTTAACTGGTGAAGCAGATGATCCTTCTGCCTCTTACCTATAGCAACACTATAAGGCTGGGGTCGGCAGGTAAGTTTGACCTTGGGCTTGAGCAACTGTATGGTGGGCCAAAACATCACATCAATCAGAAACATGTTTTCTTTCTCTCTCTTTCTCTCTCTTTTTTAAAAAAAAAAAAAACCTTTTCCCTTATCTATAGGCGACTTTTATATCGTGTGAATACAAAATGTAGGCTAATTTAAGAAAGTAATTTGTTTTAAATAAAGTAACTTTATTTCTATTTCTGTGTTATTACTGCTTTAGCTCCACTGTGGCTGCCTTATAAAACGGCTTATAATAGTAACTTGGTGATAATAAAGCTGCTGTCTCTAATCAGCAACTTGACCGTCATTTAAGTTATCATAAATGTGCTATAGCCAACTATGGGGAGGGGGGGAGGGGTGATAGTGGTGCTGCTTGATATTATCAGCTTCCCCCAGTCGGACTAACACAAGCCACTGCACTGCAGTCGCTGGCCGACTAATTTTGTCAGCTGCACGGTCGTGATGTTCGCGATTGCGGTGGCTTGTGTTTGTCCGACTGGGGGCGGCTGCTGATTGATATTTTCAGTGGCGCGCGCTGCGGTCGCCGCCCGTCTAGGTGTGCCGGCCGTTTGGGAACTTTCCCGGTTTCCCCAATGGCCAGCACATCCCTGCCCCTTTTAAATCAGATTTTCAATTTCATCTAGCAGGCCAGATATCATTGGAGACGGGCCAGTTTTGGCCCACCGGCCGTTAGTTGCCGACCGCTGCTATAAGGTATTATTAGCTTCGCAAAGGAGGTTATGTTTCTGCAGATGTTTGTTTGTTTGTTTGTTAGTTTGTTTGTGAACAGGATAGCTTAAAAACTAATGCACAGAATTGGATGAAATTTATAGGGAATGTTGGTCAAAGCAAAAGAAAAAAGTGATGACATTTTGGTGGTGGTCTAAATCCAGGATGATTTATTAAAGGATTTCTAAACATTGTGAAAGAGGGAAATTTCACAGGTTTTCACCACTAGTTCAATCACTTCTCAATGGATTTGGATGTTATGTTGTGTCAACATTGGTCATGACACAAGGAATTTTTTCAATGCTTTGTTAAAAGTGCAAGATAGGGCACTAGTATACATTTTTTCAATAACTCGCTTGTCATTGCTGCTCTCACAGGTCTTCTAGTTAATTTTTTTTGCCAAAAATGTACGATGTATCCTGCTACTCCAGCTTTGAATTTAGGACATTTGTGTGACCTTGAATTTTTTTTAAAACTCATTTAAAATTCAATTAGATGTAACTAAAAATGATTGTGGTATATCTGGAGTCTTATGTTTCTAACTTTCATTAATGCATTGAAATGTTTATTTTATAGGCGTTATTATTTTCACACTTGTTAGCTGTTTTTTAATCTCCCTTTCCTCTGATGTAAAGAAAAAAAAAAAAAAAAAAAAAGGACTAAACCATTTCGTTGCGAGGCATGCTAAAGAAATAAAGTTGGATTTGGTCACTTGTTTTTCAAGCACCAGCACTTGCAGCATCATGTGACGTGATATTAAGTGGCAGCTTGATCAGGTGTTATTGAACTCGATGATGTTGTGACCCCAGAGCAGGCAGCACCAGCTGGGGCCAAAGGGATGTTTTTCATTGTTGTTGTTTTCCAGGCGGAATGTGAGACCTCAGACTGACTTTTCTCTTTTCTTATAACACTGCACTTAAGACCCCTGCTGGTTTGAGCTCTGATGATGTTGACCCTCTAAGATTTGTAGGCATCTGTAACTTCTGTTTGTGTGTTATTCACAGGCGGCTGCAGGAAACATCATCAACATGCTGTGGCAGCTGATGGAGAACGGTTTGGAGGAGCTAAAGCTTTTGCAGACGGTCCTTGTCCTGCTGACTACCAACACAGTCGTGCATGATGAAGTGCTCTCCAAGGTACATTATAACACCTCCAACATCACGAGGTCTGTGGAAATGACCTGATCGTTTCTGTCTTTGAGGTGCACATGCGACCCTTTTCTCAGTCTGCGTCATCTCCTATGAATTATTAACCCAGGGGTGTAGTGTCATCTTAAGCCCATAAATGAACACGTTATTTCTTTACCCCATTTTGTGTTGTATCATGACACAGAGCAGGATAAGAGGGATTGTTGCTGTGCGTTCCAGCATAGCAGTGCCTCTAAATCACTTTCTGTCATGTCCTCCCTTTGAGATTCAGTTATTATCTATTATATATACTGTGGGATACTTATTGCGTTGCTCCTTGTGATTTTTTTTTTTGTACAGCTTTATCTCCCTGATGTGATAAGGGATTGGTAACAACCACAAAAGGCCTGATCATTATGGAAAGATTAAGCATAAATTTGGTAACAGAGTCCAGCTCTAGTAGTACTAAACGTTGAAGTACAGGTACTTAACTCTGGTCTACTAGTGCGCAAGTAGACTTTACAAGTGAAGCAAAAAGTGTCACTAGTGGCACTCGTAGACTGTTTTGGGTCTACAGTTTCCACTAGTAGATTAAAAATGTTCATTCTTAATATGCTAATAAGGGGGTGGGGAAAAGCAAATCTAGGCCTCCCATTGGCTTTTGAAAATATTGCAACCAATTAGGGTGCTGAATTTTGTTAGAATCCCTCCTACTTCATTTGCATCAGGTCTCCTAGTAATACTAGTGAATCTTTTTGCTTTGCTAGCACGACTTGTAGCTTCAAAGCAGTCGACTAGTACCTCTAGAAAAATATTTTCTGTTTACTTGTAGTACTAGTAATAATGATACTAGCTTTATTTATATAGCACTTTTTAAAACAGAAGTTTCCAAAGTGCTTTGCCAAAAAACAATAAAGTACAAAAATTACAGCACAAGGAAACAAAAACAGAAATTATACTAGTAATATTTTTATTATTACTAGAAAATTTGAACATAAAACATTTGTTTTACTCTTAGAGCTTTTTGTCTCACTAGAGTGTGAGTATGCTGTACAAGTATGATCTACTAGTAGTAGGACTGAAAGATTTATTGCTTTTCCGATTGAAGTCGCAGTTTCAGACAACGCAATCATGTGATCGCCAAAGCATCCGTTTTTTGCAGCGCTCTTTACTGATCCAGGATCTGTTATGTCAACTGTTTTACAAATTTGCAGCAATTTGCATTTAAAGAAGTGCCGGTAAACAGGCCAACAACCCAAAGCCTCTGTTTAGGAGTAGAAGTTGGAGTATCCCTGAAATAAGGATACCAGATTACTTACCATCAATATTATATGATGAATAACGTATTATGTGCTTTTGTTATTGTCTATACTGGAAACATAGGGAATATTACACTGATTCCTGATTTGCAGAAAATTGTGAATCCAATTGAAATCGCAATATCTGTCAGAAAAAACACAATTCTATTTCTTCCTAAAATCATTGAGCTCTGACTAGTAGGCGCTTTGGTTTTACTATTACTGCTAGTAAAGTTTTGAGTTTTTAGTAACTAGTAACTTTTTTAAGTCTCCAAGTACTACGTGTAACTCAAAGGCTCACTGATGTATCAAAAAACGTAACTAGTAGATCAAAATTTTGTTGTACTTGCTACTCAGAAAGGGTTCTGTTAGCTGTGGAAATGCAAGATCAGGGTCCAAGCACCAAACTTAGCACAACAAAACTGGACTTAACTCGACTAAACTGGACCTCTTATTGCACCTTCAGAGTTTTTTTTTTTTTTTACAAACTGTAGTGGATAAAAGCTACAGGACATAAACTTAAACTTCTGCCCTCCAGATATTTTACTCTCACGTCTTCTGTCTTCCCAGGCCATCGTCCTGTGTTTCCGTCTTCACTTCACCAAGGACAACATCACCAACAACACAGCAGCCGCCACGGTCAGACAGGTCGTCACTGTGGTCTTCGAGAGGATGGTCGCCGAGGACGAGAGATTTAAAGGTCAGGGGGCTAACATATCTGAGGGAAATTGGATGTCTGGCCTCGTAGATTGATAGTGATGTAGGAATCAGTTCATGTCATTTTCTGTACAGTTGGAGAGCTGTCTACATACACAGCACAGTTACACATGGGACAAATGGGGTAAACTCTAAAGTTAACAATAAACTATTCTTCCTCTAAAAGCCATTATTATAGCAAATTCCTTATGATATTGTTTATTGTTTTGCAGATAAAATTTCAGTGTTGCCATTTTGTGTGAAACAGCAGATAGTTGCCTGTAAGGAAGAGGAAAAGTAGTTCTCTAAATTAATTTGTGAATCTATTTTCAGTGTGGAATCTTTATGCTATTTGTATTCTTAGTACAACTCACTTGATTTGTTTTGCTTTACTTCGAGACTTCATTTTGTTTTGATTAACATAAATACAGGAGATGTAGCAGCATTATTTGTAGCTTAGTAGAACAATCAATATGAGTAATTATGAGATCATCCATGAGGCTTTTGCAAAAAAGAAAAGAAAACCCCCCATATACTGTCACTTATTCTTCACCAATTTTTTTTATCAGTTGACATTTTACACGGTCACTACAGCCCTTGCGGCTGAGACTGAAGTTGTGAAATGCACCTTGGGTAATATCACCTATGGTGCAATTCAGCAGCTGGCAGTAAAGCCAGACTACATGATGCAGTGTCTGTTACAAGTCTGAAGATCTCTGAAGTCCTAAAGTTCAACAGTCAGAAGCTGTTGTGACTGTAAAAGCTTGTCTTTACTGTATTTGTTATTAAGTTATAGAACAAAACTGTCAGCTGCACATTCAGTGATGACAAGGTAAAACAACATGGGACATTTTTACATTCTGCCACTGTATGCCAGAGTATGAGATATTAATGGACAGTTTGTATGATACTGCCGATACAGATAATCAACTTTTCAGGCAATTATCTACTGATACTGGTGATATCATGAATCCCTGCTGATGGCTGATGTTTGTAAAAAGTGCCAACATTGCCCAGTACTGATGTTTAATGGATGCTGATGTGCATCATAACTGCTGACAAACTAAATTAAAACAAGAAAAATATAAATGTTCAAATTGAAATTAACAATTGGTATTACCAAAATCTTTTTTTAATGGTTAATACACCTGTATGTTGAGACATTTTCTTTGACTTTTTTTTGGGGGGGCTTTTTATGCCTTTAATGAGAGAAGAGAGTACAGTGGACTGAGTAGGAAATGGGGAGAGAGTGGGGGAATGACATGCAGTGAACAGGCCACAGATGGGATGTGGACCCGGGCCACCTGTTCGAGGGCAAACCCAATGGGGCATGACCTTAACCACAGGACTAACTGCATCCAATACTGAGACATCTTCAACGTAAATGATGTTTTTATTGCTAAATTGTAATAATTATTGATTAGATAAGATGAAACTTTCTTGATCCCTTTGTAAAACTACCTCAAGGAAATTAGGAAATTTCAATATAGGTTGAAAAGTAAATTGAAAGATATATAAAAACTATAGATTCAAAAAAATTAATAAATTAATAAATAAATAAATTGATAAAATTAAATTAATAACGAAAGAAAAGTTATCCATGAATTTCCAAATGTATTGTTTTTCAACAAAACAAAACAGTAGCAAAGGACATTCTTATTTAATAAGTCAAATAATTGTCATTTACTTTCATTTCTTACAAGAAATAAAGTTTGAGTTGTTTAATATTATGCTTTGTTAATTTCCGACTTCTCAGAGAAGCCCAGTGAGCGGCTCAAATGTGCATATAAGAAGTGAATTCAGTCTGAAATTCCTCATCTCTGTATAAAACAATACAATTTTCAGTTTTAAAGAGGCTTTGTAAAGATTACTAAAATATTTGTGGGTTTATTTTCAGGTGGTCTGATAAATGTGTGAAGCACTGTAAATCGTATCTTAGTAGAATGCCAGTCACATTTCTGGCTTATCAATAATTGGTTATAAATGCTTTTTAATCCTTCCCCCTGTGTTTTAATTCTCTGATTTTCATGGTGAACTTCTTAATAATGCTTTTGTCATATATGTGCCCCCTTCAGGCATTGTGGAGCAGACCCCTCCTGTCCAGGGAAACACCAACAGACGATCCGTCAGCACCCTGAGGCCCAGTGCTAAAGATGCCTACATGCTGTTCCAGGTGCGTCCAGCAGGAGGCAGCAGCTTCCTACAATCACATGCCTGTATCCCCTGTAGCCACTCTGACATTTCTCCAAGCCGAGTATGAGACAAGGCTGATGATCCATCATTAACAGGCTGAAGTCCTGACATTAAAACAGTCTCAACATACTGAAATTATTACCTGACGAAAGGCTCAGGGCTGAAATCATTTTAGATTTGCAGTGGAGTAACTCTGCTCCAGGTCCTTTGTCATTCCCCACCCACACTGTCCTTTTGTGACTGCTCTGTCACCAACACTGATGTGTGTGCTCCTTTGTTAAAAATGCCGTCATGCAATTCCCTGCAGGATCTGTGTCAGCTGGTGAATGCTGACGCCCCCTACTGGCTGGTTGGGATGACAGAAATGACTCGAACATTTGGCCTGGAGCTGCTGGAGTCGGTGCTGAATGATTTCCCTGGGGTATTCTTACAGGTAAAAACAGTCTGACAAGTTAAGTCCAGATATTACTGAGCAGATATTAGAGATAGAGTTTGTTATACTACAAGTTTGTTGATTTGTTATGTCGGGGATTTATACAGAAACTGATCAACACTATGACTATCTGCCCATTCACAAAAAAGTTTTAAGGTCTACAACAACATGGTCTAGTACGGTAATTCTCGATCAGGGGGGCAGCGGACCCCTAGTGGTCCATGGTGTAATTGCAAGGATTCCTTAAAAATAGAGTATATACTTTTTAAAAAAATCCTTTATCATTTTAAAAATACGATTATTTTACTCAAATGTGACCGAGACCTTTATCTACCTAAACTACAATGGGTAACAGGACTTTATCAGAATCAGCTTTATTGGCCTGGTATGTTAGACATACAAGGAATTTGGGGACAGTTCACTTCACTCTCTGAGTACAGAATAGATACACAGTTTATATCCTTTATTATAAACAAGACGGAGGCAAAAATCACAAGGCAGGAATTGACATTTTAAATTAAATTTAAAGTTTAAAAATCAAATTAAGGTAGGAATATAAATAGAATAGAATATGTGCAATGTACAAGATTAAAAAACACAGAAGCAAGGTGCACAGGTGCATGTAAATGGGAGGATGATATGTGCAATGAATGATCATATTAAGGGTAGCTAGGCGGACATTTACAGTTTGGAGTTCATTATGGCAACAGCCTGGGGGGTGAAAGTGTTCTTGTGCCTGGTGGTTTTAGCGTGCAGTGCTCTGTATCATCTACCTAAGGAGAGGAGTATAAACAGTTTGTGTCTAATTCCATCTTTGACAAGTGTAATTTAAGTATTAAAGTTCTTATAATGCAAGCTTATCACAAACTTCATCCTTGTCAAAATATGAGCCCTGTACTATTTCAGTTTGCACCGTTCATTTCTCAATACTGATTTTATTGTGAATATTCTGAAAGACGGTATTGTGTGAAAACTTATTATATTTCAAGGTTCAGATTAGCACTTAAAATGAAGAGAGTGTTACAAACTAATACAGAGAAGAAGAAGAAGAGGAAGAAGATCATAAGCACAGTCACACACAAAAAGAAGTAGAGGAGGATCATGGACACACCCCACTCCACCCCCTCAGGACCCCAAAAAGGTTGAGCACCCCTGGTCTATAGCAGGGATGGGCAAATGGCATCAACCTTTTCCAAAAAAACAAGAATGAATATAAGCATGCAGAAGAACTGTTAAATATGAATAATCATGAGTTAACTGGACCACTCAATGCTCAATTTAGAATGGGTATAGATTTTCTAGTACTTTTTTTTTTGTTATTTAGATTTTTTGGTAAGTCATTAAAGACTATTGTCTCTAAATACATCTTATGAGGCATTAAAATATAGTATAGAGTGTCAGTAAAAACAATATTTGAAAATTTGGTAGTTGTAATATATTTGTGCTTCAAAAACTAGCGAACACTTTCTTTTGTTGCATTAAAAAGAAACTTAAATTGGCTTTAGTGTGTCATAAATTGTGATTTTTTTAAGAATGTAATACATGTTTTTTTGGTATAATGACTTTCTGTTTTTAATTATATATTATTTTTCTCATTGAAAATGCCCTGCAGTGTGTAACAGAGCAGCTCTCAGGCACTGAAAAACCTTTTATGTGGCCCTCTATGTTGCCCACCTCTGGTCCTAGAGCTCAGGAGGCTTTGATTATTCGACAGCCTTTAATGGAGCAGCGTGTCCAACTTTAATCTCCACACCTCATCAGATCCCTCTCCTCTCTCTGTGTCTCCTCCATCAGCACCAGGAGTTCAGCTTCTTACTAAAAGAGCGAGTGTGTCCCCTCGTCATCAAACTCTTCTCACCCAACATCAAGTTCCGTCAGGGCAGCAGCAGCTCGGCCTCACCGGCACCTGTGGAGAAACCGTACTTCCCCATCTGTATGAGGCTGCTGCGGGTGGTCTCCGTGCTCATCAAGCACTTCTACAGCTTACTGGTAAGGCTGGGGATTGTTGCTGAAATGACGCCTTATGAGTGAGGGATTCTCTCCACTTAATTGGCCTTGTCTGATTAGCATTGGATTAGCAGTTTTGTCTTAGTTCTGCTTCAGATGCTTTAAGGAGCTTAGCTGCCTCTAAGTAAATTAAAATGCAGATTTTGATATTCAGTAAAATTCTGTTGGTCCTTCAAATAGAAATGTAACTTTCATTTGCTCTAGCCAAAGCCAGTAGGGGATGGATTTCACCAATGCAAAGCCTGTCCTGATCTGTAAATGTGTGTGTTTTTTTCCAGGTGACTGAGTGTGAGATCTTTTTGTCTCTGCTGGTGAAGTTTCTGGATGGGGAGAAGCCACAGTGGCTGAGAGCAGTGGCCGTGGAGTCAGTCCACAGGTTATGTGTGCAGCCACATTTGTTACGGTAGGCATCCTTCAACTCCTCAGAGTTTATACACTAACTTTGTTCTTCAAACTCCAAGTCCTCAAGATTTTTTTATTCACAAGAAGAAAGTTATAGATCTGCAAGGCTTGGCTGAAAATCGCATCACTATATTTTAAAGCTTCATAATTAATATGTATTGCATACAACCCCTTGCTGAAAAATCGTCTGGCTCTCCAAATGGTGTTTCAGTCATTTTATTTTTTTAAGCAGTTCCTTAATCGTTCTGTACTGAAACACCCTGCTGAAAACACCATAAGAGCTAAAACAAAACAAAACAGAATATTACTCCACAAGTACACTGAAAAATGCCCTTTTACTCTTGTAAATATTTCCCATTATAAACTTTGATGTTGTACCATTTTCACTTGTATTTCGTGAATACAGTACACACACTTATTTCCTGGACCATTACTGTGTTGAGAAATGCAGAAACTTGCTGCTAACCCACACACATGCTTAGGTTGAAAAGAAAAGTACAGTTCAGCACTTGAAGCTATGTATTGTTGAAACTATAAAACAATTTAAGTAAAAGCGTTGTTCCCCAAACAGGAGGGTGCTTAACCAGCAAAATCACTTTTAGTTATATCTGAATTTTTTTTTTTTTTTTTTTCAGCATTCTCTGTTTTTCCGGTCATCTCTTCATTCTGCTCTCTGTTTGTCGCTTTCTAAAATGAAAGCATCATCTTTTTGCATTTCAGATTAAAATGATAATAATTTATTTTATAACAATGAAGTACCAAATATACCAAAGATCTTGTAGATAGTTGTAGGAATATATTTTATGAGTTGTTTGATCTCTTATATTATAATACATAAAGTCTTATTTTAAACTGTTTTAGCTCAGCTTCAGTGAGTTTTTGGTTTATTTTTGAATTGTTTGAGGTTTTTTAGTATCTTTTAGGTCAGTTTTGCATTTTAGAAAAAGGGAGGGCATGCTGTAAAATGATTAACTTTTTGAATGTATACTTGTATTTAATTTTTAATGTATGATTAGTATGTAGTTTTTAAAAAAAAAAGTGTTTTGGACCCCGGGAAGAGTAGCTGCGGTCAAGTGCCAAAGCCAATGAGAGAATCAGCCTCAAAATAAAAGAAGCATTTATAAATAAGTAAAGGGTCATTTACATGTTTTATGCTTTTCTTGTTTTTAAGTTTGTAGACTTTACAAAAGTAAAGATACTCCACAAAATACAGAATTTAAACATTACCATGTTGGAAAAATTACAGCGATGGTTCAGAGATGATAATAAACTGTGCTCTTTGTAAAATGGTTTTGCACAGTTTAAGAACCTGAGTGTCAAGTTTCTTTCTGTTGTAATATCTGACAAATCTCAAATCTCCAAACCTCTTTCTTTTCTCCTCCAGGTCTTTCTGCCAGTCTTACGACATGAAGCAACACTCCACGAAGGTTTTCAGAGACATTGTGAATGCTCTGGGATCCTTCATCCAGTCCCTCTTCATCGTCCCAAATGCTGGAAACCCTGCTGCTGTCAGTGCTCCGGCAGGTCAGTTTGCTGATTTTTAATAACTGAGAGTCACTGCGTGGAAACAGTTGAATTTGCCTCCTTTGTACAAAACCCAAAACCAGTGAAGTTGGCACGTTGTGTAAATCGTAAATAAAAACAGAATACAATGATTTGCAAATCCTTTTCAACTTATATTCAATTGAATACACAGCAAAGACAAGATATTTAATGTTCAAACTGAGAAACTTTATTTTCTTTTGCAAATAATCATCAACTTAGAATTTAATGGCAGCAACACATTGCAAAAAAGTTGGCACAGGGACATTTTTACCACTGTGTTACATCGCCTCTCCTTTTAACAACACTCAGGAAAGGTTTGAGTACTGAGACCGATTTTTGAAGCTTTTCGGGTGGAATTCTTTCCCATTCTTGCTTGATGTACAGCTTAAGTTGTTCAACAGTCCGGGGTCTCTGTTGTTGTATTTTACGCTTCATAATGCACCACACATTTTCAATGGGGGACAGGTCTGGACTACAGGCAGGCCAGTCTAGTACCCGCACTCTTTTACTACGAAGCCACGCTGTTGTAACACGTGCAGAATGTGGCTTGGCATTGTCTTGCTGTAATAAGCAGAGGCGTCCATGAAAAAGACGTTGCTTGGATGGCAACATTCAACGTTGATTTTCGGCCTTGCCGCTTACGTGCAGTAATTTCTCCAGATTCTCTGAACCGTTTGATGATATTACGGACCGTAGATGATGAAGTCCCTAAATTTCTTGCAATAGCTCGTTGAGAAATGTTGTTCTTAAACTGTTGGACAATTTGCTCACGCATTTGTTCACAAAGTGGTGACCCTCGCCCCATCCTTGTTTGTGAATGACTGAGCATTTCAGGGAAGCTGCTTTTATACCCAATCATGGCACCCACCTGTTCCCAATTAGCCTGTTCACTTGTGGGATGTTCCAAATAAGTGTTTGATGAGCATTCCTCAACTTTCTCAGGCCCCATCCACACGAAGCCAAACTGAGGTCTAAACGCATAAGTTTCATCCATACGAAGACGGCGTTTTGGGGGTCTGTAAACGATCAGTCTTGAAACCAGGTTCCAGAGTGGAAAGATTTTGAAATGCCGTATACGCAGCTCCGTGATTACTGGCTCTTCATTACTTTTCAGATACGCTTACGACATAGTTTCGTATAGTCAACAACAATGGCGGCGTACGTGAAGTATATGTGCGGATGAAGCTACTATCTCTGTTGCAGCAAAATCTCCTTCTCAATCACCACCGAGTTGAACAAACAATTATCGAGGACACATTATGGCACTTTATGAACACTTTATCACAATGCCTGTGTACAACTTTTGCCGCAAGTGCGCATGCCCGCTGTTTTTTCGTCTGTTTCCGCTTGTTTCCGTCAAATCGTTACAGCGCCCCTAGACGTCTGGCATGTGTTTTACAGCGTTTTGATGCGTATCGAGTGAATTCATATGGATGCACACATTTTCTGAGACGCCTTCGTCTTTATGACGATCGTTTTGGAAATTGTTTAGCGTTTTGTCTTCGTGTGGATGGGGCCTCAGTCTTTTTTGCCACTTGTGCCAGCTTTTTTGAAACATGTTGCAGGCATCAAATTTCAAATGAGCTAATATTTGCAAAAAATAACACAGTTTCTCAGTTCAAACGATAAGTATCTTGTCTTTGCTATGTATTCAATTGAATATAGGTTGAAAGGGATTTGCAAATCATTGTATTCTGTTTTTATTTGTGATTTACAAAATGTGCCAACTCTACTGGTTTTGGGTTTTGTATGTTCTTAAATGTGTCATTGGGTAAAAACTTGTTAACAAGTCTGCTATTACTTTGATTGCTTAATATGTACCTGGCTGTTTACAAAAGTGAAGCCTTTCTGGTGTCACAAATGGTGTCTGGTGCCACTTGAACCAGGATCAGGGGAATGAATGTTCTACTGGACCTGGAGCTTATTCTTTTGAGGGACTTTACAAGTATTCGTGGTTCCCTAAACAACACACAACTCGAGTTTATGTCTCGAGAATAATATCAACATGAGTCTGAGTGCAAATTTGGGTTTTCAGGGTTAAGGAATCATATTATGATGATAACTTTGTCATTGAAAAATTGCTTATTGATGAAACAGCATGTGCGAGCTATCTTGGCAGAGGTTTGTGCTCTCTGAGTGCTTTCTTGGATACTAAAGTGTTGAACCTTGCTCATCCTTGCTCCTTCTACACCCAGTCAAGTCAATCAAGTACTTCTAATTGACCTGTTTAAACTGCTAGAGTGTGAGGCCTTTCTAATGAAACCTTATTAACATCTTGATTTTCTTCAGGCGGTTCAGGCTCAGGGGCACAGGGAGCAGCACAGGGCGGCCAGGGGACAGGAGGGGTCAGTGGCAACCTCACCACCCAGGCTGCATTTGAGTACCGAGGCACGTGGATTCCTCTTATGACTGTCAGCGTCCAGGGCAGCGCTAAGGCCACATAGTAAGTGCTGCTACCAAACAGAGGTCACTTTTATCCTTATACAGCTTTAAGGCACAAACTCACCTCAACAGTTTTTCTACTACATTCACTATAACCTGCAGGCAGTTACAGAGGATTGTTTTAGATAACAGGGAATCATAATAAGGATGGGATCAAAGTCTTAACCTTCATAATGACTGGAAATACTGTTATTATTAATCTCTGCAAAGGGAGGTTTAAACATAACAAACTGCACGAGCCAGAGGCCGTCCTTTAATAAGAAGAGATGTAAAATCGCCCTCTGTGGTTTTTAGGAGATCTTTTTGGTGTAATTGGACGTCTAGGCAGAAGATAAAGTCTGCATGGGGCAGACTCTTATTACAATGAAGGAGATGATGCAGTAAATGATTCAGAGCTACTTTTGAATCCATGAGATAGTGGGAGCAGTAATTTATCCTGCATCAGACAAATGTCATTAGTGATTGTAAGTCTCAGCAGGGGACAGCAAGTTAAAGCCAATATTGAACTTTTCCACCTGAAACAAGCATTTCCTAATCACAGTTCTATTAATTCTAACAGGGAGACTGGTGGCTGCCTTATTTCCACAGAGAGATCCGTTACTTAATTTCAGTGCTGAGCACTTTGTAGGGATGGAAATTGATTTTATTGATACCAATACCATTACAATTCTGCTTATTAATATCATTCTTTAACAGTTCACTTATCGATTTCTGCTGATGTTGTTGTGTAGAAAATAGTTAGCCTACTGACATTTTCAATGGCAACAATAGCCAGGTTTACATGGAGTATAATATTCTGATTAGAACTGGGTTAGAAGCCCAAACCGAATAAAAATGCTCCATATAAACACCTCAATCGGAATGAACATGCAGAATCCGAATGAGGTTTCATTTGGTTGCACAGGGGTAGCATATTCCTTTTCCCAAACCGATTAAAAGTAAAATCCTCTCCTGTAAACGGTGAATCGGGAAGTTGTCAGGCTGGGTTCTGTCTGCACATGCTCAGTCTTGATGTAAACGAACAGTGACGTGTACTCACTTGGAAACATGGCAGCTTCCAAACAGAGCACACCGAACTGGTCTGCGTCGGAGAGTTTGGTTGTTAATACAAACTCTCAAGGAACTAAACATTATCACTCGTTTAGACGGTAGGAAAACAAGAAATACTGAACTATTAAAAACTGTCCATGAAAACTCAGTGAAGCCGGGATAGACCAAAATGTCGAACAAATAAGGAACCGCTGGAAAACTCTGAAGGCTGGCTACTATAAGGCTAAACAGCACAACCCTCAAATCATTCATTAAAACACCTACTTACCGCCATCTTTGATAAATCAGGTGATGTTTAAATAGATCTGAGTGTATCGCGTGTCTGTTAAACAGCTGTTCCGATTAAATGCCGTGGCACATGTAAACACCAGATCGGAATAGATCACGTCACACGTAAACAGTTCACCTGAGATCTTCAATCAGAATTATTTTAATTAGAATGAAAAAAAGTCTGCATGTAAACCTGGCTATTGTCACACAAGCTACTGATAGCCAATGCAGTGCTGCATAGATGAATGCCTCTCTATGTTTTGTGTTCTGAATCAGTTATTGTTGTGCCGTATGAGTCATTTATTTGGCAAACTTGATCAAATTTGTATGAAACTAAATCCAAGCTGAAAGGGTTTTAATTTGAAATTAAAAAAAGTACATAGAAAAAAAAAGTTTGAACTGATTCGATGTTTGTTCTTGAATGTTAAAAAGTAAAACGTTAAGTTACACATAAATTAAATGTAAGATTTTTTTTTCAGTTTAAATAAACTTTTGATTCATCTCAGTAATTATTTTTATATAATATATTTTCTTTTCTTTTTTTTTTACTCTGGAATATATTTTCACATGTAATATGTCATTTTTTTATGAAGGTTTTCTTCATAACTTTTTTATACAGCAATTTTCCTCCAACATGTAACTCAAAGTGCTTATTATATAGAACAACTGTAACAAATAACGTCACAAATATCATCATGGAAGTCAGAGAACAAAACCTATGGATTTCACTATATCAATCAAAATCAGAAATGCTTTGTTAATCCCCAAGCAGAAATTTGATAGTTTCAGTTGCTGTGATCCACAGTATGCAGTAGGAATGCCAAACAAAGACATTAAAATACATACAGCATAAAAAATTAAGTAAAAGATGAAGTAAGCAGGTTGCAACATGCAGAGTCTTTAGGCTATGTTAACTTTCTTATGAAGATAAAATGAATAAAATAAGTCAAAATGAGAGGTTAAACAAGGCGAAGGAATTTACACTCTTAACATTAACTATATTTACAATATAAATATAAACATGACAGCAGTGTCTGACCACGTTTGACTTAAATTAAATTAAATGAAAAGTAGCACCGGTTGCTTTTTTTTTTCATTATTTTTGTTTTGTATTTTAGTCAGAGATGTTTTGGAGGATAACACATGATGTATCAGTGTCAAGCTTACATATCCATGGGTCTGCGAGAGTCCATTCAGTGCTTCTCACAGCCATAGCAAGTGTTATGTTTGAACACTCACACAGTCCCCACTTTCTCTACAGATTGAAAACTTTTTTATACTTACACTTTTTCTACCATCAGAAGAAGGCAAAAAGGCAACAAATAATGTTAAAAGCAGAAAAAGAGTAGTTTTTATTTGTAGAGGTGATGTATGAATCTTAAAATGACATTAACTGCTGCATACTTAAACATCCCTCCACCCTCTTCTTGTCTCTGCTCTGCTTTTCTCTTCACTTAGTCTAGAGATGCTGGACAAGGTGGAGCCCCCGTCCATCCCAGAGGGCTATGCCATGTCTGTGGCCTTCAGCGCCCTGCTGGACCTGGTGAGGGGCATCACCTCCATGATTGAAAGGGAGCTGGGCGTGGAGGAGGAGGCGGCTGCTGAGTTCAGGGAGACTCATCCTGATCAGGAGTGGCAGCCGCAAGAAGGTGAGAGCTGATGGAGCAGGAGAGAGGAATCCAGTTTATTGTTGGAAAGGACCGAATAAACAGATCTTATGATGATAATTTAAACATTTTGACAGCACTTCTCTATTTAGTTTCAGTTTAGCCTTTTGTCTTAGACATAATTAGGTTTAGTCATAATTAATCCATCTAAATTGTTTTAATTTTAGATTTAGTTAGTGAAATTTCAAAGCAATTTTAATCAACAAAATCTACTGTAAATTAGTCAAAGGCATTTTTCATGTTTCTTTGAATTTCTATAGTCATGTTTAACACTTGAATCCCACCACCATGAAGTTAAAGCAGCTGTGATTGGATGTCCCTCTTAACTCATCCAACCTTTCCACACAACCAAAGTAGCTTGGATTTGATATATTTCTAACTTTTTCCTACTTTCTACTTGACGAAATGAGCCCTGACTGGATTAAGTCTCTGTCAAAACATTTTTGTCTAGTTTCTATCTGTTGATGAAAATGTCAGTTAATTAAGTTTTAGTTTTAGTCCATGTGCACTTGTTTTGTTTTAGTTACGATCTAGTTTTCATCGGTAATAATGGTTGATGACAAAATTAACACTGTTCACTCCGTGCTATCAGCTTGACTTTACTTGGTTGTTTTGATTAGGGACCTAGCTAGTACCTGACCCAGTTTTTTCATCACTTTAAAGGTGCGTTCACACCGCAAGCGACCCAGCTACCAAAGTCGCGTCGCCCACAGATGTAGCGTCGCTCGTCTATACATACCTGCTTGGTCGCCGCTGGCGTCGGACGTCGGTCGGTGATGTCACGTCGGCTCGAGTTTTACCGCGATCATATCATATATCACATAATATATATGTGTAAGCGGACATTATTCCAGCTGTGTCCTTTTCACTCACTTATCAGACACAAAACTCTGCAGCTGATGATGCAGCAGCATTATCTGTGAGTTTACCGCGGTCCGTCTTCACTGTCTTCACTGACATTAGTTCCGCCTAGCAGGAAGTCATCTGCCCTGTAGTCCGGATGAATAACTGCACCGTCACACATACACAGACCGCTGATTGGCTGATGCCACACAGCCACACACGACATCGCTTGAATAGATCAACTTTTTTTTAACTTCGACATCGCGCGACGAGTGAAGTGGTCGTCTTGTCGCCGGCTGTCGCATCGCGGGAGGGTTAGCCCCGCCCCATCGCGGCTGTACATTGACTTTGAATGGAGACTGATCGCCGAGGTAGTACAGGTAGCGTCCGGTGTGAACGCACCTTAAGAAGAGTTCCAAGTGAGCTGAGATAAGACTGAGCGTGATGCAGAGACTCTGCTGACCTCTAAATAGTCACCACGAGTCAGGGGTATCTTACACAGAAACTAAAGGTGTCCGCTCAGTAATGCTACATGACTTCCTAAATTTTCATCTGCTTAACCTACAGAAGGGGAAGCATGTTTCCCGACACCTTTTCAATTTTACAGAAACTCAATTATAGAATATTTTCAGAGAGATATTTGGTGTGGCTGCATCCAACGCATAGAAATGATCATTTTTGTTAATTGCTAGCAAGAACAATAATCCTTTGTAGTTTCAATATGCCAGTTCTCAATCTTGTCACTATCAAAGTCAACAAAAACAGAGGATGTGATAAATATGTCTGTCTTAACTGTGCAAGTTACAGCAGAGCTGACATGAATGGAAAGTCCCTGTAGGCAAAGAAAGGCACCTCGAAAATGGTCATGCAATATCTGGAGACGTGTTTACAGTCATAGTCATTGTTTAGGATCCCATTCACATGTGCAGAAAAACCCTGAAGTTACCTTGAAATGTAGCTGCTCCGTTGATTAACAAACAACCTGAAGAGAAACTTCCTGTTGAAGCTAAGTGTGAACAAGGCCAGGAAATTATCTGAGTAGTTCACCCATAGGACTACAAAAGCTGTGCGAATCATCCATAAGGTCGGATATCTTCAGCACAGTTCACTATTTTTAAGGTCAGAACTGGTAAATTCATGGATATTGTTGAACTGCAAACAGCACAAACAGGGCCGAGAATAATTCATTTTCACCTACAATCCTAAAACTTTTCAGAGATCGAGATGAGAATGATAATTTAAGGTGAAATTTAAATTTTTTAAATTCATAGGACACGCACAAGAATGAAAAACTTTTGTGTTTCCCGGTGTGGCGTTTAATTATGGAACGAGTGACAACAGGATCTTAAGCAATGTTCAAACCTGATGAATTTAAAGTATAAAATATCAGTTTCAGTGAATATCAGGATAAAACAGGAGTTATTACACTAAACTGAAGGATGACTACTTTGTTTTGTTGGTCGTTATTTTGCCTTTTTTGTTTTCGTTTTGTTCTTGTGCTTAGTTAGGTCACTATATTATTGCGGAGAAACTGTTTTTCTTTTGTAAAATATGGAAGCATTTGTGTTTAATTAAGTGATGGAGAAGGGGTGGGACTTGATAAGTTTTATTTCCTCCCACTCTTTTTCGAATATATTGTATGTTACGATTACACTATAGCTTTTCTTTGATTTCTGTCTTTATCTCTCTTTTTAATATTCAAAATAATATATTTGCGAATATAACAAAATATGCAAGACTATGTTCCACTAATTATGTTCTGCTGCCACTTCAGTGCTGTTTGATGGAAACCAAAACCAAACATTTTCTTGTTTTGTTCTTCTCCATACAAAAATCTGTCTGTCAGTTAGTGAATAGTTTGTGTATGTTAAGTATAGGAGCTACCGACGATGCTAATCACTGGCGTCACAGTTCAAACAGGGATCATGTTAATGGAGACCTCAAGTTAATTTCTTGCTTTCTGTTGTCTTTTGTAGTTGGTTGTTTTAAATCATCTGTTTGATGTGTCTTTAAACCTCTAAGAATCATTCTTCAGAGTGCTTAACATCCTCAAACAGTCTTAAATGAATAAACCACAGACAGCAGATTAAGATGTTGAGCTGTTACAGACTAGAAACACAAAGCTGATCATGGAGAAGCCACTATAAACTTCGTTTGAAATGAGTACTGTTGGCTTCAAGAAACAAGAAGAAAAAGAAAAAGAGGCTGCCTGTTCAATATCACACAGTCAGTGTCTGCAGTGTGCGATGGAACAACAAGTGGGTTAATGGAAACCAGTTTCAATTGTTGATCCTTAAAATCCATTTCCTTTATCTGATAATTTCCTGGGCATGTTGCGCTATGTGTCTCAGGAAGGGAATGTTTTGCAGGATTGGTAATCTCCAGTAATGTTGGCTCTTTTTACTAAAGGTATTTTCCTGGGATTCTCAGGGTTGCATGTGTGAAAAGCACTTCAGTCTCTTTCTTAGCTGCTCCATTACCCCTCAGGATTCTGTGTGGCTGTGTTTCCATGACCCCTGGTGGCCAGAATTAGGCTTTGATCACTCTGATTTATTTCTAAGAAAAAAAAAATAGGTGTTTTTTTTTTTTTTTTTTTTTTTTTTTTTTTTTTTTTTTTTTATTTTTTTTTATTTTTTTTTTATTTTTTTTTTTTTTTTTTTTTTTTTTTTTTTTTTTTTTTTTTTTTTTTTTTTTTTGTATCATACCTTTCTTGTAACGTCACATAATTCCTTAATAAACTCTTGATATTGTTGTGTTTTTGTCTCAGGAGCTCACCTGGTGTGGGAGGAGATGGTCAGTGCCTGCTGGTGTGGTTTACTGGCTGCTCTCTCTCTGCTATTAGATGCAAGGTAATCAGAATTGCTGCATATTCATTGAGTATTTAATATGTAAAATTCTAATTTTGTTAACCTTAGAGCAGATAGAGCCTCATACCCCTATGAGATTATTAAGCATACACAACATTTTCATTATTAAAAGTGTAACTAACCTTTTTTGCTTAATATCACAGGGCATCATCATTATGGCTCACAGCCAAACCATTGATCAGTGTGTTTGCTGAATTTTTAAACACTTCAGAAACAAAAGAAAGTGTGCTCTAAGGGCAAGGGGGGGCACTTTTCTGTAGTGGACCCTTTACTAAATCAGAATGTCCCCCACTTTACATGCTTTTAAATCTCATCTTAAGAGATGTGTGTCTTATTTTCTTAAGTTTGGCTTTTGGTATGTATTTTTTTGTTACAATTTTCTTGTTTCTTTTTTTAATAAGGTGTAAGTGTTTTTATGTTTAATTCTGACTTTTTGCTATTGTTTTTTTCATTTTATTCTGTTGTTCCTACTTGGTTGTAACTTTTATAAACTGTTTTTTTAATTGTGCTTTATAACTGAAGTGGATTGGATCAGATTATCAGCACAATACAGATATCAGCATATGCAGAAACTTCAGCAGGATTATTGTCCAATACTATCCTTTCACAGTTGCTGGATATTCCTGAGTCAGTGTCTGCAAACAGGCAGATCCATCTTGCCAAGCTTCAATCTCCACTGATAGTGGAGATTGAAGCTCCACTTCAATATATTTTAAGCATTATGACGACTTACAACTGGAGTCAAGAGGTCAAGAAAAAAATCCTTTTTGGTAACCAATGTTCAAGTAAACTCATGGGGTCTGTTGTAGGTTTACTATATCTCACTTCTTTTTCTCTAAAATCATGGTATGTATTAAAATCCAAATTAAAAACACTCTTAAAAACACTTATGAAAATGTAAAAGGTATAGCTATTCAAGTTGGATCCCTGTGCCTGCTTTTCTAAGTAAACATAGTTATTCGAGTTATGGTTGCTCACGGTCACTGTATAAGAGAATCTGACACATGATCACCGTCTCCACTCCTTCATTGTTTTTCACTTTTTCTGTCTCTGCAGCACCGATGAAACAGCCACAGAGAACATCCTAAAGGCAGAGCTCACCATGGCCTCGCTGTGTGGGCGCCTTGGCCTCGTGACGCCCCGGGACGCTTTCATCACCGCTATCTGCAAGGCCTCTCTGCCGCCACACTATGCCCTGACCGTTCTGAGCAGCAACGCAGCCAACCTCTCCAGCAAAGGTAGACAATGCCACTCAACATGAGCATTGAAAACTCCGTCCCCTGAGTGTCTCCTGTCTGTTTTTCCATTTGCGACATGTCAGCTGAGTTTGTCAATTGTCTGAATTGTCTGTAAACACTCAAAAATACTCTTGAAAGAGAGAAATGAAAGCCTTCCACAGTTTGATCTGAATCTTTAAATACCACTTTTATGTTCTCAACTGGAAATCCAACATATAGCATCACCACACAAAGAAAGGCCTCTGGTCATGTGTATTTATGTAAAACTAATGAGCTCTCTTCATCTCCCATAAGGTTTGATCCACATGAAAACCGAGTTAGCATGGAAACCGAAGGCCTTCTACCTTTCCCTATTGCCCTGCTCCTCCTGCTTTAATCCCAAACTTTTCACTGTTTCCTTTAATTAGAAACACCAAGGAGAAAGTGTCTCGGGAATGCAAACACACACACACATGCACAGCTGCTCTCCAACACTCAGACATCCATTATTTGCATATTAGCTCGTAGAGATAAATCTGCCAAATTGGGTCTCAACTCTGGGTGGATGTTTGCCTCAGAGTTAATTAAGGGATCTTTTCTTGCATGTCGTTAGTCGATTTTGTATTGCTGACTCTCATTGAAATGCCCCCCTCCTGGATGTGTGTGTTTATGCGTGTTGCTTTGTGTTTGTTCTCCGCAGCCTACTCCATTCAGGGCCAGAGCGTGCAGATTATCAGCCCCTCCAGTGAATCTCATCAGCAGGTGGTGGCTGTGGGTCAGCCTCTCAGCGCGCAGCCCCAGGGCACTGTGGTGGTAAGGACGTGGACTGATTTAAGGAATTGTTGGTTTAACAAGTACAGAGCAGTGGTGGACAAAGTACTCGACTTCATCACTTGAGTCAAAGTATCGATACTCCTGGTCAAATATTGCTCCGACACAAGTGAAAGTTGTCCAGTCAAATGTTGAAGTCAACCTCCAAACCTTCTGCTCGAAAATGCCACACTCATAAAGGAAAGAGTGTATCTTTGCAACCACAAGGTCTATTTGAATTATTTTGGTGTCATGATTAAAGCAAAGCTTGAGAGATTTGCCCACATTTGTAATTATCAGAATATGTGTTACTGGGACAGAGTCAATGAAGATGGAAATTTTATCCAAGCTTAAAAAAAAATATTGTGAATATTCAGATTTAGAATATTTATTGTACCCTTGGGTAAATTCAGTTTACAGTGAGTGAGTTCTCTCGTATTATAGACACACAAAACAACACAAAGCAAGACAAAGTGACGACAGTGCTTAGGCTAAAAGAACAAGAACAAGGAGGACAGCCCAGAGATAAGAAGCAGAGAAGTTAAAACATCAGTAGGTGCTTGCCTTGTCTGTCCTGCTCCTCTATATCCTTATGACCATATGCCAAACAACCATACTCATCAAAATAGAAGCCTAAATATATGTCCAAATATTCTAAATAATAAGGCTGGCAATAACAAATATAACACTCCAATCATATTTAAACAAGATAACAACTAAATAAATAACTGCTAATAAACAAGGAAATATCCCATGAACAGCTGCAACAACATACTTTAGTTTAATTCAGTGCTTACTCTGTTGTTCAGACATGCTTCATACGCATAGGCTAAAATACACAAACAGCTCCTAAGCTCATGCACTAGTGGAGATATGTCACAGTTATGGCTTGCTGCTCCTGAAGAAGCATTTTCAAACATTATTTAGGGTTCAGTGTCTTGCTCAAGAACACTTCAGCAGTGCCCAGAAAGTCAGCTGGCACCTCTCTAGCTACCAAACCAAACTCCAGACATGTTTCAGTCAGGTTTAAATTGGCCACTCTTCAGTCTCCAACCCAAGTCCTTCTGGCTGAGCTACTGTTCATCAGTCAGCAGTGCGTTAAAGACGTCACTTACTGGAAACTCACAGCAGTTGTGTGTGAAAATCCAGCCTTTAATATTTAACACTGCTCAGAAGTGTTTAGTAACATGGAAGTTTGTATATTGTTGCTAATGTACAAAGTGATATTGGACTGGTGAAGCCCAATATAAACATTTGTCAAATATAAATGCACTGAAGATAAAAAAAATATGTTCTGCATAAAATCATACAGTATGTTCTTGATGAAGATGTGAGTAGTGAATTTTTTAAGTTCACATTCTTGTCTGTTTTAAGTGTTAAAATATTTAAGATAAAGTACAGAAGCTTCTCTTATGTGAAATGTATTAAACATTTTTCATGTCCCTCTGAGCACATACAAACATCCACAGTTTTTCTCTGAATAAATAATTAACATGTAAAGCGATGCATTAATGAGGTTGTATGTTATTAATATTCAACATGCTTCACAGCCTGGATACCATAACACCCACAGACAAGGCAAACACACTCTTTCTCTAAGACCACGAAGAGGTCAGGTCTTTCATTCCCCTGCAGGGTAATTACATTTCAAAATGCATGGACAGTGACCTTGACCCTAAACTTGAATTATAATTCTGTAATAAATGTTCTCCCCGTGGATGTACACGTGCTTTATTTCAGTATCAGCTCTGGTGCAGGTTCATGCTTCTCCCTGAACTGTTATGATCAGCGCAGTGAGACTCTTGTCCTTCAGACTGATAATAGATTATAGCAAAGAACAGGATTATTTAGAATCATTCATTTTATTTGTACAAGCAGAGAGCAGTGTGTTAAAACAGTTGGATGAACTTTAAATGATACTTTAAAATGTGATAAACCGTATATACACATTCATACATACAGAGTTGTTTCCAGCCAGACAGAGACAGCGGGACTAGAAATATGAGTTTATGATAGCAACAAACTTTTGCGCGCCCAGATCATAAATCTGTCCTCATCATATTTGTCTCTGCAGAACATAGATTTATTTGAGTCCCTTGAGATGTGGCATCTTATTTTCAAGAGGGTCCTCGTGTCAATATGGTCGTAAAGGTATTTATTATGGAGGTATAATTAGTAACAACCATGGAAAGAGAGATCAGTCTAATATTAAAATTAACATCTGTAATGAATATAGCAACATCTTGCTGAACTGTCATTAAATTAGGTTAACTGGTCTAAGAATATTAGTTTATGTTAACTGATATTATTTCTGTTGATGGTTGATTCAGGATAGAGCACATGGAGCCAAGCAGGGCCACAGTAGAAGGTCATTCATGATTGTTATTCAAGGTCATACTAATACATGTGTGCTGTTTGCAGGAACTACTGTACATTTATTATCAATCAAAAGTTAATTTAGGTACTGTAATGATAATGGAAGGGGGCTAAAGGAAAGGCCAAATATTTGTCATTGTGGTAACTGAAGTACTGTGGGTCCATGTGGACTCCAGGGTCACATTAGGTGCCTTTTTTCTCTTATCCTGTCACTCTGTTTATTCCCACTTGCCCTACATGAATGTATAATCCAAATGCTTGATGAGGTGTTTTTAATTGTGCATTAATTCATCTTTCTGTTCCCATCAGCTGACGGCAAAGAACATTCAGTGTATGAGGACCCTGTTGAACCTGGCTCACTGCCACGGCGCCGTGCTGGGGTCCTCCTGGCAGCTGGTGCTGGCTACTCTGCAGGTACTACTGCCACCTGGTACCACGCTCACTCCCAACATACAAACACACCTGTATGCACATATGCACACATACTACTTCATTAGATAAGTCAAATGAGATACATCCTCTTTCATCATCTCACAAACATGCATGTGAAATTTATTCACAGAATATTTTCAACTCTAAATTTTGTTCCAGATCCTTCTTACTTATCCCACCACAGCAGCTTCAGGCTGTAGGTTCTCTGTGTTTTTAATAAAAGACATGTTTCTTTAATTACTCATGGGGAAGTTCTGTTATCATGCTTCACACACCCACATCAGCTGGCGTACATGCACAAGCAGATTCTGTGACGAAGAGATGCTCTGTGTTTTGAGCCCTGGTGCCTTGCTTAAAGGTACTTTGGTATTTCTCAACTGGCACCTCTGTAGTTATCAGCACATTTCCTGATTTGATGCAACAAGGACTTCAGCTGTTTATAACCAAGGTCCTTACTGACCGTGCTTCCGTCAGTCACCACAAATCCATCCTTGTATTTGCTTATGTAAAGTATCATCGGCCACTTTATTTGGTACACCTTGCTTTGTGTTTATTTTAGAAAATGAGTGATGGCCAAATTCTAACATCATCATGTATACTGCCTGCCATGCCAGATGGACAGTTCCATATTGAAAATATTTCCCTAATCCATCTGGGGAGGAGCCCTGCTAAAGTGTTTTCAGGACAGGACCTTCAAAAACAACAGCAGCTTGTGATTGGACGATCATTCGGCTCATCACATTCATCACAGACTAATCAATATCAAGCAGCGCTGCTGTGACATAGCATATGTAGCAGCTAAATGTAGCGGCTAACGGCTTACAAGGGCAAACAACAGTTAATGGCCGTTATCTATCTATCTATCTATCTATCTATCTATCTATCTATCTATCTATCTATCTATCTATCTATCTATCTATCTATCTATCTATCTATCTATCTATCTATCTATCTGCTTGTCATGGACTCAGGATTGAGGCAAGACACGAAGACAAAAACATGTTAGCATATTCCTTTAAATGCCTTAAATGCCTAATCTCATAACTTTTGTTTCAACTCATGAGCCCGACAACGTCTGCAAGCGAGGAGCTCACTGTGACCGCATGAATTGAAAAGAAATAACAGTTTTTGTAATCATGATGTTATGTTTTAAGGTGAGACTTTAAGTTAAACTTGGTAACTTAATCACATTTCCTTTGTTAAAGCTGAACAACAGAAATACCCAACACTGTTAGCGTACACTTCCTCTCTTTATCTCTCTTCTTCTTCTCTTTCAGCACTTAGTTTGGATCCTGGGGTTGAAGCCGGGGGCAGGTGGTGCTCTGAAGCCTGGCAGAGCTGTGGAGGGACCCAGCACAGTAAGTCATTTTGTCATAGTGCACTATGCATACTTCATCCTCTAGGTCAGAGGTAGACAGCCCTTGGCCCGGGTACCACATGTGGCCTCCACCTCACTTAAAGTGGCCTGCCAGTCATTTCCAAAAATTAACAGACTGTAAACATCACAGAATCCATCAGATGTGCTTCTCCTGAGATGTGAATACAACACAATACACAGATTCAGATACAATATATCAATATAATATATATATATATTTTTTTGCAAGTTATTGAAGAACTAACTTTGCTATAATAGTTTCTACTAATCTCTTTCATGAGGCATTACAACATTGCATCAAGTATTACCCAATGTTTTATTTAGAAAATGGTAGCAGTAAAAAATGTGTGAAATTGTCTTTAATTCTGTGCACGTTGGCTACATTAGCTGTAATTCTATGTTAATTTAATTTGACTATACATAATAACACATGTTTTTATTCTTATATATGAATATTGGTTTACTGTTTTTATGGCTACTTAATATTCGCATAGTAAGTAAAATAAGTAAAAGACATTGAAGTTAATTTTCCTCATCAAGGGTATCCAACAATTTTCAACCGTGGATTGGAAAAGTGTTAATATGCGAGCCGCTTGGTAATAAAAGTTGCCAATGCCTCATCTAGTTTTTTAAGGTAAAGGTTAATGATTGTGCTGTTTCAATATTGTGTATATTCCACTTTACTCATAACCATTGCAAGAATATCAGTGTTATTTTTGTTTATTACAAACCCTAAATCTGTTTTACATAATTAATAAACCCTCAATTACTACAGACTTTATTAATATTGGGGAATTATCCCTCATGGTAAAGAAAAACTGCTTTTAACTATAAAAAAACACTCTTTCCTGTCCTCGGCACTCCCGTCTAAGTTTTTTTAAATTGCTTTTACCTTTCCCACAATTACCAAAGTTCTTGCATTTTGAAAACAGGATTTGGTGTTTTCTATGGGTGCTTGTAAAGTCACAAATTAGCTGTTTATGATTTATTGAAGGTGATCAAATTTTCGGTGAACATGTTAATTCTGTGTATCTGCTGTTGCGTCATGAAATCCTCCTCAAACACAAGTTCTCCCATCTTTGATCACCACTTTTGTATAAACAACAATATTAAATAGGAATCAAGTAATACCACAGATGCAACACAAAATCATGACGAACACAAAGGCTGAGGTGGTTAATTTTTTTCCTGAAGAAAACACAGGGTCAAAAAGAGTTCTTAACATCTTTGTCTGTTGTAGGTGCTGACCACGGCTGTGATGACAGACCTGCCTGTAATCTCAAACATCCTGTCCAGACTATTTGAGAGCTCACAGTAAGAACAAGGCCATCATCTGTGACGTAAATTCATATTCTTGAGGTTTGCAGAAGATTTTCCATTAATTAATATGTGTCTTACATTTGTGTGATGAACAGGTACCTGGATGATGTTTCCCTGCACCACCTGATCAACGCTCTCTGTTCCCTCTCACTGGAAGCCATGGAAATGGCCTACGGAAACAACAAGGTGGACTGATTTTCATTTTTTCCGTCTCTTTTCAGCAGGGATGCACAATGTTATCGGAGCAGTGTCGGGATTGGCAGATAATTGCCCAAAAACATTGATTACCTGTATCGGCATATATGAACATTTTTCTGATACTTAGCTGGTAGTTGCAGATAACCTGACATGCCAGACGGACAGTATGTATCCGTATGTCCACCACAGAAATATCTCAGTAGTTCATCTACAAGAAGAGCCCACAGAAAATGTTTGCAGAGGGATCAACTGCAACTGATGATTGGACGGTTGTTCTGCCAGTTATACTGATGGCAGAATAATCCATATCAAGCTCCAGTATGACGTAGCAGCTAGACCTTATGTTAGCCATTAGCTTAAACTACATTTCAGTCCTTAGACTATCATCTTACATTAAATTATACCACACAGATGTATCATTATCCACTTAAATGTTACATGTACATAATTAACAATAATCCCCACCAAGTTCTCCTGGTAAACATCTGAGAAGAGCAGGCATCGTCGAGTAACCATGACTCTGGGCTACCTGTGGAGGATTTCCACATCTCACTCAGTTTCCCAGCAGCGATCTCAAGCTTCTCTGATTTGACCGTCCTAACAAAAAAACATGATATCCCATAAGAAAAGCTTTAAGCGACATTCTTTGCTTCTCTTTTAAAGAAGAAATTGAGTCCATTTCTGATAAAACCGCAGATGTTGTTTCATTGATGGAGACCACTTCAGAAGCCGCCATTGTTTTCAAACATGCAGTCACTTCCCGCTGTCGGCACGTCTTCAGTTTCTGCCTCTTGCCCTTGATTAGGCCATCTGCCTTTTGGCCGTGAAATCATTAGGAGGCTGGAGCTTGGCGTGATGGATCTGCTTGATTTCAGACAATGAATCAGGCAGGTCCATCTGCACTGCAAGGTTAACTGCGGGTACAACTTGGCCATAAATATTCCATATGTTAGCTGGGATATTGTTGAAATATACAAATGTACAGTGATGGTTTACATCATAATTACTGAATGTCCACTTTCATTAATCAATTTTGTAATTTACTGATAATAATAAAATGATGTTTTTCTTTCTTCACATCTGTTTCCAACACAAAAGGCCATCACTGCGAAAGAAAGAGGTCAATCTTAAGCAGGGTATACACACAAAAGGATTTTTCTTAATCTGAAGAGAGTTTTTTTATCTGTTAGAGACCACACACATGAAGATAGAATGTCAGGCATTTAACAGTTTAATTGTACTGTGTGTGGTGTGCTCCAATAATCTCAACACAGCACAACACACACATAACCATTCTGTCCCACTGCTGATCTAGTATATGGCCCCTAAAGACAGAAATCTCATATGATCAAATGTGATCAAACAAAAATGAGGAAGAAGAAGCATCGCAACAACAATACACGCTGTCTATGGCAACAACCAGAAAACACGACACACAACATGAGAGAGGACATACAAGAAAAGGATATGATGGTGGTCTTTGAACTATTTTCGATGGAAAATCAGAAACTAGATCAAAGAAAAGACAGTGGAAAAGTCCTGGAGACAGCGTGAACATGTGAACTGGTCCTCAGTTTCTTTGGTCCACCAGACTTAATATTTATGTTTCAGGTCGGCCATGCTTGTTTATATTTACGCCTGCTTCCTTGTTCCTCAGTCAGCTCACTTCTTGATTGGCAACATTCTGCTTCACGCCACAGTTCACGGAGTCATGATTCTGCAATTTTCGGCTTCCCCCGCACATGGAGACTCTTAGTCGTAAATATTGCACAAGTTCAATATTTACAGTTGTTGGTCCCGACCTGTTTCAGAGCAGACTATCGGGACAAATTCTCTCTAAGCGAACCTCAGACTACAGGATAATCTAATAGGATAGTCTTATAAGACACAAGATAGTCTGGCATTTGCTGTCCATCGGGCAGGAAGAAAGTTAGGACAAAAACGGCCCGATAATCTTTGTGTGTGTACCCCGCTTTCATGAAGTGGAGCTTTCTGCTCTTGATAAAGAATATCAGTGTTGATAGCGATATTGAGTCAGGAAAGATCCAGTCCAGTATTGTGCATCCCCCAGTGACTTCATTTATAAGGAGTTTTATTTTAGGTCCTGATGCTTCCTTCTGGAGAAACATCATAATGAACTGATCGACCCTTTAAGCCAAGCACAGTGGTTAGATATAAAAGTGGAAACACATGTACTGTATGGAAAAACAGACTTATGATCAATGTAGACGCAAGTTGACAGAATGTATGTATGGATGTTCCTTTAAAGAAATATATAGTCAGTAAGTCATTGTGCAGTGTGTCTGAGTGTTTATTTATGTCATGTTTTCCTGTCTGTGGTTTCAGGAGCCTTCGTTGTTTGCTGTGGCCAAGCTGCTGGAGACCGGCCTGGTCAACATGGACCGCATCGAGATCCTGTGGAGACCCCTCACTGGCCACTTATTGGAGGTAACATTTATTATTTTAAAGTATGAGCAACGCTGTAGATTTATTTAATAATCTTTCCTGACACACTGAATACACATTTCAGACATTCTGGCTTAAACATAAAAGTTGCACTTATTGTTTTGTCAACTGAGGTCAAACACGTTTATCATTGAAACGACTGAAGAAGTGAACTTAACGCTGTTCGTCTGCCTTTGTCAGTACAAACATAAAAGAGTGAATCTGAGCTTTTAGATATCAGCTAAAGAAAGGCTTGCTTAACTTCTTTTAAAGGAAGGTACTTTTTCCAGTCTGATGATTTCTTAGAAACGTCATGGAAAATTTTTGATCCAAACCCTCGAAATAATAAATGCCTTTACCCTGAAAGAATGTCAAAATTGCCCCCTTCTGCTAAACCTCTCATACAGTATCAGAGCTCTAATAGTGCAACTTTTTCCATACAGTCTGGAGAAAATAAAGCCCATGATGAAAGAATGATATGAAATTATAGCTGCGAACAGAATGCTGATATAGTAAAATAACATTTGGAGGGGGATATGGCAGATAAAACACTGTCAGATATGCATTAGTCTTGGAGTTTATATAGTATTACAGCACAGGTAGTCTGGAGTCATGAGGATGGAGAAAAACAACAACAACTTGAAGACCTGTTGAAAAATAATGCTATTTTAGTGGACCGCCTGAGACTGCTTTCTCTTCATTTTGAATAAACTTGTGGTTTTATGTACTATCTGGTTATATCTTGTATTAGCTGAGTAAAAATGTTGGTTGTTTTTAAATCTTCAGTCTGAAAATCAGTATTGGCATTAAGACATGTTAAAAACACAGTCAGTTAGCAGGGTTCACCCGTTTACTTCTTTATCCAGAGGTTTCTCCATTATATATTTGTGGATTCAATGATTTTCAGAGGTTTCCTTCACATATTCTTTGTCTATCTCCCCTCTTTTTCGCTCTCCTGTCTGTTTTGCAGAAGGTAAGCTCAAACTCTCCTCCATAATCATTCGCCTTCCTCTGTATATTTTCATTTTTCCAGTCTGTTCCCTGTTGCTCTCAGTCTGCCATCAACATGTTGAAGTTGAGAGGCCGCTCTGTCAAAATGTGCCCGCAGTGCATTTCTTCTGTTGTTGTGCAAAAATTTGCATCTGATCATCTCAGAAGCCCGATGTGAAGCTGTCCCCTTCATGTGTGCCCCAGTGCTCAGATCTGAAGCTGCTTATTTGTGTTCGCGGGCTTGTTCATAATCAGAATCAGTGCTTTTATTTTTTAAATCAGATGTGATGATAATGTAATATTTGTGATGCCAAATGACAGAGACACACTTTGGTAAATACCACATTTTAAATTTGAGATGTAAGTGATTATGTTTGACTGTTTAAACCACATTGATTCAGTCTTTATATGCTGATCATCCTGTTTGTTCTCCAGTGATACGGATGGAGTGTCCAGTGTCCAGGAGTTATAACAATACCAGCTCGAAGAGATACTCAATCGTGAAACTTCAGGATAGGACAATATTTTTTAGCCTTTATTTACCAGCTCATCTGTTGGGCAGAGTTCATCCGGATTTCAGGAATATTTAATATTTTAAATAACGGAAAAATCTATTAATTGTTGACATAAAGATTCACAAACATCTGAAGGAACATCAAAAGAAAGTGCAGAAATGTTTGTTAATTAACCATGATATGCAGTTTGGCTTATGCAAATAAGAATGATTTTGATGAATAACAGCTTTACTATCTACACACACATGTATATTCATATATGTGTGTATATATAAATATAGTATGTGTGTAAAAATCATATCAATAAATAGAGAATAACAAGAGTAGGAAATGCTTAAACCATTAACCATTGCTATTTTATTTCCAAACATTTCTGCATCATTGAACTGATTTTGCCCCAGTTGTTTGCAAATCTTTATTGAACTGTAAGCTATACTGTTATGCTGCTAGTTAAAGGGTCATTTTTCTTAAATGTCCCATGTCCTGCAAAATCTTTTGTCTTGCTTTTAATGCCGTCACTAGGGGGGAAGAACCAAACTCCTTTGACTAAACTCTCAGTTCACAGAGAAATGCCTCTTAAAACACTCTGATTTTTACTTCCTGAGATTTATGACGTCATAGCTGTACAGTCTCCACATACATGTGTGTTTTCTGCTCATCACAGGCAGACACCATAATTGTTTTCAAAGTCCCCTCTGCGCCCTTTAACCCCCCCATTAGACAACAATTGGGCTGCCAATCAGCGCAGAGCTCCTTATCATAGACTCCTGTGGCTCCCCCGGTCAGATGTTTCCAAAGAGAGGAGGGAGAGTTGCATCTGATCGTCTACAAAGTCAACACTGTCAATTTTTTTATTCAACTTACACTTAATCCTTGCTTAACAGACCCCTCAAGACATGATGTAAGCTGTCAAATCCTCCAGGACACAAGACTTTTAAATAAACTGATAGTTGTTCATCTTTTTAAACGGAAAGAAAACAAGTCTTTCCTTTCCTTTAATTCACCTGAAGTATGTTAACGCCGCAATCAGTATAAAGCCCTTTTACACGGATGGACGCTGCATTGACTGATGGGTGGAATGTCGGCATCAGTGTCACATCAGAATGGTCAAAATCGCCCTGTGATTAAATACCAGCTAGCAGAGATATGACAGCTTTCTGGATAAAATCACTCATATTAAAATTAAACTGATTTTGATGAAGGGCTGCTTCTTTGTGGAGTTTGCATGTTCTCCACATGCATGCATAGGTTCTCTCCGGGCACTCGATCTTCTTCCAGCAGGTGAACTTTGGGTTGCACTGTATTACCATTTTAATCTCTCAATATGTTCTGTGTGTCTCAGTAGTAGTCATCGTCACTGCTGATGGGAATGTCAAACATAGCATTTAGAATGAGGTTCATGTTAAGATCAGTGCTTTTAATCCAGAAAACTAACAGTTTCCCTGTCAGCTTATATAGTGGCTTACAGAAAGATGTTGACCATTTCAGTATGGCGCCGACGACAATGTCCTGCGCCAGTTTGCACCCGCAGTGAACATATTAATGTCTATGCTCATGACCATTTTAGGACAATTTTGTGTTATTTCTATGTCGACTTCAAAACAGAGCCGCTTTGTATAGAGCATGTCTACCAAGTTTATTCATTTTTCTGAATTAATTATAAATAGTACTCATTTAATTTTGAGTACTATCATCTCAGGTTGAAGCAATAGTGTTGTAAATCTTTGTACTTGTATATGTCTACATAAAATGTTATGAAGTGCTATGTTGTAATAACACTTTCAATTGAGGGTGCCTTGGGACTTGATTTTTAAACTCAGGCTGTAGGTGCAAAGAATATAAAGAACCGTTTATGAATCTCAATGAAATCTCCAAGCAACCAGAAAATCCAATCTTTTCTGTCCTTTCTTCAATTTGAGCACTGAGAATAAAAGTCAAATCAAGTGTAAAACAGAGCTGTAGCTCAAACTATAACCATCAGTTCTTCAGATTTCAAGGAATGAAAAGGGAAAGGGAAAGACTTCAGCTGAAACTCTGTTGTTCTGCTTTAAACTCTGCAAATTGTGCTTTATTCCAATAAGTGAATCTTACTTTTGTACATTCATGCATCTGTGGATTGTTTATGTTCATTAAATCATCTTAAAATCTGCAAATACAGTTATTCAGTTGTTACAGTAAGAAATATATGCTTACACCAACAAAATACTGATTATATTTTACACACTTAATCTATTTTACTTCCTCACAATCTTATACAAATTAAGCTACACTAACATATTTTTGAAACAATAGAAAAATTACAAGTCTTCTGCACAGACAAAATTTAGATTTTTCTCTTTGTGATTACCAACTCTATATTGGAAACAAAACTGCAGACACTTCACACAGACGTGCTTAGGTATTTTATTTATTAGTTCATTTTATTTATTTTTTATTTTTTAATAAGTGCCTACAAGCAAATAAATTTGAACAGACAGATATGTGTGTAACAAAGTGTTGATTTACTCAATTTATTTATATAATAAAAATTTGAAAGACACATGGACAAAGAAGAAAAAAACAAGGGGATAAAGAAAGAGGAGAGAAAACAAACAAAAAACACATTTAAAGATATTTACATATTTTATTAGGTGTGATTTTATTATCTGAAGACAAAACAAAGTAAAACTTGAGGCAAACATGAGTCACTACCACAGGTTAGCTCTGTCTGAAAATGTCTTGTCGTGTTGTTTGGTGGTAGAATTAAAAAAAAGGAATACAAATGATTTAAAGCTACGGTGAATAAATTTCTCAGAGAGCAGTTGCTTTTTTTCTGCCACCATACGGAACAATTTAAAAACAGCCTGTTAGCCAGAATCAGTGAACATGCAGGAGGATTGTTTCACCTCCACTAAAGCCCCGACCACTACAACAAGTCGCACTGTATTTAAGGAACACAAACACTCATTTGACACCTCTGCCAAACTTAAGGCATGAGTAAAAAATATCTTTGACATGTCATCTTATGAGTCACTGATAAGTTAATAAAGGTTTAACAAGCTTATGCAAAGAAGAAAACCAAATGACTGGTTTTACTCAGAGCTCAGGCTTTAGACCGAACCAGTGCGCACTCCTCTGTCAAGCCTGGCCTCTCCATGTGTATCTGTATTGTCTCAGCTTTCATGATTTCACTGTCTGTCACAGCAGATCCTGCTATCACAGGGGATCCCAGTTTCTATCACACACTCTGTAGTTTATATTTCACCCACGCATTTCACACCCACCCACGGTGACCACTGCTGGGAGCTCCAAACAGCCTCTGCATCAGATCTGTCATCGCCTGTGTGTGTCTGTATTTGTGTGTCCGTGCGATGTGTCCTGCAGGTCTGTCAGCACCCCAACTCCAGGATGAGAGAGTGGGGGGCGGAGGCGTTGACGGCGCTTATCAAAGCTGGGCTGGCGTACAAGCACGACCCTCCATTGGCCCAAAATCAGGTAACCAACACGTGTTCACAGTAACACAGAAAAACCCTAAGAAACACTAACACTCACAAAAGAACAGCAACATGGAAGATGCACAAAATAAACTAGCACACAGTATAGATGTTCAACGGTTAAATTATCTAGATTTAACAATGAACTTGCTGTTATAGACTTATTAAACAGTCCCATCTCAGTGTGTGACCATGTTAACAAGCTTATGCAGATATTTCTTTGTTGGGCGTTCAGTCAGAATCATTACTAATTTGTGGTCATAGATATAATAAAAAATGAAAAGAGACCTCATCTGATAAAACTAACTCTAACTCTGTCACACTTTTAAAGGGAAATGTCATTTTTTTGTTTTTGTGTCTTGCCTCACTCCAGAGTCCTTGACTAGAACATTTTTTCAACTGTGTAAAATAACAAGGGAGAGACAGGCAGAGCTCAAACGCTGGGAGTCAATGGATGGCCCGCATCTTTCTTTTTTTATTTTTGAGGCCTCCTCGTAAAGTTAATATCTTATAGGCAGTCAACAGCTGTTCTGGTTTAGGGAGCTTATTCTCTGTAAGTAGGGGAAAGGCAGTTAAAAGTGGATTATTAACATACTGCAGGCTAGCCAAGAATTAGGGTGGAACGATTTTAGGGAAAGATGTTATTGCGTTTTTTCCGGCAGGTGATGTGATCTCAATTTGATTCACAGTTTTCTTCAAATCAAGCTTCAGTGCAATATTCACTGTGTTTACAGTAGCATTTACAAACATGACAGGCAATTCCATCATACCACCAAACATTAAAAGCTGTTACGCTAAGGCAAAGATGAAAACTAAAGGTAAGAATTGATTCCAAATGTTTTTTTAACAAGAAACATGCATGACACCCTTTAAAATCCTTGACCAACTGCAGTTATTACAACTGACAAACTGAAAGAGCTTGACTGTCTGAACTTAATACAAGTAGAGCAAAAATTCCTTAATTGTAATAACTTAAAAAAAAAATAAAGAAAATGCAAAATAAACAATGTTTTATAAGTAATATAGAAATACAAATTCAACAATTCCAATAAAGGAAAAAAGCCAGCCATGCCAAACCAGCATGACTACGTTTGATAGTTTTGAACATGAGCGCTGACATGTGACAACATCGACATGAGCAAATAGTTGACACAACAGATCCTGCGTCAGTCAGGAACACTGCAAAAAATTGCAGCTTCAGCGATCACATGATCACGTTGTCTAACATTTTGATCAGAAAACAATAAATCATCCAGCCCTACCTAGTAGGCTGTCAATTTGCTCAGTGTGAATCAGGAGGGCCACTTTTAAATTCCTTTTCTCCTTAGATCAAATTTTGTCAACAAAACAGTAACACCAGTTAATTGTTTATTAAATACACTTCATGATGTCCATTTTATAATTGAGCAGAGTCCACAATTCAAGGCAAGAAGTAAACAGCAAAGGCAGGCAGAGCTAATGCACGTCAGTGTTACGAGTTACCAATCAATCAAATTTTATTTGTAAAGCACTTTTAATATGAAAAAAGAGCACAGAGGGCTGTACTTTCAAAAACACAACCAGATAAGTGTCAGGGGATACAAAATGAAATAGAAAACTGCATCCATCCTCCAAACCCACTCTAAACACACACACAAACACACACACACACACTGCATCAGGACCACGTGAGGACTCTTCAAACAGCCACAGATGTCTGAGGAAACATTAAACATTAAAAATGAGGAAACACGCACTAAGACTAATCATTAAAACCATTATAAGATATAATAAGGGTAATAATGTGTTAAAAGTTGATAATCATAAAGTCTTAAAACCAAACAATGAAAGAAAATAAATACTTTTGTTATTGTTTTGATTGAGCCCCCTAGTGGCAGAGTTCACATACTTAATGTTTTGCATACTTCTCCCCTTTTTTCCTCTTCAGATTTTTTGGTTTGACTTTGTCCATGATTTCATTTTTGCTGCTTTTTATTGATAGAAATTGAGCCAATATGAAACACCATGCAGTATATTCTGTAAGAACAGCTGGAATTGTTAATCTGTTATTTAAGAAAATACTTAAACCACACAGTAATTTATACTGAAATAATCTCATAATGTGCTCCTCAGCTTTTCTCTTAGCTTCTCTTTGATATTACGGTTTTATGGTCTTGTGTGTTGGTTATTGTCTGTGTTCAGGGCTCATAATGTGTTGTTTATCATACAGAAGCTGACATTTCAAATGTCCTCCTCTGTTGCAGTTTGTTTAGAGCAGATAAGAGTGTACAAAGTGTTCAAAATGTGGAAAACATAAATGTCACAGTCACTTACTCTTGTCACTGGCATGCTCAGTCTGTGACCTTCACCTCAGTGAGAGAGATAAAGGGAGCGGCACAGAGCGAACCAGAAGCAGAGCAGGAGAACCACATGGAGGTTAAAAGAGCAGCACAGAGACACACAAATGATGCCTGTCCTGTAGAAATGCCAAGGACAGACACCTCTTCAAAGCTTTTAGTAACCCAAGGGCAAGCTTTTAGCATTATATGTTATCATGGAATCAGTACGTGCATCAGACTGTCTTTGTAATGCATGTGTGGAAAATGGGAGATTTGATTCAGACTCACAGCAAACATGTACCATGTGGAAACAGCATGGTATCCTTATATACGTGTATTCAAAATGCACATCAGAACAAACTGACCAAATGTTGCAGGCACATAAAAACATGTAATTATGTATTTTTTACCCTTCTCCCAGTCTGTAGCAGGATAGACACAACATCAGACTCCGAAATGCTTTATTAATTCCCAAGGGGAAACTCTGTTGTTTTCGTTGCTCACTTACATAGTGTAGCAAGGAAATCAAAGACATTAAAATAGGTAAGAGAACATTTAAATAGATTAGAGCATAAAAATAAAAGACAGCAGGTTGCAACATGCAGAATCTTTACGCTATACTTTAACTTCTTTATGAAGGAAATGAATAAAAAGTAATGTGAGACTACAAACAAACCCAAGGGATTTCCACTAACTAACATTCATCATCCTTCACCTTAAACATACATGCTCAAGAAATGTATCAGACCACCTGCCATAGAAAAGAAGAAAACCATCCAGCTTCATGAAGTGTTTTGATGCAGACTCTTTCATTTTCAATGAGCTCTTAACATTTCATCATTGTAAACTGGAATGAGGTATTTCAGACTGAATTCACCATTTTATTCCCAAATTTGAGCAGCTCGCTCGGCTTCTCTGAGAAGTCAGAGTCTAAACAAGCAGCACATTGAACCACTAAAATGAATTTTCTGTTCAGGAATGCAAGTTAAATAACTATAGCTATAATAACTATAACTTCACATCTTCATCTCAATATATAATAATGTGCTCTATATAAAATGTGTTAATATTAGTGTAAATGGAGCTAAGTTTACCATTGAAATAAGTAGACCAATGCAGCAGAAGAACAGTTTAAAAATAACTTCTAACCAATTAATGATGAGCATGGGATGTGACTGGAGTCATTAAAAAACATCTCTAACCTGCAGATATGCAGTGCTTATAAACTTTATTAGACTACTTGTCTTAAAAAACAACACAGCATAAATATTTTAGAAATCTTATGCAACTTGTCTAAAACTGAATGTTATTGGTAAAACGTTTTTGACAGGAATGATGAATTTCAGACTGAATACACACATTTTAATTCCCAAATTTGAACTGTTCACTTAGCTTCTCTGAGAAGTAAAAAATAAATCAAGCACAATATTCAACCTCTAAAACTGTTTCATTTCTGGAATGAATGTAATAACTAAAATCTGACATCTTAATCAATAAATAATTAGATTGAGCCTTATTGTTTTTGTTTTTTTTTGTGAAAAGGTAAATTTCAAAATTCATAAATGATTATTATATTTTAGCAATCAAAACGTAGTTTCTGTTTAAAGAGGACATATGCTTGTTTCTCCTTTTCACTATGCCAGACTAGGATGCCTGTAAAGCATTTCTGCCCTCAGTACAAGTCATTTAGTTCCTTCATTGCCCCACAATAGCGTTCTCAAAATCCTCATTTTAGGCCATTATCAAGCTCTTGTTGAAACACTTGGATCTCAGGCTGACCTACAGTAACCTTACAACGTCTCAGCCCTTTGTGCTCTGATTAGTCAGTTCTGTCGGTGGTAGAGCCAGGCTGTCCTTCTTCTTCTACTGTATTTTCCGGCAGGCTCAAAGCAGTGTCCGCGTATTGAGTCCCCCTACAGGCCAGAGCTGGTAATGAGTGAGTGTGAGCTAGGGAGCTATATACTGCTGCTGGGTGGATGTGTTCCTGACTGATGGTTGTAGGGCTGACGGACATCACAGAGGAGGAAGTGTTTTATCAGATTACTCCAATAAAAAGAAATGTACCTCGTGTCGCCACGACGATTTAAATCTCGCGGTCATCTCGCAATGACCTATTTTCAGAGGCATCAAATCTCGTTCTAGGATATCAGAAAAAATGCAATATCTCATTTTTTGCAAATTAAGGGGGTGTAAGGTCTTGTTTTCAAATTTATTATATTATATGTAAGTAGTAAATCATGCATCAGCATGATATGTCTCCTTTAAGAGCTTCTGCATGCTGGTGTCTTAATAACAACAAGACCATAAAAATTTGTTTTTTGGTAACATTTTGGTAATTACTATAGCTTTTCAACAAAGTACAACTATGTAACATTAACAACAACCAATAAAGGAATTGGCTGAAGCCTTTGGCTTATTTTTTTCAAATCCTATACCTGCATTTTACATTTTTTCATCTTTAAAATATTAAAACAGCTGTGAAAGTGCTCAAAAATGACTTTTTTGCTGACAAAAATTATTCAGTATTTTTATTTACATGTTCATTTAGATGGACACTGAAGTGTTATGATTATAACATGAGGCTGTGCAATGAAATAGTCACTCATAACAAAAGAACACATGAAACAGAAAAGTTTAAGTACAAAAGAAATTGATGTATGAAAATACAAATGCACTGCAATTAAAGCAATTCAATTATTTAAAGAAAGGTTCATGTGATGCATATGCTATATAAAGCATGGACGCTGTCTATGACCTTACTCATTGAGGTTTAAAGCCTATTTTTGAAGCCGAACAAAGGTGATCAACATTTAAAAAGGTAGTTGTTACCGACCCAGTAACAGAGTTGGAGATGAGGTGTTTTTCAGCCTTCAGTCAAACAGCCTCGATGCTCTAACCTGTCAGTCAGATCTGACATATATTCCTGCTTTTCATAAGTCCTCATCTTGATGAAATAATAACAGGGTTGTTCATGTTTTTTTGCTGTCTGATGAGCTCCCTTCTTCTTTCTTTTTCTTCTTCCTCAGCGTCTCCAGCTTCTGTTGCTGAACCCTTTGAAGGAGTTATCCAACGTGCTGCATGCTGACATCCGGCAGAAGCAGCTGGAGAGCGTCCTGCAGATCCTCCAGAGCCAGGGAGACAGCCTGGGGCCCGGATGGCCCCTCGTGTTGGGTGTCATAGGAGCCATCCGCAATGATCAAGGGTAAAATGAATAAATCAGACTGGGTTTAGCTAGGGATGCAAGATATTGGATTTTTTTTTTCTGGTTTCAGATATGCAGATATTTCTAAACTTATATTAGCCCATAAGGATAAATATGGATATTGATACCAAATCACAGAAGCAAGTGAGAGTAACTTTTTTTTATTGAAGAAAATTGCATTATAAGATAAAAGCAGTTTGAACAGTAAAATAAGGCTTCCTCTAAACACTGTTTAACTAATCTGCTGACAGAAAGTCAGCCCTGCATTTGGAGCTTATACCTTCAAACCAAAATGAATATGCATAAACTCAGTGAACTTAATACTTACATATATGACTGAAATTTAAGATGAATAGCTGTTTTAGACTCTCCAAAACTATTTCTTCAGTCCATTGAATCTAACATATTAATCCAGCGTCTAAGTCTGCACTGAAAATCATCCTTAAATCAACAGGACAAAAGCTAATCAGCTAAGCTAAACGAGCTATACGTTACTCCTGTTTAGTTTTAGTGATGCATTTGTGGTCCAGTTGGAAACATTGTGATGCATACAGGTTGGCTTGGTAAATGAGTGTTTGACAGGGGAGTTCTTGGCATTCTGACACAACTACATCACTTACATTATGTTAATGAGTTCATAATTTAAACCTGTTGCAGTGTTAATTTTGTTGTTTTTGTCATAGTTTTCTTCAAGAACTTTTTTTCCCCTGAACTAGACAATAACTAATATAAACAAGATCACTTGGACAAAAACTAAAACTAAATTAAATTACATTTTCTTTAACAGAAAAAAACTAGACTAAAATGTTTGATGGATAGATACTTAATCCAATCAGACCTAATTTGGTCATGAAGAAAGCAGGGACAAGTTAGGAATACATCCAATCACAGCTACTTTGGTTTTGTAGAAAGTTCAGATGAGTTCAGAGGGACATCCAGTCACAGCTGCTTTAGCTTGGTGGTGGTGGGATAAGTTGGGGAGTGATCCAATCAGAGCTGCTCTCTTTATGAATTGATATATTCATGTAGAGCAGGTTCACAGTTTGCTGTTATTTCTAGTATTGTAACTGAGATGCTCTGCCAGGTAGCCTAAATGAAGGTGACTGCATTTCACACAAAAGTTCGACTTGTTTCTGTTAATTTATACATTCAGATTTCACTAGCATTCAGTAAAGGGTTAATAGTTGTTTCATTGTGTGAAAGTGAACCATGCCTTATACTTTACACTTCATATTTTAGCCGCCGAACTTTACAGTTGATTGATTGAATTTATAGATATTTTCAGTCTGTCAATAATTTTGTTTATTCACATAATAAAATAAAGTAATACATGAGTCTGTGTTGAGCAATTCAGATGAGTGACCTCTCAATCAGTTGTAAAAAATAAAACATGAAACCTGATCAGCATTGGCGTTGGGCAATTTCACAAATACCTATCAGCCAAGAAAAGTCTGACTGGGGCATCCCTAGCTAAAATATCGACAGAAATGTTCATATCTGCCTATTCCAACATTTAGCTTTTGAAGCACTAAAACAAAATCTCAAATGTCTCTCATTTTTGTTTTCATCTTTCAGAGAGTCATTGATCCGAACAGCCTTCCAATGCCTGCAGTTGGTGGTCACAGATTTCCTGCCCACAATGCCTTGCACGTGCCTCCAGATCGTAGTGGATGTAGCTGGCAGCTTCGGTTTGCAGAACCAGGAACTTAACATCAGCCTCACCTCCATCGGCCTGCTGGTGAGGGAGCAGATGATTTTGCCTCAGGGTCTTGGTGCTAAAAAAATGCAGGCAGAGTTCCTGCAGGCCTCTGGAAAGATGCTTAAATCATGTGATAACTCATCTATAAGCTTATGAGGCAGTGTTGAAGTGTGTTTCTTTGAGCATGATGCAGCCCAAAATGAGGGATGTGGTTTAACAGTTAATCAAGAAGGAATTATAAAAATAAATGCCTTTACCAACAGTCTTTGCTATGAAATATAAAGTGTTACAAAGGAGTGACAGGTTGGATACTTGTCTTTACAATATTTTAAAAGCTGAAATATAGTATGGTTGATGTGGTTACCATTTATGATAACACATATGCTTTTGTTTGTATTATTTTATCTAATTTAACTGCACTTAACCACTCCACTGACATCTCTATACAGTATTCAGGATATGCAGAACCCGATATTGATCTGTGGTTTACAGGATTTCTTCCCTTGGAGTGTGGCGGTTCCTGTGAGATTACTTTATGGTAATAGGATAGCAAAACTGCCAGAAGCATTTTACCAACCCCCTCTTCCCCACTTTTTTTTTTTTTTACCCACAGTGGAACATTTCAGACTACTTCTTCCAAAGAGGAGAAGCCATCACGCAGGAGCTCGAGAGGGAGGAGGAGGCTCAGCAGAAGCAGGCCAAGGAGAAAGGAGAGACCCTGAACAGGCCCTTCCACCCGGCCCCTCCCTTCGACTGCCTGTGGTTGTGCCTGTACGCCAAGCTGGGCGAGCTGTGCGTCGACCCTCGGCCCGCGGTGCGAAAAAGTGCAGGACAGACGCTGTTCTCCACCATCGCTGCCCATGGGACTCTGCTGCAGCAGCCGACGTGGCATATTGTGGTTTGGAAGGTAGCTCATAGTCTTTTTATTTAGTTTTACAAGAGGAGGTGCTACTTCATCTAAAAAAACAGTTCCAGCGAAGTCAGGAAAGAAAAACAAAATACAATGATTTGCAATTTTTTTTCAGCTTATATTCAATTGAATGCACTACAAAGACAAGATATTTCATGTTCAAACGTATTTACTGCGTTGTTTTTTGCAAATAATCTCTCATTTTGGTTCCAAAAAAGATGGGACAGGGGCAACAAAAGTCGTGATTGGTATAAAAGGAGCATCTCCGAAAGGCTTGATCATTTACAATCAAAGCTGGGGCGAAGTTCCCCACTTGTGGACAAATAGTCCTACAGTTTAAGAACAACGTTTCTCAATCACAAGGAATTTAAGGATTTTATCATCATCAGCCCATAATGTCGTCAAAGATTCAGAAAATCTGGTGAAATCTCTGCATGTAAGTGGCAAGACTGAAAACCAACATTGAATGCCTGTGACCTTCAATCCTAAGGCATCACTGCGTTAAAAATCAACATAATGGGGTTTGCCGGACTGGTTGGCGATCTGTCTCATCCCATATGGGCTTTTGCCAGCCCAGGTTTGGGTCCAGTTTGCAAAAATACATAAAAAAAAAAAAAACATAATTCTGTAAAAGATATTTTATTTATATTACCCCATGGGCTGAGGAACACCCTGGAAAATCAGTGTCAGCTAATGGAAGAACAACCAAGAACCATGCTATTGAATTAGAACAGAGTTTGATGCCAAAAATATATGTACTAGGAATTTTCTGTGCAACAAAAGAACGCATTGTAGGAAGTAAGTCAACTTCTTCTCTCGGGTAGCTTAAATTGGATTAAATATGTAGTGAAAAATAAATTGAGTTGACAATTCTTATGAAGATATGTGCAGTACATGTAGTGGAAGAACTGAAAGATGTTCATGAAGGTGCAGGATGAAGTTTAATGCTGTTCACAGTTTAAACTGAAGTCCATGTCAAGTCAGTGCCGTGATGCTCTCTTATCGTTAAGCCTCATCGTTTATATGATATTCTTTCACTTAACTGTCATCTAGTGTAACACATCTACTAAATCTAAGAAAAGCTTTGAGGCAGAGTGCTCTTGACTGCAGAATCATCCACTCTCTAAACCAGCTTGTCATCCTCACTAGGTGCTGTTCCATCTTCTGGACTGCGTGAGGACGTCATCCACCACAGCTGACAAGGAGAAGATTGAGTCTGGTGGCGGGAACATCCTCATCCACCACTCTCGTGACACAGCAGAGAAACAGTGGGCGGAGACGTGGGTGCTGACGCTGGCGGGGGTGGCTCGCATCTTTAACACACGGCGGTATCTCCTGCAGCAGTTAGGTAGGTCATTATGGACTTTTTACGTATGTTACAGTGAAGTCAAAATACTAAAAGTGTGCAATTAAAACAACAAAAAACAGAACTTCTCTGTGAAAACAGTTTAACACAGCGTGTAAGGGGCACTGATACCCTAATGTATCTGGCATAATGGATCTGCCTGGTCCTAAAACAAGGTCTACATTCATGAATATGTCCTCATTTGTGTCAGTTTGCCTCTACCAACAATCTGACTTGTCCTCCTGAGTGAAGGATTTCTTATCTGTATTTCCATAGAGCGGGGAAGTCCTCTGAAGGCTTCCATGTCCCTCTGGTCTATAAAAACTATGAACAGTTGAAAGGGACATGGAGCATGACGTGGTACTACTGGCTAAAGCTAAGCGCGTTTTTGATCATAGCCAGTGTGACTGAAACGAAGGAAGAGCACAGCGAAACGCGCTTGTCAGTAGTGCCCCGGCAAAATGTAAAGCCTGAACTGCACTTCAGTTCATAATGCAATATCATGCTTATGCAACGCCAAAGGAGAAGGAATCCTCATAGGCAAATAAGTAGAAAGAGAAAACATAGCTTCAAGGCATGTCCCGACTACCGTAGAGTTAAACGGTTGTAAAACACATTTGAAGAAGCAAGGCACGAGAGAGCACTTGCAGTTTGGATGCAAAATACAGTTTCACCTCAAAATGGGTGAACACACTACAGTGTGGCTTTAAATTAGAAAGAGGGCAGAGCTACGAGCAGATGACAGCAGGGAGTGACAGCTAGAGATTAGCGTAGATGCTAACAGCTTCAGTAGCAGTTTTGGAAATTATATTTTAGCTCCACTCTTGACATGTTTTGGTGAGTTTGTTCTACGATGTGGCTCACAATTTTATCCACAACAGTAATGCCCTCCCACTTCATCGTCTGACGAACCTGTAAAGAGTATGATTGATCAAATTATTGTCCAATCACCTGCCTATTTTTCTTATGAAAGGTTCTGCCCATTCCCAATCGCTGTCAATGGGCTGCTGCCCTGACAGACAAGTGGATCATATTGAATTGTCTATCAGGTGTGTAAGAATGAGCCTAATGGTTATAACTGTATATACACCTGTGTTTTAGGCTCTCTGCTTTATGTGAGTGGCAAATATATACAATGTGGTAAAAACAAGTTATGAGATTCAACATATTTTACGGCAACTCGTGATTTATCATTTATTTTTTTAAATTCTCTTAAAAATAATTTGACTCCCAGTTGACTTAGCAATGACCTCTAACTTGATCATCATTACCCCCAATTTCCACCGGACGCGAAAGCGCCGCGCCGCGCAGCATCCTGCGGAGCACTTCGCTCCCATTGTAGTCTATCAGGCAATTTCCACTGCACTTGCGCCCGGCGCGCGATCCTGAAGCGCCCGGGCCGCGCGAGAGATACGCTTCAGGTCTATTTTTCGGTGGCCGCTTCCAAACCTCGTAAATTCAGAGTCATTAAGAAAGCCCCAGACAGGAAGTCAAACCGGAAGTTTCAAAATAAAACACAATGCACAGACTTTTGCACGTAATTTTCCTCAATTAATTGTCATTACGTCGAAACCGGAAGCATGAGCTTCAGGCCAGCAGTCGGTCAGAGGGTCCCAGAGACAACACAACACCATGGACGAAGAAAAGTGAATTGTAGAGGTACAGAAATATATAACACTGCATGCATGACACCATAGTCTTTCTACACGGATATAGGCGGACAGAAATTGAATAATTCACGAAGCTGTGTGGTTGGGACCAGCAGAGGGTCCTCAGAGAATCAGACCAAATCCAGTTAACAATTGATAATAACAACTCCCTCAATTAATTAATATCATTAGTTTTTGAGCTTGTTAATTCCCTTGCCAGTTCCTTGAAATTGGTACTGCATGCCTTGCTAATCAAACCTATGAAGGCTCACTTTGCCCACACAGAAACTAAGCAGGAATCGATAAGAGAATTGTTACAGAATTGAATAAGAATTGATAAGCAGAACTGTTTGATATCAATATAATCTTTTAAATACCCAGCCCTGATTGTCTTACACTAAATCAAGTGTTTGTTTGGTTGTTTTTATTCTAATGTAAAAGATGTTTGATTGTCAATTAAAAGTTGGATTTAAATGGTGGTAAGGAGAACGTCAGTAGACCAGGGTATAGATCCATCATAGTTCCTGACTTCAGATTTATTTTGTCCTGATTGCACTTTGACTCCAAATTTATAAAGGTAGTCTTCACCAGTAACGATCATCATGATGAACAAAACCATCATAATTCCCATTAAAAAACATTATAGACTCTTCGGTGTAACCTCTGGGTTGGCCTACAAAATTGCATAATCCCTGCAGCGCTCTTTTGTAGTGTGTTTATAAATCTGGCATTAAAGTCCAGAAACAGCCCACCTGCTCCAGCAGTATAAACACACATTAAGTAATGTTTATCTTTCTACAGACAGGGCTCAAATTCCACAGAGCTATAACTGAAAAACATGAGCTCATCATAAACAGCTCTCACCCCTCTGAACAGTCAAACTCTGCCAAATTACAAGAGGTGACTCATAATATACAACACATTACTGGCCTATATTACATAAATTCTCTTGGAGGCATACAGCTCTTCCTACATACATCTAAGACACAATGAGTAAGTGTTGCTGGCAATGTGATATCACTGAATGGGATTAGAATTGAGCTGATACCAATGCATTTATCGGAAATGCCTCCTACACAGCCTTGGGATGTGGTATGTGTGAACAGTGTGCTGATTGATGCCAAGATCTGACACCAAAATGATCAAGCTGTAATTCTAATCAGTTTTGGTTCAGGTTTTATTTGCACATATACTTAATGCTGCTGCCAAGGGATGGGAATTGAAAACTAATTCCAGTTGAGAATCAGTCACAACTCCCCTAAGTAAAGGTGTCAATGGTCTTTTTGCTTGTCAATTCCCTGATCAATTCTTTCCTCTAACAGGGGTCAGAATGTGGCTTCATCTCCAACAAAAAGGCAATAACTGCACAAGAATTTATGTATGTCGCACAGCATTGAATCGTGAGTGTTGTGTATTTAACACTTTTGCCACAGAAATCTGCAGGCCAACTTTTACTCCCTTAGGCCCCATCCACACGAAGACAAACCGAGGTCTAAACGTATACATTTTTTGCCGAATCTGCGTATCATCCATACGAAAACGGTATTTTGGGGGTCTGTAAACGATCATTTCTGAAACCAGGTTCCAGAGTGGATAGATTTTGAAATGCCTTATACGCGGCTCCGTGATTACTGGCTCTCCGTAACTTTTCAGATACGCTTACGTCATGGTTTCATATTGTCATTGACACGCATGCGCCACACGCGGCAACAACAATGACAACAACAATGGCGGCGTACTGTGAAGCATATATGCTGATGAAGCTAGTGACCCTACTATCCCTGTTGCAGCAAAATCTCCTTCTCAATCACCACCGAGTAGAACAAACAATTATCGAGGACACATTACGGTGGTCTCTGTTTACAACTTTTGCCGCAAGTGCGCATGCCCACTGTTTTTTCATCTGTTTCAGCTTGTTTCTGTCATATCCTGACAGCATCTCTAGAGGTCTGGCATGTGTTTTATAGCGTTTTAATGTGTATCGGGTGCATTCATGTAGATGCACACATTTTCTGAGACGCCTTCGTCTTTATGACGATCGTTTCGGAAACCGTTTTGTCTTCGTGTGGATGGGGCCTTAGAGAATCAGCAGGAATCATTAGGGAATTGTTAAAGAATCAGATTGATAAGCAGAGTTGTAAATGGCATCGGTGTCAAGGAAATCATATTTATTCCCATTCCCAACGCGGCCAATCTCAAATTCAAATTAATTTCATTGTTGTATGCATAATAAGTACTGATGTGCTAAATCATAATTTTATTTTTGCCAAGTGCATTTGCACATAGAAGGAATTTGTCTGACTAAACTGGTGCAAAAACAATCAGCATATACTTAGAATGAGAATGAAGAAAAGAGTCGGCAGAATAAAAGTATAAAAATACATAGAATAGTGAGAAATTGCCTTGGTTATATTTATAAAATCTAAAAAAGAGGTTACAAAAATGATCAAAACACAACCCAACTGTATATACAAAAGGTGCAGTGAAGGAGCTGCAGATATTAGCATTGGGTTTTTTAACAGTATAAATAGAACTGTAGATATAGATATAGATACAGTGTGCAACAAAAAGCAGAACATTCACTGGCCACATCATTAGGTACAGCTTGCTAGTACCAGCTTCAATGCCCATGTGCATTCAAAGCTACTTTAATTCTGTGTGGTATTGATTCAACAAAGTGCTGTGAACATTCCTCTGAGACTTTAGTCCATATTGACTTGATGGCATCACACAATCACTGTGGATTTGTCTGCTACACATCCATGAAGCAGACTTCCCATTGTACCACTTCACAAAGGTGCTCTGTTGGACCAGAAACTCACTTTAATGGTCAAAGAACCGGTGTGGGATGATATGAGCTTTGTGACATGGCATGCCATCCTTCAGAAGATTGGTGCACCGCTGTCATAAAGGGATGGACGGGGCAACAATTTTCAGCCAGGCTGTGGTGTTCAAACAATGCCCAGTTGGTACTAAGGGGCCCAAAGTCTGCCAAGAAAATATCCTCTACACCATCACACCACCTCCACCGGGCTGATTCGAGGCAGTATGGATCCATGCATTCATGTTGTTTGTGCCAAAGAATGACCCCTCTGTCTGAGGCCCGGTTTACACGACAATGAAAACGGCAGAAAAAGGAAAGTTTTCGTTGCGTTTGTGCCTTCCATGTACAAGAGAATGATGCATGAAGTGCTGAATCTGAAAACTTTTAACTCAGGGTTCAAAGTGAAAAGATCTGAAAATGTTTTGGTATCCGTTTCTGTGTAAATAGGAATCAATGTTTTCAGGAAAAATGATGACGCACAGTGCAGTACTCTTTCATTGAAGGTTGTGTGAGCACCTAGGAACAACAACAACAACAACAACAACAGCTTCAACCGTCTACTGAGCAACATTTGTGCTGCTTACTGTGCTCACGTTGTTATCCAGACAAAACTATTTAGACAGACTTGTTGTCCAGACAAGAAACGTTTGTGTCTTTATGCGTGCACTCGTTATTTGATGTTTGTGAGAAATTTGTCTTCACCTGAAAGCATATGCGTGTGTGTGTGTGTAACACCGCTGTTTCACTACAATTATACATTGCCACCTACTGGCTTGTTATGCACGCTACAGCATTTTCAGTCATTCTCGTGGATCCGTGTGAATATGAACTGTTTTCACATTAGTTCCGTGTGAACACGGAGCACTTTTGAAAATGCAAAGACAAAACCTTCCTGTTTCTGGTGACAACATATTTGTCTAAATGGGGCCTCAATGTTGCAAAAGAAAATCTAAACTCGTCAGACTTGGCAACATTTTTCCAATTTTCTTTTGTCCAGTTTTTACTCCAAATTGAACTTAAAGTTAACTGTTCTTAGCTGACAGGAGGGGAATCTGGTGTGGTCTTCTGGTGCTATAACTCACGTGCTCTAAGACTAGACATGATGTGTAGTCAGAAATGCCTTTTCTGTATACTTAGAATGTAACAAGTGGTCATCTGCACCACTGTTGCCTTTTTAAATCATCTAAAACCACTTTGCCTGGAGTAAACCAGGATATTTTCTCCTTATTGGCCTCTCCCCTGTCTGGTACCATCATGCTACATCCAAAGTCACTTAAATTACCTTTATTGCTCACTCTGGTGCTCAGTTGAACTTCATCTTAGGCATGTCTACATGCCTAAATGCACTGAGTTGCTTCCAAGTAAGTGGTTTATTAGTTACTTGCATAAAAAGCACTTGAACAGGTGTCATGAATAAAAAGGCCATTGAGTGTTGATGGCATGCACAAGGGGCCCATTTTAAAAAAAAATGAAGAAATTATAAACTACAGCTAAAATAGCCCTGTGCTATCTTGAAACTTTTCTAATTTGTGCAAGAATTGAGATGATACACAGAAACATAAAATAATTTACAGAAATCATTTGAAAGATGGTGTATAATTTTACATAAGCAGAGAGGGAGTTGTTGAAGTTTTTATTTGTCTGGACTGCATTTACATTTATAATAAGAGAAAAGCTGATTTTCACTGATTTTTATTGGGATAGGAGATAATAATTTATCCCTGGCAGCAGAAGATGCTGTAAATGCTTATCTTGATCCACTCTAAAATTCAGCATTCATAAAGACCTTTCAAACATAACTGTTAATCTAAAATGTGTCCTACATACCTGTGAAACCAAAACTGTCCTTCAGGTTTATCTGTTAGGAGTGGTGGCCAGCCAATACTTACTGTTGTTCACAGACACCATAATAACCAAAGCAAAGCAAAATGTGGTTGTCAAGTTAAAATATGTTTTGTATTGACAGAGGGGCCTCACAAATTAGATTTTCACCCATATTTGGCAAGTGGAGTGTACCAATTTTAGACCCTGAGTGCACATAAATCTCATAAATTTTATTCCATTGTATTTTGTGCCTTTAGTTTGGTGGGTTGTCTTGTGGTGGATCACCACTCCGATGAGTGATAGGAGGAACATAACAATGTACCAGCATGAAATACTATTAGACTTGCATGGAATTTTATTACATGAGAATTCACCCCTCTTCAGTGTATGTTGAAAGTGCTTTGGAGCAACTTCCTGATTTTTAGTGGACAGTCCCATGTTTAAAGATAATGGTGGCCTACTCTATACTAAATGAGCCTGTTGGATTAAAAAGACTCATCAAGTCATGACCACAGGTGGTGGGTGCAGCAACTTTGTGGGCTGTAGGTTTGTCCTTCACAGCTATTGTCAAGGCCTGAAATCCCAGTAATAATACTGGTACTTTAGCGTATTTTACTCACATGAGAATGCTCTGTTTTTTTTGGGGGGGGGGGGTTTCAGCATATGTTCATTTAGATTAAGGTCATTAACAGAAAACAGCATTCTTCGCACAGGCATATCACCCCATGAAGCCTCTTTGAGATTCTGGTGGACCTCGTGTGCTTCTCATGTGCTAATTGTCACATTTTAATTAGAGTTAGCTCCTGCTGCTAAGTCTCGCGCTCTCCTGTCATTATGTCGTGTCTGCAGGTGATTTCTTCGAGGCCTGGGAGGTACTGCTCAACCACATCCAGTCTGCTGCTCTTAGCAAAAACAACGAGGTCTCTCTGGCTGCGCTCAAAAGCTTCCAAGAAATCCTACAGATCGTCACTCCGGTCAAAGACTCTGATAAAGCAGGTGATGCACTCGCTGCAATGGGCGTACCGCCAGTACTCATTGACCCCCTGTCTGCGTCTGGTCCAGGTAGACCTCTGGTACGTTCAGACTCACTAGTGGAGCGGCTGACCCGGTACAACGGCGCCGAGCTGCAGGCCCCTCCCCCAGGGGAGGAGTCTGCCCTAGAGGACTCTGCGTTATGGTGGTCTGCGTGGAATACCTGGTATCGAACAGGAACGGACAGTACGAGGCCGCCGAGTGGCCCAACAGAGAAGCTCTCCTTCATCCCCAGCCAGCCCTTCCTCACAGCGCTGATCCAGATCTTCCCAGCTCTCTACCAGCACATAAAGGCCAACTTCAGCATGGAGGACCTGAAGAAGCTTGGAGTTATCCTTCACGGAGCGGTCTCTGTGCCTATCAGCAGTGATGCCTCACCGTTCATTCTCCCCTCCTACACCGAGGCCGTGCTCACCAGCCTGCAGGAGGCTGTGCTCACAGCTCTGGATGTCCTGCAGAAGGTGATAATTCAAATTTAATATCATTACAGTGGAAAAATTAGATGAACTTTGTGCTAAGGCTGCTCGTTGTGGACTAAAATGTCTCTTTGCTTTTTTAGCTGAATGGCAGTCTTCGGTGTTTATCTCACTGTTTTTTCCCAGATAAATATTTCCTAAGGGCATATGCCAACTTCTTTTTTTTTGAATGTGTGCAGTAACAAGGAAGAAATGGGGGGGAGCTCGACCACTGTGGATTAGCTTATCTCAAACACTGAGTCAATGGGTAGTGTTAGTCTGCCTCTGCCTACAGTCATCAGATAAACTATAGCAACTCCAAATGGTCCAGTGTGCCTGTTGCCACTTGTTTTTTTTGTTGCTGTGTTATGTTGTCCTATTATCACTGTATCATGTTCTTCTACTCGTAAACAGAGGCTTTGTTTAATTGAACATTCTACAAGCATGGCTGTGGTGGTTTTAGCCGGAGATGTGACGTTCAGGAATGAGTCGAGTCTTTTGAACAGCTCTTTTAAGTGACGATGAGAGCCGATTCACAGTTACGAGTGAGCCGCTTGTTTGCAAGACATTCTTAAAGACTCACTCATAGCTATGAATCAGTTCTCAATGTCACTTAAAAGAGCTGTTCATAACACTCGACTCATTCCTGAACGTCAAGTCTCAAGCACAAACCACTGCGGAAGTAGACCAACTGAACAAAGCCTCTGTTTACGAGTAGAAGATAATACAGTGATAGTAGAAGATAACGTAACATAGCGCAGTAAAAAGAAAAAAAACCTCACAGGATCACTCACAGAGTCATTGTAGAGTTTATCTGATGACTGTAGTCAGAGGCAGGCTAACACTGTCTATTGACTCCCTGTTTTTGAGCCACACTAGCAGTGGGAGAGCTTTGCCTGTCTCTTCCTTGTTACTGAACACAGGGTTGTAAGAATGTTGTCTATCTGCTTGTAATGGACTCATGAGTGAGGCAAGACATAAAACTAGGAGTGTTCCAATACAACTTTTCACCCCCGATACGATACTGATATTGCAGCCTTGAGTACTGGCCGATACCGATATCATTCTGATACAACATCAGCAGGAATCATACTTTTATTACTTATTTTGTAGTATGGATGGTAAGAAAAAGCTTGATCAAGTGAGATTACTCGAACAGAGAACAGTAGTCAGCAATAGCAGGTAAGAGTAAAAATGAGCCATTTGTAATTAACCAGTGAAGTTTAACCTTAAACATGAGAATAAAGTACAATTAAATAAAAAATAAATAAATCAGAAGACCCTGAAAAGTAACCTCAAGAAATTTAGTACACAAACAAAAACATGTGTTTTAAAATTGCAAAATTACCACTGTTTAATTAAAACAAAAGCATATTCTAAAACTGAATTAAATAAATGAATTAGAACAGACTACTTGTATCAGAGTGCTTTTATCAGAGATTTTAGATGCAGGCCTATATAAACCAATTAGTTTTGTTGCTGATATTGGACCGTTATCAATATCAGATCTGGACAACCCTACACAAAACGAAGAAAAGCTGAAGTATCCCCTTAAATCACAGTAGGGCTACCACTATCGATTCTTTTGGTAATTGAATTACGCAGATTATCTGAGGAATTGTTTCAGCCCTGAATCACAGGTTAATGAAGCTGTGCACCTTTAACTTGAAGTCCGACTCTGATCTATCTTGACACGCATACTTCGACTGTGAGAGATGCAGACTCTTATTTTTTTTTGTCAGCCAAAAAGACATTTCTTCCCATGCTGTCCCCTCTCAGCAGAGGAAACAATGTGTCAGTCTGTTAAATTATGCAATGTGCAGTCCCGTGGTGGTTGTCAGCAGTGTTTGTTCCTCTCTTCCCTCCCTGCTGCAGGCCATCTGTGTGGGCCCGGAGAACCTGCAGGTCATGTACCCGGCCATCTTTGAACAGCTGCTACTCTTCGTGGAGTTCTCCTGCAAGCCTCCTCAGTACGGCAGGATGGAAACCAAACACGTGGCCAATGCCAAATACAACCAGGTAGGGGGGCATGGAAGTTGGTCGCATTGCTGCTCGTTTTTTGGTTTTTCTGTCTTCATACAGTTTGTTTCATAAAATGTGAGGCATTCTTATTCATCACTCTTTTCTACTTGACCATTCTTAACAAGATCATCCCTTTTCTTTGATGGTAATGAAGCATCTGCCCCCTCCCCTTTGGGTGTAGTACTTATAAAGTCCCTTTTGTATCATTAGCAGAATTATAGGTTCCCTGAGACCTTCATGAGCTGCCCAGAGCAATATCACTCCTCATGTTTCCTGGGTCATGCTTCACCTTGCTGGCAGCACACAGAGAAATGCTAGCGTGTTTAATAATTCAAAGGAACTCATAGTCTTTATTGAAATGAATTCATTAATTAAACCACAAACTGGATCTCCTTTTTTGACAGCATTATTTTTAAATCAGCAAGGCTATTTCTTTTGTTAGAGAAATTCTCAAGATTCAGCATGTGCTCTGCCTTCAAGGGAAGGACGAGTTTACTTGTCGGACTTTGCATAAAATGTCAATGAAAACAGAATTTGATGATCTGCAGCTCTGAATGGTACTTTACGTAATGGTTGTGGTGCAACACTTGCTGACAAATATGCAACTGCTGTCTCAAGAAGGCCTTGCTTTTCAGTTACACACTGCCAAAACACATCCTGCATGTGTCAACACAGCATGGCTCTGTTTAAAGACTTTTAGGGAGAAACTTCCTGACTTTCAGCCTCAGCTTGTCACCTACTAAACATATTTTACAGATTATAAAACAGAAAATGCATCAACGCATGATGCTGGAAAAACTTAATTGCGATATCGTTTTTCTGGCTACATATATTGCTTAGTTATAGGGTATACACTGAGGTTAACAACTGATAAATACCGAACCAAAGTGTTGGGTTAAGAAGAGACGCTTTGTTAGTTTCTGAGGAAGTGTGATGGGAAGAATCAGAAAGAACATGAGGCTTTATTACCTCAATGATTGATATTTTGCAGTTGACTGCATATATCCCAAATATTGGCTGCAATACTGGCAGAATTTACAAATATACCATAAAGGTTTACCTCATAATTACGAATGTGTTCAAGGATAAAAAGTCATAGTCGTGATCCATATCTGTTTCTAACACAAATAGATTGTTAGCGTGAAAGGGAGTGGACACTTGGGTACAGTGGAGGCTTCTTGACCTAAACAAAGGTTTGAGAAAATATTGGCATATTTGATTGCAACAAAAATCCAGTATCATGCATCCTCACAAGTAATATATTTGACCTTTAATCTTAAAACTTAATCGCTATATCTTTAGTGACATTGGATCTTTGTGCTAAGTGAAAGATAATTCTTGTTGTATTGCATTCACAAGATGAGACCAAACAAGCAGATGAACGAATCTAAAACAGAACTCCCCAGCCTCTGCTGCTTCTGATGGATGAAAATGTATGATTGTTCTAATATTTCATCTGATTTAAGCATACCAGAGTTAAAGCCTCTGGGAACATGACTTTATATATTTAGAATTTAAGTTAAGCATCAAAGTTCAGAGTGTCAATAAGCATCCTTGAAAAGCTGAGTGTAAAACAGCTTATTTAAAGATGAACTGAAGATGATTTCTTTGGACCGTTTGAGCGTGTGTCTATCGCTCCAACATAAAAAAGCTGACTGGGCTGGAGTGAAGTAGTTTTGTCTAGTTTTTTATTCCATAATAAATGATTGTCTTGAGCTCACCCACTTTCCATCCAGTTTCTGAGCCCCCTCAGAAACTTAACTGCTGATATTTTTAGAAACCATAAAAGATAACTCCTAATATTTTACATAGCTGATCATAAATATCAGATGCAGGAAGTTTTTGTTGATTTATATTCCCAGGAGCTTTAAAGGTCCCATATTTTGTACAACACACTTTTACATGATTTATGCAAAATTATGTTATCATGGCCTGTTTGCAAATCCCCAACATTAGGAAGCCCCTCCTCCCTCTTCTTTTTACTTTCACTGCCTTTATTAACACGCTAGGTCATTAGGGGATGCAGTACAGTATAGTATAACCAAAATGTCACATTTGTGGTGGTTTTCTTTAACAAATTGACTGTTGGAAAAACTTTTGGTGTTCAGACCTTTTTGCTTTTAGTTTGTGCAGCCACAGTAAATAGTAGATCACAGAGCTAAAAAGCAGACGCATTCTTGTGAGGCTTGTGGTCAGTTCATGAGGATTTACACTATAGCAGGTTGTTTTGACCAGGGCTGAAATGGAGGGATTGATAGGCTCGCAAAAATGAATTGTCAAAGGAGATTTTGAGGGGAGAAGCTTTAAGGATGTGTCATGTGGACATCTGTGACCAGTGTAAACCAGTGAGAGGAGTAAAATGTGTTACTTTAAAAGTTTGCATCAAATTTTTGTACCTATATGCAGAAATATTTTACACTATATAATGTTTGCAACGTGTCAATCCTTAAATCAGATTGATCCCAAAGTGTTTTTTTCCACCATTGTGACAGGTTTAAATCTGAGCCTGAGTTTCATTTGGCTGTGTTAAGTGTCATAAATGCACACACATCACGCTCAGGCCTTTATTCACAGGTAATATTGCACAGATTAAGTGAGGAATTTCTGCATTTTTAAATAAGTTCCAAATACTGAAGGCTTTTGCAAAGTTTGCTCATCATCTAATAGAATGTATTTTGCAGTTTGTGCAACACTAAGCAGAAGGACAGCTGAAATCCTTGTTAAATCAATAACAGGGCAACAACGAAATAAAAGAAATGAGGGTCCTTGGTTCACAAATGCTTACTGTGATTTTGTAAATAAAAGTGTGATACTGCAAAGCGTGGCAGTCCTAACCTTTTTGGTATGTGATTGGCATATGATCAGATCTTGACAGATATTTCACAAGAACGACATTTCCTATTTTTAACATCAGATTTGTTGTTTTGTACCATTTTTAATCAAATAAAGGGTTTAAATGTACTTTATAATCTTAACATTTTATTTGACTCACATCCTAGCCATTGTTTTAAGTTCATAAAATGTGCTGTAGACTTAAAGGCTGTCCCAGTTCCTGTCCCCCTCCTGATGGTCCTACATGTGGGGTCCAGGTCCAGGCTTAGACTGGACGCTTTTGTTGATCTGAATCACTTTGAATTGTTTAATAAGTCTCAAACAAGACTTCCTTCTTGCCAAACAGATGTTTTGGGTGGTCCTCTCTGCCTTGTTGGTTTTTCTCCAGAGTTTTTAGATTCCCTGTTTTGTCTCAGGCGTTAGGAGTCAGAGTAATTTCTTTCCCGTTAATCATATCTGGTGATTGAATCTCTTTTTAATTCAATAAAAGTCACAGCAGCGGTTTAATTGCGATATCCTCTCTCATTCTGTTTCTGTGGCCCCCTCACTGGATAACCCTTTTAGATCCAGCTGTTTGCACCGGTGAGTCCTGTCATGTCCTTCAGCCCCCCCTCTTTAGTGTGACTAAGCTGTGCTGAATGGTGATAACCTATCCTGTGCGGCAGACGAGTCGTCACGCCGCACGGTAGGCTCTCACGTCTCATCTGCGCCTCTCACTCACTTCATGCCCCCCACCCCACCTGCCTGCCACTAACCGGTGGTTCTGCCTCTGTGCGCACAGTCCCTGTGCACTTTGATTTATTTCAGTTAATTTTTGTGGTTTTGGTGTTCATATGCACTCGTGTGATTTTAAATGAAATTCTTAAAGACACACTTTGAATCATCAAATGTGATCAAGACTCTAATGAATCTAACAAATTAATCATCTGTGGACAAAGTGTGTCTTTAAAACTGCTTTAGCGTGGTTCTCCTAAAAGAATAAAGTGGTTTTTAGCCAGTTTGGGGATGTCCATTTTTGTCATTCTACTTGTTATTTCTAATCTTACAGGCAGAGTGGGTTGCCTTAAACTACGTGCCCTTCGCTGAGCGCTCCCTGGAGGTGGTGGTGGACCTGTATCATAAAACGGCGTGCCACAAAGCCGTCATCAACGAAAAAGTTCTGCAAAACATCATCAAGGTAAGTTTATCTGGCCAGAGTTTCATAGTTTCACTGACAAATTATGGAAGTACTTTTCACATCTAGTTCAAGAGACAGGTGCATATCATAAAAAGTCAACTTAGAGATTAGATAGAAATGTATTTATACCTTGGGGAGACTCCTTCAGGGAAATTATGCTTTAAGCAGCATTGTGTAGTACACAGGTATAATATAAATATAAGATAAATAAGAAGACATACAGATTAAAAAAAGATTCGAGCACACTGTGTAACTTGGAGGAAATTCATTTATTTGCAACATTTCGGTCTCAGACCCTACTGTTTTACCTGATGAAGGTCAGAGACAAATATGTTGCAAATAAATACATTTCTTCATTTCTAAGGGCTTACTCAGGTTCTCATTGTTCACTTAAAAGAGCTGTTCAAAAAGCTTAGCTTGTTCACAAACGTCACATCTCAAGCGTAATCTACTGCAGAAGTAGGTCAACAAAACAAAGCCTTTGTTTAGGAGTAGAAGAATTTAATATGAAGATAGCAGAATATAACGTGGGCAAAAAATGACACAAAAGGCACACACGGCCACTCAGAGTTGCTGAATAGTTTATCAGATGACTGTAGGCCGAGGCAGGCTAACACTACTCTACTCCCAGAGTTTGAGCTAAGCTAACTAGTCTCTTTCTTGTTACTGGCAGACAGTCAGAAGCATGGAATCTATCTGCTTGTCATTTCCTCAGCAGTGAGGCAAGACATAAAAAAACAACAAAAATGTTGTAGTGTTCCTCTAAAGGTGCTATGAGGAGAATCTATTTCCAGCGACATAAAGACTCTGTTACCCATGAGCACGCGACTGTCGTAATGCTGCATTCCAGTAACCTCGGAAATGGGAGTGACATCGTCTCCGACTTATCGGCGTTCCAGTTGAAGTCAGAAAAAAACATGCCGATCTACCAGGCTATAGTTAGCTGTTGTTAGCACGCCCTGCGTTGTTGTTCACAAATATCACATGAAGAATGTGATTATCACTGTGGCAGCATTTTTGTAAATATAAATCTAACAATACTATGTATACAGCTGATCTAGAGCGACACACCCCAGTCAGAAGTACAAATAAATTGATTATTACAGGAGCTAAATAACTGTTCACACTTGGGGCATACATCTTCGATTGTCAACTTGGGGGTGGCGAGGTTTCACTGAGTTCCCAGTAGGAGATTCAGACTTTGGAGAACGTTCCAGTTGCAGTTTCCTACTCTGAACTCGGAAATTCCTACTTCTGACTACAACTGGAACGCACCAAAGACGAGACCCAAGCAAAGCGTGTGTTTGTTGTGATGCTAATGAATGCAGCTCGGACCTTCCTCAGAACTCTGCGTTGCTTTACAACTTCTATTTTCAACAACTTACAGGATGCAAAGCAACGAGGTAATGTATCTCTTTCTAGTTACATAGCGGTAGTTTTTGATGTGTGACAACAAGCAATTTTTGGAAAACTTAGTACCGTAGTTTTGTAGCCGGCTCTCCAACCTGACCACGAAGCTAAAGAACAGCATTTATCGATAACCATTTTGATGCTATAACACTCATCTTAAAGTGTGTATTTCGATCAGGCATATATCTAAAAGTTAGACTTTTTTGTAATTACTTAGAAACTCCTCATAGCATCTTTAATTAAACACAAGAAACAAAACTGAAAGCATTTCCTTAGCATTTAAAAGCGAACAGGAGAAGAGCTTGTTGTTGAACTTGTTTAAAATATGATCTCATTAAAGCATTGTGAGTTTAATTTTGTGTCATAGCTCACAATTTGAGTCAGATTAGTTTAAATTACCGTCTTAAACATCCAGCAGTCTCTCTGACGTGACAGCATTGATCTTAGACTTCGATCTGACACGAAGCAGATGTGCAAGTGTCTCATTAGTGGTCTTACCTCTTACACATCTCCCCAAGTCCTCAGTTGTATTGAGTTTCAGACACCTGTGTTTAGCAGCTCTTTTCCCATAGTCTCCGTCTTTTACTGAGGAGAGATCATTTGCAGAGGAACTATTAAGATGTTCCCGATGGACGGATTACTCGGAACTCGAGCCAAACCGTTCGGTCTCAAAGCATGAAGGCCTGTTCATGAAATCTAACCTTAGGGAGGCCAGCTGTTCTCTGAAAGGAAGAAGAAAACGTTATCAAGAATGGATAATGTCATTAATGTCCCCTGATTACATACCACTCAGATGGGACCCCTGACCATAACTTTTTCATCCTGAAAACTTGAAGAAAGATTTTTTTCTCTGCGGTAGTTTTTAAATGTGTATCTTGTGCTTTATTTGTTCATTCACAAAGTTGAAAAAACTGCATGTGGGAACAGAAGCAGCAGAAATTTCCAGCTTTGCCTTTTCAGAGTTAAAGTAAGAGTAAGAAAACACTAGAATCAATAATTCCTAAATAAAAAGTTCTCGCCAAGGTTGAACCAACCATGCAGCAGTAGCATAGTATAAACCTTGGCTGTCCACCAGCTAACCTGTGGTGGTGTTAATTTTGTTGACAAATTATTTTTGACATAGTTTTCGTCAACAACCTTTTTACCTCCCCCGATGAAAACTAGACTCTAACTTATAAAAACAAGAGCACATTGACAGAAACTGAAACTAAATTAACAGATGTTTTCATCAACAAATAAAAACTAGACAAAAATGTTTGACAGAGACTTAATCCAATCAGACCTAATTTCATCATGTAGAAAGTAGAGACAAGTTAGGAATGTATCCAATCACAACTACTTTGGTTGTGTGGAAAGGTTGGTTGAGTGAAGAGTGACATCCAATCACAGCTGCCTTAGCTTGGTGGTGGCGGGTTAAGTTGTGGAGCGATCCAATCAGAGCTGCTCTCTTTATGAATTGATTTATTAATGTAGAGCAGGTTCACTGTTGTCACTTCTGGTATTGTAACTGAGATGCTCAGACAGGTAGCCTAAATAAAAGTGACTGCATTTCACACAAAGTTAAAGTTGTTTCTTTTCATTTATACATTCAAACTTTACTAGCATTCAGTAAAGATTTGTAAGATGTTTCATTTTATCCAATTGTAAAAGATGACTTTAAAAATTCAAGGAAACCTAAAAAATGCCTTACACTTTATGCAGTAGATTTGTTGACTAAAATGTGAAATTTGATCAACTAAAACTGGACTAAAATTCAAACAATATAGATGACTAAATTATGACTAAAACTCTAAGATATTTCAGACAAAAGACTAAAAGTAAATGTAAAAAATGCTGTCAAAATGAACACTGCAGTGGTACATCTTTCTCTTATTTTGCTCTCTTCACACAGCAGCTCACCTCGAACATTTGCTGAAATTTTTCTACCTTGTTGAAAAACTCTGATAGAGCTGAGACCACTAACTCAGCTGTTGGCATCCTTATGTGCTGCTCACCCAAAAGCTCAGGAAATATTTCAGGTGTCTCGTGTACATGTTAATTCAAATAGATCCGCCTTAAGTCTCATGATTGATAATCTCCTCCTTTCTCCCACTTCAGACTTTGAGGATGCCCCTGGGTCTAAAGTACGCCTGCCCGTCGGAGAGCACCTGGAAGCTCGCTGTTTCGTCTTTACTGAAGGTTTTGTCTTTCGGACTGCCAGTGGCTCGCCAACATGCTTCATCCGGGAAGTTTGACACCATGTGGCCCGAGCTGGCCAATGCCTTTGAAGACTTTCTTTTCACCAAAAGGTACTGAAGCCACGTTCACTCTCTGATATTCTGAAAAACTTTAGCCAACGTAGAGGGAAACATCAAGGTGCATCGAGCTAAGTTCGGCTCCTCAGAGCTAAGTTCCTCAAGTAGGAAAAGCTGATTTGGTGCATTGAGAAACTTAATGTATGCTCATAAGTGTTTGATGTTTAATCCAACTGCTTGTAAAGATCAGCGAGAGTTGACCGACGCGTCCCTTCACTGAGTTCTCCTCCTGTTGTCAGACTTTAGGACACCATGTCCACCCATCAGTCCACTCTGTCTGTCCTTCATTAATGGACTTCAAGCAATCAAACAAAGCCAATTATGTTAAAAAGAATATTTAATGTACCAAATAAAACATAAACCTTCAACTTCAGCATTTATCTGTCTGCAGAGTAGGGTTGAACGATACTGAAACAAGAATGATATTTGTCCTGAGATTTAAACACTATGATGCTATTATGGCGCCACTTTCTATGAAGGCAGTCTTTATAATGCATTACATACACATTATACCCATATTTATTATCATACAATGCTTCTAATATTCTGTATTAGGGCTGTCACGATGTTAACAGTATTCATATATCTGTTTGAGCAAGGGGGTTAAACATGTAAACATCAGTACGCAAACCGTAAATGAAGCCCTTTAGAGAACAGCCATGTTTCTTCCTCTTGGCGTGGTCTTCCTGCAGTTGGTGAATTGGCATGTATGTCCACGCCATATGGTGTTCATTGAGTGACCTCACAATACGTTTGTTCAACCAAAGCTTCCCCTACTTGAGCGTGCTACCCTTGTTCACATCTTCATCGGCGAATGTTTACAAACCGTCAGTCAAGAGGCTGTTGGGAAATGTCATTCTCCACCAGCCAAACGTTTCCCCAGTGACGAACATTTTACGACTTATTGATGATCCCTCCACGTTGGTCAACGTCAGGAAATATCCACTGATGTGTGAATGGCCTTAGCTCAGTAATACACAATATGATGACATCCTGTGGGCCAAAATCTTTGTTTTTGTCTGTAGCACTCCTCCAGACAACCTCTCCATCCAGGAGTTTCAGCAGAATGAGTCTATTGATGTGGAGGTAATGACGTTGTCCATAAAATCCAGTATTTAAAGAGGGTTTTGTGTGGCAGCAAACATCATCCTGTGTCTTTCTCTTTTAAGGTGGTGCAGCTGATCAGCACAGAGATTTTGCCGTTTGCCAATTTCATCCCAAAAGAGTTTGTTGCCCAGATCATGGCGATGCTGAACAGAGGCTCCATTCACTCCCAGTCTCCTTCCTTCACTGGTGAGATTCATCTTTTGCTGCCAAATTCATTTTTAGGATTAAATATGTATTATTTTACCGTCGTATGTTTGTTTGTCTGATTACTCAAAAACTGCTGGGCGGATTTTGCTGAAATTCTAAGCAGATGTTAGTTATGGTCCATATAACCACCATTAGTGAACAGTCATTTTTGCTCAATAACTGTCAAACTAATAATGATATCAACGTGTTTCTGAGTGCTAGGTGTAGGTTTTTAGGGTCAAGGAGACATATTATGATGGTTACTTTATCATAGAACTATTGGTTATAGATATAACAGCAATATGTGAGCTACCTTGGCAAAGGTTTATGCTGTCTGAGTGCTTTCTAGTTTTTATTAATGACAAATATGTAGAGTTTTTGCTCTGAATGTAAGCTTCCCGCGATGGTGCAGCAGAAAAGTAGTGATAGACCGATCCGCTGATATCTCTGTGCATATGAAATGAGGGGCATGAATGAGCCTTTATGGGACAGCAGGGTGTCATGTCAGGGAAACCAAATTCTTCCCCGCAGCTGGTCATCAAAAATGGTTTCGACAGTCCTCTTCAGCAAAATGTCTGATGTGTGTGATGTCGTCGTCTTGACAGAGGCAGAGATCGACGTGAGGATGAGAGAGGAATTCTCCAAAGTGTGTTTTGAGACGCTGCTTCAGTTCTCCTTCAGCAACAAGGTGTCCACCCCGCAGGAGGGCTACATCTCCCGCATGGCGCTCTCCGTGCTCCTCAAGAGATCCCAGGATGTCCTCAGGCGTTACGTGGAAGACGAGAGGCTGAGCGGAAGATGCCCCCTGCCCAGGTAAAACCCCCAACATGCAAAAGCTCACAAGTACAAGGTGCACTCGTCGCTTTTTTGTTTTGTTTTTGGACTGATTTCAACACCAGAAATCCAAACAAGTACTCCCAAACTATTCATCCACCATTTTATTTACTCCCATTTGTGAACGTAAACCTCTGCTCTTGGTTAGATTTAAATGCTGGGACCACATTTTACAGCTGGGTGTAACTCCAGGCTGCATATTTTCACTCAACAATAGATGATGCCCGTGGGGGGAATTGCACCATTTGCACATAAAATGGCAGAGGCAGGGCGGAGAGGGGCTCCGAGACACAGGACAATTAGAGAACAGACATGGAATCAAATTAAAATGATGTTTATTTCATCATACTAAACCTACTGTAAAAACTCAAGTCTCTGGCACGACAACAATGTGGAAAGCATTTGAAAGAGCAAAGTATAATACTATGATCTTCAGTCATATTTCACAACCAGCCTTCTCGAAGAAAGGCTATCTGTTTTTAAAGATGCCTTGATTTTGATTTAAGGAATATAGAAACAAGCTATGTGATGTTTTAGGACCCCAGCATGTTAAAAGACCTGAACAAGGGCGTGGATTAAAACAGAAATATCCAGATGAATGGATTGATCTGGTCTAAAATGGCTTTAAAACAAAAAACTTTAAATTTACAAACACACATACATTTATCAAAAAAATGTTAAACATGTAATACACATAACTCTGCTTTAAGAACAGATTTTCTTTAAAAAATTGATACGCATCATTTGACTTCATTTACATATATGAATATGCACCAGAAATATAAACCCAGCATGTTATATTCTTTTTTATTTATTTACATATTTTATCATTCATACTGTAACTCTCCTGTGAAACCAGATTTTCTGTCTCACAGATATATACCTGATCACATGATTTTATTGTCTGAAATTGATATTTGGATCTGAAAATGATAAATCTTTCAGCCCTACGTGGACCCGCATTGGTTCACAGCCTGCTGGTCAGGGACCTCTGTTATAAGAGATATATATATAAAACAATGATGGCTCTCACCTGCTTGGCAGAGTGGGAATAATCAGTTGTTTTGTCTTGAAGAGTGGCAACACCTTATTCTGTGTGAGTGTGTTTTTTAATGGAGTTTAGAGAGACAGCTCCATCCAGAGAAGACCTGAGGTCTCAATTATGTAACAACACTCATTTATAACGTTCAACACTCACGATTTTAAGTGGAATCTGAGGTTTTAAAGCTAATGAAGTCTTTGCTGTTCTTTTATTCCAGGCAACAAGTGACAGAGATCATCTTTGTCTTGAAAGCTATCAGCACTTTGATGGACTCCCTGAAAAAGACTCAACCAGAAAACGGTGAGTTTCAAAGTGGGTCACAGACTACAGAGACGTGAGATAGAGGTGACACCATTAAGACAAATAAAAGAAGACAATAAATCCTTTTTATTATCTGTCATCTAAATGTGTCAGAGCACAGCGGGGACCATCTCACAAATGAGTTTTATCTCCATTGTGGGAAGATCTGTTTATGTTTCTATCAAGGTCAATTACATGATTTTATTTTAAACGGCTATAGATTAGACCGAGACGATGTGGGATTGGGTTTTTGAAGTGCCCTTCAACATGTTTGCATCACAGCGTCCTTTATTCAGAGAAAAACTCATTTCCACGAGCCCGTGGGATTTTATAAGGACAGTGATTTCTGTGATTGCCCTTCATAGCAGTCTAACCCCCCACTCTGTGTTTGTGACTCCTCCACAGTGGACGGAAACACATGGGCTCAGGTCATCGCCCTGTACCCCACGCTGGTCGAGTGCATCACCTGCTCATCGTCCGAGGTGAGCTCGGCCCTGAAGGAGGCCCTCGGGCCTTTCAAAGACTTTATGCAGCCGCCGGTCTCCAGAGTTCAGAACGGGGAGTCCTGACCAGGCTGGCTCACATGAGCTCTCTGCTCTTTTTTATAACAAAGAAATCTTGAATGTGTCTTCTCGACCCACGTGCTTTACGAGTGCACGGACATGAACATGAACTCCACGTGAGCTCCATCTTACGGTGACATGAAGCAAACCCACAAGAACAAGAGAACCAAGGCCTCGCCTGGACCGGGATGACGACCCTGACCTCCATACGCTTCATCGTATGCTTCTCATGTGAGCTAACTTCTCCGCCCTCCTCCATGCTCATCAGACTGGCTGCTCTCTCGTGTTATCTACAGAGATTTAAAGAATTGCAGTGTTGCCTCTGGGTTGAGTTTGTCTTTCTGTTTCCTCCTGATGAGGCCGAGTCGATGTACAGTGTGTGGTGAAATTATTGATTATGTAATTAAGACAAAAATATGAAGAAAAATCTGGGGCTTTATTCAACTTAAAATGAACAGGAAAGAATTTTGCAACATTTTCAACAGTGAGGATTTTATGCAAGAAAACAAATCTTACTGTAACATTCCACGTCATCTTTAGCCAGCCATCTGAGAAGGGATGTATTGTCTGTATAAAATAAATGGACAATTCTACGATCAGCTCTGCCTTCTGTGTGCTCTGTTACAGTTTATTCTGAACCACAGGTTTCTTAAAAGGTCCCATGTCTGGCAAATCAAATTTCTTTGTTGTTATTGTTGGAAGGAGCGATTGGACACCTTTACTGGACTCCGCTCACTGGGAAATGCTCCAGGCCTCTATGAAGAAAAAGTCCTTACAACCCTCAGTTTTTACTTCCTGATGTTTGTGATGTCATAACTATACAGACTCCACCCACATGTGTCTTCTGCTTGTCGCAGGCAGACGCCATGACTGTTTTGAAAGTCTGCTTCACGGCCTCTGCCCCTCCTGCCCCCTCCTATCAGACACCATTTGGGCAGCCAGTCAGCATTTTACTATTGCTATAATGACAATATCTGGAAAAGCATAGCTGGTTAACTCATCACCATCTATTCCAGGGGTGGTCAACAGGCGGCCTGCGGCCACCTGGTCACTCTCAGGGGCCCTTTGAGGTAGCCTTGCAGAGCAGACAGACCTGCCTGATCCTGAAATCCTGCAGCTCTGTCTTGCAAGCCTCCGTTGTCCAACGAATTCACTTGGCTGAATTCTTAACGGCCCAATCAGGGAAGAGAGGCGGGAGCTGTAGAATGCAGACGTGACGACAACCGAAAGTTAAAAACCGGAAGGTAAGTAACGGACATGCCGATTAGCCTATTGTCCTCATAGATACTTAGTAAAACTTGGCGAAATCTGCCCTCCTCAGAAGTTTACTTGTTGGGATTGTCTTTGACGAGGTTCATGTCACATATAAGTGTTAAATGAATCATCTGTGTGGTACAATTTAGTGTAAGACGATAGTATAAGGCCCTTAACTGTTAGCAGCTAAGTTAGCGGCTAACAGCTAACGGTCATTAACTGTTGTTAGCTGTTAGCGGCTAAGTTAGCTGCTATGTATGCTACATTTTTTTTCAATTCTTTATTCAGCCATTTCAAGTAACAAACAGGCACATTTTGCATCATACAGTCTTAATAATATCACTGAGCAGCATCAACAACCAGTACAAACAAAATAATAAAATAAAATGTTTATATAAAAGAAAAAAATGACAAATTCAATGAAAACATTGCTACATTATAGGAGGCAACCCTGCTTGATGTGGATTGGTCTGTGACGAATGTGACAAGCCAAACGATTGTCCAATCACAAGCTTGAGTTTTTTTTTTTTAATGTTCTGCCCCTGAAAACAAATTTGAAGGTCTCCTACCCAGATGCACTAGTGAAATATTTCTGTGGCAGATATATGGAGCTGTCCATCTGGCTTGTCAGGTTACCTTTGAGGTGCCTGCAGGGACAATCTAGGACGTGCATATGTTATCACTATAGAATTAGAAATTAACATCACTTTTAAATCTAATTTTGTACCTTTTTCAAATGTATTATACATTAATATATTGAAAAACAGTAGCAAATGTAGCATTTGTTACTGTTTTTTAATTAAGTTTGATCTGTGTGGGGTCAAAGTTTACATTGATATCCTACTACCACTGGTGCGAGCAAGAACTCCCAAGGTAACACTTGTACAGAAATGATCACAAAATTGTGGCTGTTGTATATACATGTTACATTTAACGGATAAAAATATTAAAGATGCATGCAAGTGTAATGATGTTATATAATGTATTAATCATTAGTAATTATTTTTAGAAAGTAAAAATACAGTGTCATATGAAGCCCCTTAAACGCATCTCATTGTTTAACCATTTAAAGCCTAAAAACACAAACAATAGCCAGAAAATTATAATTTTTTGGATCTAAAATGTTTATTTCACTTTCTACTGAAATCCCCCAAATAAAAAAAAAAAAAAAAATTTTGCAGATTTTTTTTTTCTATCTCAGTTGATACATTAGGTGTTTATGGCACCTGATAATCCACTTGAGGACATTTTTATCATATATCAGATTGTATTCAGATGTTTTTTTGGTAATTTGTTGTTCATAGTGATCAAATAAGAGGTATCATAAATGTATCAAACAGGTAACTGCAAGTAACTTCAAAATGTAATGTATTATTTATTGCTTGTTACTGTCATTTCAATGTAATTAGTTACATTAAACTGTATTTGAACTGTAAGGCATTACACTATTATCACATTACTTTACATTACTCTCATCAAAATAGGAAATATGGATTTGTCATTCTAAATGCAGCTCTTTAGGCTCAAAAAGCTCATAACACTTTCATTTGAAGGTGATGTGTCTGACTAAGTTTAGCTTAAGGCTAAAAACAGTAGAATATAATAATCACATTGATGCTCATGGCACAGTAAAAGAAACGATCATAGCAAAAAGCAGACAAAAGGTAAGATTCTGGTAAATTGTGTTAGAGATACTGTAACTTTAGGCCTAGTGGAGGACTTTTCTTCTCTGCTGATCTCGGAGTATTTGGCAAATTTGTATTTAAACAAAAAAAAAAAAAACCTCTTAATTTCGGGTTAAATTAAAAATGCATTGTAACTTTCATTACTGACATTTGTACTGAGTAAAATTTTACTTTTTTTTTAATGTCTTACATTACTACATCACAGTAAAAAGGAATGTATTACAGTAATCACATGTTTGTAATGTATTACTCCCAACACTGGTATCAAATATAATACAAAAGGTTTTAAAGTGTTAAGTTAAAGTATTTTACTCAGAAAAATTCAATCAAACATGTAGCCCTCCATAATTGTCCCTATCTTTTGTGTAGCTCTAAGGCTCAGAAAGTTTGGAGAGGTTTGGTCTCATCTTTTTCCTTTATCACAGCACAGCAAAACCTCAAAATACTTTGTCCTTAACATTATAAATATAGTTCATTTTATCTCTTGAATAGATTCATAAAGTGCTTCAATAATTTTTCTGGAGTTAAATTCTTTTTAAGTAACTGCATTTACTTGAGGACAATATTTGCAGAATAGCTCTGCCCTTGGTATTACCCTATGCTAAATTAATATTTGAAAAAAATCAAAGGGCTTGTTTGGGCTTTTTGAGTATGAGTGCCAATAAAGGAAGGTGCAAGTGCTGTCCCTGGGGGGAGATATTTGAGGGTGGACATTAGCCGGTATTTAGAAGTACATGGGGTCATCGAAATGCTTGTAAATTACCCACTTAGAGGTTAAGGGCCCTTTTACACGACAATGAAACAGAAAGGTTTTTATTTTATGTTTTCTAAAGCGCTCGGCATTCACATGTTTTCATAGATCCACAAGAGCAACTGAAAATGCATTAGCAGGCATTCCTGGCCAGTAGATGGCGATGTAAGTTTGTAGTGTCCTTGGCCAATATAACAAATGCGTCTATGCTAGTCAGAGGATTGACACAGCAAATCCACATTTTGTTGAAGAAGCGATAAACCTATACAGTTAGCAGAACACATGTTCCTTGATAGTCAGCCATAGCTGTTGTTGTTCCTTTATCTGAAGGAGTACTGCACATGCACCACACGTCACCCTTTTCCCTGACAACAAGGATTCCTGTTGACACAAAGACAAAAATGTTGTCAGAACTTTTCACCCTGCACCACAGAAGTCATTGCTTCAAGTGCCATGAGTTCATCAGTAGGTGTTTTCTGGGAGAGAGTAATCGCCCAACAGTAAAATACCATTGAAACTGTATGAACGAGTAAGTTACCCAGAAGCAAAAGAAAGGTGATTGTAGTGGCTGAGGCAGTGCGCAACAGAGAAGCTGGTAAGAAATTTGGCATGAGTGAAGCTAACATTTGTGGTTGGAGGAAAAAGAATAAAGAGATAATGAAGGACAGACCAGCATCAAAAGCTTTTGGACATTTGTCTGAGAGAGTAAGGTTTGACCAACATTTGGGTGTACGTTCTGTTAGAGCACAGCATGTTTGCTAGAAAAAAGCCTGCTTATAATTGAGCGTGTATTATATTTGAGAAATTACGGTAATGTCCAAAGAAAAGGTGGTCTATTCTTGTGTGCACCAAATTTCTCCGAGTATCATCTCTGTGCAGTAGGTGGTGTCATAGTGAGGAATAGGGAAACCTCAGCAGTGGAAAACACCTCCTCTACCCCTCATACTCCCCCTCCATAGCTCCACCACACTCCTCCATCTCCCTTTCGCTTCCCGGACCGCTCTGCTCGCTCTTCGTGTCCCTGCGGGGGCCCCCGAGCCTTCGTTTGGGCTCATCCACTGGGTCATATGAGGGGAGAGGACTGAGCTTGTGTGGTTAGCGCTGAAGAAAGGGAGGAAGGAGCAGCAGCAGCAGCAGCGGGAGGAGGAGGAGGAGGGAGAGAGAGCAGGTCTGCTTGGGCGGGGTTTCCCTCTTATTTCAAGTCTGCTCGGAGAAGAGGAGGGAGGCTTCGGCTTGTGTGGGAATGTCGACACGGACGGGACATTTTTCTGCGTCTTTCTCGCCATTTTCCTGCAGTTTCTGGCGTTTTCTCCACGTACTGGCTGAGGTAGTAGTTTGTGCTGTTGGTTGGGTTGTGACACTGCCCGCTATGGAGATGACTGCGCAAGCTACTGCCTTGCTAGTGCTGGTGTCTCCACTTCAACGGAGGGAGGAAAAATAGTCCTGCTCTCTGCGCTTATACGCGATTTTACAAGGTAATACCAGCTCTAATGTCGAAGATAGCCTTCAAGTTGTGCTTTTGGCTGGAATTTGATCATTTAAGCTGCTTTTTGGGCGCACTTTCTGCTCTGTATCATGTGTTTTTCTTAATAAAATAGTGAATAATGCTTTAAAGGAGAAGCTCTGTGTTGTATGCAGTCTTAATTCAGCACCACACTCACATTGCATTGCTTTTCTCTCAGCAGGATGGAGGCTAAAGCATGCATGGTTAAGATGGGGGAGTCATGCATTTTTCAGGCTATGAATGCACATTTTAAAATGCATGAAGGAAGTCGATACGTGCTATGGATCTGCATGGTGCTCCAGCACCTCAGGCGAGTGTAAGAAGGCATGTAGGTCAACTGTATTGTTGCTATGAGGAGAGGAGTGACGTGGCTCCTGCTGCCCACTGAGGTATCCTACAGTACATCTGCTCTCATACAGGCTGGGAGGCTTCGTGGCTCTCCCAGACGTCCTTTGTTGATAATGCTGCATACCATCACTCTCTGGAGCAGATAGTGTGTATGTGCATGTGAGTGTGTGCTCCTGCTGCACATAAACACCTCCTCTGTGCGGGGTAGGGCGAAGAGATGTTGGAGAGGGGGGACACTGGGATGGATTTTTCACCATGAATATGAAGGAAGTTTGTCCAAAAAGGTGAAGCAAATATGCTCATCCATCTGTCATCTACACTGCGTATCCCTTTTGAGGTCGCGGGGGGGATGGAGCCTATCCCTGCTGACATTTGGGCGAGAGGCGGGGTACACCCTGAATCAAGCAGATCACAGGGCCACGACAGAGAAAGACCGCCATTCATAACTCACACCTAAGGGCTATCAAGCTGATGTCCATACATAGGCGGTATTTAAAAAACAGGTTTTGCTGCTCCAATAATAAGCCCGACCTCATGAAAATGCCTTAATACTGTTTATAATGTCCGTGATGTGCAACCGTTTTCTTTCATTTCCCTTCCAATACAGATTTTTTTTTCAGATCTATTCCAATCACGTGTCTAACTGGTGTTAGTTATTTCATGGCTATGTTAGTTGATGATAGCAGGCACATTGAGTTAATATTTATTTATTTAAATATAAACAGTTTTTAAATCTTAGGTGGATCATTTCTTTCCTTTTATAACACATCCTGGTCACATTTCCATCCCTCAAAAGCCTGATTAGTCATGCATGTTCCTGTGATGAGCACTGAAGCTAAACTTGTGAGTAGTGCCCAGTCCACTTCACAGTCCGTCTTTGACTTCGTTAGTCGCACTGAACTTGGTCCTGTACGTTCTGAAATGGTACCAGGGCTGACACCGAATAATTCGGCCAATCTGAGGACTGGAACATCTTTCACTTGCAGGGGATTATGACACATTTGTTTTCTACACGTTTAACTGTGTTACTTATGGACGAGTATTAGGGCCATGTAAGATGGAGATAATAATTTTGAGTAAGTCGAGATTATATTTGAAATTTTAAGATTGAAGTTGAAATGACAAGAATAAAGTCAAAATACAGTTTTGTGATGAAAGTCGAGAAAAAGTCTAAATCTCAGGAAAAATGCATGTTGAAAAAAAGCAGAAATTTTGGGAATAAAGTCGCCATGCATTGTATGTTGACGTTAGTCATGAATTTCAACTTTTTTTCTCGACATTTTGAGTGTAATGTCATCATTTTGACTTTTATCATGAAACTCTATCACAACTTTATTCTCAACATTCAACTTTAATCTCCTTATTTCGACTTCAATCTCGTCTTTTCAACTTTAATCTCAACTTCCCCTAAATTATTTTCTCCATCTAAAATAGTCCTAATACTATTCCATAGTTTTTCATCCCAGTAAAGCACAATACTTAAAAGTTGTGCCTCCTGGTAAAGTTGACGGAACAGGCTTTCCAACAATTTTAAATACAATACCAACTGGTTTTATTACGGTGGGGAAATAATCAACCAAAGTAACCTTCCAGGCTTTATATTTCAAAAGACAATCTGATAAACTTTATCAAATAATGTTACTGATTATCCTTTTTGATACTCTTACTGGTTTCGACATCTACTGTAACCGTAATATCCGTGAAATCAAGTAGCCATGAGTCAACAGTCAAAACGATCACTTGGGGAATGATAAACTTCATCCAAAACGTCACAAGATGCATGTTTCCAAAGGTGTCGTCACCTTAACGGAGAATATTTGACCGTAACTGGTCCAGCAATAGTTTAATAAGTGGGTAATCTGCTTGCCCCACAGCAAGAATGTACTAGTATGAACCCTGTTGGTCAGGGTCTTTCAGGGTAGCATTTGCAGGTTCTCCCTGTACATGTGTGGGTTCCCTCCTCCAGCTGATTCCCACAGACGAAGTACAGGGTTCCCCGTGGATCCTTAAAAAAGCATCAAATTCATTCATCTAAAAATAAGGCCTTAATTTGCATTAAAATGTTTTAAATTGATGTTAAAGTAAAAAAAAATGTGAACACGTGGTAAGTATGAGTTTATGATTGTAATTAGCTTTCAGACTAAAAATTATGGGTAGCATTTATTTTTTAAATATAATTTGCAACATCACGCAATCATGAGAGTAATTAAGTGAATATCTTTCTGACTGTCAATCAAAAAATGAATATGATCATATTTGTATCATTAGAATTTAAGGCAGAGCTGTTGTATTGGTCACGTATCGTGCAAGTGTTCTGAATGAAGTGGCTGACGCGTTATATTGTACAGTCTGCAGTTTTGACTGGTTGGTCTTAAATTTCATTTCAAGTGGCATTTAAACAGTCTTAAAAAAGTTTAAATTGAACCTGCCTTAAGCTGTAGGAACCCTAAATGTAACATGCTTATTAGGTTGACTGGTGACTATGGATGAGCAATTGACTGACAACTGGTCCAGGGTGTACTCAGCCTCTCCTGAGACCAGCAGCAGAAAAAGAGCTTATGGTTTGTTTTTGTTGCTTTGGAAAATGACCAAAATAAGGAGCAACAGCACTGTTATTCCGTATTTAACTTTCAGTAAGCTAGCTAGCTTCACGTTCTGCATGACTGCATCAGTGCAGCATGAGACCATGGCATTAAAATCTGATAATGAAAAGAAAAAACATAATCTCTCTGGCTATAGATATAGAAAGGAGAAATTCTTTTGTTTTTATCGGATTGGCTCAAAATAGTGTGATAGCATCAAAAAAATCATATCAGAGCATTCATCACATTTTAAAGTTAAAAGAGCTGACTGTTAGGGCTGTACGAGATTGGATCTCAGCAGGTATCAGATATGCTAATATTTCCAAACTCAAAGTTTTTACTGATGGCGATATAACAGATATTTTTGCAATTAAGTCTCTTCTATGATACAAAAAAGCAGGGGGATGTTAAGGGGTAAGTGGAGTGTATGTAGCACTTCCACTTTTGTTCAATATGTCATTTATCTGTGTTTGTCTTTTAATTTGATAGTTCTATTATGTATTTTTATGTGTTAGCCTTTTGTCAAGGCTACTATCCAAAAGGTAAAATGGAATCTTTACAAGAACTGAGCATTTCTTCTTATTGTGACTGTCAGTGTTATAAATCGACAGTTGGTTAATATTTAAACTGAAGTATGGATGCATTTATTACTGCCAATATATGGGGGTTTAAATGCCTGATATAGATGCTGTTATGAGCTTAAATTTTCCGAAATACCAACACAGTAATTTACTTTTAGGCTAACATCTGCCAATACTGCTGTGCTCATTATATTTGACATTCCTACTGGCTAGCTTAGCTATGTAAATTGATTAAAATGGTTAACTAGTATGTGAAATTTTATACATGTCAGATATGTTCAAACTACAGAAGGCATTCTCTCCATTTTTCATCCTGATTAAAGACAATGCCAGAAAAAAATCTGAGGGAGAACAACTACTTATCTGTCTTTGTCCTTTAAATTAAAACCACATATTTGATTTTGGTAATGGTTAAATCTTGGTCAGTATACAATTTAATTTTCTCAACGTATTTTTTATTTTATTTATCTAATTATTTTGAGAAGACTTCAAGAGCAGGAAGACACAAGGCCAAATGGTGAAAGCATAGATTTCAAAGGAAAAGCACCATCATTCCTATACTAAAAGCCGACATGACTGTCCTTAATGCCTCTCAGAATCATAATAATGTCATTTATTGGTCAAAAAGCTGCAGTAAACGCTTTACATTGTGTCTTTTGTGGAGGTTATTTTGGGATAAGGATAAAACTGATTCATTGTGTCGCCCTATAGCAGGGCGAGCACTCAGACATTAATCTGTGCTGCACTGTAGGCTCTAATAATCTGATTATTACACTAAATCTAGACGCCTCAGGACTTACACTCTATGGTATGCACAGACAGACGCACCACATGACCTCACCCTGCAGGCGCTGGGGCAGCAGCGTCCTCACTGAGCTCTGTGAGCCGAGCGCTGATGTGGGTCATGCTGTCGTGACTTAACCTTTGAAATCCTCTCTCCGCTGCCCAGCAGCATCTGGTTTGCTCTGTATCACATTAGTATGGGCAGTCAGGGGTCTAGTGGTGGGGGCAGGGTACTGGGAGAATGGGTAATGAGCTTTGATTGGCTGCAGGGCCCAGGCAGCGTGCCCGGGTCGATGAAACCATGCAGGGACTGCGGTCTTGTGTTCATCAGACCCCCATCAGCCTCAGATGATGGCAGGCCTCTCAGTGTGACGAGAGGAGATTGAATCCTGCGTTTGACCTTCCAGGGAGACTCCTTTGAAATATTTATGAGTTCACACTTGATCGTGTGTTACGCTGAGTTATGTTCATCGTTGCCCACTAGCATCTGTGCTATGAACAATAAATTCTGCCTCTCAGTGTAGAGGTGGGCAACCAAATCTGGTGCCAATGTGGAACAACAGATATGGACCAACTCAATTACGGCAGAGATTTTAGGGCTTTATTTCTGGTGTCATTCACTCAGATTCCACAGACTATATTTTAGTTTGTTTTCCATCAGGATTGGGCCTCACACATGATTTGTATCAACTCCGGCAAAGTTCAAGCAAGATGAATTGATACTAAAATGTGACGAAACACTGCCGACCAGGGTAGAACTAAAACATATGATATGTCCATATACTGTCCTCCTGGCCCTTACAATCCAGTTATCAGTAAATTTGCTCCAAATGTTGATGTTTTCAATCAAGAAACACATCGCCTTGATCAGATTTCTGTTGATTTAACTCCTCCGGCGGGACAAATGAGATAACTGAGGGCAAAGCAAGTTAAAGTTGATTGAAGGAGGTCGCTTAAAGAAGCAGAAAGCAGCATGGTCAGCAGTTAGCAAGATTTATGAGTTACTCATTCTGTTTGAACCCCAAAGTTGTTAAAAAATTATATTTCTTTGTGCTGAGAGAAGCAAAAACATGGAGGATGCACCTCAGTCAGCAGACATAAACTCACAGAGCTGTGTGGACTTCTTTGTGATTCTGTAAAGCAGGCCAGTTCAGGTCAGTCTGCTATGGGACACATGTATTAGTGTTCCTACTGTCAGATATCAAGAAAGGTACCTAAATAAGCAATCCATACCATCTTACCTTTCTGGCACCTTTCTGTCGGGATCTCAACTAGGGCTGGGTATTTCTAGCAATCTTGTGATATGTCTCCCAATACAAAGGGCATGGTTATGGAGATACAAAACATGCTTTACATCACATAGTTTGGCTTCTACTGACAATTTTGGATTTTTTGTGAGCTGCACCATAGGTGATTGCACCAAAGCTTTGTCACTCTTGTGCCCTGAAGACTTTCTGAAAGTGCACTTTGCAGAAAGTGCCCTGAAGTGTGTCAATGCACAAGGTAACAGGACTGTTTAGAGCAGAGATGACACTTTTGCCAACATCACTCAATGTGTCATTTGAGTTTGCACTGAAGGGTTGATCTTCAAGAAAAGAAAAAAACAAAGGCCAGTGAGGGTCATGCGAACTGTAAACATACTGACAATCACGTGTTTATTTCATGGATAAGTGTCCTGATTTATTTACAGATTGTCTGCTCTTGTTACAGACATGAATCACAAACTTCTTTTCATTCTGTGAGCAGCTACTCATCTCCGCCCTGAACTTTGCTGAATTCAACACCATCTGGTTTCTCCAAATGTGGAAATACGAATAAAAAATTTACAATTTCTCACATTTTATATCCCATTTAATGATTTGTAGCTTTATTTTTAGCCCATAATCTGATGTATTTTAGTGGCTTCAAATAAATTTCTTCTTATTAAACATTCAACTTGCATTTAAAATTCAACTTCTTGTTCATCATGTCACTTTTTTGTCTTCTTTTGGCTTCCTTGCCTCATACATGTCCAAGGTAATAACTGTTGTGCTCTGCCACTGATTAGTTGGCAGTATTGCAATACTACAACAGCTTCTGGGTAATAGCCTTTAGGGAAGTGTGGTCTGATATGTGCTTGTGGGGACAGCAACACCCTACAGTCTTTTGCCCTTTAACCCGAGTAATGCTATCTCAGAATTTTTGTCTCAGATGTATTTAAGTTTTTGCATAAAATACTATCAAGCACTAGGAGAGCACAAACCTCTGCCAAGGTAGCTCACATATTGCTGTCACATCTATGAGCAATATTTCTATGATAAAGTTACCATCATAATGTGATTCCTTGACCCTGAAAACCAACACCTACAACTCATGTTGGTATCATTTTCAGTTAGACAGTTATTGAGCAAAAAAGGTCATTCGCTTATGGCGGTTATCTGGACCACCACCAAAATGTAATCATTTTTAAGTTGCCCATGACCCTCATCTCCTGAAAGTTTACGCTGAATCCGTCTGGTAGTTTTTGTGTAATGACAATATACCTGCAAAAACATGAAATCCTTAGCAGAGGTAGTAATAGAGATTTAATTGATTGTCATGTTTCTTAAAGCTCTTTATGAAGCATGACTAAATGCACCCAGGACAAAAAGACTTATTACAGCAAAGTTTCTCAAGAATAACTTGCAGACATTAAAGATTTGCAGGAGAAAATATCAAATTTCATGTTCCCATGTCAGAGTCAGGTTTTCTAATGTTTGTTTTATTCTTTTTTATGGAATTGACTTGGCAGACAGCAATAAACAATAAAAATGGCCTCATGTGGCTCTCAAGCTGCTAGTTGCCCACCTGGGTCCTCAAGTGTCCACCATAGTTGAAAGGGGAGCACCTAGTACCAATACCAAGTAGTAGAGCTGAGCTGAAGAAATACCACAAATGAAACACTATCATAAACGTCAGAGCCAAAGATGCTGAACATTCTCTACCCTGCTTGCTCAATATGCTGTGTAATATTGACATTTAGGAGGAGAAAAGGACACAGCAGGAGACTGAGGAGCTGTCAAGTGGGCTTCCACCAAAGTTAACATCATAAAAAGTAATTATTCTCTCTTAAATGCATCAATCAATGAACTGTAAAGGCACCACACTGTTTCAAAACCATCAGTTTAGCCCGACTTAAAAAAAATCCACACAGTAAAGATGTTCTGTGGTTGTGAAGAAGAAACAGACAAGTCAACAAACCACACATGAGCCTGTTGCAATCCTACCGGCCTGCATTTAATTTATTCACACCAGTGTCTGTCTAATGTAAGAAAATGTGTGTAATCCAGCCTCCAGGGTAAAATCCAAACATCATTTATCACATCCAGACCGTAAAACGAGACGGTCTGTGGACCAGTGAGCAGAGCGGCGGCAGCCCCTGTCCTCCTCATCCATCTTGTGTCAGGGCTCTCATTTGAGCCGGCCTGCAGATAAATCATCCTCCAGGCAGCCGGAGCCCTAAAGCAGTAAATTAGAGTCCCCAGTGGAAAAATTCAGGGCTCAGATGGGTATCACAGCTGCACGGCTGAAGCTGCCGCACCCTTGTTGTGACAGGACGGTCGAGCCTTGGCCATGAGCTCTGTGTCCATTAAATACCTTCACACTTAATGCCTCTGCAGGACAGCATGTTCAGAATGTAAGCACTTATATTTAGATTATTATGACAGTATCTCAGTAATAATTTTGACAAAATATATGAAGTAAAGTGCTAAACACAGGTGTGAAGATGCAGCTTCATGAGCTGTGATCAGCACCTATACTACAAAAGACAAACATAAGCCCTTTTCACACATGCAGCCTTTACATTTTCCAGAGAATATTTTTGTAACAGACCCAGAGAACTGCCTGGCTTGCTTATTCACACTGGGCCCTCACAGCAGGCAGTTTTTCTGCAGTTTGCATGCCAGTTAGTAGAGGGATGGGGGCAGGGATTGCCCCATGAAAATACATCAGATTGAGCCATATCCAAAACCAGCTCTAGCCTTGCAGTGCAGCTGGATTCACCTGATTCAATGTCTGTAATCAAGCAGATTACCCACCCTCTAATCTACAACGAGTGTGAGCGGCCTAAAGTAGCACGACTCTGTACAACAGGAAGAGGTGGGAGCTATACGAGTGAGACGACACCAGGCAGTGACTGCTCGTACAGAAATTAGCTTAGATGCTAACAGCTTCATCAGCACTTTCATCAGATTTTGACTGCATTTCTTTATCAAAATTAAAAAAAAATGAACACAACAAACTTCTCTATAGTAAGGATATTTTAGCTCAAATTCCAGCATGTTTTGATAGGAGTTTGTTTTATGTTTTGTCCTGCAGCTGTGCCTGCCTTTAGTGCATTATCTGATTGGTCCGTAATAAATGTGATTGACGCAGCTTATCCTCCAATCACCTGCCAGGTGCTTCTGAAAGGTACTTCCCAAACACTTCTATGGGCTGTTTCCAAGATGAACTAGTGAATATATCGAACGGTCTATCGGGTGATTTTTCAATAACAGCATAATCTACTTGATATTTTCTTGTCATTCACTCTTGATGAAAACTCTGGTTACATTTTTAAACTGGTTTTGTTCACAGAAAATCTCACATGGTGGAAATGTGTCGTGTTTACTGTAATATATATTACTAGAAAGCATCCAAAGAGTGAGCTCATATATTGCTGTTACATTTACAAGCAATAGTTAATAATAAAGTTATCATCATAATAAAATAATAATAATAATACCTTTGATTTGAAGGTACCTTCACTCAAGGTCACCTTGCATAAAATAATTATGATTCCTTGACCTTGAAACCTACACTTAGCACTCAGAATCATGTTAATATCATTATTAATTAGGCAGTTACTGAGCAAAAATGATGGTTCACTAGTGCAGGTTATCTGGATCACCACCAAAATCTAATCATTTTTAAGTTGGGCCAATATACCTGAAAATTTAAGCAAGTCCTTTCAGCAGTTTGTGTAATCCTCGCTACAAACAAACAAACAAACAAACAGACAAACATACTCCAGTATAAACATAACCTCCTTGGCAGAGGTAATTATACATATATTCTAAAAAAGATTGAACATTTGTAGGGAAATCTTTGCTACATTTTCTGGGAACAAATCACCCTGACAGGATTTTTTTTTTAAAAAGCTCCCATGATTCAAAAAATAGTGGAAAGAATTTTTGATCCTAGTAATGAAAATGCAGCTCTTTTGTAAATGCAGGGTTTCAGAAAGGTTAAACCGCTGTATCATTCTGACTCTGAAACGAGACTTGCAGCTTGTCACCTCAGCAGAGCTGCTCCTCCACAGAGGAGATGAGTATCTGACTGAAAGCCCACTCAGCATCTCCATCAGATCTGTCCACGGGAGGGGTGGGAGTGCTGTAACCTTGGAAAAACAAGCCACCCACAGGAATGACTGTGTCATCACTGCCGTCATCCAATCTGGACCACACACCCACAAACGCACACATGCACTCACACACTCGTGTGGAGAGTGGGAGTGCAGTGCCAGATCAGTCCTGGCCTGGTTGGAGGAGGATGCAGGGCGGCCTGTGGGAAACAGATGGCCCTCCAGCTCCTGCAGAGGACCAGCAGTGAGAGACTCCCATGACAGCATTTTGCCTCTGAGTGTGCATGAAGACATTTAAATGAAGGTACAGGTATGTATGTGTCAGAGCCAAAAAGGGACAAAAATCAGTGAGTTGATGTGTTTTTGTTTAAGGGAAATGTACAATATGTTTATCTTTACTTCTGGAAAGAAATAAGACAGGACAGTCACAGTACCATATTCATAAACCCTGATATTATACAAAAATAAATTAGATATCAGGATGCTGGTTTGATTTCAGTGTCAACCAAAACAGAAGTCCATAACACACAAAATATAATATCTCTTGGTTCTAAAGAGGTCAAACTTTGCCTTAAATTAGGTTTACATACTCCTATTTGATGACTGATGGAGTCTGTTTACAATCGCTTATGTAAATGAAACCCTCTTATATTCATACACAGAGTATTATGCTTTATTCTCTCTCAGTCTGAGATGATCTGTTGGAGTTTCTGCCTCTTTAAAGCCCCATTTGTCCATGTGGGCCCAGCCTGCTCTGATTGGCCGACATGTTAACTCAGGAAGTTAGTCAGTCATACTCTGCATTTGTTCTAATGTCTGCACTCTGCCATAGGCTTCAGCCAATGGACATATGGCAAAAAAAAGTGTGTGCCAAAACTTCTGACCCCTGATCAAAAAGAAAACACGAGACAATTTGTGAAGACAGTTTTGAACAAATTGAAGGAAACCACATTTTTAGGAGAGATTTCATGAGATGAAATTTGGATCTTTTAACATAGACCTAAGACAAAGTGGCTGTCAGTGCTTTAGAAAACACCATTGTCACCAAGGAAGAAGAAAGCGGGACAAAGCAATCCAACTACAAGGTCATGTTGGTTGTTTTCTTTGACATGAATAGTCTAACTTTGGTGGTGTGGGTTTCAGAAGGATCAACGGTGAATCGACAATATTACAAACAAGTTTTAGAAGAACTGCAAGAATATGCAAAGAGCAAAAGCTGTGGAGTATTGGTTTTACTCTTCATCAAGACACCATGCCAGCTGACACTGCACTCTCTGTAAAGCAGTTCTGGCCTAAAAACAAATCACTGCTGGATCACCCTTATTCACCTGATCGAGCACTGTGTCTTTTTCCTTTTGACAAAGATCAAGGCTGCGGTCAAATAGTCACCTCCTATGCCCTTTCCTATCTATTTTTCCTTAACCCTGATGGAAAACGTCATGAGGTTAAGAAAAGGAAAACTACCATGCAGAGAGAATCCGACTACACCTTCACTTTGCTACGTCATAATGTGACGGCGGATGCTACTGCCGCGTTTAAACTTCGATATTTCAAAGGTGGACTACAAAGACACATCATGTATCATGTATCATGACAATATTTTTCCTTTCAGACAACATTGAACATAATAACCTGGTAAAAATTACATCTGCATAACCGATTTTGGAAATGAGGATTTAAATAAATTTGTCCTCTCATTATCAATATGAAAATCAATCAGAGCATGAAAATAAATGGTAACTGAATGAAAGAAAGGCATAAATTGTTAAGTCCACAATCTAATGGTGTACACATTATTAATATTGAACCAAGTTTAAAATATAATCAACATCAAATGTCTCATATCCTGCTCTCTTCAGAGAATCAGACTACTGGAAAGTTAAGGCACGTTTTGGTAAACTTTAGAAATGACGAACAGCAGAGGTAACTCACATGGACTGAGTGATTTGTTCGTCATTATTCGGTTGAATTCGGAAGCAGTCGGATAACGCACTGTTTATAAAAACTGTTGCTGCGGAGAATTGTGGGACGGAATATTCTCCTCTCTTTTCGTAGAGGATGGTCCTGTGTATCCTGTGCTAAAGGAGCTAATAAAGGAAGCACTGAGCCACCTTTCCTATGCATTTAAACTATTCGAACAGCTCTAATCACGAACTACTTCCGGTTCATTTCACTCAGTAAGGAACCTTCTTAAGCAAAAATGACTATTCGGCCGCAGCCCAAGTCTGCGTTCAGAGAAACACATTTGGAGTTAGTGTCAGAAGTTATGAGACAATTGTCTGAAAAAGACCTGCCGCTCTAATCAGTGAAGGCCGAAATGCAGTGATGTGTTGATGCAGAGGGAAGGAGAAGGACTTCTAAAGATGTTCAATTAATGTTCAATTAAATTGTAATATAGCTCTAGTCTTTTTCAAACAGCCATTCCTTGTATAATCTTCTGAATATAGCAGCCTGAAAAATCCATATGATACTCGCTCTCTAAACAGAAGAGGAACCCTCTTGAGTGTAACAGAAAGAACTGATTCACATCAAATATTTGAGAATTGTCTGGTATGCAATGTAATGCTGAGATGTCTGATACCCCAAAAGCTAGCAAGTTCTCCTTTAACACTCACAAAGACTCTTATTAATGTGAAACCTCTGTCATGTCATGAACTGTGAGGTTTAAACGATGATTGAATTTCCATCTTTGGTCGAAAGTATTTGAAGTATTTGGTATCACAGCAGAGTTCTGGTTTCATCTAAAATAAGGACGTTATTCCCCTATTGTCCCACACCTGCTCTGACTTACAGAGAAGAATTGAAGCATCAGTGGAATGGGGATGAACTTCTCTTTTTTAAGTTATCAAGCTGTCTTTCATCACTTCTGTGTGTGTGTGTCAGGGTTAGATTACAGCCCTTGCAGCAGCTTCACACATGAAATCTTCTGTCAGGCTCTTCTGTGAACTGATATCCTTCATCCACATATTGCTTTGGGACTTCATTTCATACAGTTTGTCAGACTGACATTGATAGCCTTCAAAAGATTGACTTGTATTGTGAGGGAGAAGGTTCCCATTCATGCCAAGAATTCCTTCAAAATGTCTTTGAATTTTCCAGATCGTGCTCATCACATGGGCAATGATGATGACGGCTGTTGAAACAAGAAATAAGAACTGACAACTGGTGGCCTCGCAATAAAATTGTACCTAAATATAAAGGCGCACTTAACCAACCCTTTCCTTATTGTCCACTATATCTACTTGAGAATGATGCAGCAGTGATTGCTATGCGTCTCACCCAAGGACACATGGATAATTGAGTGCAGGGACTGGAATTTGACCTTGTATCCTCTGGAGAAAATATGAAATATTACCAACTCTCACTTGTCCCTCCCGGTAACAGCTTATAGGGAAAGTTTAAGAGAAGCAGACACTTTCTAAAGCATTGCCGACAAAGATTTGATGATCACACAGTATATATAAATACATGTGTGTGTAGTAATTTCTTTAATAAGTGTTAGTGAAATTGTTTTTTTTTTTTGCTCTTATGATATCCACACATACTGTCAGTATATAATTTATATTCTAACAACCTAACTATTGAAAGATAAAGTTAACAAAGTGGCAGCTGTTTGTTTTTTCTTTCTTTCAGACTCAAAGAAATATTATATTTCAGAGTAATGGTTTAAACTTCTAACAACATAATATTGTCCATATTAAACATTAACAAAGGTCCCTAGAATTCTGTTGTTAAACAGCACACATCAATTTTTACATAAAACCTGCCTCTAATATTGCAAATGGCCAATCACAATGCACAATTTTGTAATGGGGACCTGGGGTGGCTAATCCATATTCCATCGGGCAAATGCCCCCTTTTTGGCCCTGGTAAGTCCCACTTCCTTTAGTGGGTGATCACAGCCCCCTTTGGGATCATTTGAAAAAATGAACAACAACCCATCTGTTGCACTTCTCACCTCCTCTGATGACTTAGTGCATTACTCAGTGCTTGATGTGATTGTGTGGATGACAGTACTTGTAATAAGGTAAAAACTTGATTAATTTCTTGGCTCTACTTTATATCCAAACACAATCCACAGCAAAGCAGCCACTTGTACCACACAATGAGTGAGAGGAATTTTCAACAACCACAGGTTGTGTGCAACGTCTAAATGGCTGAACGTTCCTCAGTGTTTTCTGCTGCAGTGTGACTTTTTATTTATTCTTTCTGCTCTGGGCCCAGGGTAAATAAATGTTTGGATGTTTGTTTGCTGAAGGCTCTTATATAGCACACATTAGAGCACATCTTTAACACCATCATTCAATAATATCATGGCTGCAGCCGGGTATGATGGAGAAACGATAGAAAAGGACAAAATCTGTTCATCTGAATTTTATTATGGCAGAAAAATAAGCATGTAATCCAACTTTTACTGTTACCAGGCTGCTAAACAGAACTAATGACATCTTGTTTCAGAAGGATGTTCATCACTTAAAGTAATAAAAAGAAAAAGCAGTGTCTATTATGAACATTGTTTAAATGTTTACATTGAAATATTATTACTCTGTTCCATTTCCTACCAGTTTCAGGGATTCAGAGATCAACATGTACACACCTATCAGAAGCTTAAAGGTACAACTGAGCTAAATGTGGAAGACCACTTAGAAAAGGAATGACTGAGGGAAAACACAAGATACATAAAACTACTCTACTCTACTGTAAATGTCTGCAAGGGTCGGACTCTCTTTTAAATGTGACAAATGTTAAAAAACACTGACATTCTTAGAGGCACCTGCTATACAGGAAGAAATATTTATCCGAAGAGTGACAATACATCCATCTGATCAGAGATAAAAGTTCAAAAATGACCAACTATAATGGGGTTTGGAGCATTAAATGCATCAAAAATATATTTTTGTAAAACAGCAGACCCATTACACAGTTACCTGCGAGGCTTTTTCTGCTTCAGTGCTTTTTAAAAAAAACAATCGTACAGAGGTTGCAGCTAAAAATCACAACAATGATGGCACAGGTAAGAGCTGATGTTTCATGTTAAAAGGAAAATGTCAGCATATGGAATGGTCATGTGTAAAAACAGGAAAATTATGAGGTAGATGACTAATGGAAAATAATCGCAACAGAGAGAAAAACTTTTTTGTACATTTAGATTAATGATTCAAGGGTAAGATGTCATGTAAAGATGGGATTGAGTTAATAGTATGAACTGTATTTCCACTGTGACTGTTTTTGTCTGGCATGCAGAATAACTTAACCCTTCATCCAATGGGTTAAATAGAGTGTGTTTTAAGAACATACTTAAATCAGAGGGTTTTACTAAATTTCATTGAGTTCACTGACATCTGAAGCAGGCAAGGGATCTACAATTTGATAATTATTTCTGCTAAATTTTTGGTATATTTTACCAGCATCCAAAAAAATCACAGAACAGTACAAAAAAATGTGTTTAAAACGAAGTAAAACAGTTTAATCATGTTAGAATCTAACAGACTAGCTAATTCTTTCGACAACCTTAAAACTAGCATTTGATATTAATTGTTTTTTCCTACATCATTAAAGGAAGTATTTTGAAATCCTTCCAAAAAAGTGAGAGCTTGTGTTTTTACATTAATTTACAAGTTTCTTGTAGTGTTAAGAGTATACAAGTTAAGCTTGATGATGTGCAGGTGAGCTGTTGCCTCAGTTTTGAGCTCTTTCTTTTGCTTTTAGTTTGTAGAATAACCCGTTGAACTTTACTCTGAATAGAATCTGGGGCAGAAATATTTGGGTCAAGGGGTGCTGGTTTCTTTATATCATTTAAATTTAGACTAGAAGTGCAACAACAGCAAATACAAGAAACAAGATCAATGGTTTGAAATATTTGTCACTAATATGGGCAAATACCCGAACTTAAGCTGTTAATAAATTTTTGAATACCCTCCTCATCAACATCCAAATTCAGAACACCACCAAAACCTAAGCAGTACTCACCGGTGCCATGATCAACAATTCCTGAAAATGAAATCAAAATCTTTTGAGAACTTGCTGATTAATTGGTGAGAATGTGGAAAACTGGCCTTTTAAAAAAATTCCTCTATTCAGATTTGGATTTGGATCACCACCAAAACCCAATCGTGTCTTCCTTTTCCCTGAAAATTTCACCCCACTCATTATTCTTACTTTTTTTTTTGTTATCATGTTCACAAACCAACATCAACAGGCTTTCTTGGTGCGATACATTTCACATCCAATAACAAAATAAAATCCAGCTTTTGGCACCCCCTTCATCCTCACAAATGTGTTTCTTCAATATTAAAGAAAGCCATTTTCCTTCAAAATGAAGCAGCTATAACACAAAGGAAAATTAACATACAAGAACTGCAGCACTGGAAGAATCAGCCAACACACTCACTAGAATTGAACGTCTCTACATGGAACAGAGAAAGTTTGATTTGTGTTGCAGGACATCAGTCTCCAGATAAGTTCTTCACACTGTACAGGACTTCAAACAAACACACTTATCAAATGTCATACACCTTCAAGTATTTACATTTTTTAACATTTATAAATATTGTGCAATAGTTTGTAACATGAATCCTGAGATGCACGTCGCCATCTCGTCCACGAGAGTCCACGCCCTCTAGCCCGGGCATCGTCCTTATTCAAGATGGCTTCTTTTAATGATTCAGCTTCTTCACCTAGAAATAAAAAAATCATCAAAGTCGAAGATGATTGACAGGAAAAGAGAACCCATCTCCAAACCGAAACATCTCTCGGCTGAAGAGGAAGTCCACATTAAAGCACTTTTAAGAGGAGCACAGGGGGCTGAGGGGAACTTCAGGAGATCAGTCTGAAAGTGGGACGTTTTGGTTCCTCGTTTGTGGTTTTGCTAATTTTGCTTGTTGCCGTGTACGAGGGGGATGATGAAGACTGAGATGTCGTCTCCTGAGCCTAATCTGTCGTTGGTTATCCTCCAGCCTCGATCCTTTAAGACTCCTCGTGCTCTCATTACCAGATCTTGAGCAGCCATTGTATACCTGATGGAACAAGAGAGGAAAAATTAGAGCACATACACAATGCTGTGAACAAATTCATTTTATTTTATAAAACCATTACAGAGTTCTTCTCTGTGCAGGACCACCAGGTTCTACAATAGCTTTGTCCCCAAACCATCAGACTTTTGAACTCCTAAATCTCACTGCTGTTGTTCATACTGACTGTTTCTGGGCTTAACCTTCTTTTTCTCTGTACATATTTGATTTTTAATATATATAGAGATTTCTATTCCTATTCTCCTTGCATCTTGCAAGTTTTATGAGAACTTGCACCTGATTATTATGTATTTATATTTATATTATACAGTAAACCCGTGTGATATCGCGATCCAGTTTTCGTGGTCCTGGTATTTTTAATGTTTTCTTTCCGTAAGACCTATTTTTTTTTTTATATTTTCACCATTTTGCGGCTTTCTGGAGCATTGTTTATGAGTTTAAATCTCACACCTCACAATATATTTCTCCTATGTACCCATTCAGCCAATCAGAGTGCCTGATTTTTTGTCTCTGCTGATAATTGGATGTTGTGTATCATGTTGCATCTCGCAGGAGGGAGAGATGCTTTCTTTGCTTTCTCTAAGTTCCACATCCCTCTTTACAGCAATAGGTGTTCTGCATAACTTTAGTGTTTTGTGCATTGATTTTGTGTCTGTATTTTATTGATATCCCCAATGATGTTATCCCATTATCTAATATGGCTGGGAAGAAATGCTTTTCTCCGGATTTGATTTTTTTACGATTTTTTAGGTGCCGAGTCAATTTAAATTGTGATTCTACAATATTGCTGATTCTTGCAATCCTTAGTTAGCTTTTTTAACACCAGCAAAAAAGACGAACAATGATGATGCCTACAGACTATATCAGGAAAAAATACACATCACATGTGAGTCAGTTTTTAGGATTCATTCAGCAATATATTTTAACCAGCTGTTTCTACTCTCCCTTCAAAAGCCTGGATTGCATTTAAAAGTGGCTTATTGACACAGACTAAAATGAAGCATTTAAATTTGGAAAAAAATGATTTTTGAACAAAAAAAAAGTTGATTTAAAAATTGTCAAACAAAAAATCCCGATACTTATGTGAACAGATTTTTTCCCCCACCCCTATTGTCTAAGGCCTCTGGCGAGTACCGGTAAAGTTATAACATGCCTAGGGTATATTTAAATAGGGTATTTCTATTTTACTGATTTTCACTTAACCCCCGTGGTGGAAGGGGGGGGGACCACTGTAGTTGAAATCTGTAAACTTAAGCTTATGCAAATAATAAAATAACCCTGGAACCACACACTAAGTTAATAAGCGGATCAGAGAGAAAGCGCCCTGTTAACAGTCTCAAAGAGTTTCTTGGCACCAGAGAATGACTTATCTATATGCTCAGAACTTGCATAACAAGATTACAGACACACCCTCTACAAAAACAAAGAGAGATGGGTGAGAGGAAGTTCAGCGGCTGCAGCTCAGGGATGAGTGAAACGTGCCTGTGCTGGTCGTCAGGGTCGCAGTTTGCAAGGAAACAGGTGACGGCTTCAGCTACTTCCTGGTTCGAGAGGATGTCCCACAGACCGTCAGTCCCCAACACCAGAACGTCATCAGCTCCGTGTTCGAACTGAGCCAGAGGGTAAACTTTCACCTGTTAGAGCAGAGAATAAAAGGTCAAGGGATGTAGAGATTGAGGAATTATCTGGATTTTCTTTTACTACCTTAGAGTTACTCAGATTTTTTATTTGGACTGCCTTTTATCACCATGGACCTGATTTGTAAATGAAATAAAACAGCCCTGCTTTCATATCAATTTGACCTTTGTCCCTTATCCTTGAAAAGCACCAGATTAATTCACTTATGTTCTTATTTTTGAGCCCAGTGATGTCAGATATCATTGTCTCTGAAAAGAGCAGGTAAAATGAAAGGAGCAATACACTTGATATTCAGCTGAATCCCTCTTGAGTAGCTTGGTTCCTCCATGTTTTAAAACTATGAAGAGGATAAAATTTTTGTATGCCACTTAATGATTTCTTAAAATGCTGGCTAAATAATTACCAATGATTTGACTTGTTTCTACGTTCTCGACCTCCTAGACTCTTTCAATGAACTCCCCAAAGAGAGAGAGTGTTAATGTGCCAACCTTGTTGCTGTATACTTTAAAGTTACCATGCCTGAACAAAACTGGCGAGCATTAGATAACCCATTGACCTTGAGCGGGAAAGTCTGCTGTGAATAGGCGACTCTCCCACAGAGTACGGCAGAGCTCAAGGTCGCAGTGTTTTTTAATCGCCATTTTGCCTGCTGAAGTCACAGGGTTAGCAATGAACAATGCATGATTTGGAAAAACCTTGTGTGAGTTAAGCTATGAAAAAGATGCAAGGACAGGAGCTTTTCAACTGTGGAGGAGAGAGAAATCAATCCAACAAACAGGGTTTCAACAGGAGCACATTTTTCTACAGGAGAGAAGCCAACTCAAGGTTTTTGCTGCTGACCTTAAGTCCATATTTGATCTCATAATGAGGATAATCTGATGACAGAGAGAGTCAAGGTCAGCTCTTTTGTTAAGGCTTTTTATTGTATAACCAGAGAGAAACGGTATTTCCAACTCCACGTGAGCCAAAGGGATTTTATAAGATCCTTCCAAGGAGCTCCTCAGCTCTCTGTAATGACTCATTGATTTTAACCTACCTTCAACATCCTACTTTCACTTAAATAAATTTTGTTTATGTCCAGACACAATGCACCTTCATGAGTCCAGAAGGAGACAAAAGAAGGGTGAACTATGACTGAACTTAGCAGGTCATGAATTAAAGATCAAGAGAATATTGAGCTCCGTGACGGCTGCAATCTCCAGCAGCAGACACTGAGACAGGAGGGGAGTGATTTGGAGCTCTGACCGATGTGGAGTGTTAAAGGAAAAGTTCGGTTCCTGCAGCTTTTACATTGTTTATAGAATGAAGAACAACAATCTACTCACCCAGAAGGCTTTCCTGATGCAAACGGTGCTTCGGGAGATATTTAGATCCAAAATCGAGCAGCGGACACCGATATAATGGTAGCCTGTAGGGCATGTTAGCGCCGCTCCTAAAACTGCATTAATCGTCCAAAAACTCCTGTTTTTCACCAATATTCCATCATGATTTCCTCCGAATGGACCGCCATCGCAGCCTGTGTCTCTCCACAAAGCGCTGTGTGGCTGAACTAACCTCTGAACTGACAGCTTTGTTTACATGCCCTGTGCGCATGCGCAGTGCGGCTCATTGCTTCAGGGGAAGACTGGCAGCTACAAATCAACTTTCTTCTTCCAGTTTTGTGCAAAATGGACGAATATCTATGGGATGAAGATGTTGTGGAGGAGGACTTTGAATATGATGGGTGTCCTTACAGTTTGGAGCCACAGTATACAGATAAGGAGCTCTTAGAAATGAAGAAGCGATCGCAACGCTCCGGAGAGTACTGCGCATGCGCAGAGGTACCCGGTCTTCTTCATCAGTTCAGAGGTTAGTTCAGCCACACAGCGCTGTGTGGAGAGACACAGGCTGCAATGGCAGTCCATTCGGAGGAAATCATGATGGAATATTGGTGAAAAACAGGAGTTTTTGGACGATTAATGCAGTTTTAGGAGCGGCGCTAACATGCCCTACAGGCTACCATTATATCGGTGTCCGCTGCTCGATTTTGGATCTAAATATCTCCCGAAGCACCGTTTGCATCAGGAAAGCCTTCTGGGTGAGTAGATTGTTGTTCTTCATTCTATAAACAATGTAAAAGCTGCAGGAACCGAACTTTTCCTTTAACTTGCACGTGGACCGAGGAGTTCACGGTGTGGATGGATAATGGTGGTGGATTTACAACATCACTTCAGGGCCTTTGTTTTAGCAGGGTGATGAGGAAGAGTAAAAAGAATGGTCTGTTATAAACACGTGATGATATGAGGTGTGGTTGTTGTTTTGTGCAAAATATGTTAATATGGAGGGAGGAGTGGAAACGCCCCAGAAGGGCCCACTTTCCTGGGCAGCGGCATAACTGATACTCAAGGATGACTGACATCGAAACTTCAAACATCAGTGAGTGAATGTGAGCATAAATGTGTGTAAATGGGGAGATGTAAGCTGCAGCTTCAACTTTGAGAAGTCAAAGACTAGAAAAGTGCTTTATAATCTCAAGTTCATCATCCATTCATTTTGTGATGAATTTTGATAAGACATGTTATTGACATTTTATGTAACGACAGGCATTAAATAAAATGTCAATAACAGACATGTTACTTGTAGGTTTTATTTCCCAGCCCTAGAAAGAGAGTTTGAATGTAAATTTTGTTTTGTGTGTTGATACAAGAAGGGCAGTCTCTAATAACTGCATTTTGAGATTTTTACACTTAATGAAGAAATTATTAATCACACGTTTGGACGTACTGAGAAAAATCTAAACTTTGTGCTTTACAAAACATCATGGATGATGGGTAGTGCAGGAAAAGATATTAATATTGAAGTTGGAGCATGACAGAAAGTAACTGAAAACCACTAGTTTAAAGGGATAGTTCCAAATATTTTTATATGGGGTTGCCATGGCATTAGTCAGTATTTTTGCCTCTAAATCACAGAGCAGTCTTTGTTCCTGAGGAGAGACATCCACATATTGATGCCGGATGATAAACAGCAGTTAATAGTACCACCAAAAACCTTGTAATTAGGCAAAGTTTCTACTTTCTTGCCTACTAAAAAGAACTCTGGAAACTGAGCTGCAGTGAAAAATGCCTGGCAGATGAGCTGGTAAATGGGAAACAATGGTTTTACTAGTGGGCTTTTTGTAGTGGGCGTGTGTCTGTGTGATCAGCCAATAATGTGAGATTTCATTCACTGCTGTTAAGCAACGTCTATGGACTCTTCCCCACGATACCAAAAGGGATAAGCAGTGTAGATAATCTATGGATGGAAACCCAACAGTAGTTGAAGGTTTTTATCCCATTCTTCAACACTGCAACAAGCACTGTTGCCAAATTATAGAATTTCTGCCATCATGGTCTCTTGAATTCAAACATTTTATAAAAAAATTTAGTATTGAAAAATCTGTCCACAACAGATCATAAAACATAAACCTGGTGTAGTGATGTGCAGTAGACAATAACTGTGATTCCAGTTTGTCGTCATCCACAAGTGTGGATGTAAATCAGTGGAGCTCACCTCAGGGCAGCAGGACAGGAAAGGCTTTATGTAGATATTTGAGTCGTGCACTTTGAGATTGTGGTCCCCCAGACCTCTGGTGACCCCGATGGTGGCCAACACACGAGCCTGAGAATATCAGAGACATACAAGACAACAACTCAGTTTAAACTGTAGCAAAAACCTAAACACCCTAAGAAAATAAAAACACTGCATGTTTTCAGTATGAAAGTCGAACTGAATGGCCTGTGTCATTTTTTTTTAGATTATGTCAATGTTTGATCTATTTCATAAAAAGCTACACATTTCTGCCATTGGCACTAAGTTACCTCCAGACCATCACAGATGCTGGCACTGAACTTTGTTCTGATAACAGTCTGGATGGTCCTTTTCCTCTTAAGCCCAGATGGTAAGTTTCTCATCCATAATTTTAAAGCACCAATTCACGTTATTCCTGATTGAGGTTGATTATCATTGTAAGTCTCTTAATTACCAATAAGAGATGTACGTCAATGATTATATCCACGCAGAGATCTTCAGCAATTAATAAGGGAATTGTTAAAGAATTGGATCGATAAGCAGGATCATTGATAACACTGTTATCGATAGAATCGTATTCCCAATCCTACATTTAACACAGAATATCACTATGAAGTCTGCCACACCAGGACTTGTTTTCTTGTTTGTGTCTGTATGACTGACAATGATCCTTGTATATTCTTTGTTGCTGCTGTTGCAATTTAGATGTGAACTAGAATGACTGATTTTTTAAGGTTTGTATACCACATACTTTAAATAAAGTTAATTTTTAAATATATATTTTAAAAATAGCTTAAAAGGTCTGGATTAAGTCCAGCTTAACAGCGAAACAGTGACAGCTGTCGTCATTTATGTGTAACTGCAGCTCGGTGTTAGTAAAGATGGCAGTAACACCTCACGGCACCGGAGGAAGTGCAACAGGCAACATGTCTAAACAGTCTCGAGGAATGTACAGGTAATCTCACATTAGCATTATTACCACCGGAAATGATTATACCGTGTCTACTGTTGAGCGTCTCGACTATAATTTCGTCGTAACATTGATGAGTTAACACTTCGTTTTTGTATGTTTTATTAATGACAAAAAATCGCTAGCTAGCGGCTAACATTAGCATTGTACATCTTCCAGGCAGGTGTGTGCTGTTACTGCTCTTGTTTTCTTAGCATTTCTAAGAATATTTAGAAATATTAGAGGTTTATTTTTTGTGTGTAATTTGTATTTTGACAATGTAAATATTTCATGATGAATGCAAAGTTAAAAAAATCCATAATGTTGTTTTTAGTACTAAGTATTGTACCTGACTTTGTTTAAAATAGTTAAAATGATAGACACTTTTTATTTATTTTTAAATTTGAAGACACAATCCGTCAGTGAAATGAGTGTACATATGATTACTATGTGATATACATATGTCTATGCCATGTTAAACTCACACACCCAGACACACCACTATACTCCTGCTACACATACAGACTGGCAGATTTCATTAAAGACACTTACAACTAACATGAGCAGCTCCCGTGATTGGTTCTTAGAAGACGGCTTGAATTCGCCTGGATCTCACTTGGACCAGAAGTAGTGGCCTCATTTCATTACACATCAATTAAACGGTAGGTGACTACTCTATGAAAAAGTTAAAATAAATTATATAAATGTAGTATTGTTAATCTTAATATACTTCAAATCATGTTAGCCTTTAGTCAAAATGTCCGGCACAACGTCCTGGTTAGCGGTCTGAGCAAATAAAGGTTAAAACTAGTTCAACAGATGGAAAAGTTGTCCTGTTATTGGGGGCGCTCTGCCAAAATGTTCACAATAAAGACCTGGTTTACATTAAATCTGCAGAGAGATATTTCAGAGCTCTGTGGTTGAATTGTCTTTAGACTTAAGTTCTCCGTAACTGTTTTTGTTTTTTGTTATTGCCTTGCGTAGATGCATCATTCCATCATTTCGAGCGGCACACATCCTGCAGATGGCAGAAGCGATGCTCAAGGAGGCTGTGAAGCAGTGTCTCATCCTTTGGTCTGAGGGATCAGGTCAGCTCGACCAGGATGAGAAGGAAGAAATCTTACAGCCATTCAAGTTCATCTTCATATTTGGAAGACGCGTGAAACTTTTGTGAGAGATTGTTGTCATTGGAGGAGGATATATGGCATACTATAAATACAGGATGACTGATCTAATTTCTGAAAAATTACATCTTAATTATGTAAATCAGCATCCAAAGTATGGTCCATACAAAAACAAACAAAATAAAGCTGTGCTGAATTAAACATGTACATTTATAACTATATTACATCTGTTTAAAGATGTTTGTGAAGTTTTCAGATGTGTGTTATTGCTCTTTTAAATAAATCTTTTGTAGTTTTTAGTAAATTGAAAAACAAGCCCCCTCATTTACAAATGTAAGTTGCAAAAGGTAAGAAAATACCTGAAAAAAAAAACAGAGCCTGCATACTATTCTTTGATGTACCTGAAAGTTGACATATATTACTTTTTCATTACATTAAATTATGTTATTTTAAAGGTGTTTTCATATGTCTAATTTCTAAAATTCAAGCACATTTTGAATGACAAAATGAGAAACACCTAATAGTTCAGAGTGGAGTTGGGTCATAATTAGGGCTGAGCGATTTGAGAAAATAATCTAATTGCGATATTTTTCCCAAATATTGTGATTTACTCTGCAATGTTTTAATGTTCCTCATCCTATGTATTCTTAAACAAACATAAGCAGTAGACCTTTTATTGTAAAACCAATATGACATTAAATCAATCTAAGGATAAAAAATTTGAGAAAAAGTGGAAAAGTGAAGAACAGAAGCAGAATAGGTATAAAATTGTAAAAATGGGTAAAAATGGTATGAAAGCAGAAAAAGGTTAATAATTAGGTGCAAAATAGGTATGAAATTGCAAAAAAATTGATTGATTATAGCAGCAAAATTGGGATTAAATTTCAAAAACCATGTACAAATTTCTAACATGGTCTGACAGTGGCCAAAAAAGGATGAATGGGAGCAAGATAGGCATAGAGTTGTAAAAACTGGGTTAAAAGGGTTAAAATAGGCATTAAACTGCAAGAAACTACATCACAAGGCCAAAATGTTCAACACATTTTGGGTTAAAAATATTGCACTGTCTGCGATTTGAAAGTTGCAACAATCCATATTGTGATTTAATCTAATTTGTAATTAATTGTTCAGCCCTAGTCATAATAGTAATGCATAGATGTTTTATTGCACAGGTTTCTGCCAAGAATGTTGCAGATTTTATGCAGAAATTTATCATGAAACTATTGCTTACAGATGTAACACAAAATGTGTTACCTACCTTGCCGGAGGTTTGTGCTCTCAGAGTGATTTCTTGTTTTATTTAGGCATTGCTATATATTTGAATCAATAATAATAAGAGTTGATCATAACTAGTTTTAACATAATTATATTTTAGGTGATCTTGTGGTGCCACCTGACGGCCACTAAACCCTTAGCATTTAGCTATATTGCCTAATGGGCCAGTCAGAGTGCTGCAGGCTCTTTTTTGACCGTAAGTTGCTCTGATTTATTGTGTTTGTATCAAGCACATCAATTAGTGACTGATACAATGCATCAATAGATTCTAACCAGTTTCCTCGAGGGAAATCCTGCTATAACTGGACTTAGTTAGCCATCTGTGAGCCGATGCAATCAGTTCCTATGACTTCAAAAAACTATTTGATGGTTACAGAAATATCCCAGCAGGACTTCCTCTCTAAATGGATGAGCAGCATTTAGGCAAATAAGCAGAAGCTCACTGTCAGCATCTTCCAGCTATGCCAGAGCCTAATGACTGTTCCCACTGCCCCAGATGCCTTCAAACCCATTTGTAAGCTTTACAAAACTCTTATTGACTCTTGCTGTCTGCATAGATCGCCACTGCTTCTTCTAAAAATGGCTGTTGGGGAACTGGGCTAATTGAATCTACTGTACGGTGTGAGGCAGGGAGGCACACAAGGACGAGGAGTGTGAGGGCGACTGAGGCCTTGTAGCAAGGAGTCTGAATCAGTATGCAGCGCAGAGACTGAGAAAGAGGAGGAGACAGAGCAGTGGAGAAAGGGAAGAGCGCTTGAAAGTGGTTGCAAAGCTCCTCTGGCAGAGACGGGGAAACATCCTGGGATTAACTGTTGAGCGTTGGGGCCCGGCGAGCTGCACACCGGGCTTTGAAGTGCTCTTGCGTTCCTCTGCCTAGCACAAAGCACGCTCACTCCACTATCGAGACATCCATCTCTGCACCGCACTTCAAAGGGAGGAGGACGCAGCGTGGACTCGGACGACTGAACTGAATGCGGGGAGGGGTGACATCTGCCCTCGTCATAACCATTGGTCTGGGTTGAGCTAAACCTAAAGGAGGCATATTCAGATCTATCTATCATGTTTCCTCTCTGACCTTTTCAAGGCAACAAGGACAAGATGCTGCACAGTGATCACACCCAGAATCACTGGGGGAGTGAAAATGTCATGAACAGTATGCTGAGCTCTTGACCTTTTCTGTTACGTCTCCTGTCCAAATATGCAAAAAATCTCCTCTGGTTAAGGGATGCTACATTCCACTTAACATATGTCACTTTCGGCACACTGTTCACAATCCTTGGAACACTTTCTCATTCAGTTAAAGATTGATTCTCTTCTTTGAACCCCTAGCTGTGTTGGAAGTTCATTTAAAGGGATACACGAACATTTTTTGGTTCTTGTCTTTCCTCACTCCTGAGTCCATGATATCAGATAGACACCATTCTTTTGACTGTGCGTGCAGCAGCAAGGAAGGTCGCTAATTAGCTTAGCTTAAACACAGTCTATGGGTAAAATTAGCCTGCCTCTGCCTACAGTCATCAGGTAAACTCTCCAGCAACTCTAAATGGTCCTGTGTGCTTGTTGTGACTCATTTATTTAACCTTATGTTATTTTATCTATTTTTAGACTAAGATTAGATTTTAAGAAATTTTTAAAAGAAATAGATCTGTAACTAAACCGCACTCCCCTTGCGCAAAACACCATGTGCTTTGTTTTGTGGACCTACTTACACACCTCTTACTTGTTACTGCATGCACAGTCTAAAGAGTGGTGTCTATGTGCTTCTGATTGACTTGGGAGTGAGTCAAGACACAAAAACATAAAAAAAATGCTGGTATATCACTTTAACCAGCTCAGAAAGATGACTGCCAACATTAATTTCAACTAGCATCCATTTCATATCTGTTAGCTCAAGATGGAGGATGTATGGCTCAAACACACTTAAGTACTTGATAGCTGACATGTTTGGAAGTAGTGCAGAGTGATTGAGTTCAAACTGCAGACTTGATTACAGCCTCCCATAATTATTAAATCAGAGTAATGGCGTACTCACTCTGTCATGTGGTCAAAGCGCTCCCCTCCCTCCTCCTACAGTGCTGCTCTGCCCTGCAGCATTGAGCCTGAGTGTGCTGGAGGACCAGGATAAGTAAATGCCACATCTCAAAGGGGTAACTCTAATACATTTTCTTCAACAGAGAAAAATATGATGAGGGCAGACATATTGATCTGTCATTACCTGAAGTCTCTTTGTCTCTGCCCACCTCCCTTCCTCCTACACCCCCAACACAGCTTCAGTTGATGGCTGTTCAACATGAGTCTGGTTCTGATCAAGATCATAACTGCTAAACAGAGGTTTGTTCTTTCTGATGTTAGCCTCCTGTAGATGAACTGTACTGTAGGTTGGCCCAGTGCTGTGCCCAAGATGGATTCATCTTGAGTTTGGATGTACGTGTATGTATATATCTGTCTTTTTGTTATGGTATGTGTTGGGCAGCGCAGTGGTGCAGTAGGTAGTGCTTTGTCTCACAGCTTGAGGGTAGCCAGTTTGATCCCCAGTAAAGACCCTGCTGAGTGGAGTTTGCATGCATTTCCCATGCATTTTTGGGTTCTCTTTGGGCACCCTGGCTTCAGCCCGAAGATCGAAAACATGTAATCATGATTGACAGGTGACAGGAGTGGTCAACGTTGTGACTTAATTTTTTGACGAAAATCCGCTTGCTGCACAATGTTGGTGGGTAAAAACATCAAAATCTTGCACAAGTCTCCATCTATGTGGTTTGGTATTAATAATTAGGAGTGGCATCTTAGAAATTGGTGCCCCTGAAAACCTGTGTAGGTCCATTGTTGTCCATATAGAAAGTCCAGGAGAATTATTAAAGAACTGTATCAATGAGCAGAATCAATTATGGCATTGGTATTGAAAAATCCTTATCAATTCCTAACCGTGCACAGGTATGAGTATGTGAATGTTTATCTGTCTCTCTGCCTCAGTGATTGGCTGGCTTGGTGTGTGCCCTGCCTCCTGCCTCATGTCCACTGGGATAGGCTCCAGCCCCCACGACCCCAAAGGGAAAAGCGGTATATACTGTATATACGTGCACACTGTGCAGCTGTTTGCCAAAAGGCTTATGATCCACCTGATGCCACCTCTTTGTGAAAGGGTTGATCTGAAGTTCCAAAAGAATTTTAACATGGCATTCACTTCAGATTGGATCAAAAAGCTGCTTTTGCTGACAAATGGCTGACATCACACATGATTCGTTCAATGTCTTCTACAGCCTGTCCTACAGAGCAATGATTCAGTGGACGCCTGCTCCACATATCAAGGGGTGGGGGTTAAATAATGTTGCCTTGGTGAGCTTTGATTACATCCTAGTGCACAAGGCCAGGAGCATAACTCTGTCAGCAAGTAATGGCTGAGCACATCTTACCTTTTTGCCTTCGCCGTAGATCAGGGGAAACTTCAGGTCATCATCGTCGATGGTTTTATACGCCCTGTGCAAAGAGAGAGAGAGAGAAGGGCCTAAATTAACTTTTGGTTTATGTCAGAGAGTGTTGTTTCATTGCCTCCATCATTCCTGCAGGGCACACAGCTGCTGAGACCACTAACGCAAAGAGAGAGGCAAAGAGACCCTCTCAGACATCACCCAGACCGTTAGCACATCCCCCCTTTTCTCTCTCTGATCCTGTAAAAGTCTCCCTTGCGACAGAATGAGGCACCTGTGCACACTCGTGTGTGAGTGCCTACGTGCATGTTTCGCAAGATTTAGATGTAAAGCAGCTGAATGATGCAAGAGTATCTGCGTTTACATTCCTCTGCTCTGGGAGCGGTGTTTAAACTTCCTCAGCTGATGAATAATTTACCGTCCTCAGACTGAGACCAGACGAAGCAGCAGAAGAAAAAGGACTGTAGTAGAGTGTATGTAATCATGCCAGGTCCTCTTACCTCCATAAGCTTCAAAACTTGAAGTGAACCTTTCATATTTGCTCATGAAGATGAACTTTTCACCCCCAGTGCGGTGTGTCGATATACAATATACCAGAGAGAAAACAAAAAAACAAAAGTTTTTAATTCTACCACAGCAGGTGAAAAAATATACAGCTTTGTCTAAACAAGGCCCCTGATTTTGTGAACAACTTAAGGTATAAGGAATTATTTTCTGTTGGGGCCTAAAAAGCTGACAGAAACAAAGACAAGTAGAAAAGCACTCAGACAGCTCAGTTCTTGTAAAAGATAAGACTCTGTATCACCAGATCCAGAATAGAGCCAGGATCTGGACCAAACTCAGCACACACATGCATGTATGAACACAAACAGTTTTGGGATCATCACTTAATAATTAGATTTTATATGAATTATTGAATGTCATCGATAGGAGTTCCCATTGTAAAATTCAATGTCTTTTTGTGACATCAATCTGGATCCGATCCAGGTGAAATTCCCCTTGATGAAAACCTTGGACCCCATACTATCCTGCGCATTTGACAGGGAATCCAAATTTTTTATTGTTTTTTTTTTTTAAATCTTCTGGAATTTTGGCATCCAGACAAATATACAGTACATATCACCACAGGATCTAACAATTTCAATGTTAGGCCATTACCCACATCTTCTTTAAATTTCAGCAAAATATATCCTGTCGTAATCTTGCTTACAAACCGACAAACATGTCGGCAAAAGCATAACCTCCTTGGTGGAGGTAATGGCAGTTAAAACTGATGGACAGTTACTATAGGGGCAACATGGACCCAAAATTAGATCTTACTATTTTGCAGCCAAATGGCAAAACGGGCGGTACATGCCTCACAGCAAGAAGGTCATCGGTTGGTTCCCTGGGTCATCCAGGGCCTTTCTGTGTTGAGTTTACATGTTCTCCCTGTGTTTGCGTTTGGTCTCTCTGGACTCTCTGGCTTCCTCCCATGGACCAAAAACACATTCTTTAGGTTAGGCCAGTTGGTGACTGTAAATTGCCCTTAGGTGTGAGCATGGATGGTTGTCTGTCTCTATGTGATTAAGTATGGATGGCAGAACAGGGCATAAACACTGGCCACTGCTTTAGGTGTCCCTTCCTTGTGACGAACTGAACTGCCTTTATACTTCATGGCATAGATTCAACAAGTTGCTGGAAACATTTCTGAGATTGAACTTAAACATTAACTTTATTGTCTCTTCAGGGAAATTTGATTTGCAGGCAGGTAAAAAAGACATTAAAACAATGTCATACAAAGTCAGCCTCAACAACAAAAACACTGGAGCGCATTAACCAAGGAAAACATCAGTGGGCAAACCAGGAATGAAGGTCCATATTGACATCAGGGATTATCTGTATATATCTGAACATCCATGCCACATCTTAAATCACCTGCATTCCCCATTCTGTTGCTTGCTTTTCAAGTTCAGCAAGTTGACTTGGCCATGCCATGCCTAGATACCATGTGATTGGCTTATTAGCTATTTCCACTGTAGAGAAAATGAGCAGGTGCACCTAGTTTAATGTGCCTAAATGTAAGCCATAATTGGTGAAGTAACAATGAACCAAACAGTACAGCAGTATAAAAAGCTGCTTTAAGAGTCCCAGAGTCATATTTTCAAATAAAATATGACCCAGGCCGCCCCCACACACATTAAACAGCTTATTTCAGCTGCTGTGAAGAAGATTAGCAGGAAGCGGGATGGTTTTTACATTACTGCTGGTTCCACTCAGAGAGACCATATGTTTCCACCTCAGGCGAGCGCTACACTGCTGTACTCAGCACTTTTAAAACAGTGTGCAGAGCGAGGACGAACACGGCGAACACAGCCCACAAACAGAAATACAGTCTGCAGCCCCAGGATCTGTAGAGATGAGAGCTACTGCACGACATAATGAGCAACAGACAAGATCATTCAATGATGTTTGCAATATTCATGGAGTGGAAAAAGCTCTAAAACAGCAGTTTAATGACATGAAACCTAATTAAGCTCTTTAAAAATGTAATTGCACTGAACTGTATTGTGGCTGAAATCCAATTTCAGGTATTTTCAAACACATTTTAGCTCAGACTGATAACACATGTTTTTGTTTTATTATAAAGAACAGGGAGTCACATCTCAATTAAATGTAACCTTTAACTCTTATTGTGATGGTCTTCTGCAATAATACAATATATACATACTTTTTGTATCTACAAACATAAATACAAACATTAAATAATTAAAAATTAAAGTCATTTATTTTGATTACATGTACATAATGTATTTTTTCTGGGAAGTTACCATGGAAATAATCTATATCTTCATTTAAGAGCTCTAGAGAGCACTCCAACAACCTGCAGACAGACAGTGAGCTCAGTAGAGTGCAAAATAAAAAGCATGCCTTTCTTTCTACAAAGCTAAAGCCTTGTCCATATGTAGGTTGGTATTTAATATAACAGATTTTTTAAATTGAAATTTAAAAACATCTTCCTTCTGTCTACATGAAAACACATATATGCATGCCCACACAATGTCAGCTGCATGTACTAGACATGATTGATGTGTAAAGATTTGGACCATTGTTCTGCAGTGACCCATTATCACATTTTTTCACAACCATACATTGGGGCAGTTAAAGTTAAAATTGTGTTGTGACGATAAAAAGCGTCGCATTTGTTCTCTGCTCATGTTACTTGGTGTATTTGTGTATAAGTTTCATCTGCATTTCTTTTTTCAAATAAAAACAAAAACACTGAAATGCTTCTAAATAGTAAGGATATTTCCGCTCAGGTTCTGATATGATATGACCAGAGTTTGTTTTACAAAGTGGCTCACATTCTGTCTTTTACACTGCAGCAGTAAAGCCGCCTACTACATTTTCTGATTTGCCCATTACGAATATGGCTGATGGAATGATCATCCAATCACCTGCTGGATATGCTTTTATAAGGTTCTACCATCCCAAACACTTTCTATGGGCTCCTTTCCTGAAGGACTAGTGTAATATATTAAATGGTCCACCTGGTGTCAGGTTAGCAAGATTTGCCAAACGTGTAAGTACGTCGAAGGGAACACTAGCATAGCTGTGGACGCTAGCAAAGAACACTGCAGTTCCAACTGTGGTGAGATCATTCAGCAGACTCCCATACCCCTGAAGTCCGAACTTCCAGAGTTCTGAATTGAGTAGCACTCGATGTCTTCTCTCATTCTTTCACTGAGCTGTTGATCATTTTAAGCAACTTGTTCCTTTTTTAGGTATACATAGAGGCATGTGGCATACAGTGTTCCTCGAACATCTCAGTTAATGTATGAAATGATTCTGAAACTGTTTTATCCAATTTCACCAAGTTAACTCCTTGCTTCATTTTTAAGCTCATCGTTTTTCTATGAGTTAGTAAAAATGTGTCTTTTATCAGAAGCTAGTAGTAAACTTGAGACGCCACTCATTATAAACTTACAGCAGTTGTGTGTGAAAACCCAACATTTCATATTTAACTCTCAGTGGTTTTATCCTCATACACAATCTTGTTACTTACAACCATGCCTCATATCTTGGTATTAAAATCCTTACATGATGAAATGAACGATCATTTCTGGTGTTTGCCTGATTAAAGCTGAACAGGGGAACCCTTTCAGTCCTTATCTAAGAAAGGAAACACCAAATCTCTTTCACAAATAACTCCACACCTCCTTTAATTAAATGCTGAGCCGTGGAGAAGTGAAAATACTCATCGAGGCTATTTCTTCATTCAAAGATGTCTTGAAAGAAATTCCCTGAGCCGGCTGTTGAGGACACTATCCCTCCTGAGACTTGTGTTTACAGCAAATCCACCCTGTCAGACTCGAGATAACAAGTGTGTGACAGAGAGAGAGAGACAAACACATTAATCCTGTTATAAAACCCGCCTCCTGCTCTGGGATGCAAGGAAAAGGGTGAGGAGAGTTAGCTCAACGGCTGCACTGTTTGACCAACACTGAGGGCTTTCACTTTTAAGGGCTGTTTGGATGTTCGATTTGGTGGAAAGGCGTGACTGAGTGAGGTACACAAGGAGAGGAGAGGGAGGGAGAGAGGAGAGTGTACCATCATCTCTGCAGGTGATGAGAGAGCCAAGAGAGGAGATGAGAACAGTGATGTCATTGCTGCTCCATCCAAAAACGGGTACCAGAGAAACATTGGCAGAATCCACAGCATCTGATTCCACATAAATACACACACACATTGCTGCATGCGTCTCTACTCCCCCATTCATTTATGCAGAAAAACCATGCAGATTCCCCTGATTTACCCTGTCGAGATAGAAATGTGAACACACCCATCAGAGTGCTTTCCTGTCATACTTTATCCTTAATTTTGCCTGACAGGCCCCCAGTTTTTTCTCATTCCCCATCCCTCCATCGCCTGACAACCAAGCCTGGCTGTGTACACCCAAAATGTCAAACCAAATGCAGATGTGGACAACAACTAGTTTGTAAGCTTTGACAATCTACTGCTGCCATCCCTTGAATGATATTATAGAAATCCTTACAGAGATGTGGTGTGTTGTATTTGCCTCAGAATTTAAAGATTCCACCATTCTTTCCTAAAAAGTGCTTCTGACTGATTTACAAATCAAGTCAAAATGTCAACTAGTTAAGACAAATTTTAAGTTTCCATGGTGAAACTAAACATAGACACACTATTGGTTTTGGAACTCCCTTCCAGCAGACAAACTGGCATTTTCAGTCTGATTATCTGATCAAGTAATTTCCAGCCATTAGTCTGAACCGAGGTACAGGGCATTAAGGCTGTCACTTTTCCTAAAAATCAAACTCAAGCGGTTTTTGAACATGCACCCAAATAATCGAAGATATTCGATTATACACCCCAAAAGACCCTGGTATAGACTCTGCCGATAAAAACACAGTCACATGGGGTTAAACTCTTGACGAAGCGCCGCTGCACTCGGCCGTATAACTTGGATGAAAAGCCAACGGCTGACCCGCAAATAAGTGGAGGACGAAAGACTAAACTGCATTTCACAGAACACACAGCCTGGTCTTTGATTTTAAGTTTGCCATCAACGGTGTAGAACCAAAACTACTTCCACACAGTTCTTCTCAGATGATTTGGAACTGTTAATGTCCGCTCGCAGTGGAAACTCTTTGTTTACTGAGGTCAAGAGAGCAGCGGATGTGTTTGATGGTCAAGCTGCGCTCAGAGCGCCCTCTGTTGGACGGAATGGTCCACTACTCCTGGCGCTCTGATGTGCCGCTACACTCAATATTTTACATTTGAATATTCATTTACTATTCGGTTACGGATATTTATCCCCATGTTCAATCAGCTATTCGAATATCGAATATAAAGTGACAGCACTACAGGGCATTACACTTGCCTTGAAAATTGCTACCAAATGAAGACACAACCATTGGTCACAAGTTAACAAGTTTCAGCTTGGGGTTTAGTGTGGACTTTACACCATAGTCTAGGACAGACCTCACGAATGCTGGTTCAACAAACCACTGGGCTCGCTGAATAATGAATGCTTGCTAGCGTTAGCATCACTTTAGTCCTGAGATTAGCATGCTTCTGTTTAACTTTATAACCTTTTCCCAAAAGACAGGCACAGTATTTCTTATCCCTCCATCACATTAAGCCCATATGACTTGATATTTGAGGTTGAGAACCATAAAGCACCCTGGGGACAAAGTCAGAGAGGAGGCGTGAGAGCAGGGGAGGACACGCAGGAACCAGGCCACAGGCAGGAGTTCAACCGGGGTCGCTTGCACGAAACAAGGTCATCTTAGAATGATAATGCCTTTTTATAACTTTTACTTCTCAGTAATTTTTCTGTTATTTTTCTTGTTCCAACAACCTTTCTCTCTCCTCTCCACCCACGTATCCTCTTTCATCCTCCCATTGCCTGGCTGGCTCTGTGTTGTGGTGTGCGGATCATGTCGAACATGGCCGACCACTCAACATCCATCACTCTGAGACGTCTCCAGACAAGGCTACCATCACGCAGACACCAGCTCGCCCTCTTATCTCAGACATAGGGAGGGGATGTAAAGAAAGCGAGGGAGGACGACAGATAGGTGGGCTGCAGACCTGTGTGCCTTCATTAGAGCGTGGCCTTGATCATGGATGCCTTTGAGGGATCTGGATGCCAGTGCACACCCACACACGCAGCACGTGGGCATGCTGGCTGCACATACAGACAGGAGAGCGAACATGTAGGGACAGAGAGCTCAGAGGCTTTAGAGGAAAAAAATCCTCTGTACCTATAGATTTTCTGAAGTGCACCCATATGAGATGACACAGTTAAGTCACATTCATGCACATCAGAGCCGCAGCTGACAGGGTTCTAATTTAAAAGACCCAGACTTAGACCGGGTGAAAGGAGCAGAACTGGCTTATGGGGAGAACCTGATTAAAAATACATCACAGCCCGTCTGCACTGCTGAGGCGGTTAGCAGGCAGATGACAGGCTGTGAGTTCCAGGCTCAGAAAGAAACACAGACGCAGACTGACCTACATCTGCTGAACAAAGGTGGTGTCAGGAAACATGCTGCTCATCTCCACCTGCTGCACCTAATGCTCATGTGGATGAACATGCAGCAGAATGTCAACTGGGGGTGGAAATGAATCAAACACTTCACATATACAGAGCTTCACATTTGACTTTAAGTACTCAGCCTGCCCCTGGACAAAGTGCCGGCCTTTTTTTGGTAAATGAACTTGAGCTTATATAGAAGTTTTTCAGTCTTTGACTTCTCAAAGCTGCTTTACACCGCAGGTCACATCTACCCATTCACGCTCACATTCACTCACTGGTAGTTTTTTTGAGTATCTCTGTCAGTTGTCCAGCAGTATCAACAAGCACATTCAGGCCCTTTCATACTCATTCACACCACTGTTGCAATAGTGGAAGCAACCTGAGGCTAAGTTTCTTGCTCAAGGACACATCGCCATGTGACAGCCACCGCTGGGCTCTAACTTGTAACCTTCCAATTACCAAAGAAGCATACTTATCGGACTGCGCCACTGCCGCCCCATTCCTCCTGCCCCTACCCTGTGATCATCAGATAACAATCATGTTTCGTGTGTACAAATCAGATCAAGAAGATCTCACAGACTGTTGCAATTACATATCCTTTCGTAAGAACATCTGAATTACACAATGAAATTACTCATTTATGATTTTGTTTTAATTATGTGAATCAACAAACTTATTGACAGACAAACTATTGATTCAATCCAACAGGCAAAACAGTGCAAATAGTTAAGTAAATAAAGCACAAATCTCTACATATTAACTCAATTTCATTATGTAACAGATGTAATGATGTTATATTGCCAAAAAAACAAATTTCACCATCACTTATACTCCTTTATTGCAGCTTTATCAACAATTTAAATCTTCAACTCTGTAAAAAGCATTTGAAGACATCATGTTTCTTGGCTTCATCAAATGTTCATGTCATCAAGACATCTTGAATGCATCACCATGTCTCCAACTGGACCTCAGATGCATCAGTTAACATGACTAGCTGTTCAGCATTGTGTAGCTTGTTGAAATAAAGTTGATTACCTTTCATCCTGTTGATCTCAGTGTAAATTTCAGCACAGACTCCTGACAACAGATTAATATTTTGACTACGAGAGCTGGTAACAAAGTTTTGGAGATTCTACTACAGTTCATAAAAGAAGATGACAGAGCAGCAGACAAGCAACAGAGGAACACATTGACATTTGCTGCATTGTAAAATAGTGCCAAACACAGAGGGACAGATCCTCGAAAGGATTGCACTGCTTTTGTGACCACTAGACCTGTGCAAATGCCAGAAAAATAGCTTGCAATCCTCAAAGCATATGTAAAGGGTGAAATGCATGCATGCTGGACCCAAACTACACTGCCACTCCTTGCTGCGCTGGTCCAATTTGTATGCATGTAAATTAGGGAATATTCATAAATTAAGCACAAAATTGCCCCCTACCAGGCAGTGAAGCGGTGCTATTTAACACCAGTGAGACCTGTGTATTATTAAATCCACGCAATTTCTCTTTCTACCTCTCTCACTCTCTCTCTGTCTTGCTCAAAATGATTGCAAATTGCACTGATTTGTTGGTAACTGTGGAGCAGAGCCCATATAGGAGCTGTCATGCCAGGACTCTCCGGTAATCCTGACAGAGTATCACTTTTTAATTAAAGTGACAATGAAATCATTTGCAGGTAGCTGTTGCCAGGCGCAATGATCCTACATGACATCAAGGATGACAGTAATATAGCCTACTGTGTTCGTCTCTGTGACCATTCCACCATTTTTAAGTAAACATTAATAGTTTGTCTAAATACAGTCTGTTAAAAGCCCCTATGACACCCTTGACCACTTTTTGGTTATTTGAGTTGTATTTTCTGCATTTATTTGGCAATAAGAGATGCAAAGTGCACTCAGCTGCCAAACTGTGGGCGTGTTGGCACCAGCATATGATTAGGGCAAATTCTTTTGAGGATAAGGGGCAAAAATGCAATTCTGCGCAAATGAAGGCACTATTAGCAGGAGCAATCCATTCTTTGTGGATCTGGCCCAGAGACTTTTGCAGGAAAAATAAAGCACTCTAAAAGTTTCCCCAAATTCTACATTAGACCCTACATAGTATCTTGGGTATTATTTACCTAAAACTCACATAATTACTCAAATAACAGTACCTGCCAACAGCTGTGTACCTTATAGTAGTCTAAGCATGTTCTCCTTAAAAGTGCAGCACTGTTGAGAGCCCTTTCAGCCACTTCCTAGATGATTTTCAAATAATGTGAAGTCTCAGCATGCCCCTGATTAGCTCATACTGAATATGACAGACAAGTCTTTTGTATTGTCACCTTTAAGTGTTTCTCAAATGGGTCTGTCGTTCACTTTCTACAGGATGTTGCCCAAATGGACTTGATTTATGTCCCATGGACTAGTGAAGAAGTCCATCTGCATGGTGTAACATGAGATTTAATTTAATATTGAGCTCAAAATGCAAAAAAAATTAAAAAGAGTCAAACATTTTCATCTAAGTCCAACTAACTGTATAATGTACCTAATCAATGACCTGAACATAGCAAATATAACACTGATTCTTTACTCCAGAGTTCAGCTCTTCATATAATACTGAATCAACACTCCTTGAAAATTCTCCAAGTCTCTCCTTTCACTCCATCCGCTTTTCACTTTCGGTCTATTTCAACCTCCTCTATGAGGTAAAGAGTGAGTCCTTGCTGTGCCCACAGATTTTTTTTCCTTCTCACCTCCTTTTCACACAGAAGCAGAAATGTCAAGGCCACAGCCCAGTCTCCCTCCGACTGTAAAGCTTTGGAGGGATTTTTTTAAACCACTGCACGCTGAATTTGAATGTCATATCGCCTTTACTGACCTGTATTCAATGGGGGGACATAATAGAGAATCACTGAAATGCAGATAATAAAACAAACTAATGTTCCAGTGAGGCATAATTATACAAAAGAGGCAGAAATGATGTTCACAACAAAAACCTCTCTCGGAGGGACCATGACTGGACTCAGCCTGATGCACAGGAAGTGTAGGACTGTGAGGGAGCAGCAGGATTTTCAACAGTGTGTTAAGCTTTAAATAATTTAGCATGGAGAGAGGAGACAGTTACTGAATGTTTACTTTGCTATGCTCACAGCTGATATGCTTTACCACTAATGCTCTGAACTCTAAGGCAGGGAGCATCTATACTACAGGATTGATACTTTGACTGTTTTCCATCTGGGAAGCAGCCTATAGAAAGTGTTTGGACAAAGGTAGAACCTTTCAAAGCATATTGGCAAATGATTGGACCATCATTCAGTCGATCACATTTATTATGGGCCAATCAGATAATGTAGCAGGCGGTGCTACTGTCAGAGAGTAAAGTAGAACAAACTCTCACTAGAACACATCTGAATTGAAGTGAAAATATCCTTTCCACCAAGCAATGTTTTCAGTGTTGTTTTAATTTAAATAAGAAATGTGGTCCAGATCTGACATAACTCCTACTGTAGCTGTTAGCATCTATGCTAATCTCTATACAAACAGTCACTTCATGCTTTCTTCTCTCTTGTAGCGCCAAACCTTTTTTTCCTTTAAAGGACGTTGATTAGGTCATGCTGCTTTTGCCTAGCAAAATGGTTGTAGATTGGACCTTGGCAAAATACTGTAGATAATCTGACTGAATCAGGCAGATCCAGCTGCTGCATACAATTTACATTCACCACGCTTTGGTTGGATGTTCCTCCTCTGTCTTGTTCTATTGGTCCTTGTGCTGTACTCTATTATATTACTGTCTGAAAGGGATTTGCAAATCACTGTATCCAGTTTTGAGGCAGGTAGTGCTCATGCCATAAAGCAAGAGGAACGCTAATTTCACAACTCAAGGTGGCAGTGTCAGTGTCTTTGTGTGTGCAGTCTGCATGCCCTCCATGTGTGTGCACATAGTTATTTGGATGCATGATGGCAGCCACAGGTCAGGTCAGGAATGGGAGCATATCGATCTTGCATCAGTCTTATCCCTTTATTTTTCTGGCCTCCTTACAGCCACCATCACTCTGGGTATCCTACTAGCAGACCCTTCCATGATGCACATGGTTGCCCCCATGGCCTGGTCCAACCTACCAGATAAGGCACCCAGTATGTGGTGAGCCGGATCAGGCGCAAGCACAACTGAAATTCATATTCGGTAGCTGACTGTTCCCATGAAACCATTAGGATTGGACACATGGTCCTGCCAATATTACCCAAAAATATGTTGAAGAGAGTAGTTATGAAGGAGTCCAGACCATCAGTCAGTGTCCAGACTTGGCAAGAGTTTAACAAGACAAAAACAATCAGGGACCTAAAGACTCCGACTTCATCCATATGCTCAGATACTAAACTGCCTTATCCAGCAAAGCAAAAAAAATTTCCCTGTCATCCCTTACGATCTTTTATATATCCTTTGGTCAACAAGCACTTTTAATGGTTGCCAATGCCTGCACCATCCAATGGAAGCTGTCTTTCAGGCCTTTGATCAAAATGGTGCCAATGATACCTCCCTTTGGACACTTCCCCTCACCTCGTCAGCACCTTATTGGTCAACACCCTTCTGGTAACTGAATTGACATACCCTTGCAGCAAGTTCATTGGCTGACTCAGATGTAACTTCACATGACCGGCCAAGTCTAGGAAATGTTTGACTCTTTTGATTTTTTTCAATTTCAATCCTACCCTTTTTAAGTGTTGTTGCTGGTACATTTCTGGCGACCTTGATAAAGGCCACAAGCCGAAACACGTCGGTCTATTAAAGTTGTTTCCTGAACTACAAGTGTTGCCGAAGCTCTTTTGGTCTCTTCAAGACCCTTTCTCTCCAAGCATCCTTGAAGTAGGTGAAGTTGTGCCAGGACTTCTGACCTTATCTAGCAAAGTCCTCGCTCCAAAAGTGAGGTCAAGTCCTGAGAGCAGCACCTACTGTTCAAATTTTTAAAACAAAACTCAAGACCTATCTTTTAAGTCTGGCTTTGGTTGATTATATTTATTATTATAATTAAATTTTATTTATGGACTCATTTTAATCCTCTTATGTTTTATTTCTCAATTTAAACTCTGATTATAGTTCAGATTTTTTTTTCACCATTCATCTATTTTCTTTCCACTATCTTACTTTGGCACATTTTATCTCATTTTACAAATATTATTATTTAAAATTGTATTTTTTTCACCTACTTATTTATTTATTTCGCAAGAGTATATTATTTCCTTTAATCTAATTTCTTATTATGATTTTTATTTTCATTTACGTCTTTTGTTGTCATCTAAAAATGGCATTTCCTCAGTCCTCTAATTCTGTTTTCTGTTAGAATTTTTCCCTCATGTCTTTGTATGTGTGCTTGTAAGTGAGTGTGTGTGCTGTATATAGATTGTGAGGGTGGAGTTGTGTGGGGGTGTTTTTTTGTATTTTTCATTGTATTGATTTTTTAAAAACTTTTTATTTATTTTAAATTATTCTATTTCTTTTTCCATGTGAAGCACTTTGTGTTACAAAGCGTTATATGAAAAGTGCTGTACAAATAAAGTTTAACTGATTGATTAAAGTCTGCGGTAGATCTCATCCTCACAGTTAGCAGATTGATGAATTAAGCGGGGCACACACATAAAGATTATCAGGCTGTTTTTGTCTCAACTTCCCCCCTTCCTGATCAAAGATGGCAACACCACATTGTCTTATGTCTTTTTAAGATTATCCTATAAGATTATCTTGAGGTCTGAGTGTGCTAAGACTTATTACTTTTGCTGATGATCGGAAACAGGTCAAGGTCGACATTAAACTTGTTCAGTATTCATGACCAAAAATCTTCATGTGTTTGGGGAAAGCAGAAGACTCCTGAGTCATGACTCTGTAAATTGTGACGTGAATGTAGCCAATCAAGACGCGAGCTGACTGAGGTACAAGGAAGCAGGCGTAAATAAAAACAAGCATGGCTGACCTGAAACATAAAGTTTGGTGGACCTAAGGAAAAAGGAGGATCAGCTAATGTGTTCCTCTTCCATGTTGCGTGTTGTGTTTTCCAGTTATTGCCCTGTTTCTTGTTCTTTGTTTTTGTTGGATCACGTTTGATCATGTGAGATTTCTGGCTTTAGGGACTTTATTCTAGATCAGTGGTGGGACAGAATCGTTATGTGTGTAGTTCACTGTGTTGAGATTATCGGAGCACACCACACACAGTATGATCAAAACTGTTGTGTGGTTTCTCTAACAGATAAAAAATATCTTGGCTTTTGTGTGTAACGTGCTTTACACTGTCAAGGTACATAGACAGACAGATTTGATGGCAGCGTCCAAGATGTCCTAGAATGCCTCAGTCTTTGTTTTAACCCAGGAGATGTTCAACCTCTTCGCTCAGCAAATTTAGGAGTCCCCACAATGAAAAAGTCCAGATCAGTAATCCTGACTTTGCCAAATGGCATACTACAGTTAGCTGGACCTATTACCCATACCATTATCCAGTCCATACAAGCTCTGGTAAGCATAAGGGCCAAGACATACCCCTGCCTCACCCAGAACCAACTGGGAAGAAGTCACAGATGGTTTCACCACACTTCACCGCCCCCTCACACTGAGGCACTGATATGTCATGACTGTGGCCTTGTAATATCAGCCACAAATATATATCAAGCATGCTCTTATTAAAACAATCCAAAAAGTAAGTCATTGAAGGATGAGCAAAAGAGTCAACCCACCATCCCGACATGGTGAAGTCCCGATACAGCATCCTCTTCCCCACCTCCTTCCTCTGGACTCTCCTTGGGAATTCCAGATGTGTGAACTCGTTCCCTAATAAGTGTGGCTGCATGTAGGCCTTTGATATGAGAGGAGGGGGGAAAGAGTAGGAGAAGAAATAGATGAACAAACCCAGGGGATAGGAAAAACAATTCCATTGTCTATTAATCTGGCAGAGTGAGCATGCAGTGTAAGAGAGACAGAGCTCAGTATAGCTGTGGTCTCACCGGGAGGGGAGGTCAGCTCTTTAATATCTGACAGCTGTGCTGGAGAGAGAGGAGATAGGGAAGGTGGTTTCTTACCAGGAACTGCAGTCGCTGTCTCTCTGACTCTGGTGTGAACTCTGCTGACATGGGGATGACCTCTCCAGCTCTGATAATGATAGCTCTGAGGGAGAGGAGCAGACATAACACAGCTCTGTTTACTTAAGCTAAAGCTCCGGATCCCCTGCTGTGAGCGGCTGAGAGAAGACACCTGTAGGTTCAATACAAGGTAAAATACATTGTTATTATGGGAATAAGGACAAGAATGGATGGATTGGCAATACTATATTTTTAAGATGCCTGAATATATTTTTCAAATATACATATATATCAGGAGAGACTATGTTGATTTGATTTAAACATGATTTTGATCAGTAGGTACAAGATCGTCCATTTGAAAGACCTGGTCAAAATTTTAAACTATCATTTGTGTTTCCTCTTTATGCATTTATATTATTGGTACAATGAAATAATGCTGTTGCTAGTTTTATACTAAATTGAGAGCAGAAGTTTTAGACATAGAATTAGGGCTGCATAATTTCGGTGTGAGATCAGTTTCTGCAGATAACTGCTTCAAAAGCTCCATATCAGTGCTGACAGATATAAAGATTTCTGCAGATATTTACTGCTGATATTAAAGCCTTATCCATAAATCTGTCTGTAGCTTTGTAGAAAAGCATAAAAAGACATCTGCAGTTTGACTTTGCTGTTTATCTTTGTAACACATTTTGCAAATGGTGCAGGTGTTTCTCAAAAACACTGGTTTCAGTCATTTCAGGATATTTGTCTGGATAACTTGTAAATATTTGGAATTTCTGCAAATATCCAACATCATTTTAATGACTGTTGAGTGATATCTTTCCCAAATAAACCAAATTTGCAGGTGGGCCCCTGCACAATGTCTTAATTGTACAAATCATTTGGTAACATCTAGAAAATGGTTGGAACTGCTGCAGACACCCCTTCGTCTCAGAGGGTTCACCAACTTTTACATATGTTGATGACAGTTTTGTGTAACATGAACAAATATCTCTGTCTTAAGAGTTAAAGATGTGACTGATGTGTTTTATAAAAAAAATAAAGATTACTTTATTATTAATTAAGAAATAATTAATTATTATTATCATTATTATTATTATAAATACATGTGTTAATGCAGCAGCGCGTTGACAATAAAGTGCTAAGTCTACAGTAAAAATTCAACCTACCAAAGTGAAATTTTATTTCAGCTTTTATTGCTCTGGTTTTTGGACCACTATTTGTCATTCCCTCTTCTTTTTTATTGTTTTTGTAAATCATTCGCACAGCAGTCATAAAATCTCCATATCATAAACATGTTACCTAAGTTAAATAAACAATCAGAACAGGGTGATTAAACAGACTAAATAAAAAAAAAGAAAAAAACTGCAGAATCCCCCACCCTATCCCCAGCAGTGCAGCTTCTCTGGACCAGACCTTTCTATATATGAAATAATCTGACCAAAAATGGACCTAGGCATATTTTGTTTGGGAATGCTTGGGAAGAAGTAAAATACTAAAGCACAGAAGTCTTCTAGTTTAGGACATTGGGATCGAGTCTTTTGCAGCTCTGCTTTTACCCCCCACAAGGAGGTTATGTTTATGTCAGCCTATGTTTGTTTCTTTGTTTGTTTGTTAACAAGATTACCCAAAAACCACTGAATGGATTTTGCAGAAATTTTTAGGACATGGTAGTAAAGGCCCAACTTAAAAACGATTCAATTTTGGTGATGATCCAGATAACCAACATAAGCGAATGATGGCATTAGCTGAATATCTGTCTAGATCATTAATACATATCAACATGATTCTGAGTGCTAGGTGTTGGTTTTCAGGGTCAAGGAATCATATTATGATGGTAACTTTTATCATGAAACTACAGTTGCAAAAAAAAGTATGTGAACCCTTTGCATTACTTGGATTTCTGCATAAATTGGTCATAAAATATGTTCTGATTTTCATCTAATTCACATCACAAGACAAACAATGTCTGCTTAAACTAATACCACAAGAAAAAATCTCAGTTTTCATGTTTTTATTCGACACAATATGTAAACGGTCACAGTGCAGGGTGGTTAAAGCTGCCCTGTCCTTTAAAAAACACACACCACTTGTGAGTTTGCCTTTCTCAAGAGGCATTGCCTGATGTGAACCATGCCTCGCACAGAAGAACTCTCAGAAGATCTACGATCAAGAATTGTTGACTTGCATGAAGCTGGAAAAGGTTACAAAAGTATCTCTAGAAGCCCTGATGTCCATGTGTCCACTGTAAGACAGACTGTCTACAAATGGAGAAAGTTCAGCACTGTTGCTCCTCTGCTAAGGTGTGGTCTTCCTGTAAAGATGACTGAGAGAGCACAGCGCAGAATGCTCAAAGAGGTGAAGAAGAACCCTAGAGTGTCAGCTGAAGACTTACAGAAGTCCCTGGCACATGCTAACATTATTGTTGACAAATCTACAATATGTAAAACATCACACAAGAATGGATTTCATGGGAGGACACCACCAAGGAAGTCATTGCTGTCCAAAAAAACACTGCTGCATGTTTGAAGTTTGCAAAAGAGCACCTGGATGTTCCACAGTACTACTGACAAAATATTCTGTGGACAGATGAAACCAAAATTGAGTTGTTTGGAAGGAACACACAACGCTATGAGTGGAGAAAAAAAGGCACAGCACACCAACATCAAAACCTTATCCCAACTGTGAAATATGGTTGTGGGAGCATTATGGTTTGGGGCTGCCTCAGGGTCTGGACGGATTGCTGTCATCAATGAAAAAATGAATTCCCAAGTTTATCAAGACATTCTGCAGGAAAGAAGACCATCTGTCCGCCAACTGAAGCTTAACAGAGGATGGGTGATGCAACTGGACAATGACCCAAAGCATAGAAGTAAATCAACAATGGAATGGTTTCAACAGAAGAAAATTCTGGAGTGAGCTTCTGGAGTGGCCCAGTCAGAGTCCTGACCCCAAAGCGATTGAGATGCTGTGGCATGACCTCAAAAGAGCGATTCACACCAGACTTCCCAGAAATATTGCTGAACTGAAACAGTTTCATACAGAAGAATAGCCAAAAATTCCTCCTGGCCATTGTGCAGGTCTGATTGCCAACTACAGGAAATGTTTGGTTTAGGTTATTGCTGCCAATAGAGGGTCAACCAGTTATTAAATCAAAAGGTTCACATACTTTTTCCACCCTGCAATGTGACTGTTTACATATTGTATTGAATAAAAACATGAAAACTTAGAATTTTTTGTGCGGTATTACTTTAAGTAGACGTTGTTTGCCTAGTGATGTGACTTAGATGAAGATCAGAACATGTTTTATGACCGATTTAAGCAGAAATCCCATAGATGTAACAGCTGTATGTGAGCTACCTTGGTGGAGGTTTTTGCTTTCTGAGTGCTTTTTAGTGCTTGATTATACTTTATACGAATTTATTATTTTACTTGTGGATGATGAAACTGTGAAAATGGATCAAACTGGCTCTTGTCCTCTGCTATTGTTTGTCATATCTTCATTGACAAATATTTTTTATGATCATTCAGCAGAAATATGATTTTTTTGCCTTATTGCCCAGCCCCTTGTGTATGTTTGAGTTTTTGTTACCTGCTGTCTCCTGCGTTCCCCACGTAGAGCTTCCCAAGCAAAAAGACGACCACAAGAGCCGTGCAGCCTCCTGAGATGTTGTAGAGGACTTTCTCCTTTTCTATCTGCACATCCTTAAATACAAACACAGACACAGAGACACATCTGTTTATTTATACATTCATGAAATTAATACCCATCCTCTGCACACAATCGTGTTATAAACACCACAGCTTTCAGAATCGATTTAAGCAGCACTCAACATTTCAGAAAGAACCTGATATTGAGTAAAATGCTGCTGTATACTTTGAGCTGTCATGATGCTGTTATTAATTATAGCTCTATAATGGATCCATTTATCAATGGCGCCCTGACTCAAGCAGCAATAAAACATTATGGAAACCTAAAGAACTGGAGAAAAAGTTTGCAGTGGCTGCTGGTTATTACACCAGTTAATTAGCCCAGATTAATTTGATGCTAATTAAACAGAAAAAAAAGATTTGAAAATAAAAAGCCCACGCGATCAGTTCATTAACTTGATGAATAATTAACCTGTCATGGCATTAATCAAAACGCGAATGTAAATGTGAAACTGCACACACTTTGTTTAACCCTTTTGTGCTTCTGTTGGTTCATGGTTGGCAACTCATGAGAGGTGCTGAATCACAAAAAACAAAAGAAGTTTATCACCAAGAACATGAATGACTTTACAAAACACATGTTGTAAGGACCATCATCAGTAAGAACAGGATGAACATATTGGCAGAAATTATTTTTCAGTCTAAAGGAGTTCACTGCTGTCTTTTGGTTATAGCTATCCACTGCACCCACAGCTGCTCAGGCTCCTATTCGATATACCTACATATCAACATATCCATATATTATTCTTTCCTCAACATATAGAATACCTACACTAACATTTTAACCTTGAAGGCAACAAACTACAGGTTTTTTAACTTATTTTACTGAGAGTTTTATATTTCCAGTGATGCCTCATAAAAGCCCTTTGTAAAAACTCATACAATAATATAAGTCCAGATATAATAAGTCCAATAATATGTTTTCTTATTAAAGCAAAACAGATTATTTCTGATTAATAAAGAAATTCTGTTGAATGTTGTTGTGCTGTTTGTTTGTAAATGCAAGTATGGGGGCACGTTAGACTGAAACACGTCAGATTATCATCTCCACATTAGCATCATTTGGAAATTTAATTAATTGGCGGCATTTCCCAAGGAGGTGGGCTGCATGTGGCCCCTGGGCCACCAGTTGCCCACCCCTGGGTTAAGCCTATAGTATGCTTGACGAGTCTGTGAGTGTCACTGTCACCGAGATCCATACAGCTGATTTTTGGCTGGCCGCGCACAACCTCAAAATTTTTTATTTTTTAATATAATTTTTGGGCATTTTGGGCCTTTCTTGATAGGAGAGAGACAGTGGATAGGTGGTCACAGGTTGGATTCAAGTATGTATATGGGACGTTCATGGTTGCTAACCACTCCGCCAAACCAGCACCCCACATCCTCAAAATTTTAACAGACAACAACATCAAGACCGGAAATGCACTGATTTGTTGTTGTCAACAGCCACACCCAGGCCACAGCCACTAAAAGAAAAAATGAAAATTGTTAAGTTTGAGGAGCAGCTGTTCCAGAGGGGTCAATGGTTAATCTACATAAATACAAACAGGTTCTGGAAAAACCGCGAGAGCAGTCTGAAGAAGGAAAACACAGCTGTGGAGAAATGGTTTCATTCTTCATCAGGACAACTCACCAGCTCACACTGCGCTCTCTGTAAAGCAGTTTCTGTCCCCAAAACAAATAACAGAGCTTGATCATTCTCCTTTTTCACTGTTTTCCTTTTAACTAAAATCAAGTCTTGTCTGCTCACAGGAACATGTTTTAATACTGTATCAGAAGTTAAGAAAAGGAGGCTCTGAGAAAGCTAGCTAAAGAAGACCTGCTGCACTGCTCTGATCAGTGAAGACCTGATCAACACACCGCTGATTGCAGTGGTGTGTTGATGCAAAAAGAGAAGAAATTGAAGAATGTTTATGTTCTTTGGCCTCGTCTTTTAGTAGTCAACCCTTGTTTGTGTTGTTGGTTTTTTTTTTGCTAAAGTGAGTTTGGAATAAACAGCACAGTAGATTTAGACAAGAACCCGAAAGGTAATCAGTTTTTATTTATCCAACTTTGTTACTTGTACCTTTATTTGTCTTTCTACAGAGGGAGGTAAAACGAATAAAAAAACTCTTGGCTGCTGTATACGATTTAGAAGTGTTGGGCCATGACGAGAACAAAGGATGGATTTAACTGTGCAGAGAGGATTGAGCAAATGCAGCCTTTACCCTGAATGAATCAGGACTCCATAGTGAGCCATACATATTTACCCTCACTGTATATAACATCCCTTGCTGCAGGCTAAGTCTTTAATAATGAAAATGACTGCATAAACATCCTCACCTTGCTCCCTCACAGTGCAAACAGGACAGATTTCAATGCTGAGTAAACAAGCAGAAGGTAGAGATAGAAGCAGAAGGTACAGAGAGATGCTGCACCCAAACTTAAAAACAAATCCCAGCCTACAAGCAGCTTTTACTCTGTAAATAAAAGAGAATAATGCAATGGAGTTAGTCTGATGTTCTGGGGACTACAAATTCCCAATTATATACGGAATAGAAGAGCAACAGGATTGAAGGCCTTTAACTGTCGATTCTCCACACGTGCATGGCATACACAGTCACTGAAATGGTGTTTCCATCAGGATGAAAGGACAAAATTTGATGGTTTGCAGAGGCCTGAGCATTTACACTCCTGAAGCTGTAAACATATAATATGTCTGTATGAGAGTTTGCAAAATCAACGAGACAGCCTCGAGCTACTGAACCCTGAAAAATGCTTGAAAAGAGGAAGAAAACTCTTGAGGTGGAAAAAGATGGAGCGCTCTGATGATGGAAACTGAGACAGCTAATTAACTGAATTAATCATTCCAGCCAAATCTGTTGCATATCAGCTATTTTTTGAGTGAATGAAGAGACCTTGAGGCAAATTCCTTTTAAAAAACGAGCTAATGTCACCAAAAGCACGGAGGATTGATTACCTGCTGACTATACATGAGTCAAACGCTTTACCAAGTTCAATGACAATATTTGCTGTAATGAAAAACTACGACAGAGTCAAGCTGATGGAAAAGCAGAAAAGATGCACAACTGTGGGCTATAAACAGTCACCAGCTTAATATTTATTTTCTAATAGCTCACTAAAAATGATGACATATCAAAATAACACACACGTTTTAACGATTGAAGCCAAAAGGTAAGTTTTGATTGCCTAATAAGATTCCTGTAAGAGTTTCAAACCTCAATTCTAATGAGGCTGGGATCTTGTTTAAATGTAAAAATAAAAGTAGAATTTACAAATCTCTTTGTCCTGCATTTAATTTAATACACAAGATATTTGATGTTCAAGCTGATAAACTCTTGCGACTTGGGGGACCTGGGCAACCACTCTCCATGCAAAGTCAATGTACAGCCAATTGGGCGAGGCCAGCCCTCCTGTGATGTGATGCGACTTTGGTCACATCTTGGTAGATATATAGTGGTGTCCTTGTAGCTGCAGATGGGTAAACTTGGGGCTGCTTTGGATGTGTGACCAGGTTGCTAAAGTTGAAAAATTTAACTTTTCAGGCAACGTCACATTTTTATTGAGGCCCACACAGTGAAAATCCATGTCTGTGTGGGATTAGTAGTTGTGAGTTAGGCCTGTGCTCAAAATATCGGTACAACAAAATATCGTCATGCACACCTTGGGGATACGTGTATCGATACGGATTCAACAGAATCGATACGGCCTCAACGTTTAGACAGTTGTTAAAAATACTCTTTGGGTAATATTAACAATTGCACTGCTCAAAGTAGAAGCCAAGCTACATCATGAAACACAGTTCCAAATTTAAGCTTAGGTGTCTACCATCTTTGGGGACCTGAATTAATGTTCTTAAGTTGTAGAGCCACTTAAAACTCATCCTTGTTCTTTTTCTTCTTGTAATAAAAAACAAAAGTTGCTAGGAATTCTGTTAAAAGTTTGGTCAATATTCACAATTTATGTGTATGGGGATACGTATTGTGGCCTCAGTATCGGGATACGTATCGTATTGTGGGGTTGCTGGAAATACCCAGCCTTATTGTGATTACATTAGTTCTGCGGGACCAGAACCACTACGGGACCTCCCTCCTCAAGGTGCAGCTGACAGATGAAGCTCCTGCAGGGTCATCAGCTGTAGTGTTTTGTGGTTGGTAGGTTAGTGAAAAAGACATAGTTGGAATAACGTCAGTTAATATGTCCTGTTATATGATATGAGATGATCTTGGGGTAAAACTCTAGCAGGCGTGATGTCACTGAGCAACTCGACAGTGTCAAAATTAGCTATTTATGGACAGGTGATGCAACTTGTGCGGGAAATGCAATCTTGGTTGTCCAAGTCACATTCAGTGTGAATGAGGCTTTACAAGTGAAGAAAGTGGCTTGATAGTGTCTCACTGAAATAAGCAGGGATGGAGCATCTGTTGCTCCTAAACCTGTATCTACCTTTCGGCATGAATGGTACCTTTACAAGTTACCCATGCCATGGGCACTAACCCCATGCATTAATAACAGTCTCAATGTTCTTTTTCTATATCTTGGAGGACACCACATTCATGATTTCCAGAATAAATTGAAATGTGGACTGAATCCACAGCAGACTTTTCCACTTTGCGTCAGTCCGTCTCAGATAAACGTTGGCCCAGAGAAGTCAGTTGATGAGTGCCTTTGGCTTTGCATGGTAGAGTTTGACCTTGACCTTGTAGATAAGAGATGAACTGTGCTAACTAATGATCTGTTCCTGAAATGTTCCCATATACTTTAAAGAATGACACATAATGCAGGGATCAAAGACACAGGCATTCAATGTTGACTTTTAGATTTTTTGCTTATATGCAGAGATATTGCTGGATTCTCTGAATCTTTTGATGATGTAATGGATTGTAGATCATGAAATATCTAAATTGTAATTATACATTGAGAACTGTGCTCATAAAATCTTGGGTGATCACAAAGTGTTGAACTTAAGCTTGTGAACGACTGAGCCCTTCAGGGATGCTCCTTTTATAACCAATCGTGTTATTTACTGCTGAATGTTCCAAACAGGTGTTTTTTAGCATTCTTCAACTTTCCAGGTCTTTTGTTGCCCCTGTCTCAGCTTTTTTCAGAACATTTTGCAGGCTTCAAATACAAATTAGTGGATATTTGCAAAAACAACATAGTTTTATTTTTGTAGTGCATTCTACTGTTTATAGGACAAGAGGGATTTTGTGTTTTGTTTTTGTTTAAATTTTACACAATGTCCCAATTCCATTTGAACTGGGTTTGTAAAGAGACCACCTATATCTTTAAGAATTGCTGAGAACAAACATTGCTTGCCAGCACTGGTTGATGTGTATGAAGGACTGTTTTGACTCCAGTGAAGCATCACACAGTCAAGGAAGATCGCTCTGCTGCATTGGTAGAACAGCTCAAGTATTCACTCAGCTATAGGAGGGGAGACAGCTTCTTCACCCTTCAGAATGTGTGTTTCCTTCTGAGGATTAAATTCCACAAATGAACTGAAATTAGAATGACAGCACTGGGGGGAAATAAGCACTGATACAGCTGTATTCTTAAGAAAAAGAATAAAACATGAATTTAAAGGACATTAAAGTCACCACTTTGACCACCATAGGACTCATTTAGAGCTGTGAGGTTTGAGGTATATTCACTGTGACGTTCTGTGCAATGTTAATGGTGTATTTCAGCGCACTTGCCCTTTAAGAGAGGGGGAGGACATGTAAGGTAAAAGCGCAGATCAGAGCTGGATAAAGAGCTGGAGTGGTATGTGAGAGGACAGACAGGAAGCAGAGGGGGATGTAGATGTTTGCTGATTGCAGAGAGTGCACATAATTGACTTTAGAAAAGATAAAAGAGAACAGGCACAAAGTTAAAGCTTTACTCTGTTAAAAGGACCATAAATTTCATATACCTTCTGTCAGTCCTGCATTAGAGGGCCTCATGTTGTTGTGGCAAATGTTATTTTAACACTGACACAAACAGTGGGAGTTGGGGGGGATTCACTTCATTCACTGATATAAAGATGTCCTCTAGAGGAAAAATATTTATACCCGTATTTCTTCCTTTTGAGCAGCTGAAATTTGGTGCGATAGTCAATGGAGCGCCGCCACCTTGTGGTCATATGTGACAAACACAAGCAGGCAGTGAGCTATTGAATTTTCTGTAGACATCGATCCACTCTACCCTCTATCAGGATCAAATTTACCCTCCCCTGTGACCTAAACCACAACACACATGGATGCTATTAGCTCTGAAATGTGTTCTTGCAGGCATGAATTAAGCATTAAAGGAGGATCAATATTTGTCTCTACGGTTTACTGTTGTTACTCGTTTAAACTGTAATCTATACTCCACCAAAATCCTTTGGAAACTTAATTTTCCCTTTTACTAATTCCACTTGGCATATTATTCTATATTTATTGAAAGCCTGATTAGTCAACTGTACAACAAGGTAAAAATGATAACTTGTATCATCCATTCTTGACATGAGCATCGCAGCTAAACCCTGCAAAAATGTGCCAAATCCCCTCTCCCCCTGATGGTGATGGTTCCTCCGTGAAGCAAGAGGCAGGGACTCTCAGGGAGTTGTCTTCCTGGTACACCCACTTTGGACCTGCCTTTGACTTCACCAGTCCCACAAAGCTTGGTCATATGTTTGAAATTGATAACAGGGCAGACACCAAATAATTCAGCCGCTCTGCAAACCACTGCATCAGCAGCCTGCAGTTCCATTTTTTGGGGCGCTACCCTCGAAGCTTGAGCTCTGTCCCTCATTCCAGGAGTGCACTGTACATACAAATTGTACCATTGTAAAGGTGAGAAATAAGGCTATCCAATGATATGAAGTACTACAAAATACAACAACTGAAGGGGAGAAGTTAGTGACTGAAAAAATGTTTCCAAACTTTTTTTGAAATGTGTATAGGATCTTCATATCCATCATTCCCTGTCTGTTGATGAAATGATGCCCTTTGACCTGAAATTATGTTTTCTTAAATGTATTTTTTGGCATTGTGTGCCTTTATTGATAGGAGAGAGACAGTGGATAGGCTTGTGAAAGGGGGTGAGAGAGAAGGGGATAACACTCGGCAAACTGGTCCCAGGCAGGATTCGAACCATGACCGGCGGACACAAGTACAAGGGGTGCCTAGCTGCTAACCACTTTGCCAGACCAGCACCCCTGAAATTATGTTTTGTCCTGCATTTAATCCATCCATGCATTTCCAATCCTACCATATCATCTCTTTTGGGGTTGCGGGGGCCTTGTCCGATTGACACTGGTTGAAAGTGGGACACACCCTGTACTGGCTGATAATATCACAATATATCACGATATCATAATATTGTGATATATTGCAATATTCTACAGTTAACTAAGAAAAAACTAGAGATGGTGTTTATGTAAATCACACAATATTACTCAAAACTACAACTTTTCCATTTTATTGTTATTGAAATATGTTGTTACATAACTTGAAACACAGAGTGCGTCACGTCACTTAAACTAATGTTGCAAAGAAATTATTCTTGTTTTTCCTTCAATAATGTATTGAAAGCAGCCAAACCTGCAGTGCAGCTCAAACTGCAACTGAACACATGAGGAACAAAGTGCTTTTAGTAACTGACATATCATCAGTGATTAAGAAAGAAATCACATATTTCTCTTGTCACTATCTGAACTGAATAGACTGCATTAAAAAAATGTACACAAGTTCTTATAAGTTGTATTTTATTCCCAACTCTGGGAAAATATGAGTTTTTGTTTTTATAAAAAAATCAATGTTAAGATTTGAAATATCGATATTGTATCAATGGTCAAAATATTGAGATATATATACTGCTTTCACACTTCTAATACCTACATGCCTAAAAACATGCAGTTGCTGCCATGTGATTGGCGGACAAGGTAATTGCATTTAAAGCAGTTGAACAGGTGTACCTGATAAAGTGACCTCTGATTGGGTCACATCTCCTAGCCAGTTAAGTCATTTTCTTTCCCTCATGTTTCCAGTTTGTCATTTCCAGCTTTTATTTTGGTTACTGACCTTTTCTTTCAGATCACTCCTTCCTGCCCGTCCTTACCTGTTGCCCTGCTTCCTAATCATCCTCAAGTGTCTCAACTGTGTTGATTGTCGGAGTGGCTGCACCTGGTGATCCTGGCTGAAGATCCCCTTCCCTCATGTATTAAGTTCACTCACTCTTTGTGTTCTGTGCGAGATCATCTTGTTTCCCTTGTGTACATTACTTTTGAGCATTTTCTATTCAGTCTTCCTAGTGATTTAGACCAGTTTTGTCCCTGTTTTTCGAGTTTGCCTGCCGTCTCTGTACCTTTGCCTGGAATTATTATTGACCTGTGTACCGAACCTTGCTTTTGATGAAACAGACAAAGATAACTGGCTTTAAGTGTCTGCTTTTGGGTCCTTGCTCTGGCACATTGTTGCCGATTGTATGTTGATTGACGTGGTGACATCACACAAAAACTAAAGAGTAAATGCAAATGAATCAAATGGATGATTTTTTAAATTTTTGGGACATTCATTGGATATTTTTTCATCAGATAAACTTCTTGTTTTTGTTGTAAGTGAGCATTTTAGTTTCCACAAGGAAGATTATTCTGTGAAAATAAGAAGGCGTCAGCTTTAATCTCACAGTTTAAGTGTTCATGGAATCATTTACTTCAGAGGACATAAATAAGAGTCTGTTGTTGAAAACCCCTCATGTTGAAACTGAGGCCAGTGACCTTTGACGTCCTCCCCCGCACAGCCCGTGCAGCACGCCAGCACTGTTTTGATTGGCAGTGCTGTTGATCCCTTGGCCTCTGTATGAGCTAAGTCTCCAACATCCACTTACTGCGTGGCCAGATGGCGAGAGTGTGCGACTGAAACGGAGAGGAGAGAGTCCAGGAACTGAATGACCAACATCTCATATGTGAAGCTCCAGAAAAACAAACACTTTTATATTTAAAAAAGGTTTTGAGCATGTACAGGTTTGTTTCTGTTTGTTATCTCATGGAAACCCAATCACAAAGTTACCTTTGCCAAGCTCATAAGACATCAGCTCTCAGTTTAGTGTCACTAAGCTGAGCTCAGTAAGCATTTGATTTTGGTTTACAAGTGAACAGAATTTAATTTCAGTCTTCTATCTTTTTATTTAACTCATACAAGCAGCATAGAGGACAGCATTTGTGGTTTAATGGTTGTTTTTGGACATGCCACAGTCTATGCAAAACAATAAGTTATCTGTTAATAAAGATAATGTAATTTAAAAAGTATGTTTTATCATAAGTTCCACTGTTGTTTGTTTATCATGAGTGAACTGTCTTTTTTAAGCATACAATTAATACATCCTTGATTGTACTATCTTAGGGGCTTGCAGATTGTCTTTCTGGGGCATGTGAATTATGGTTGTTGAGCTCAGTCCATAATTTTTCTGCATAAAGTTTGGAGAAACTCTAATTTAGATATTTTAAGAGGACATTTGTGTTAGGGGGATATATTTTATGAAAAAAAAACATGCATTAGGGCTCTCAGATTTGTTGTTTATGATGTGATTTTGTACATTATTTTAACAATTTATGTAATCTAATATAAAGTAACTTCTTTGTTGAAGTAATCTATCAAATTGACAAATTTCCCCCTCCTTTCCAACTGTTTCACTAAGACATCAGGTGAACCTGCAAAAGGTAAACAAAGTAAAATATAAAGTTAAATTAGTACTAGGGATGTTAATTAGGGTTGCAAAATTCCAGGAATCTTGGAACTTTCCAGGTGAACAAATAGGAATAAACCCGTCATTTACATAACTGAAGGTTGATCTTAATACGTTTTAAGTCTGGACAGGAAAATATATATATTTGCTTTATCATGACCAAAACAACCAAATTTAACGCAGATGTACCTGAGTATATCTTTGCTGTTCCACAATCAAATGCACATAGCATACTTCTAACTGCAGGAGTATTGAGGCCACGCCCCCTACATGAACTGAGCTCCTCCATCACGTGCACAGATGACTCTAGACCCCTGGACTACTAAAGCCAAATTTGAGCCTGTGGGCATGAAGTGAAGTTGATAGTGATTGTTCATTAAATCACTAAAACTTGAAAAAGTTCTATTTAGAAATAAATCTTCTGAAATGTTAAATTGCATTATTTTGCATGAATGTCTGCATATGACAAAACAAAATGTTTATATTTATGCTAGATATGACACACCTTGTTTAAATTAGCCCCAATTTTCAGTAAATTCCCACAAGTCCCAATAAAATTACCCAAAAATGCCATGGAAAGTTTCCAAGAATAATCCAAAATTCAAGGACAAAGTTTGAGGTGAGAATTGACTGTTCTTATGAAAAAAAAAGTTAATTAAAAAAGAATTTAATCAAACTTGCAAAATGTTTGCAAATCTTGTGACTGATTTATTTGTGTCCCCTGTTTGAGCCTTCAGCAGGGGTATATGTACCTACAACAGGGTTTTAGAGTTTAGTTATGTAATATGAATTCACTCCACGTACCTCATTCATGGTTCAGCCTCAACAGGGACATGAGTCATAACTATATTTATATTTGCAAACCAACATCAGGGATTTGGGAGACCTGTGTGCATTTGCCTCACAACTCAAATATATCAATATGGATTGATTTGGTACACATTTGGGAGCTTAATGGACTTTATGTAACCAAAGTAGTTTCCTCTGTGAGTGCGGTTATTGATAAATGTGGCAGCCTGAAATATAAATGAATACAAATAAGAAAATTCTGTTCATCACAGTCTTTATCATCACTGTAAAATTACACAGCAAGGACTCACAAATAAAAAAGTCAGATGTATTAGATTCTGAGTTGTAGACCTGCACCTATCACAACCAGGTGAAAACTGACAAATGCTGCGTCCTCTGGGGACATTCACACTGGCACAGTTCTGGTTCTGGGATTATTTCTTTTCTGGATTAAAAAGCCTTCGTGCTTTCTTGCAAAACAGCCTGCGAAGGTATCAGTTTAAGTGGAAAGGAAGTGGGAGTGGATTATTCCACGTTACTCAGGTAGAAGTAAACAACACACTGTCAAAACAGTGGATCGCAGCGATATTCTTAAAGTGTTTGTTGTTTTCATCCATCAATCAAGCACGCAACATTTCATCTCCTCGCTCGACTACCGTTCGCTCTTCGTCTCCATTTTCCTCCACTTCCTGCTCATTTTGTCAACATAAAATACGACACGCCCACCGATGGTGTCACAAGCTGGAGCCAACTTTTTTTTTTTGGGTTCCAGCCATGTACCAACTTTTCAGGTTTGGAACATATTTTTATTCAGCTCTGAAAGCAAAATTAGGCTCGGGAGCCAGAACTTGAACTGGCATGGAGTCCTGTCGGTGTGAAAGTACTCAGTGTGCTCTGGTTTGGTTCATAACAGTTCACAGAGGGCGCCGCAAAACCTGAAAAAAAATCACCTTCAATGTTATTTTATTAAATCTAGTTATTACTATTAACTCTTAAAATGGAAAAGCCCACATAGATTCAAATGTAAAGCAATATCCAATTTATATTACTACAAATGGTAATACCAAACAAGTCAGACTTTTTGTATTTATCTATAATTTGTCAAGCATGTTAATTGAGTGATATTTTATCTTATACATTAAACATAATGGAAAAAAATGCCCTTTAATCTCTTTTGTAAGCGGCCTATGTAAATCACCGAAGGAGGGAGGCCTCATGTAAATCAGGCAGAGGGCGCCACGTTGGGTAGGGCTGGCTCTGATTGTACATGTAGGGCTGCACTTTTAGATTAGTTTAAGAGTTAGATTTGTTTGACATGTTCCTACTTTGGGCAACAGAAGACAAAGAAGCACTAAAGCAGCGAGTAATAGTGTGTAAAGTTAGTTTCACTGAGGACAATTAACCTGGCACTTCAGATGGACCACTCACTGTATTTCCCTGGTCCATCTGGGAAAGAGCCCAGAGAAAGTGTTTGGGAAGGGCAGAACTTTTTAAAATCATATCCAGCAGGTGATTGGACGATGAACGTAATTAATGATGAATAACAGCCTGTCTCAAAACAACAGAGTGTAAAGAATTTGAATTTCCCGTGAGGGATTAAGCAAAAAATATACTTACTAAAGAGAAGTTTGTCGTAGGGCTGAATGTTGTGGACATAATTTCATATCTTGATATACATGCCCGATATCTTTAAATCGATACGATACAAAACAATATGACTACGGGTTCGGTGAAAACCAAGCAGTGAATCCAAGGGCAATTGTAAAAATGAAATTTGTTGTGACTTCCAAAGCTGTACATGCAGGGTGAGCACGGGGGAAATCTACATCGCTTATATTGTTGCTTTTTCAATATTATTATCTTGAATGTTCACATCTCAAGATAGATACGATAACGATATATCTTTCAGCCCTAGTTTGAAGTGTTGATATTTGTTTTGCAGTCCAGAGCTGATAAAACTGAATGAGGCTGTTAGCATCTATGCTAATCCCTATATGTGCAGTCACTTTTTGCTGTTGACTTACTCATAGCTTGTTCCTTTTCCTTTCTAAAGGACTCTGATTTGATTGGTTGTAGATTGGAGCTTGGCAAGATGGATCCGATTACAGACACTGAATCAGGTGGATCCAGCTACTGTGCAAGGTAAGCAGCACCGTGCACTCTGTGGCAAAGTGCTTCACGTCTGCGGATTTTTGTGCCAAATTGCTGGAAATGCGTTGCGAGTCTATTTTAACCTCTGCCAAAAAGGTTATGTTTTCCGGAGAGTTTGTTTGTCTGTCTGTCTGTCCGTCTGTCTGTCTGTCCGTCCACCTGTGAACCAAATAACTCACATAGTAAAGGATGCATTTTGATTAAATTTTCAGGAAATGTTCAGCGTGGGAAAAGGAAGAACTGATTAGATTTTGGTGTTGATCCGGATCAGCGTCTGGCCGCCATGACGAAAAATGTAATTTCTGTGAATAACGACTGACTTAAAATAGATATCTTTATGAATCCAGTTGCTAATGGTATGTTTTCATGGTCAAGGAATCTAAATATTTTGATGAAATAAAGGTAGGACTAATATTTATGGCTGAGGACTAATATTTATAATCACAATATGGCTGAGGACTGTGGCGCTGGCGGAGGTCTGCGCTCTCCGAGTGCTTTACTAGATTTTTTTTGTGATCATTATCATTTCGTGTTACAAGCTTCCATCTAGAAACCTAGGGTAAATCTTAATTTGAAAAGGATTAGTATTCCCTTTCTCAAACTTTGAGGTTTACACCATGAATTTCCCCTTACCATGTCTTTGAAGGCGTTCTCGATGGCTCCGATCACCAGGCTCTCATGTGAAACTTTCTTTTCTGTGAAGAAGCGTGTAGGTGGAGTGCTGGGTGAGCCCGGAGCCCCTGCAGCACCGCGGAGCGAGGCGGCCCTGGTGAGGGCGCGCTGGGACGTCGGGGTGAGGAGGTGATTGATCGGCTCCTCCCCGAGGCAGGTGGGGGGCTGCAGGTTCGGATTACAGAGGATCTCCATCACCTCCTGAAGGTGCAGGGCGACGTGGTGGTGCAAAAGGCGAGAGGCGACGACGGCTGCACCAGAGCCCGCATGTCCATCAAACAAGGCCCAGTAGTGGAAGGTCAGGTCTTCAGAGCAGTCCTAAAAAAAAGAGAAGAGAACATAAACAGATCTGATTTGTACCTGCAGAGGAATAAAGATGAAGGAAGTTTATATGATGGTAAAATTTACTCTGATGCTAGGAAGGGAACAGAAATCTGCTTATTTTCTACAGGAGGGAAGTCTATTGATTATTGACAGTAAATAAGTCCCAAAGTCAAACAGTCTACAGAAGCTAACACATGCTTAGCGAGTTCTTGTCTATATTTTTGAGATCTGAATATTAGGGATGCAAACTATTGGATATTTGCAGATATTTTAAAACATATTTTGGCCAACTGTTATTGACACCAACACACGATAATAACTTAAGGTAGTTCTTTTTAGATCACACCTACCTCTGTCATGTACAAAATGTATTTTTTGATAGAAATAAAAAGATCAAGCTTCATCTGCCCTTTTAAATGCTTAAACATTGATTTATTATTAGTATTTTAAAAAGCAAACTCGAGACCTACCTTTTTCATATTTTCTGACCCATGTTCACATTTCAACAAATTATTGAATCACATATTTAAGATTTGATTGTTTATCATTATTGCCAATCTTTTGTTGTTATAACAAAATAATTTTGATTGTTTTATCACTTCTGTTTTATTTTGTCACTTTTATCTTCAGTGTTTTCTCATTTTGAAATCATGATGGCATTTCCAAAGTTCCTTGCTCACAAACACAAACAGTTCTGTTAAATCAGCGTCTTTGATTATTTTTTTTTTATTAATTTTGTTTTTATTTATAATTATTATAATTATTACTATTATTATTATTTTACTTAATTTGGATATGTTTTTTTTATTATTATTATTGTTTAAAGGTGCCATGAGGAGAATCTATTACCGGCGACATAAAGACTCTGCTACCCATGAGCATGCACGGCGACTGTCGTAATGCTGCGTTCCAGTAACCTTGGAACTGGGAGTGACATCATCTCCGACTTATCGGCGTTCCAGTTGAAGTCGGAAAAAACATGCCGATCTGCCAGGCTATTGTTAGCTGTTGTTAGCACGCCCTGCATTGTTGTTCACAAATATCACATGAAGAATGTGATTATCACTATGGCAGCATGTTTGAAATATAAATCTAACAATACTTTGTATACAGCTGATCTAGAGCGACACACCCCAGTCAGAAGTGCAAATAAATTGATTATTATAGGGGCTAAATAACTGTTCACACTGGGGGCATCCATCTTCAATTGTCAACTCGGGGGTGGCGAGGTTTCACCGAGCTCCCAGTAGGAAATTCAGACTTCGGGGGACATTCCAGTTGGAGTTTCCTACTCGGAACTTGGAAATTCCTACTTCTGACTACAACTGGAACGCACTAAAAGACGCGACCCAAGCCAAAGTGTGTGCATGCTGTGATGCTAATAAATTAAGCTCGGACCTTCCTCAGAACTCTGCATTGCTTTACAACTTCTTTTTTCAACAACTTACAGGATGCAAAGTGATGAGGTAATGTATCTCTTTCTAGTTACGTAGTGGTAGTTTTTGATGTGTGACAACAAGCAATTTTTGGAAAACTTAGTATCATAGTTTTGTAGCCGGCTATATATCGCTACTTACAGCCCGGTGCTCTAAGACGTGTCTGAATAATATACATTTGCTCTCGGTTTAATTGTCTTGTTCCCGAAGTTGAGTATCCAGGCCATTCCAGCCCTGTCCGACCTGACCGGAAGGCTAAGGAATAGCATTTATAGATAACCTATTTTGATGCTATAAAACACATCTTAAAGTGTGTATTTCTATCAGGCATATATCTAAAAGTGAGACTATTTTACTTAGAAACTCCTCATAGCCTCTTTAAGTTTGTTTTGCTCATATTTTCTCCTATTTCTTCTCTGCTTATGTAAAGCACTTTGTGCTACCCATCATGTTTTAGAGCTTTTGCTCTAAATTTAAAGCTGTGGTCTACGATTTGAAACCGCAGCCTGCCCCTCCTTCCCTCACCTCTCCCCTTCGTGTTCCAAGATCCCGCCCCCAGCTCGTGACGCCTCATAAAGCCCCCTCGGACTGAGCTACGAGCGACTAGCACAATATATCAGCAGCAAACTCAATCCAAAACAGCTCATCTCAACTGAAAGTATCAAACACGACAGACATCTCCATTATAACACACAGCAGTAGCCATTTCAACTGGACCGGCGGCAATGCGGGTCTGGCGCCGCCAGAGCGGAGCCGAGTGTGGGGGAGGATTTATCTTTCTCAGCCTGTCCTCCCCAGCTCAGCTTACAGTGCTAACGATTAGCGGCTAACAGGCTAACCCGCTCCCCTACAAGTTATTAGCCCGTGCAGGCACAAACTAACCACAGTTATTCAGCAGACATCTCCCACTGTAGTAAACAAAGCCATTACCTGATCAACCAGGGGCGAAACGGCCGATGCTGAAGGTCTGACGGCCGGCTGAGGCTATTCGTTAGCCGTTAGCCCGCTAACAGGCCTCAACCCGCGGGCAGAGCTCCGTTGGGCCGAGAGAGGGAGGCGGATTCCCGGGTTCGGCGCTAGGCTTTTCCGGCTCCATGATAGTTCAGTAGCTAACGCTGCTAGCTGCACTGAAGGTAGAGGGGAGGAGGCGGGACCATGGGCAAGACGCTGCGTACTGCGTAGCGAGGGAGACGAGGATTGGATGGACTCATGGACTAACTCACGGACCAATTAATAGTCGCAGGTTCTTAGGTTTGATTGGTCAGGTAGTATGCAGCTTTTCAGCGGATATACTGAATGGATTTTTTTCGTTCTTTTTGGTCTTTATACTGTGGAGATAGGACCATAGGACCATAACAGCCTTATAAACGGTGTTATTAATATGTACAAAGCTTCCAAATCGTAGACCATAGCTTTAAGACTAATATGCAAAAAACTCCACAATCCTGATACAAATGTATAAGTGTAAAATATCATCAGAAAATATTAGCAGGAATTTTCGCATCTACGGATAAGAGATTTAGCCTTTGAAGCATTTCTCTTAAGATTTCTATGTGATGGCGTTAGCAGCTTGCACCCCTATTTAATATTTTCTTTGATTTGAGCTTTGAACAACAAATTAAAATATGTGGATCTTGATCCCTTGTGTCATCATATGAGGGTCTTTTGGCAGTGCCCACTCTCTTTCGGGGCTTTGACGAGAAAAAGTTAAACGCTGTAAAAATTTGTACTGTTTTACTATTGTTGAACCATCTTAGTTTATGGAGTAGTTCTAACCTATAAGAGTGTTAAAAACAAAGCTTTCTGTGGCACATGTACCACTTGTACCAGCTACCATCCATCACTGGATCGAAGTTAGTTTATTGCCACTCATATTTACAAGTGCCAGGGCTTCTAGCAACCTTACTTTCAAAGACCTGAACTAGCCCATAAAACTAGAGAGTTTTTTTTAGTTTGGGAGATGCTAAAACCAAAATTAAGGATTACTTGAAAAATGTATGCATGTTGATTGTAAAACCTGTTTTGTCATCTTTATTTGTTAGTAACTTCTGCTGCTGTCTTGGTCAGGACTCCTTTGTAAAACAGATTTTTTATCTCAATGGGATCACTCCTGGCTAAATAAAGGTTAAATTAATTAGAAAATGAAATAGGGCAGGGCAGAATATGTTCACGTCACTTTGTGAACTTATTAAAGACATTACAATGAAGAAACGTTAAAAACTTCTGTCCTGAAGGCCTAAAATGTGTAGGTGCCATAAAGAGCACTGGTGTTTTTAAGAGGCAGGCGTACAGACATCAGGGCTTCACACTGTGATAAATAAATGAATGAAACCTTGATTTCACTGTTATTTAAATCTGGGGTGTCCAGCAGTAACACTTTGAATAATTGATATATGCAGAGGGTTGAATGCTTCAATCAGAAGGTTTTAATTGAGCCACGTTGAGGTACAAAGTGTCCTGTGATCTGCTTCGGTGAATTGGATTGACTGATCTTTCACCTTTCAGGTGGAAACAACTCTGTTATCTTCTCACCTGCTTGATCCAGTTTATTTAGATTTAGACAGCACAGAAGAATCAATGTAGATATGTTGATGTTATAGATTTGCACACTGCCAATTTTAAAAGCCATAATTGTTACATTTACACATTTCTAAATTTAAAAAACAAAGATGCCTTAAGTGTAACATCAACACTTTGTTTTCTTTTTACTGAATGCAGCTCTTTGCCAGCACATACACTGTTTGAAAAAATTCAGTCCAGGTGGTTTCTACAGCAGGAATCTATGAGGCAAACAAATACAACACTAAAGGCTGAACACTACTCTGATTGGTTCTGTATCGCTGCAGCAGTGAGTCATGAGGTACTTGCATGAGTTTGCTGAAGGCTCCGAGTGGACCTGAGCAAAGTACTGGTGGGCTGAGAGGAAATTGTAGAAGCAGTATTACTTAAAATAGATGCATATCGCCTTTGAAAATGAAATCACAGAGGAGACTCATATTTGGAAAAGCAGAAAACAGAGGGAACATCAAATCAGAGAGACTAAGTAAAACAAGGACACACAAACATTTCTGGGATTAATTCATCTGCCAGCCTGGGAGCACAAATAGAGGGATGAAGCCACCATAATCTTTGAGGAAATGCACAGTGTCAGCTTGGCTCTCCACCCAACAGAAGAAAAAAACGTAACACTATTTCATCATTCAAAATTCGACTTATTGGTGACTTGCTGTTCTTGTGAACAAATGCAAAGTCATCCTTAAGGCCTGAGTAATACCAGTACATCAAAGATTAAATAATATAATTCTATCATTATTGTGTAGTTGTATTGCTCAGAGCTAGGGATTCTTTAGACAGACTGTATAAAGGTTTCTTGAGTTTATATGCCCTTTAATGTGCCTCCTTCTCGTAATAGAGCATTTCTATGCACAAGACAAAGAGTCCACAGCATCATGCCTTCTCCCTCTCACTTTGTTTTCAGCACCAGAAGCAGCCTTACTTATGATTTCCAGACTTTTGTCCTTATGTATTTATTTTTAGCAGTAACTCAAAGTTATTTACAGCTTTGGAATTCAAGGCAGCACATAAAAAGTACAAAAAGATTTGATAAATGAAGTGAAAACCTCATAAATGAGACAATATACATGCTGCCCAGTTTTGAGCATGAAAGAAAAAACACATTGCATTGCATAGCCTTTAAAACCTGAGATATTGATGCAGTTTGTCCTTGCTTTCTTGTTTGACTTTGTTAGAATCATGTTTATATACTTGCCTGTATATGATTGTTAGATGACACCACTAGAGGGCGCTGTGTATAAGTAGCTGTTGTGTTAGAAGTTAACTACAAACATGGCAGCAAGTTTTGAGGGTACAAGCAATGAAATAAACACCAGTAATCATTATCATCATAGAGTTTTTTGTTTGAAACCGATGAACAGTTGGCAAACCTTCATCGTCTGCACTCCACATGTACAATATTTTCCTCTGTGCACCATCTTTGAGTATGGATGCACTGAGTTACCATGTCAACTGACAACTTGCAAGAAAAGCACCAGAAAAGGAGAGGGTGAACTCTTGAATCCTTCACCGTTCAGTGTTCCATAAATTATTGGAACAAGAAATACTTTGTGTTCATAACAAAAGTCACCAAGTCACCAATGTACACTGTCACCAGTTGAACTAATACACCAAACTTATCTCCTTGTTTCCTGACTTCTAATGGAGAATTTATCCATCAGCAGCTGGATGAACTGTCATATTTGTATCCTTGTAGGCTGACACATGTTGGAGATTGCTGTCTTGATTTATTAGTTTGTCTTTAAAACTTTAAGTTACTGTTGTTTCTGCTGCTGTCTTGACTGTCGTAGCTACTTTTCCTCTGCACTTATCCTACTGGTGTCATATGGACTACAGTGCTTGTGCCCCATTCTGGACGACGTACACAGTCAATGTGCAGGGAGCATGCATAGTTTACAGTGAGCATCTCCTGATTAAAATTAAGTTTGTTTATAGTTATGTTAGTTTATTCATAAAAGTCAAAGAAAGCAATCAATGTAAAAATGAGACCTCAAATCTCAAATGAAAAGGAGCAGAAAAATAAATCTTGTGTAATGTGTTCCTCTTTTATAAGACACAAATTGACAAATAAATGTATAATAATAAAAGTATACAATAGAACACAGGACTTCACAGCATCTTTAATCCTGCTTTGAGTCCAAACACCCAAGGTTGATTGTGGTGTCAAGAAAATTAATTTAACTTTCTTTTAGTCTAAAAAAGGACCAAAAATTAATATATTATGAGCACATCAGTACAGCTAAGATCCAAATAGCAATGAAAAAAAAACTCAAGGCAGTATCTGCAAGGTCATGTCAATGCAAAATCCTGGGAAAAAAAAACATCAACTCATCTATAATTCAAATCAACAATAATTCTCTAAAGACTGTTTGACTTTAGTCAGATCATGATCAAACTTTTAAGTCCTCTTTCTAACAGGATTCACTTTTTGTGCCATTAATGTGTTCCAGTGAATCAGTGTGCCTTTGCCTGCTTGTATAAGAAGCTGTCAAGAGCTGTTGAAGTCCCCTGTGAAGTGTAAAGGACACAGAGTGTACGCCCCAGTAAACTGCTGATGGGACAGGAAGAGGAGACTGTGAGTCCTAACAACCACCCACCCTTTAAGAGCACAACCTGGATTTATGTGGAGACTAAAACACTTCAGAGCTGTTCAGCTTTAAAACCTTAAGATCAAATATTTAACTGCATTTTACTTTGTTACAACACCCAGAAATCCTTCTATTAGCAACAATGCAGTAATGTGGAAGATTAAACAAAATCTATTCATGGAAACAGAAAATTTATCTTGACCCACCTGGAAGTCTCTGATGTTCAAACCGTCTCCATTAGGCAGAGAAGACCTCCTGCGGGCCGTGGGGGTCCGGTTGGGTGTGGAGTTTCCTATCGGTCTCCTTTTGACCACCAGCACCTCACAGCAGGCCTGGTCCTCATTTAAAGTGCTTTTTCCTGCATTTATCACCCTGAAGAAAGAAAAAAACAAGAGACAAAAGCATTTAACCTGTTCTAATGTTTGACAAAGCAGCTAAAAATAGAAAAAAATTAAAAACACAAACTGTTGTGAAAAAAAGGTCCAAAAATGTGCAGCAGAAGGTCTTGGCGAAGGCTGACACTGTATTGGGAGCCCGAGGGTTGCTGATTTAAGTCCCAAAACATACTTAACATTGATTTGGAATTAGTTGTTAGGCCAGAAATAAGTTTGCTGTTTAACTACACAAATCCATGATGGCCCCCACCAGTTGGTTCAGCATGTTGGTTGTGCATATTGGCAATTAACTAGACACAATATGCAGCATAAACATGACAAGCAGGATCAGCATAGAGCAGTGGTGTCCAAACTATGACCCGGGATCCAACTGCAACCTTGAGCAACTTTTAGTTGACTCAAGCAAATTTTTGGACTGAAGTGATAATTTGTCCTCAAAAGAGCATGACGCTCGTACTTTACTGATTATGACAAATAGATTACACTTCCACCAGGTCTGGTAGTTTGCTCTTGTTTTGTGTGTGAATGTGGGGTTAAGCTGTAATTGTCTCTCACCTGCTTAGAGTGAGAGATAAGTTTTCTGAAAACCTTAACACCTGAGGTCGCTTGCCTCTAAAAGCTGCTAACAAAAACTTGTGATAAAGGAAAAGTTCTCTTGATACAAACTAGAGTGTTTTTGACAGTTAATTTTATGTCTGCTGATACTGAAACCATGCCAATATCCTCCATCCCCGATAAACTGTGGACTATTGAAGCCACAAGTTTGAGCCCATGGACATAAAGTGAAACCTTAATGTTCTATAAAATAATCAAAACCTGATGAAGTTCTACTTACAAATAAATCTGTTGAAATGAAATGTTTAAATTTCAATTATTCTGTAAGGATGTTTGCCTATCTATCTATCTATCTATCTATCTATCTATCTATCTATCTATCTATCTATCTATCTATCTATCTATCTATCTATCTATCTATCTATCTATCTATCTATCTATCTATATATATATATATATATATTTATACATATATATATACATACATATATTTATGTGTGTGTGTGTTTGGATATGACACAGTGTGTTTAAATTACCCCTTATTTCCAGTAAATTCCTATAATTCCCCGAATTCCAATGTCAAGTTTCCAACTTGGAAATTTCCTAGATTCCCCAGCTTAACTTCTCATAGAAATCCAGAAAATTTCTGGAAATTCACCAGAATTGTTCTACCCCTTTGCAACTCTTAGTGTGGTCACTTAGACACTTAGGTTTTCCATCCCTGATTCAACTCATGTGTGATAAGGAGAAGCAGAACCATCAGTTGAGTGGACAAGTGGATTTGTCTGTTTACAACCCAAGGATGAAGCACAGAGTATTTATTACAGTTCACTGTATTGGTAACCACAGAGAACATTAAAAAAGGCTCTCAGCATTGTGGATGATGGTGATCAGGGACACCTCCTTGCCCTTTGTTTACACTGTTGCCCTCTCCTCTGTTCACCAAAAACAGAGGATACAGTGTTTATTTTCAACACTGTATCAGAGCTGACATAGTATTTTGTTGCCTAACTAACAAAGGCATTTATTTCAATTTCTAACTGATTGTGTATTTTTAAAGAAATGTGCTGATAATGATTGACTTCTTGTTCGACTGACATCCCTAAACTGGGATCAAAACACAGACTGAGGCCTGAAGGATATGAACCTAGAACTATTTTGAACCTCTCGTCTGTCATCTTTGCTCACATCAGTTCAGTCACCCTCCATATTCAGCAGCAGCTCCGTCTTTTATTTGACCTTTCAGACTCTGATTCTCTGCCTTCATCTCTGTGACTACTTTAGTGTAATATATGAAAACTGAAACAGAGCTGCAGATTAAATAAGTCTTAATATCTTTCTTAACATTCATGTAGCAGAGACCTTTAACCCACATGACGCCCTCAGCACTCTAATGCCTGGAAGATTTTCTCTTAACACTTTCTTTGCATGTCAGAGCGAGGAAATACAGAGTAAGATAATCAGGTACACAATCTTTAAATCCACATTTCAATTTGAGACCCGGGCTTGTAGGGCAAAGGGCAGGGAGACACATAAGTACCGTATTACACAACGTTACTCAGCACCTGGCAGATGGTGCACTGCTGCTGAGAGCGGCTGTAGTGGGAGACAAACAGACGCTGCTCTTCAGTGCTAAACATCCTCCATTTAGAAGCACTGGAGGAGATGATGGGTCAACAGTGTGCCTAATAAACTCAGGATGAGCGAAGCATGGAGTTTAAGGATTAACTTGTGTGTCCGAACAAACAATGAAGTCAGATAATAATGTTTGTACTCATTTGTTTATGTTGATTAAACATTGACGCCAGGCCTTCAACTAAAAAAGAAGACAGGCTACAGTGCCACACTGACCACATTAATCTCTCTGAATTGAGAGCAGGGGTTTTCAAAGTGTGTTACGACCTGACTTGACTAACGGAAAATTAATAAATCAATAAAATAACTAAGAGTTTTTTTAATGTAAAGAAAAGGAGGTTAAACATACAAACTAGAAAGCACTTAGAGAGCACAAACCTCCACTTATTGCTGTTACATCTATCCATTTACTCACTAGGCAGTGAGAATCCTGTGAGCAATGCCCGTGTTTTTAAACTGTTACTGTCCCTAAAACTGTCACACTTTACCGTGAATTTGTTTGATTTTTTGCAAAATATGTTGTTTGGTATTTATTGCCTAAAACTTTTTTCCTTGAAATTGTATTTAGGAGTGTCATGATCCGATATTTATATTGGATACTGGTCCAATATCAACAAAAAATACAACAAAATATCTGATTTTATCAGCCTGCATCTAAAATCTCAGATACAAGCAGACAATTCTAATTTATTATTTACTTATTGAATTCAGTTGTAGAATATGCTTATTTTTATGTTAAACACAGTGGTTATTTTGCAATTTAAAAATAAATGTTTTTTGTTTTAATTGGGGTTCTTGAGGTTATTTTTCAGGGTCTTCTGGTATGTTTTTTATTTATTTTATATAATTGTAGCATATTCTTATGTTTAAGGTTAAAATATATTGAACCCATTGTTAATAACAGATAGGTAATTTCCTCTTATACTTACTATTGCTGACTACTGATCTCTGTTTGAGTAATCTCACCTGATCAAGCCTTTTCTTACAGTCCATACTACAAAATAAGTAATAAAAGTATCTATGATTCCTGTTGATGTTGCATTGGATCGATATTGTACCAGCCAATACTCAAGGCTGCAATATTGGTATCGTATCAGAGGTGAAAAAGTTGTATCAGGACACCCCTAATTGTATTTGTTATGATGTGTGATGCTGACATCTTGGCTAGGTTGCCCTTGTAAATCAGATCCTGATCTCAATGGGAATTATCTAGTTTAATTAAGGGTTAAATAAATTAATAAAAAATAAGCAATTGCTCCATGATAAAGTAACTATCATAATATGATTCTTTTTTTTAAGTTATTTTTTGGGGCTTTCATGGCCTTTATTGTATAGGACAGCTGGAGTTTTGACAGGAAAGTGGGTGAAGAGAGGGGGATGACATGCAGCAAAGGGCTGAGGCCGGGATTCGAACCAGCAGCCGCTGCTGGGGGTTGGCAGCCCCCGTACATCGGGCGAATGCTCTACCAACTGAGCTAATGTCCGCCCCACCATAATATGATTCTTTGACCCAGAAAACCTAAACCTAGAACTCTGAAATAGTGTTGAAATCATTATTAGTTAGACAGTTACTGAGCAAAAATGATCATCTACTCAAGGCAGTTATCTGGATCATCACCAAAATCAAATCATGATTGAATCGAGGGAAAACTATCCTTCATCTGTACCACTTGCGCCTTTCAGGGTCATGGGTGTACCCCCCTATCCCCTGACATTGGGTGAGAGGTGGGGTACACCCCAAACCAGCCAATCACAGAGCCACATAGAGAGACAGACAATCATTCACGCTCATACCGAAGAGCAAATTAAAATCACCAATTAACCTAATGAGTATCCATGGGAGGAAGCCAGAGTGCCTGAAGGGAACCCAGGCATGCATGGTGAGAACATGCAAACTCCACACAGAAAGGCCCCGACCATTACAGTAGCCTTCTTGTGGTGAGGCATGTGCACTACCTGCTGCATCACCGTGCCTCCAACAGATCATGTATCCCCTCATCATTTCAACATTACACTAAACTTGGAAGCAAACAAACTACCTACAACTAGGTAGGGCTGGGCAATTAATCGAAAAATAATCAATATTGAAATTTAGACTCTCTAATCAAAGTAATTCTATTCATGTTGATTATTTTTATTACTTTTCCTGTGTAAGTCACGAGACCGCGCCCCCTTCATTCAGTCTGCGCTCACTTTTGCCAAGAGCGAAGGACTCGCTGCCAACGTGGAGGAGACAAGCGCCAATCTATCAGAGGACCTTGTAGCCAAGAAAAATAGCATCTCCATTGTTTGGGCACATTTTGGATTCTGTGCAGAGGACATCGAGCAGGAAGAAGTTCCGTGTAAATACCACAGGTAGAGCATTTGGATGACCATCAGTATCATCACTAATTTGCTCCCTCATAATATGAAATAATTGTTTATTAATCGTAATCGAGGTAAGAGCTTCAATTAATCGTGATACTGAGATTAGGTAATATCGCCCAGCCCTATGGACTACGCACCATGGCCTGCTGTGTGTGTTTTTGTCTCTGCTCCCAATGTTTACTGATTAGAAAATACACTTATTTTGGGGCAGCTCTAGTTCTTGATTCAAATTAGCAAATCAGCGTCAAGGTAGGCGGGTAAGAGAGCCGCAATGTGGTGCGGCTAGTTAAATGGCAATAGGGCATCTTCTTTAAGGCCCCAAAGTCCCTGATGATGAGTAACGATGAACAGCATCAGGTCCAAGCCTTTTTTTTTTTTTTTTTAAAAAACCTGTTTCATAGTAAAAATATAAATTTCTGTTTGAGTTGTGGTTTTGTTTTTTTGTTTTGTATCCATATATAATAAATATGTGGAGAGTAGCTTAATTTGAAAGTTAGGACAGGCATAAATAAATAAAAGCATTATGCTACTGCCTGTGTTTTTTCAGTCACTTCTGTTGCAAAAAGTGTTTTGTGTTGTTAACATTTGTTACATTAATTATGATTCTGCTTATGATTCTGGTATTGGGATAATCATTTGTCATGTTTTTATATAAAACATTTCATTAACATATCTCAACTACTGCCCTTCCACTGAAAAGCATTGAGTCATTTTTTCTTGTCCATCTCATCCAGCCCTAACTATGTGTTTTTTAATTACTCAGACAGAGGTAAAATAATTACATTCAAAAGTCTTCAAATGAATAAAAGTGTTAAAGTCTGTACAAATCTCCCAGAAACTGAAAAAACTCATCCTCTTTCTGACTGCATAGATCATTAGTTAAACTCTTAAAGCCTTGCCTGAAGAGAGAGCCTTCTAAAATAAAAGGGACATTAACGGTCCAAATATTGATGTAAGAGTCAGACTTAATCACTTCCCTGTGGAGTATCTTATGAAATGAATCCTAATTGGACATGAGGATGAGCACACAGAGCAGGGACCCTCTGTCCCCCGCTAAGAAAACCCTGCTGGTAATGAAATAAGAAGGATATAATCTGAGCAGACCGTCACTGTTCTTAATTGGGGTCTTACACAATGGACTTTTACCATTTCCCCATCATAAAAACTACAAATAAAACACTCCCTGTGGTGTGTCCATTAGACAGGCATGAAGAGAACACCACTCACCATCTTACTGGAGTATTGTCTAAAAATAGTCTTTAACCTTTACAAGTAAAAAAAAACAAGGTGTAAAATGTGGCACACGGAGAATTAATCAACACTTGATAAACAAAAACTGAAATTTCAAGCTTTATTTATTTAACCAGAAAAACCTCAAACCCCATCCATACTTACAAAATACCCTGATATTAGACCGACTTTACTGAGTTTTTTACGGACTTTAACTGGGCAATTACCTCCTGCATCCTTGGTATTTTATCCATGTGAAGTCTGCTAACAATGCTTATATTCAAACCTTTATTTAAGGTCACATACTGTCACTGTTGGGCACAAGCATTCTATTCACATTTTCTAATGTTTCCTTTTTTTAGAGCAGTGCTATAGCAGTACTATTGTTTGAAAACAATAGTAGCTTTTGAAGTGGAAGCAATATCTGTGTTTTTTTCATCAAAAATTGACTCAATATTTCTTTAAAAGAGGAGGACAGAACATCATTTGAAGCTTGTCTTACCAGAAATCATGTTTTTGCACCTGACCAAGATCACTTTTGGGAAACTGGGAGAGAACGTAGAAATCCTCCATGGACATGCGGGTTAGTCCATGGTCATCATGGTTAATCACTGATACTTGGCAAAATGTGCTCACCTTAGAAATTTATCAGGAAACCTTAGTAGGGATTGTCTTTGACGAGGTTCATGTCACATATAAGTGTTAAATAATGTGTGGTACAATTCAGTGTGAAGTCTAAGGTAGTTTAAGCTAATGGCTAACTGTTGTTAGATGCTAGGTATAGTGGCAACATATGCTAAGTCATATGTAGTGGTGTTGCTTGATATGGATTGACCAATGATAAGTGTGACAAGCTGAATGATTGTTCAATCACAAGCTGCAGTTTTGTTTGAAGGTTCTGCCTCTGAAAACATTTTTAAAGTCTCTTTCCCAGATGGATTAGTGAAACATTTCTGTGGCAGATAAATGGAACTGTCCATCTGGCGTGTCAGGTAGGCTATGATAATGAACTCTGCCCTGACTGGTTGCCTGAATGACACCTAATTGGGGAAGCTATGGGCTACTAAGTGACTTTCCAGATAGTCATGGCATCAGCCTGTGATGAGCAGATAACACACATGTAGGTGTAGGCTGTATAGCTATGGCATCATAAACCCCAGGGAGGAAAAACAGAGGGACCTTTTCTTTAAAGAGGCAGAGCACATTTCTCTGTGAACAGATTCAGTAGCAGATGTCCTTTCCTTCTGCTCAACAACAGATGTGTTAGTTGTAGCCACAGTTTCCTGTTCTTGGCTGACAGGACCGGTACCTTGTGTGGTCTCTCGCTGCTGTAACCCCTCTGCTCAAAGATCTTTTATGTTGTGCAAATCAATTGCATGTCTGCCCCCTCTTCCCCTAACTTCCTTCAAAGAAAAAGTCCACAAAGTTAACGCAGCATCATGCGTGTCTCAGAGCAGAGCGCTGCAGCGACTGACGTTCATCTGACCCCTGAACATCACATGATTGACAACAGGAGAGCTTTTGAGGTCTCTCATCTCAGACACGAGAGGAGAAATCATCCAAAGCCCGAGGCACGAGCTGAGTCTGAGAGCAGGCCTGTCGTATTCACTTACTCTGTTACACGTCTTCACTTTGGGACAATGGTGTGACCTTAATTACCCTGCCAGAACTCAAATCTACTGTTCACCTCCTCCAGGAAAGAGTTTTATTACCAGTTATACTCTGAAGGTGCAGTCGACACCAGCAGATCATTCTCAACGTATTTTATTACAGTTAAAGAATTTCCTGGCATGGGTTTGGACATACAGTGTAAAATCAGATTATCGCTTGTGCTTAGGAGTTATTGCCTTTTTAAACATATAACTCACAAACAAAGAAGGTTCCCAGTTATCAAAAGTAACGATCAGATCTATGGCTCCATTTTTGACTGCTTGCTTTTCATCAAATCTTTTTGACCCTAAGTATTTAACAGTTTCAACAAAAATACTTAACGCTGCACATTTGCTAAAGGTTGGATTTAACTCAAAGCACAGAGAGGCTCATTGTCTGTGCCTCAGAGGGACGTGTTGTGTTTATGAAGCAGAAAATAAACACAAGAACATGTGAGGCATCATGTGATGTAAAGATCACCGGCCTGGTGGGATTTATATGTGGAACGTGAAGTTAATGTGCATCTCCTCTACAGCGGTGTGACATGAACTTCAGTTATCTTCCTTCTTTTCACCTGTTTCAAGACCAATGAGGTTGTAAAATTTTTTAACACTTTAGTTTCCTCCATGTGACATAAAAACCCTTTTAACCCTAAATAGTTCAAAATGTATAACAATTATGAGAGAGAAAAAACAGGAAATTATTTGTGCGATTGGCCAATACTGATCATGTTTCATGTTTTTTTAACAATTGATCCAAGGGCTTGCTCAGCAAAGCAAAACAAAAATACCCTGTAGTAATGGGATCCTATAGTAAGGACATCTAAATTACACAATAAAAAGACTAATTTATCACCTATGTTTATTATTATGAATAAATAAAACTATTGACAGACAGACTACACGTATTAATTCATTCAAACAGACAACACAGTGCAAATAGTTCTGTAAATAAAAGGCAAAACCCTTAAATAAATTATCTTACTTCCATAACGTAACTGATGTACTTGCGTCACAATGCTAAGAAAACAAATTTCATCCCCACTCTTCGAAGTTCAGTTAAAAATCTAACTCTTTAATTCAAATTAAAACACATCATGTTCTCTGCTTCTTCAAAAATTCATTTTACCAAGCTAACAATCAGCTATGCTGACAAATAGGCTCATGGAAATGTAGTGTATGAGGAGAAAGCCAGCTGTCACATAGCCCTGTCTTGTTTTTTATTTTGCCATTGGCTTGTAGAGCCCAAAGTGCTTCCAAATGGAGTTATCCAATGGAGTTGTCCACTCAGATTGGCTTTGCCTGTCTTCCATTTTCTTGAGGTGTACTTCCTGTTGCTGAATTTGAGATGGATGGGTGGTCTGGTTGCACTGGGAGCGCCCTCTATTGGATCGGAAGGTTTGCTGCTCCGCTGCAATAATGCATATTTTTCTGAAATGTATGTTTACAATTCAAGTACAGATGTCACTCCCATGCCTGAATGGAATATTGTGCATAAGGTAACAGCTAATGACAGTCAGTGAATACAATCAATCAAGTGCACTGATCAATTCATTCAAATGCACACACTAACCTAGGTGCCTCCTTCAAAAATGGAGGAAGCAGATGTCAGGGACAATGTGAAACCATGGTTGCAAGAAACAGCAGCACAGTGAGAGATTGTGCACAATTAACTGTAATAATTCCATGGCTTTATGATCATCTTATCTGACATACTGACCATTGTTCCTGACAAAACGCTTCAACACTGATGTTTGTAATCATAATTTACACCTATTCTTAGTCTAATTACCCCTCCTGACAGAATTCTCCCACAATTAAAACATTTATCCCCTATGTAATCATGGAAGCAGATCACAGTTTGTTCAAAAAGTCAATTTTCCTACCTGAAATAAAGAATCTTCTCTGAATCAGTAGGTGTGCCAATTGTCTTCATGAAATTGGTATGAAACATCAAATTAACATCTAAAAACTAACATCTATTCACCACACATTGATTTGCCAGTGGCTGACGCTTGTAAAAGGGGCTGATATTGACCGATACCAATGTTAAACTGGTGCAAATGTGCATCCCTACATCTCAGGATTACATTTTGCCTTGTGCAAAATTTCAAAATGAACTTGACCCCCTCACTTCTTCAGTCCATACACTACTGAACCTAAAGGCTCATTAGATCATATAACACAGTGACTTTTACTCTGAAGTGCCTTTTTTGCATTTAAGATGCCTATATGTTGGAATAAACCACCCTTCTTTCACATTCACCCCCTCTCTTGGCTGATCCAAGTCTTTCTTTAAAATGTACTTTTTTAGGTCAGTGGTTGAATACCTTGCCTTGAATAGGCAGTATTTTTTCCCTTTCAAAACCTCTGCTTGGTCTTTTACTTTTCAGATTTGTGATGGTTCCATGGTTTGAGTCTTTTTATAGTCTACAGCCTTTATTCAGCTTCTGCTATTTTAAGCATGCTTCATGAATACAGATGACTTGACAGCTAATAAAACGGGTATTCCCTTTATTTGAAATCTTATTTTTTGGTCATAGGAACCCCAGTCTGGAGGTTTTATCTGAATGGAAATTAAAACCATATAACTTGGTATAATCTAATTTCTGATACTATTTTAATTTGATTAATCAAATCTCAAGATCTGATCCAACCTGACTGCTGTAATCCGGTCTAAGTACTCAAGAAAAACTGAGCTGAGGCTTAAATATTAAAGCTGAAAATACACTCTGATCATGAGCCAAAGTCTGGACAGGTCCTCTCACAGCTGCACCTCCTTCAAACCGCAGATCGAACACACATAGTGCTCTGATGGTGCTATTGTTTATCTCAAAGAAACACATATTGATTAAGTATTGATCAGACTGCTGCTTAGATTACAGGGTGTGTTTCAGAGTAGTGGAAAGAGCAACAGTGTGAATGAATGAGTGGGTGGGAAAGCTTTGTCCCAACTTATTTACCCTCACAATGCCAATGGCCTTCTCTTCCAACAAGCAAGTTTAGGCAGGTGGAGGGTGAGATCTTTTATGTGGTTTTGACACACCTTAGTGCTTTGTGAAGAATGATCCTGGCATCATTTTAATTTATTTTACTGTTTTTATTATCATTACTGGGTTCTTAATATAAAGTGCATGAGAGATTATTTTGTACCCCTGTACAGCACTTTGGTCAACCGAGGTTGTTTTTAAACGTGCTCTATAAATAAACTTTGACTTGACTTGACTTGACATAGTAGCTGAAACATGGATGTTCCTACTGAATATGGATACAAACCCCAAATCCAGTGATGTTGGGACATTGTGTAGATTGTAAATTAATACAGAATAAAATGATTTGCTAATTATTTTGACTTATATTCAACTGAATACATAAGACATAAGACAAGATATTTAATGATCAAACTTAAAAAAGTTGTTTTTGTTTCCCAAAAACACTTACTCGTTTGAATCTGCTGCTGGCAGCATGTTCCAAAAAAGCTGGGACTGGGGCGTTCTAACCACAGAGTTTCATCTGCTAACAATGCTCAGTAGAGTTTGGGGAACTTTCCCAGTCTTGCTTGATGTACAAGTTAGTTGCTCAACAGCCCAGGGTTTTCTTTGTTGCATTTTTTGCTAGTGTGCCATACATTTTAAATGGTAGACAAGTCTTGACTGCAGGCAGGCCAGTCTAGTACCTGCACTCTTTTACTATGAAGTCACTCAGTTAAAATGTGCAGAATGTGTCTTGGTATTTGCTTTGCCCAAATAAGCAGAATAAACCCTGAAAAAATGCTCAAATGGCAGGATATGTTGGCCAAAAAGCTGTATGTACCTCTCAGCATTAGTGGTACCTTTACAGATGTGAAAGTTACCCATGCCATGGGCACAAACGCATCCCAGTACCATCACGGTTGCTAACTTTTGAGCTTCAATCTGAGGACAATTTGGATGTTCCTTTTTTCTTTAGCCTGAAGGACATGATGTCAATGATTTCAAAAACAGTCCGAAAGACTTTTCCACTTTTCCTCAGAGACAGTGCTTCTGGGTGTTGTTACTATTTGGGATTTCTCTGGATTTGATGATTCTCTGATAATACTTTGGACTGCAGATGAAATCAAGATATCTTCAGATTGTTGAATCTTTTGCTCACACACTTCATCACAAAGTTGTTAATGTCATTCCATTCTTGCTTGCCTTTCAGGGACGCTCCTTTTATACCCTAGCATGACATTTGCCAATTTCCAATTTACCTGTTGAACTGTTGAATGTCTCAAACAGGTGTTCATTAACATTCCTCATTTGTTGGCTGTGTCCCAGCTTTTTGGGAACATGTTTCAGGCATCAAATTCAAAACGAGTGAATATTTGCAAAAAAAAAAGTGTTGAAGTTATGAGTTTGAACATAAAATATCGTGTCTTTATTGTGGATTTAATTGAATGTAGGTTTATTCTGCTTTGTTTACAATTGACACAACTTCCCAACTTCATTAGAATTGGGTTTGTACCTTGAATATTTAAACACTAAGATCACAGTTATTGCTTATACACTGAATTAAGTTTGTGTTCACAAATTTAGGTCCACACTGGTTTTGACATTAGAGAGGACAAAAGAAGAAATATCTCATTGTTCATGTTGCCTGGTAAACTCAACCCACACATCTTTACTAAACAAAGTAAAAAAGAACAAAACACAGATTTGCTGTGTGGAATTGTCTTGTCTTGTCAGTTGTTTAGCATTTTTGATCCAGGTTACAGCAAAGTCAATCCATCCAAAGTTGCTGTGCTGTGACCTGTGCCCTGATAGACTGAGCATCAAACGTCAGAGCTAGCGTGTCTGCAGGATGAGAGGAGAACCAACGGGAGAGAGAAGCAGCAGTAAATCTAGCCTGTCTGCAAAAGTGACGCCTCAAAGTGTGCTGGAGAAGAAAACGGTGACCCAAGTTTGAATGAGCAATTCTCAGTGATCCATTCAGATGATCATGCTCAGTGGACCTGATATGCAGCGCTCACACTCAAAGAATCCACCTCGTAAAGCAGAACTGATCCTCCCGCCTCCACAGGGAGCAGCACAATAACCCAGAATAACCCCAAAGAGCCAAGAAGGGCCTCACAGACAGTGGGGCAGGCGGGCAGGCAGGGGGATGGAGGGGGAAAAACAAAGAGAAGGAGGCACGTGCTTCTCATCCTGTGTGATCCTGAACTTTGATTTGACATTCCAGGTCTGTCAATACTGCCTGACTGACATGACTGAATACTTTCCCATGATTAGAAATGTGAAACTATCTCAGTGATGGAATTCCAGCCCTACCACCTCTCCAAAGGGAAACAACCAGCTCAAAGTTTTGTTCTGTTTTCCTTATATTCATGCACATGAACCACCAAAGGAATGGATACAAACAAAACTTAATATTTTTCACACCTACAGCTCGGTTTCTTTGTTCTGATTCAGCTGCAAAAAATGCAACAAATTTGCATTTGTCCTTTGGCTTGTTCAGAGTCCAAAAATGGCATGCATTAATATGGATATTTTTGACTCAAAGGCCTGAAAACAAAGTTCAGGGGATTTTACTGCAGTTTTTAAGAGGAAGACAGAGCAGCAGACAAGTGGGTGGGTGATTTGTTGACATCCTGAAGGTGAGTGTGGTGTTAAACTACAGGTAGCATGCCAGTGTCATCAATCCTGATCAGCAGTAGGGATGTAACAGTATGAAAAATTCCCATCACGTTTATTGTGATCAAAAGTAGGTACCAAGTAGGTTTTTACACTTACAAGGAATTTGTTGTAGTGTTCTTGGTGCAAGTACAAACAGAAAAATAAGTAAAAATATAAGAAAAATAATAGAAAATTGTCAAGGTATAAGTAAAACAGTCAAAGTATAAAAAATGTTCAAAAAGTACACACACTGAAAATCACTTATTGTTTTATTTTGTTTAAAAATGAATGATCTGAACCAGAATGATCTAAAAATAAGAATGATCTGCAGTGTTGCTCCGTTCTGATGCTGCTGTGGGGCTGTTTTGGGTGGAAGTGCTGTTGGTGCTTTGTGGTTCTTCCCTGCCTCCTGGAGACTTTTTTCTGCATTTTCTGCAGATGGGGTGATCATCTTTAATAAGATTCCCCCCGCTGCTTTGGATTTCAGAGGCCTAACATTGCAAACTGTGCATGTGTGCCTGTGTCTGAGGGACCGCTGCTGCTTTGATGAGTGGCAGATACATAGTTCTGTTTTTTCCAGGAAATGAGCAGCATCACAGTTATTGATGAAGTCATGTAATCAAACAAGGAAATTTTACTTCAGTTTATCATTTTATTGGTAACCATTACATTCCTTATCAGAAGTCGTGTATTTCTAACTGACATCTGCCAATAATAATCAGGGAACCTCTTCATGCAGGTTAAATCAAGAGGCTATAAGTACAATGATTTGTCTAACACTGTGTTAATAAGTTACCAATAAGCCTCGGTAACATAAGCCTCTTCCAGTGCTGCTTGTTTTCATGTAATAACCAAAGCTTTAGATTCTCTTTGTTTTATAAAGGATATCTGACTTTATTGGTTAATGATCCCTTTAGCACTCTGCAGGAGATCTCCATGGACAACATTTCATATGTGCTCATGTTTTCTCCGCGCACAGAGTGAGTTTTCACTACAACGTTGCCTGCTGGTTGGCCAGCTGTTGACAAATCTCACTTTGGCACGGTCCACGCTGATGCTGGGCCAAGCTACCACATATGTGAACACAAACTCACGGCTACACACTCTAAATCCCTGCAGCAGCTTTACTCCAATGTTCTGACATCGTCAGTAAAGTAAATATGTCACTTCCCAATGTGTGCCCTACATTTTCCTTGATGCCCCTCTATTTTTACTAAACTAGAGACCCCGTGAAATAAGAAATACATATTTCTGAGTAAAATAAAGACCATTTTTGAAAATAATGTTCATGAATAAATCAATACAAGGGGCTGAGGCATATAGTCTTGTGCAAAATACCTTAAAATACAGTATCCCTGTTTTATCACTGTTCTAATTAAATTATATTGCAAAATTATCGGAGCCTCACACCACCTCTAAAACCCTCTGGCACCCCACTTGGGGAGGGGGGGGGGCAGGACCCTAGATTAGGAACCAAGGGTTTAGAGTAGGGATGGGAATTGATAAGATTTTATCAATACCAATGCTGTTGACGATCCTGCTAATGGATCCAATTCTTTAACGATTCCCTTATCGATTCCAGCAGATTTTGCATGTGGGCCAGTGGTCTCATTTTCAGTGTCAACAATGCCAAACATACATCACAGTATAGATAACTGCTTCTGCAAGTTGCTGGTATTTCCACTCACTTAAGGTTGTGCAGTAGGTGTAATTAAAATTAAGCCACAATTCTGACGCTTCTGAACCCTGTCAATTGAATGGAATTGATCAGGGAATTGATTAGCAAAAAAATTAATGATATCAATTCTTTGATGAAGCTGTTAACGATTTTCAACTGGAATTGGTTTTCGATTCCCATCCCTAGTTTAGAGCATATATGTGAGGGTAATAGTTTCACAGAAGCCTATTATGGTCTTTTCTTTTCCATCTAGAGATTAAAAATCCTTCATGGGAGATTAGCATGAAAAGGGGAGAAGGGGCATGTGAAAAAAAAATCCTGCTGGGCTAGGGATTTCTTCATCCTATAGGAGAAGGAGACCATTAAGATCTTTGAAAGCTCTGAAACAACTACTGAAGCTAATCAACAGAAACCACACCGGTAAGGCTGAAGGACAAATCACTTTAACGTCACAACTGGAATGTGTTCATGTGCAATAGTCACATTGCAGGAAATGTAATGTCAGTCACATTACTCAAACATGTCATGCTGCAGAGAATGGTCTGAAAAAGAGACTATATCCATTTGGCTGCTAAGCTTGCCATGCCGATGGATCAGACTGATTCAATGTCTGTAATTAAGAAGATCCATCTTGTCAAGCTCCAGTCTACAACGATTGTGACCGTCCCAAAGCGGCACCACCTTGGGAGCAGGAAGAGGTGAGAGCTACATGCGAGACAACAGCAGGAAGCAGGAAGTGACTCCTCAAAAACTTTTCAGCATAGATGCTTACAGCTTTGATCAGATCTGGGCTGCATTTCTTTATTAAATGAAAAAATGAACACCAGCTCAGACTTCTCAATGGAAAGGCTATTTTCACTCCACTTTGGTGAAAGTTTGTTCTACAAAGTGGCTCACATTCTGTTCTTTTGCTGCGTTACATTTAAATCAGAAATAGAAAGAGAGGAGTGGGAATGACATCACACCCAAGTTACCAGCATTCCAGTTACAAAGAAAAAGGACAAAACTTGCCCATCTACCACGCTATTATTAGCCGCTGTTAGCAAGCACTGCGTTGTACAGTTTGCAAATACCACATGAAGAATGTAAATAACACACTACACTATAATTTCCGTAGATATACGTTGAACAATACTATGTATACGGCTGATTTGGTAAGACAAACACTCAGAAGTGCTAATAAGCAGAATATTACAGGAGCTTAATAACTGTTTATGCTGGGGGCAGCTATCCGCAATTGTCAGCTCAGGAGTGGTGAGGCTCCCCTTACTCCCAGTAAGAAAATCCAATGTGGGTGTTCCAGATGAAATTTCCCCCTTGAAACTCAGCAACCATAGCACCACCCACTACATTATCTGATTGGCCTGTGATGACTGTGACTGACAGAACGATCATCCAATCACCTGCTGGCTTTTTGAAAGGTTCTGCCCATTCCCAAACACTTTCTTTGGGCTCTTTTCCAGTAGAACAAGTGAAATATATTGAACAGTCCATCTGGTGTGTCAGGTTATTTGGCAGCAGGACTCTGGCTCAATGCCTTGTTGCTGCCTGAGGTTAGAGAGTAGCCAGATAATTTTTAAATAATGTTAAAGGCCTCAGTGACTCAAAGAACCAAATCACTGCTTAACAGACACCCAAGACACATTGTGAACAATAAAGCACATGAGGACATGGGTCCTTTAATGTGCAAATAATTCTCTTTAAACAGGAAAAGAGACGACAATTTGTGGCTATGTAGACAAGTCTAAGTTTAGTAGCAGTCTTTAAATCCCTCTGCATCAGTGACATGTTCCTTGGTCCTTGAAAAAGTTGCACTTGCCTGAGGGAGCGACACTGAGCCAGTGTGTGTGTTTCAGCTCTGTCTGACCTAACATGAGAAGTATTCGCTCGACCACAGTGGGTTAACAGCAGAGAGGCTGAAGTTGAAACATTAGATGGAGAGAGCGGGGGAGTTTCTGCACACAGCGTTCGTACAAAGTGTTTGTATAACATCATCGATTAAACAATTAAGCTGAAGGAAGTAAGAGCTCTATCATTACAGCCCATCACTGAGAGGAGATAAAGACTTCATGTGAAGAGAAAACACCGAGCAAACACCATCCTCCTTGTGGACTTATGACACCAAAAGCAATGAAGCACATTGACTCACTTTGACCTCTTTAGTCATACATCAGCACTGCCAACGGTAAATGTGTGTTTTCAGGTTGACATAAGTTTAAACACTTGTTGATACCCTTTGTTTTAACATGATGCAGTGAGAGATAACTAAACAAACAGAACGTTAAATAGGTCAAGGTTACTTTGAAAGTGAGTACAGAAAACAGACAAGTTAAAAAATGCTCAGCATTTAGCACCTTAAAAACTTTGCTGGTAAATAAGACAGTGTGGTTTGTAGAGTGAAGCTGACATTAGCAGTGGAAAGACCACATAAGGTCTCCATACAGTTTAATCATTTTGTCTCCTAAGTGTGACAACACATTTCTCCAGCTAATCAGAGCTAATTTTGACAGCACTTTTCACTTTAGTTTTAGTCTTTTGCCTAAAAAATATTTTAGTTTCATTCATAATTGAGTCATTCAGTTTGCTTTAATGTTCATCTAGTCTTAGTTGATGAAATAACATAACATTTAGTCGACAAAATCTACTGTAAATTTAGTCTTCTAAATTATGATGTGCAAAGAGTAAGGCTTTTTTGTTTCCTTGAAATTCTGAAGACATGTTTTACTCTTGGATAAAATTAAACATCTCATAACCCTTTACTGAATGCTAATAAAGTTTGATTGTATAAATTAACAGAAACAAATGTTACATTTGTGTGGAATACAGTCATCTGTATTTAGGCCACCTGGCAGAGCATCTCAGTTACAGTACTAGAACTGACAACAAAACAGTGAAACTGTTGGATATATGTATTCCTAACCTGTCCCTACTTTCTACATGACCAAATAGTTCTGACAGGATTACGTTTCTGTCAAACATTGTAGGCTGTTTTTTTTTAATTTGTTGATGAAAGCATCAGTTAATATAGGTTTTGTTTTTGTTCATGTGCACTTGTTTTTATTAGTTACTGTCTAGTTTTCATCAGGGAAAACAAGTTTTGATGAAAACTATGACAAAAATAATTAGTCAACAACATCAAAACTACAGCTGATGCACCATTATTACTTCATACAGCACAATAAATACTTACGACAATGTCCGACTTAAATAAAGCCAAAACTTTTGGCTATTGTAAGATGCTTTCTATTGACAGACGTATTTACAGCGGTATAGCAGAGCAGGTTAGGAAGGCCTCACAACTGAAGCCAGTTTAAGGCTGTAGCCCTTCATGCTGCAGTTAATTTGTTTTATTCAAAAAGTAAAGTCATAGCTAGGGAAAATATGGCTGATGAGCATGTTTTTGAGCTGTGGGAGGAAGCCAGAGTGCCTGGAGAGAACCCATGCATGCAAAAACACACACTCCCTGCACTCCCTGCTGCACCACTACATCATAAATGACAGTCTAAAGCCATCCCACTTTACAAGCAGTTTTTGAGCATCAAAAACTTAAATGCTTACTATTTTAACAAACTATTTTAAAAGACTTGCAAAGATCAATCCAAAGATTCTAGACAGCTTATATGATCATAAATATCATATATGGTAAGTAAGTGTAAGTAAATAGTAGCAATCCAACATAAGTATGGAAGATCTGACCACGTGACAAATAAGACCAAATACTCCCATTATGCATCATGTTTTTCTGTTATTTCCAGCTGTACTTCATGCAAAAGTATCATTCATTTGACAGCACAAAATGATTTACATAACATGCAACCTCGATATACAACACAGTGGCTGTATAACAGCTTAAACTGTCAAATGGATTGTGTCTACCCTAAACAAAAGACAAGTGACATTAACAACCCAACAGCTCACCTATGGTCCAGCTTTGATCAGTTATTTAAATGAGGACCATGATTTAATTGTCTAACAATGATGAACAGGTATCATATTTACACATTTTCTATCACTCGGTGCTCTCTGTATGACTACTGCATAAGGTCAGGTTAAACCAGCTCCTCTATTATAACACAGCTAAAAAAAGTATTGGACTATGCAAACACATCATAGCAGCAGCACAGGTGAAACCAGGTGAGCTTCTCTGCCCCGCCTGATTGTAAATACCAATAAAAACTGTTGTTGCTCTGAAAATCCTTCCTTGAGGATACAGTTTATTGTTGCCGACAAAAGATACAATCAATGGGGTTTACTGCCTAAAGACCCTGCTCCAACAGTGACCTTATCTCTGCCATTTATGATATTTTCCTTCAACTACACATGATCATGAGGTACCCTTTTATAGTTATAAACAAATGATCATAGTAACCTTATCTGCTTGGTAGGGGTGTGCTTATGTCCTTAGGAGATAGCCTCCTGAAATACAGGCTCAAAGTGAAGGTCTTATAAAAGAATATGGTACACTGTGCACTAAAGCTCGGGAATATATTATGGTTTTACAATATTTTTTATATTTTAAAACAAAATTTAGGGTAATACAAGATCATAGACATAAACATTTAATTCTGGTGCTGACTGGCAGAAATAGAAAATGATGCCAGGCCTGGATCTTGGAAATACAAATGGTTTACAGCAAAAATTACTCACTCATGATAATAGCATGAAAAGTCCAATGCTGTTATTCACTGTGATGAACATATCTGCTGATATTTAAAGCTGGTGTATCGACCATATGCATCCCTTATATCTGCTAAAATACTGACGGAATGTATGAACGTACCATGATGTTTTGCCTTACTATCACTGAAAGTCTAGATAAGAACAAAATCCACAGTACTAATTTTAGAGAATCAAATGCTGTTTTTCTTGCTTCACATGAGATTCTTACACAATTAATAATAATAATAACACAGTGTTAAAGCACTGTAATAAGGTGGAGTACTCATACATTTAACCAAAAAACACTGTATGGCAACAATGAGTTGAGGAAAAAACAGCATATAACCATAATCAGTATATCGGCAAACATCCATCATGCACCCACAAACAGTTCAGGCTACCTGTGTTGGTGTAACGGTGTGGAAGATACTTTTTGGCACACTGTGGGCCCTTTGGTACCACTTACTGACATTTTAAAGCTACAGCCTATACCTGACTACGGCAACTGACCAAGTCCATCCCTTCATGACCACAGTGGCCCATCTTCTGATGACTACTTCCAGCAGAATAACTCACCATTCCATCAAATAGTCTCAAACTGGTTTACTGAACACGACAATCAGGTCACTTAACTTCAGTGGTCTTCACAGTCACAAGATCTCAACCCAAAAGCATATCTCTGGGATGTTGTGAAACAGAAGATTGGCATGGTAGATGTGCAAGTGACAAATCTGCAGCAACTGTGTGATGCTATTGTGCCAATATGGGCCAAAGTCTTTGAGGGGCATTTTCCGTACCTTGTTGTATCCATGCTACAGGAATAAAAGGAGGTCCAACCCAGAACTAGGAAAATGTACCTAATGAAATGGCAGTGTAGAATGTAAGTAATGACGAGTGTCAAAAATAATCCTTTATCGATGCATCATCAAGGTAAGGTAAATGATTCTGCATTGTTTTATCCTTCAAGGCTGTAGTATCAAGTTTTGATTCTGAGAAGGATAAAAAAAATAAGCATAAGCAGATGAGACCTGTAAAATGCATTAATTTGGTTTACATAAAATTTATATTTTCCTGAAAGCGATTTCAGAAGACATTTCCATATAGTCAGTGGAGTACATATTTGTCTAATTGCTTATACCTTTGATTTAAAAAGAAGCCTGGATTTATAATGGTAAGTCCCTCAGCTCTTGAGTTCTTGTTTTCATTTTAAACAGTTACAAGGTAACAATTAACTTCATGGAAATTTGTAAATCTTATTGATTAACACGGATGGGAAGACTTTACTGATAGCAATCCCAAAACCTATTCCCATACTGACTCCCTATTCAATGCCATAATGCAAAGACAAATTTTGCTGCTGTTTCCACCTACTGAAAGTTGTACATTAAGTGTTTAAGACAAAAATTAATCTACAATTTGATCAACTCTGCCCCCTTTCTGCCATGATTTTTGACTTCTATGTTGTCATTTCTGCTGATGGCCTCTGGTGAAAACTTGTCGTCTTTTAGTTGCAAGGTATGCAGCACTAAGTGGAAAGAATCGATAAGGGAATTAATTAGAGGATAGACTACTGATATTGATTCTCTGAGGGACTTGTTATCAATTCTTAACTAGAATTGATAACAAAAAAATCGATCTCCATCCCTCTTGAAGAAGGGTAACAGCAAATGGGATTCAGATGGACGACTGAGAGACTATCAGAACTGAGTGGTCTGTTGTTTGTGCACATTGTCTTTTACATTTTATATTTAACGTATATTTTCTTCTTTCCCTTCCTATTCTTGTATTGTTTTGTAAATCTCACCTTGTCCCCCCATTAAAGCATTAAAAAAAGAAATGAGTGAACTTACAGATATCCGTCCCTTCCTCTTTACACCACAATTTTTTTTTTTAAAAAGGTCTGGATGTTAAAACACATGATGATTTGTATGAATTTTACTTGATGCTTCCTTAAACTAAACTAAAAATAAAATGCAGCAGTATAGATAACCAAGGATGATACCCTTTGTGTTACACTGTAATGCATCGTGATACTGAACCAAGATGAGTTGTGAGACAAGTAAAGCTGCCTGTTAAGGGTGGAAAATGTGGGAAAAAAGGTTTTACAATTTTTTTAATGTCAGTATTGCAGTCTTGGTACTATTACATTTATTTTTGCTCTCACTGTCAACAATTATTTGGAAATTACTGACCAGAACAAAGCTTATACCAATATATGTTCTTTTAAATGTTCAAATACTGAACAACAAATAAAAGTTATTTAGTCTAAACTTGTCATTCTGTGACAGTATGTTGATCAATGCAATTATTTTTTTATTATTTACCCTTTCAGATGGAACTACTGAGTAAAGAGGGCATCAGGGATGCCAATGGAAAAGGAATTCACTATTTTTGCTCCACATTCTAAAATATTTCATTGAAATAATTCGGCACTTTCATCACCACGTAGACCAAAAACTATCTTAGAATTTCTCTGCTTTGACAGACCACAAATGCATTCTAGTTCTTCATGGTCTTAGACCATCATGTCATACACGCCTTCCTACAATAGTGCTCTGTTTCACTGTATTTTGGTTTATATATGAATGAAGATCATTCATTTCTGTACTTTCTGGAACAAACAACCGGTAAACAATTTATTAAAAAACAAAACTAATTCATTATAAGTTGTTCCTGAGATGACAATTTCTCTGTTGTCAGGTTTGATCTTTCCCAGAATCTTTTTAAAGTCTTTAATCTGGTAAGGTGACATCAATTGTGAACCATTTGCAAAGGAAAACAGAAATACACCTTGTGTGCAGTATATCACCAAGAGAAGATGATGATACAATTGTGGTTCAAGTTTCCCAGCCCTAGTTGGAGGTGTGTTTATGTCTGGTCTGTTATGTTTACGTTTTTATGCTGACCATAACTAAGACATGAACATATAATGACATCTCTGCGTCATTATTCGTGTGATAAACACCTGAAATCTTGTCTTGAAATAACAAAGACTGCTGGTGTCTCCATGTTTTCGTCTGAGAGTGCTCACGCTGGTCCAGGAGGGATGCTGCTGTGTGCTGCGTGCAGGGAAAAGATGGACGCGCACAGGTTACTCACTCTGCGTAGCCGGTGGACCAGGGGAGCCTCTTGGTCTCCTTCAGGATCAGGATCGGTCTGGCGACGTGGTCCGCCGAGCACTCGATCTCGTCCGGGGACAGTCCCAGGAACTCCGGTCTGCTGTAAGGGAACCTGAGCGGTAGATCCGAGCCGGTATGGTCACCGTTGGATCCACCAGCCATCATACCTCCCATAAAATTGGCCACCGCCGATTTCACCCGCGTGAGCATGGTCCTGCTGCTGCAGCGATGCGTTTGCGTGAGCTCCCCCGCGCAAGGCGACGCAGATTCTCGGCGTCAAATGTGCAGACACAGGGCGGCCGTGAAAACTCATTCAGCTCGGCTCTTCTGTTTCTCCTGTCGGTGAACGCGGAAATAAAAGCAGCTCACACACCAACACACAGACAGGCGGCTGTGCGCGCTGGTCATGTGACTCACCGGTTAGTGCTGGTGGAGTTGAGCTCTCCGGCGTCTTTGAGCAGCTTAGGCTACTGTTGACAGAGCTGCAGGTCAAAGGTGTGTAATCCTCGGGAGGCGATAGAGGCTGCGACCTCTCTCAGAGCAAGGTGCAGCGAAGGACTGCGTGACGTCATTGGAAGACTGGAGAGGGGGCCCCAAACGCTTCAGGGTGGGCCATGTCACCTGGGAAACCAAAAACACAGGGGCAGCTTCAAGTATTCCAAGGCCCAAGGCAAAGACTGTCCTAATACAGCAGATCGTCATACAGTCATGAAACTAACATTACAAATAGGGGAGACTGGGGGTGGTTGTTCAACTACAAACCCATGATGTTGGGACAGTGTGTAAAAAGTCATCAAAGTACACAACACCATTACTTGAGTGAAGTATATAGCCTACTCCTGGTCAATTAGTACTCCAGTATAAGTGAAATTTGTTCAGTCAAATCTGTACTTAAATTGAAGTACTGCAGTACCTGCTTTTGACAATAGGCCTGCTTTAGTATTAAAGTCCATTTTAATATTAATGTCAACGCATTACTGTATTGCTGCCATAATGAATTTGCACACTACTGTTTGCGCACTACTACAAACTGCCATTTAGTGTTTAAAAAAAAAGTGTTACTGTTAAAAATATTATTCCCCAGTCACACATTACCGTTTCTCATGGCAGTTGTGCTTGATTGCCATAATCCTGATGAAATGTACTTTGGTCATGGTGCGTACGCTTCTTCATCTGGATCAGCGTTGTATAGTTGTGGACAAACGCCCAAGTAAAATACAGACACTCAAAAAAAGTACCTAAGTAGCCTTCAGTACTCAAGTAAATCTACTTTGTTACTTCCCACCCCTGAAAGTAATTAAAGAATCATGCTGCATCGATGCATCTATACTGGGACAAAAAAAAACAGTCAGAAATGCTAATAAACAGAATATTACAGAAGCATAATAACTGTTTACACTGGGGGAAGACATCTTCAATTGCCAACACAGGGGTGATGAGGATCCCCAACTTCCATTAGGAAATTCTGACCCCAGGTTTGGTTCCAGATAAAATTTCCCAACCGTAAACTCAGAACTCGTAAAATCCTGACTTCCCTGTACAACTGGAACGCAGCATAAGAACAAAACACAATGAGCCATGGCCGTTAGACTGTACAACTCTCCCCTATAGTGTCATCTGGAGGATTTAACTTTTTAAGTTAATAACTTAATAAGCAGTGCAATACCCTGTGCAGTATCCTGACTGACAAACTTTGCCTTTTGGACAGATGTAGTTTACTGCCAAACAGTGCTGCCATGTTTCTATTCATTTTGTTAATATTTGTAATATTAATATTGTATGTTCCTTGGCCTTGCTCATTGTCTCACTTTTACTTTTTATAAGGAAGTTGATATTGCTTAAAGACTCTGCATGTTGCAACCTGCTTGTTTTTTTTTTTTAACTAATTATTCATGCTCTTATCTATTTCAATGTCTTTGTTTGATATTCCTTCTATGTACTGTATATAAGAGCAACCGAATCTATCAAATTTCCACTTTGGGGATTAATAAAGTATTTCTGATTCTGATTTGCCAATTTCTGACCTGTTTCAATTGAATACACTACAAGGGTGAGATATTTATTGTTAACACTGACAAACTTCATTGTTTATTTGTAAAAATTCACTCATTCACTTCAAATTTGATGACTGCAACATGTTTCCAAAAGTCCCCAAAAGTGGAGGAATGCCCAAAACACTTGGAAATAGCTGAGTGTCATGATTGCCTGTAAAAGGGTCCTCCCTGAAAGGCTCAGTTATACACAAGCAATGGGCCAACAGTTTGATAACAATAGAAAATACTTAGGGGTGAGTGCTGCCCCGGATTAAGGCATATAATGATGAAATGCTAGATTGAGTGATGAAGGACAGAGGAAGTTCAAAAACAGGCAGAAGACAGTCCAGGTTCAAGAAGACAAAGTTCTTTGTACATAGGCAGACATATGCAAAAATCAGAGGCACTCCATTTCAGTTCATAATCCGTTATTTAGCATTTTGTCTCATCCAAGTCTTCAACTCACCAAGTTAAGAACCACATATACCAATGTATAATTACCTGTATTGATTTAGAGGTTTCATCATCTACAGTCCATAAAATCAACCATATAGAGAATCCAGGAAAATCTCAGAAGGTAAGCAGCACAGGTGAAAACCATCACTGAATGCCCATGACCTTTGATCGTTGGGCATTACTGCATTGAAACCTGACATCATTCTGTAAAGGACATTATCACATGGGCTCAGGAACACTTTAGAAATCCATTGTCCGCTTACACAGTATCAACAACACCAAGGAAAACTTTTGGCTTCTATGAGCCTGAGCTCATTTGAGATGGACGAAGGTAAAGTGAAAAAGTCAGCGGTGGTCTACAGTGTCCACATTTAAAGCTGTTATTGATAGAAGAATGGAACCATCCAAATTTTACTACAAAGTGTAAAAGCCAGCATCTGTGATGATATGGGGTGTGTTATTTGCCCATGGCATGGGTAACTTACACATCTGTGAGGGCATCATTAATGCTGAAAGGTAGATACATGTTTTGGAGAAAATATGCTGCCATCAGGGTCTTTTTCAGGGAGATTCCTGCTTAGTTGTGAAAGTAAATAAGAAATATGTTGCACATGTTACAACAGTCTGGCTTCAGAGTAAAAGAGTACAGATACCAGACTGACCTGCCTACCTCCTTTTAAAATGTGTGGCACATTATGAAGAGCAAAATATGTCAACAGAGACCCTGGACTTTAGAGCAACTAAAGTCGTACATCAAGCAAGAATGGGAAATAATTTCACCAACACAGCAAAAACACTTATTGAGGGCCTTTCTGTATTTCCTTTGGGTACACCAGCGTCCTCCCACAGAATAAAAACATGCTAATTTGTTTTACTGATTACTCAAAATTGCCTTTCTGTGTAATGTGTGTGTGGTTGCCTGTCTCTATATGTTGGCCCTATAGTTGGCTGGCCACAGGATACCAGGTGTATCCTGCCCCTAGGTAAATGTCAGCAGGGACAGGCCCCATGTCCCTGTGATCCTCATATGGAAAAAAAAACATTCTAGATGGTGGATAAGATCAGGGTATGTGTATTTCCTCCAGAGCAGTTCATGTTAGTTTTGGTTTTGGTTTTGACATGAATGAAAGTATATTTTCTAGAAAAAGGAAAAAAAATGAAGGCTTACATTTAAAAGTATAAATCATTCTAGTCAGACATATTAATTTAAATATGTCATAACTGGATAAATCTGTTGAGTGTCATGCATCCATTTCTGTTTCCTCATTGGTTTTTATGATATTTTCTCTCAGCACGATGTGGTCGGTGAGTTTGTATCAGTCAGACTGACTGGGCGTTCATCCAGCCCACCAGGATATGTGTCCAGACATCACAAACTGTACAGACTCACTTGGAGCTGCAGTTTGGAGGAAAAGTAAAGCTCACTAATAATCTGTTATTCAATCCCACGGTCTGCAGCAGCCAACCCACAGATCTCACTTTCAGGTCCCTTTCTATTCAAGGACTGTCAGTTTTTTGAAAGGTGAACAATCTAAGAAAAAACCTGCCTGGTGACTGCAAGGCTGCCAGAAACTAGCAGTGATAGATTCATCTTTAGAGGAAATCAAGATTTTTTTCAAAGGTTCATTGGTAAATGTCATTATTTGGACAAATAGTTTTCTTGTAACAACCATGAAGTCTGATTTTTTTGAGCAGATGGAGGTTGGCAGATGCATGATCAGCCTCTAAACACAAATGAACACCAAACAATCATTTTCACAAAACAAATAATAGTTATAAAACTGTTATGACCAGGAATTGTTTGCTGTCTTTAGCAGCGATTCAAAGTAGGGATGCACATCAGCATCAATTAAAAATCTCAAAAGCAAATGTTTTGTCTTTGTGTTATGCAAACTTATTGCTGACATCTAGCACAGCTTACTGCTGATTTAGAGAAGGTTCTTTATTTAACGCAGTTAAAAATGACCTGTTGAAATCGTCAGACAGGTTGGAAAATAATGACCTTGTGGGAGACTTACGCCAAAAGAGATGATTACAATTGGCTATAATTATTATTTCAAACATTGTTATGGGCATTGGCCCTGATTTTCACAATCAGTGCATCACTAATTTTAGGTTAAAAACTTTAGAGATGTTCACCCTCAGACAAGTTGAGCTCATCCCTCCAAATATCTATTTTTGATGAACAATGAGAATTTTTTTCAACAAGAACAACAGTGGCTTTTCTTAACTTTAAGGCGTAGTTATTTTTAAGTGGTGTTTTTCCTAATTGTCTATATGGGTCGTCATCACAAAGTATTGTTTGCACTCTTTTTGAAGAGTTGGTACTTTAACTCTCATCAGATGCAATTTTTCGACTCTTTTGAAAATAAAATGTAACATATAGCCTAGAGTGTAATTGATTTAACACTTTCTATGCAGTTTAAGAAATGCACTCTCATTTCTACCTTTTTTAACTGCTTAAATGTTAAGTCTATATTACCATAAGGTTTTAAATTGCTGTAGACCTATTTACTTACTGTATTTAAATGGGGAAAATGAGCAGAAATAAAACACTATGCTTAGTTGGAGCACATTTATTTAAATATTTGCACTGCTGTTTTTATGATATGGGCTGGTTAATAAAAAACAACACTACTAGAAAAAAATGTGTGCAATGCAAATTTAACACTTACAGGGTTAATAGGCCATTAACATTTCTTCAGTGTCCATGTGTCCACAGCAATGTGTTGTTTGCACTCTTTTTTGGAGAGTTGGTGATTCACATTAAGTGTGACTCTTTTTGGAGTTAAAATTAAAAACTTTGTAACACTTAACAATATCAGTTTTAGTCAACACTTATGTAGGCTAGTGTTTGGAATGCACTAACTTAGAGTAACTTTTACATAAGTGTTTACTCCACATTTACACTACATAGCCTATAAACATTGTATTTATTTACTGTTAATATAGGTCAAATTAGATTAAATAGCCCATTTTTGGGGGTAAAAAATGTTCCCTGCATTTTCGTGATCAAGATAATTTGATTTCTACAAGAGTTTTATAAGTACAGAGTTTTCAGAGTGAAATTTTCAGACTTTAAGATCAGTGACATTTCTGGATTTCACTTACTAAAGTGGCTGTATTTTCAGAGACACCAAAAGTGTTTCTGACTACTCAAACATGAGAACTTTATTTATTTATTTTTTTTACCCCTTTTTGAAATCTGGGTTATTTAAAACAGCTACGGACTCCAAGACATGTTCTTATAACTATTTTCGGAGAGATTTCAGCGAGTTTCGAGCAGGTTTGGTGTCATTTCACACAGCTGCACCTGGCCAGTAGATGGAGCTGTGTACATTGGAGATCAGAAGCGGATGTCAGCGACTTGAAGAGACGTAAACACTGACCCCAACTCTGTTTCGTCACAATCCCTGCAGGTAAGATGCTCAGAACTCAACACAAGAATGAAATATGAAGATAATATAACATGTAAAAACCTTTGACTGTGACTGCGACATGTAGTGATTTGGAACCTGACTTTCAATGGAGACGAGTGAGACCGGAGAGAGCTAATTCAGCATGGCGTCGTCGCGCCATAATTTTGAAAACGAGCTGTTTAACTGTTTTCTGAAGGGAGAAACAAGCAGCTGTTGATTAAACTACAAACAGAAATAATAGCTGTGGCCAACGAATGAGGCGAATAGGAGTTAAAGCTTTATTTGTGTGTGAACGAGTGAAGATAAACGACACAAAACCAACAGTAAAAAGGCCTGCACGCATTGAGGCTCTGACGAACGGTAGGACAGGAAGTCGGTGTGCAGTTTCCGGTATTTTATTATTTTTTTTTTTTCAGAATAAGAGCAGAACGATATATCGAATTTGGGTGTTTTTTTTTTTTTTTTTTACATTTCAGAATAATAGTTTATTGAGGTAAAGAAGAGACGATTTCAGCATTGGAGTTTATTGCCATTGTTTAACAATATGGAGTGAGACAGAAACAATCCTAAGTACTGATGATTAAAAAAAGTTATTAAGTTAAAAGGTGAAACAGTTCATGAAAGGTTAAATGTAAATTAAAAATAAGTTCATTAGGATTAATACTAATGATTTTACAGAATGTTTACAGGATGGATCATTATATGATTACAAAGCTGTTTATTTGAATGTTATTCAACATGTTATTAGGGCTGGGCAATATACCAATTCATCAATTAATTTGAATTATTTTGTGCAGAAGATTTAAAAATTAAAAATCCTAATTTTTCTTGACTTACTGCAATCATAGGTTGTTGCAAGTTTAAAAATATAAATACTGGAAATGTACAGTTTTCATTATGTTACGTTTTGCATAAGCAAATGTCAATATTGATTAGGGAGTTTCACGTGATATGCTATGAAAATAGCTCAGCCTTCAGTGTTTATGTAGACAAACCTACCTAGGTTTGAAGTCCATCATCAACATTTTATGACATGCACTTTAACTGACTTGTAAATTCTGTTTAGGTTTTGAACATATTTCATAATGTAAAGGGAAAATTTGATTCATGTTGCTTTGGTATCATTTGGATTTTTTTCTTATGAGAGGGTAAAAGTAAAACCAAAATCAAGTTTTATGGGGAAAAATATCAGGGATATTAATTTCAGGCCTTATCGTCCAGCCCTTCGTGTAATGTGTGTTTTGAAATGTGCTAGGCACTGATAGAGTGAAATCCACGTCATACTGTTCAAGTAATTCAAAGCAACTCAGACATTAAGACTGATATAAACATGTTTTTTTCACCATTCCTGCAGGAATCAAACTAATGTGCTCCACAAAGAATTCACCACAGCATCATTCTTGTACACAAACATAATTTTTACTCTTCTTTTGGACACCAATACTTTTTAATCTGGGAGTAAAGTTTCAGGGATTTGACTTTATCTGGAGTATAATTAACTCTACACTGGCTGAAACTTTGCCAACACAAAATTTTAACTCTTCTCGACTGGCTGTGGGTAGCAGATTGTCGGAGGGAGCCAGCTCTAAATTTAACTGCATCAAACAACTTGAGATTTTCCAAAAACTTTAATTTCTATTTTCAACTCACCAAATCACAGTGATATTAACTTTTAATCACATGACTAGACACACACTAAAATGTCAGCTCCCTTATTATGCTGTGTGAAAGTGGAGGTTCTTAAATAGGCAGACTATCTCCGATCAATAATTCATGAGTTTGCCAGAAAGGAAGCTCTACTGACCTAATTAAGCACAATGAGCCTGTGTGTGTGTGTGTGAGCTGCTGTGTAGAGATGGTATGCATTAGAGGGAATCAATGCACTCTAATCTTCATATGAAAACTGTTCCTGCTGTTGAATTAGAGTGGATAGTTTCCTCATTAGACACAATTGTCAATTAAAATCTTAAACAGATTTATGGTGACTTGCTGCAGATGTTACAGAAGCTCTTTCTCGCCAAAGTGAGCCTTTGTGCCTGGGTATCTTTCAAACAACAACAAACTTAAACAATAAGACAAAAACACCAAAAAGAAATTGCTTGGGACTCCAAGCAAAGAGTAATTTTATAGACATGGTATGTTTGACAGTATAGCTTAATAGAGTTACTGATGGAATAAATGTTATTTATTGTGTCTATAATGCCCTGTTAAGATAAACAACTTAACATTAACATCTGTCTGTCAGCATTAAAAGACCTCAATGAAGCACTACATCTGCATTTATCTAAAACATAGCTTCCCATATGGTACATGTGCTGCTTGTGTCAAAATCAATTTTGTATTTTAACCTACTAACCTAATTCTACTCTGGATGTACTCTTAGCTGAAAAGGAAAAGGAGTTAGTGTCAAAACAAGTGTAAAAGCTATGTTTCAGTTAATGAACATATCTGGATTTCACTGATTTTAAACTCTGAACTTTGCACTCTTAACTCTGAACCTGTAACTAACACTTGTTGAGTCAATCATCCTGCCTGTCTCCCATTATTGGGCAAATACCAACAGATGCCACAAGCCCATGTCATGAAAACTGTAGTACAAATTTTTAAAAATATATCTGCTCCAACATAACACATTGTCTATGTTTCAGCTCATCCCCCATTATATATAGCGAATAACTGCAACAACGTTTACACTTTGGGTGTTAATATGGAGTAAGCACTTAAGGAGTTAACAATGTACTCTGAAAGAATGCATTCTAACATTTCATAGAAGTGTTGATCAAAAGTTACACTGTTAAGTGTTTCAGGGCTTTAATTTTAACCCCCATTAATGTCAGCAATTATACTTAATGACAGTTAAAGGGATTGTGAGGGGAATCTGTTCCCGGCCGCATTAAGACTCTGCTACCCATGAGCATGCGCGGCGACTGTCGTAATGCTGCGTTCCAGTAACCTCGGAACTGGGAGTGACATCATCTCCCACTTATCGGCGTTCCAGTTGAAGTCGGAAAAAAAATGCCGATCTACCAGGCTGTTGTTAGCTGTTGTTGGCACGCCCTGCGTTGTTGTTCACAAATATCACATGAAGAATGTGATTATCACTATGGCACCATTTTTGTAAGTATAAGTCTAACAATACGATGTATACAGCTGATGTAGAGCGACACACTCCAGTCAGAAGTGCAAATAAATTGATTATTACAGGAGCTAAATAATTGTTCACACTGGGGGCATCCATCTTCAAATGTGGCGAGGTTTCACCAAGTTCCCAGTAGGAAATTCAGACTTCGGGGTGCGTTCCAGTTGTAGTTTCCTACTCGGAACTCAGAAATTCCGACTTCCAAGTACAACTGGAACGCACCACTACCCAAAGTGTGTGTGTGTTGAGATGCTATAATGAATGCAGCTCGGATCTTCCTCAGAACTCTGCATTGCTTTACAACTTCTTTTTTCAACGACTTACAGGATGCAAAGCGACGAGGTAATGTATGTCTTTCGGTAGCGGTAGTTTTTGATGTGTGACAACAAGCAATTTTTGGAAAACTTAGTATCGTGGTTTTGTAGCCGGCTATATATCGCTACTTACAGCCCGGTGCTCTAAGACATGTTCGAATAATATAAATTTGCAGTAGTTTTTATTGCCTTGTTCCCGAAGTTGAGTATCCATGCCAGTCCAGCTCTGTCCGACCCGACCGGAGGCTAAGGAATAGCATTTATAGATAACCTGTTTTGATGCTATAAAACTCATCTTAAAGTGTGTATTTCCATCAGGCATATATCTAAAAGTGAGACTTTTTTGTAATTACTCAGAAACTCCTCACAGTCTCTTTAAGTAAATTTTTATATATAGATGTATACCTAAAATCCATAGTCACAGAATTGCTCTTTTAAAGCAGAATTGTATATAAATGCAGAAATGGCTGACAAACTGTTATTTTTCTTTTTGTTAAAAGGAACATACCTCTCAGGAAAGGGGGGGAAACTAAGGCTGGGGACACTGCAGCTTCACTTCCCCTCCCCATGTAAAGATCCATGCGAGAACCACCTGTGTCTCAGAGGTAACTTTGGTTGAAACAGAAAAAAAACAGAATATGGTACAATCTACAATGGAATTTGAGGAAAAAAATATTTTTAGTGCCCTATTTATTTAAAAAATATACCGTAAGAGAGTGCACTACTAACACAACATATTAGTTTATCAAAAGTTTCTCTGTAAAGTGTAACAGAGATTTGGGTTTTAACTCCAACAAGAATTTAGACAAGATTTGAGTAGTTAGAACTTTAAGCATCCCTTTGGGAGACTCAGCAAAATTAAAAAGGGTCAATTAGTGAAGATTTTGCTTCTGCCAACAAATATGAATGTTTACAAGACACGTATGAACTGTGAATGCACTTGATCTTACTGTGAGTAGCCTCTATTTTTCCTTTTTCTTGGTCACTCCCTGAGCATCATCCCTCCTCCAGCTCCATCTCTGTATTATTCATCGACAGATAATCACAGTGCTGACAGGGTCAAGAAGGCCTGAGAGGGTGTGTGTGTGTGTGTGTGTGTGTGTGTGTGTGTGTGTGTGTGTGTGTGTGTGTGTGTGTGTGTGTGTGTGCAGTCAGACTGTAAGTCAGAGTGATGAATGACTCACTGACGGACACAGACAGCTGCCCACACTCTCTGGAAGCAGACGATAATGTGGAGGTGTTGAGGCTCAGAGTGAGTTTGTGATCTGCTTATCCGTGAGGGACAGTTAGAAACATCTTCTGTCAGCACTGCATGGATTTGAGATTCTGCTCTCACCTCAGTAGCTGGTATTGTTTTCCAGTAAAGACTGGCCTGCTTCTGTTGCCAGTTTCTGTTCTTGCAGAAGTGAAACTGTGATAGAGCCTTTCCTAATCAGTTTTAATAATGACTGTTGCAGTGGTTAAAACATCAACCCTGCTCTCTGAGTCCTGCATCTTTGTTTAAACTTAAAGGTGTAGTCAGCGATCTTCTAATCTTCTAATCTAATGCAGTATTTGTCAAAATCACCGTATTTCTCCTCTCCATCCACAAGATGTCACCACTGACAGCATGTTGACAAAAAAGTCCGGTTTCAATACACAGCCTTGGCTCTGAATTTCAGCAGGTAAATACTGCGGCTCGGGCCGAGTTACCAGAACAGGGTACACCCCCCCACATCCAGGGGACGATCATACTCATGCGCAGATCAGACAGAGAGGGGAGGGGGAGTAGTAGGTTATGAGCGCGTCTTGATTGAGAGAGGGAGAGATACAATATGTGCAGTAGCAATGGCTGAAAAACAACCCAAAAGAAAAGTTCAGAGGAGTGAAAGTGAAAAAGAAGGGCTATGAGCATGAAAGAGCGAAGACCCGGGTCAACATTGGTGTTGCTTTCCGACGGTGGAGGGAACTCCGCCAATTGAAAGACCTGAAAACGGCTGCGGATGTTGCCGTCTGTCTGCTGGATAGGTAAGCAACATTAGCTTTGTGGTGCTTCACATAACAGTTACAGCCGTCAGGCATTCATCTTATTGTCTAATCTGCCAAAATGTACTGTTGCTGTGATGTTATCAATATTGTCAGTCGAGTTGTCTGATGAGTCGGTGTTACCTTAGCTACGTTGGTCAGCTACGCAGTTTCTACGGCCGTTTCCATGATGATGCACGTCCATCAGCTTTCGGGGATGGAGCCAGGGGTGAGGTATGATTATACCTTTAATATAGGTTTGAGTCTGTTTTTGCTACAGGGCGACCTAGGAGACTTATGTTGACTGTAAGACACCATATTAGAGAAGAATATTGAGGAGATGCTCTGTATGTTGACAATTGTTCTCAGAGAGAGTTGGTTATGTTTTAACGGGTTAGCTAAAGGCAAAGAGAACATGATACACCAGATGGACCATTAAATTTACTTCACTAGTCCATTTGAGGAGAACCCATGGAAAGTGTTTAGGAATGGGCAGAGCCTTTCAAAGTATATCTGACAGATGATTGGATGACTATTCAATCAATCACATTCATGACAGGCCAATCAGAGATGAGTGGTACTGCTGCAGTGTAAAGGACAGGAACAAAACCACTTCTTAAAACAAACTCTCGCCAATACATATCGGAAGTGGAGTGTTTTTCTCTTGTGTTGCTGTTTGTTTTTTTATTTAATAAAGAAATGTCATCCTGATCTCATAAAACTGTTACTGAAGCTGTTAGCTTCTGTGCGACAGTCGCTTCTTACTGTCGTCTCGCTCATGGTTCCACATCTTCTTGCTCTAAAGGACTCTGACTGGGCTGTCCCACTTTGGGCCGCTCACAGTCATTGTCAATTGGACCTTGGCAAGATGAATCTGTCTGATTACAGATGTTTAATCAAGCAGGTCCATCTGCAGTGCAGGGTAAAGGCAGGGGTTACACAGCTAATTGAGAAGAGTCAATTATACTCTGAGTGTGGTCAAATCCCTGAGCATTTGCTCTCACCTGATAAAGAGTTGATGTCAAATAAAATTGTAAAAATGATGTTTCAGTAAAACAAAAGGTGTCGCTGTATGATTTGTAGCGCTTAACTTTTTGCTATAAACCGGTAAATAACTCTTGCAGAGTCCATCATCCAATCAAACCCCTGTTATTGGACAACTACCAACAGATGCCAGGTCATGAAAACTGCAGTGCTAATGGGTTTTTTTTATTTTGATTTGATATATGTGCTCTAACCAAACGGAGTATCTTTATTTCTGCTATTTTTCCTATTAATAAACAGTTAATGAATGCAGCAAATTTTAAACTTTAAAGGTGTTAAAATAGAGTTTAATACTGAAGTAATTTAAAAGAATGCAGTCTTTACACTACATACACTTGATGTGAGTTACCATCTCTCCAAAGAGTTAAAACAACACTTTGTTGTGGACACATATAAACACTTAAGTGGTGTTAATATCAACTCTTATAGTGTTGATTTGTCTGTGCAGATTTTGTTATGCAGAGAAGGTTGGATATGTTGACCAGGCTTATTTGCTGTAATGTGATCACACATTCAGGTGATTGTCTGACAAAATTTCCTGAGTCATGGATGAATGTTCATTATCTCACACAAAACTTTTCTTCTCTTAAAGAGTCTATATTAGGGGTGTCCCGATACAACTATTTCACCTCCGATACGATACCGATATTGCAGCCTTGAGTATTGGCAGATACCGATATCAATCCGATATGATATCAGCAGGAATCATACAGACTTTTATTACCCATTTTGTAGTATGGACTGTAAGAAAAGGCTTGATCAGGTGAGATTACTCAAACAGAGAACAGTAGTCTGCAATAGTAGGTATGAGAAAAACTGACCCATTTGTTATTAACCAATAGGTTAAATAAATTTTAACCTTAAACATAAGAATATACCACAATTAAAACAACATGAATAAAAAATATTAGAAAACCCTGAAAAGTGACCTCAGTAAATCAAACAAAAACATATTTCACCAATTGCAAAATAACCATTGTGTTGAACTTAAACATAAGCATATTGTACAGCTGAATAAAATAAAAAATAAATATATTAGAATGGACTGCTTGTATCGGAGTGCTGATATCGGAGATTTAGAATGCAGGCCGATATAATCCGATATTTGTTTTTTTGGCCGATATCCGATATCAATATTGGATCGAGACATCCCTAGTCTATATTATCCTTTTTTTTATTTTACCTGCCTTTTAATGTGTTTATATGACTCTTCATCTTGATAGACAACTTCTATGCACAAAAGTCACAGTTTCAGGACTTTCCCATGCCCCCTTATTTATATCACGAGCTGCTGCTTATAACGCATTGTTCCTCCACCCACCCCCTGAATAGACCAATGTTGCACCCTCCCATTGTTTTGTAATTAATTTAAGTCCATTGACTAAGGCTACCAAGCCCGGCAAAGAGCAGCAATGTTAGAATGAATGCAGAGTTGTTGACAACATGGTGCCAGGCAGTGCTTACCTGATTAATCACCGAAGATCAGATCAGCCAGACAATAAGACTGTGTCAAGTCTTTGGGAACATGATTTGAAATTTGTAGAATTTTAATAGAATATCAAAGTTTGATGTGCCATTTAGAATCCTTGAAAATCTGAGAGAGGAAAACCATCTCTGTATCAGAAAACCAATAGTTAAGCTGATTTCCCAGGACTGTGTGGGTGTGGCCACTGTGGCTTTGAGAACAGGAGGAAGATTTGGCTGAATTAAAGTAGTTTTGTTGCCTTTGAGTGGGCGGGCATGGTGCTTATTTCTCTGTTGGCAGTTATTTATTACATCATAATTCTTGTCCAAAGCCCACCCACTCAATGGCCACTTTACCCTTCAAAAACTCAACTGATGATATTTTTAAAACTGCACAAATCAGTCCTTAGATTTTTAGATCGTTCATAGTATGAATATTTTAAATATGTAATTAAGAGTGTCAGTGTATTGTTGGGGCTTTAAAGTGGTAGGAGCCTGTAAGGACAGAGAGAACACTGGCGGATCAGGGGCAGCTGTCGTCAAACATGAACATATGAGCAAGAACTTTGATGGGGTGTTTATTTTACATTAGATATGGAGCAAAATTAGCCAAACGCTGTGGGGTTAATTGAACCACTGTTTCTCTAATCCAAAGGACTTTGCAAACTGAGGCTAAACTGAATAGTGAGCTGAAGAATCTGTGAGGTGGAGGTTATGTAGCTCTCACCTCTGATTTTAAAGGAGACATAACCTGGGCCCCACGCCTCAGAATAATCTGTGTCCATCTCTCTAGATTCAAGCTTCATTTGAAGCTGCTCCTTCCTCCTTCAAGTGGAAAGGCAGGTATTGTAAAATAGTTCACTGTGGCATCACAGGTAATCAGACTGATCAGAATGTGAGATGTCATGTTTTAGTCATGAGGTGATCACAAACAAAGGACTGACCTATTTCATATTTTGTGAGTTTATAGGAAGTTGGTATTCTGCAAAACACGTGTTTACGTATAGTGAAAGAGGATTTTCATGATATATCCTCTTTAAAATGTTAAACCATATGTAATGTACATTCCCACATAAAATCCCTTTTTAAGAGCAAGGAGAAGCTGGAAAAACCTTTTTTTAAACCTCACATTTGGCACTAATTCTTTACCTGTTTTCGTATGCATTTTATGTAAGAGAGTAAGAAAACACCTGTTTCTCTGCAGTGTTGTTAGATGGAAAATCAGATTGGAGTTTTTAAACAGAAAGCAAAACAGTGGTTTTGAAAGTGTGAAACTGTTAATCAAAATGTAAAATTATGAATATAAACACAAGGATAAATAATTTATTATTGATAATCTATGAAGCAATCAATCTTTGGTATGGTAATGTCAAAGAAACTTTATTAAAAAGGGAGGTCAAAGTCATACGCTCCTTTTTTACCTCCACCAAGGAGGTTATGTTTTTGCCGGCATTTGTTTGTTTATTTGCTAGCCAAATTACACCAAAACTGCCGGACAGATTTTGCTAAAATTTTCAGAAGATTTTGGTAATCACCCAACTTCAAAATGATAAGATTTTGGTGGTGATCCAGATAACCACCATTTGTGAATGATCATTTTTGTTTAATTACCATCTAACTTATAATGACATTAACATAATTCAAAGTGCTAGGTGTGGGTTTTCTGTGTCATTTATGACGGTAACTTTATCATGGAACTATTGTTGATAGATGTTATAGCAATATATGAGGTATTTTGACAGAGGTTAGCTTTCTCCAAGTGCTTTCTAGTTTTATTTGATTTTGTTTTCCTCCATTTTTTGGTTTTATTTCATTTGTTAAACACTTGAAATTTTTGTAAAATATTTTTTTCATCATGAATGTGTCTTAGTTTTCATAAAACTGCCACCATCATTTTTAATAGAATGTTTTTGCCCCTTAAATAAGCGGGAGGTCCTCTCATTTTTAATAAAAAAGCTTGTTCACAAGTGGAGATGACTTACTGTAAACAATCTGTAGATGCATTGTTTTTTTTAATCATTTTTTTCTGTACGTTTACCTTCATTTTATATCTATATTCAGGACAAAGATTCTGAAATATGTGCTGTTGTTTTTAAAAGGTGACCCTGAATGTGTTATACTGTGTGGCCAGCAGGTGTCTCTAGTGTACTTCAGAAAGATCCGGGAGAGCCTTGTTAGACCAGCGCTCTGTGGAAACATGCTGGATGAATATATGCATTCAGTTTACCTGATAATGTCCGTAAATCTGTTAGCATGCAGGCATAAACATTTTGTCATCATATGTAACACAGACCCAAACACATGCATGCACTGTTTGTGTGGAGGGGAATAACAGCACGCCACCAGCAGATTGTGAGTCCTGGAGAGCTGGTGTGATTTATGGGTGTCGATGGGCACAGATTCCTTTACCATCTGCTCCATTGGAGGGTTGAGCTGTAGATGGTCTGACACTCTGACCATTAGTCTCTGTTATTGCCTTCTCACGTCATGGGTTACCCTCCTTTGAGCTGTAGAGTACATGTTAGTGTCTTGATTCAGCAAAACAGGATATATATGTTATTGTCAAGGTTGCTCACATGTTGTTTTTGAAGACATTTTTTTACTGCTGTAGGGGGACCTCACACATTAAAAACTGTCAGAAATGTGCTGCAGTTAGTACAAAACCAAAGATTTATTGTGTGTCGTGTTAGTAATGGAGCATTAAAGATGAACATAAGGAAGCATTGCAAAACACCAATATGTTTGATTCTACTTTTGAATGATGACAGGATCCTTAAACTGTCTTGAATAGTCTTAAATTTAGATGGTTTTAGCAGATGGAATAAAGGAAGCTTAAACCCATAAGCAATTTAAAAGAATATTAATAAAACAAATTCAAATAAATTTAAGGATGAAGAGCAGCAGTTTAACCCAGGACGGTAATGACAGAGTCTAGAAAAATATGGATATGTTGTCCTGTTTTGTAATGTCCTTTTTTTTTGTATGTGCATACCACTGTGTTATATGTATAGAAATCAAGCATAGTACGTGCACTGGTAGCTTTTGATATACCATGAAATACCAAATAGTTGCCAAGGCGTTTATTTGCTTCAATTACTTAGCAGACCAGGCGTTTATTTGGGACCAGGCGACTATTTGGGACAGGCGTTTAATTCCTTTTGCACAAAAATTTTACTTAGCAAAAAATGAAAAATATGGTAAATATAATCAAATTATTTATTTACACCAGTATGAATAACACCTGTACATTTTCAAGGCAAGATTACAGTACTGTTGTTACACTCTGTCTGGTCATACTGTTCATGAACGACTGGTAGTTAAGTTAACGTCATACTTCTTTTTTTTTATTTTGCTGCACCAGAGCGATGGAGATAAGCAGCAACGTACCGCTAACTGACGTTAGTTAAGGGCAAAAAACAAACAGCGGCAGTGGCAACGTCTTCTTCCTTGAATTTTCAAAGCCCGACTCTGTAAGATTCAGGCTTTCTGCTCTCTAGTGCCCTCTGTGGACGTAGAGTGTAGCTGCACTGTTGTGAAACAGAGTGCTTCACACCAACATGCATTTGTTGACATACAGAGGGAGGAGAAGCAAGCCGACAGGACATCCAGAGAGACAAATAACTGTAAAGGTACAGTCTGATCATTTTTCTTTTCAAGTGTCAGCTGTCGGTTGTGAGCTTAGCATTTGCATGTGTGTTCTGTAAACTTGGACCATAGCTTGTACGCTGCACCGAATAAATTACACCCGGCCTTTATTTGGAACGGGCTTCTATTTGTCAAAATGTACTGCTGCACCCGGCGTTTAATTGGGACCGGGCGTTGACCAGGTTGTGCACAAGCCTCACTATGGAGTCTGGATGTTCTATACCCCATTGGTTCATGAATGTATGGTGAATATTAGTAAATATTATACATATGGAGACATTTAAAATGACTATACTGTAGCACGTGATAAGAAAAAGGATGGGATAAATTAAGTTTAGACTTTGTCTTAGTCCTTTTCAAGCTGCACACCCAAGACATTGTCAGCAGCTTACCTTCGTCTTTGTTTTTTGTTATTATGGTGACCACCCATGCTTGCTTGGTTATCTTTACATGTTTGAAAAAGCATAAAACAGAAAAATCTATCTTAAATTCTTCCTTGTGAGAGGTCTTAAAATTTGGGACACACTTCCAACAGAAATTACTCTAAAACTTTATCAGAGCCATGCTGTTGAGCCCAAATGTTGAAATATTAAAAAGGACTTATTTATACTAACTGGACAGTTCATTAGGTACGCCTGTTCAAATTCTTGTTAATTCAAATGTATAATCAGCCAAACACATGGAGGCAACTGAGTGCATTTAGGCTTGTAATCATTTTAAAGACAAGTGCTTGAACCTAAGAATCAGCATGGGAAACAAATGTGATTAAAGAATCTTTGATCATGGTACAGGGTGGTACAATGGTGCAGCAGGTTGTGCACAAGCCTCACTATGGAGTCTGGATGTTCTCCCCATGCATGCTTTGGTTCTCTCTAGGCACTCTGGCTTCCTCCTACAGACAAGAAACAGGCTTATTAGGTTGATTGGTGACTTCAAATTGCCCTTAGGTATGATCGTGAGTATGAATGGTTTTCTGTCCATGTGGCCCTGTGATTGGCTTACAGCTGGTTCAGGGGATACCTTGCTTCTTGCCAAGTGCCATCTAGGATAGGCTCCAGCCCCATATGAATGGGCAGACAGTGTAGATAATGAATAAACAGATGAATGTGGCATGTTTGTTGGTGTCATCTGGGCTTTTCTATATATTTCAGAAACTGTGTTTTTTTTTACATAACCCTGGATCCGATCCATTTAGCAGCAGTATTTTGGGTGAAAATGCCTTGCTGATGCCAGAGACGACATGCCAGGATGGTTCATGGTGATTAAAAGGCAACAGTACAGTATCTCAGGTAACCACTTGTAACAATAAAGATGCAGAAGACCATTTCTAAATGCACATATCAATCTTAAAATAGGTTTTGGACCAAACTCAGCGCATACATGGAGGTTATTGTTCTGTATGAACGCACCAAGTTTGGGAACATCGCTTTATATTTTGATTTAATAAGAATTATTGAATGTCATCAAGGGGATTTCCCATCATAAAGCTCAGTGTTTTTTTTTTTTTTTTTTTTACATAACCCTGGATCCGATCCAGAGGAAATTTACATTTATGATAGAGACATGGACCCCATTTTATCCTATAAAATTGTAAGATAATCCGTTAAAAAGTGGCAAAGATATGATTATTTAAAATTTCTGCCCAATGGTAACCTATGGGATTTTTTGAAATTTGGGGAATTTTTTTGCATCCTGACAAATGCACATATATCCACCAAAGTCTTATCATTTATAAGTTGGGCCATTACCAACTTCTCCTGAAAATTTCAGCAAAATCTGTCCAGTAGTTTTTGTGTCATCATGCTAACAAACAAACAAACATGTGCTGGCAAAAACATCAGCTCCTTGGCAGAGGTAGCAATAACACAGATTCTCATCCAAAATGTCTGTGGGGTTAATTATTCACTTGCTTCACATAAATCTCTTTTATTTTTAACCAGGTGTGCATCATTTCCATCATTCACACGGTATACATCCACTGATTTAAAGAACAGCAGCCTGACCATGATGGTGTCCCAAGATGCCTGAGTAGCTCACAGCATTGTCCCGTGAGTTCGTGTGTAATCTCTGAGTACATCTACTGCTGCATACTGAAGACAACATTGTTGGACTGCCTCTTTGTTTTTTCAACACAATGAACACAGGACAGTCCCAAACAAACCCAGAGCAAATGTGAACTGATGAGGATGAAAATTCCAGACATTTTTTGGGAAATAAAGTAGAGACACAAGAGGAAATCCATTTCCTCAAGTAGCATAAGCAGAAAAATATAAATAAATAATAATGAAAGTAAAATCCTTTACTGCAGCTTCTGCAGCCAGGCATCAGTAAACATATAAACAATACTGCAGTCATTACTTCATCTCTAGAAGGAAACCATCTCTGTAAATGTGAAGTCAGATTGATTTTTCTTCTTTGATTCTGTGACAGAGTAAAGCAGATGTGGGCATGTGATCCATTAGCAGATCCAAATAGGTCAAATTTTATTGAAGTGTTTTTTCTCACATACAGCGGAGAGATAAGACGGAGGCTTTATGTGACGGAACAGGAAGTCCACTGCTGTTCTCCCACCAAAACAAGTGATAACAGGACGTTAGTCAAAATGCACATGTGTGTTCTCTGTTTAAACACAATAACGTATCTACGAGTTAAAGATTAACACTGACACAGTGGAAACATAGAGAACACACGCTCACATGAATGTGTGTCAGTGCACATTTTGATACCAAGAGGAGCTCATGGGGAAGTCAGAAAACAGACTGTCAGAAGGTTACTGCAGTTTGTTTGATGTATGTCTTCATAGCTTCTGACTAAGTCCATTTATTTAAAAGACATTGTCTATGATGGAAGTGCTTGACATTTGTTATAAACACAGGGCTACCGTTTGAGAAACAACAAAGTCCTTCATAACTTTTGTTCATCGATACCTCCTCTGTCATCTGTCCGCATTTCAAGCTGATACCATTTACGGCCTAGGAGGAGATAATTTTTCGGGATAACGTCTTTTTAGAGCAATGTTTTATTTTGAAATCCAAATTGTCAGCTTCCTGTTTGAGATAGGTCAGGGGTGTTGGCATATGATTTGTGGGCAGGAATGAGACCTGCGTTTGATCGTTGGTTTAATCTCTCTACTACATTCCTGGTGGTCGTGAGGTCCATTTTTTGTGTTTCCAGGTGGCGCTTGGGGGTTAAGTTTTTTATTTTATCAAATTTTTCGCAGAGTCTGAGGAGTGTGCCAATTTTGGTGAGTTTCTCAGAGTATTTAGGGGGTCAAATTAAGGTTTTCGCATCCCAAAGTATAATAAGAAAGGAACAATACAAAAACAATAGGGTCCTTGCCATTCGGGCAAGTACCTCTTCTAGCTCTAGCCAGAAAAGGTCCTTCCCCTTTAGACAAGGACCCTAAATATATACATACATACAAGATAAATCCTACAGGAGAGTGAAAGTCAATGCAGGAAGAAAGCAAGAAGAAACAAAAATGCAGCCAGGAAGAAAAGCAAAAATGTAAGTGAAACAGTATGAATAAATGCAAAACATGCCAAAGCACGAATGGAAGTAACCACACCAGATGCATCAGATGCCCAAATGTCAATGGGAATAGCTTGTTGGATAAATGTTGACAGGGTTAGCTGTGCCATGCACTGAAGCATTACCTAAACAAAGCGGCTTGCTAGTGGAAGAGTAAGTTGTTCTAAAAGTGTTGAAAATAGTAGGAAAACCCTTTCCCGTCTTTGTGGCTTATTTTCAGCTTAAACACTTGGAATATGCAAAATTGTGTAACTTTCAGCAATATATCGGCTTTCTGTCCAGATGCAGAGCTGATCTCTGTCACTGTGGCTCATACCCAGTCTAATGCCATATTCCTCATAATGTTTAACTTCAAAACTGCTGAATTATCCCTTTAACATACAAAGATGTTACTCCCTATAAAAGTCTAATTTGTGCTGGATGTCCAATTCTTCAGTGTTATTTATCATACTGACCAGAGTTAGACAATTGGAGGGGAAATTGTTGACAAAGCCCCCCCAGACAATGAATCCCTACACACCGTTCTGTAAATAAATAGGGACAGAATGGGATGGGTCTGCTTATTTTGCAACGTTTTATGCAGCATTCAATGACTGATCTGAATCTGAATGATCTTGGTGATTCTGTCATGGTGTCTCTGGCATTTCAGTCACCACAATTTGACTGCAGCATGTAGAATTGAAGAATTTCTTCAGCCTCATTCCATAACAATTATCTATACATTTGGGCTGAAGCAGTTAGATGCCTGGTGTTGAAACGACTGACATGTCAGAGATCTGACAGAAAAAACATATTTCCTTTTTAGGAGAGATATTCTTCTTGGACACAACACCAGCATCTCTTTGGACCTGACATTCACTCACAGCAGCCTGTAGCCTTCAGATGATTTGCTGTGATAAAACCACAGAGAAAATACTTCTCAGAAGTCAACAAATGGCTCTGCCAGAGGCTGGAGCACGCAGCATTAATCAGACATAGACGCAATACTGGAAAGCAGCTCATCTCTCTCCGGTGGTGACATCACAGTTCACAAACAAGGCTTTCATAAGCAGAGAGGGTCAGTTATTCTCTGACCTATGGGAATGAGAGGAGGGAAACTGTTAGACTGACGCCTCATTAATCTTTGTCTACTGAACCAATTTAACCTGCTGCTCGTTCCCAAGCAACAAGTTTGCTGTGAGGGCATCACATGCCACTCATATTTTAGTGGTTGTGGTGTGTGTTTGTGTTTCAGAGGCAGCCAGTTACATCATAAATTATTCCTGATACAAGCAAGCACACATTTATGTAGACTGTCCAGTGGAGAGGCAAGGCAGGACCTTTAACCCCCAAGGGCACAAGGCTGTCCTGCCTTCACCGGGACAGTGAAGGGGACGTTTTACTCTCTGGAGGTTGTGCTAATTGAGCAGTGGTCCACAAAGTGAGGCTGCACCCCCCTGATTCAGTGTCTGTAATCAGGCAGATAGCCCCATCCTGCCAAGCTCCAATCCACAACCCAGAAGCGGCACTGCCCAATGAGAACCCTTTGGACTCAATCAAATAAGACTGATTGATTAATTGATTGGAGCAGCAAGAGGTGGAAGCTGTGAGCAAGACGACAGCAGGGAGTGACTGCTCGCCCAGTGATGATCTACTAATGATGCTTCTGTAGTAGTTACCTCTGCCGAGGAGTTTATGTTTTTGCTCACATGTGTTTTTGTGTTTTTTTACAAGATTATGCAAAACCTACTGGACGGATTTGGCTGACATGTTTGGGTTATGCTGATAACGGCCCAAATTAACAATGATAATCACCTTTAGCGAACAATCTTTTTGCTCAATAACAGTCAAGCTCATACGGTCAACATGATTCCGAGTGCTCGGTGTGGGTTTTCAGGGTCAATGAATCATATTTTGATGGCAGCTTTATCAAGGAACTATTGCTTATAGATGTAACAGCAACATGTGAGTGACCTTGGTGGAGGTTTCAGTCTCTTGAGTGCTTTCTAGTTTTTATCAGATATGGATCTCATCTTAATTTAATTAAAAAAAAAAACACTTGGGCATTATCTCAATGGAGAGGATATTTTTGCTCCCTTTCCAACCTGTTTTGCCTGAGTTTACTCTATAAAGTGGCGTACATCTTGTATTTTACACCACAGCAAGAGCACCCGCCTACTACATTATCTGACTGGCATGTAGTGATTATGATTGAAGGAACAATCGTCCAATCATCTGCTGGTTATGCTTTTGAAAGGTTCTGCCCATTCCTAAAAACTTGATGGACTGAAATATACTGAAATATACTGAACCGTCGATCTGGTTTCAGGTCACAAAGTACATAGTAATTTTTATTCTACATAATCAACATTGGTTGTATTCTGTTGTTCATTTTTCTAACTGAAACACTTTCAGAAATATCAGATGGTTCTCAGGTTTTGGATTAGGTTGCAGCATACTTTAATTTGGGAAAATTTGCTCTACACACAATATGTAGCAGCAGGGGTGAAAGTAAGAAGAAATTCTTGCACTGTGCAGCTCAAAATTTTTTTCAGCTTGCACACTTTGCGCGTGAGCATCATACAAGACAGACGTTGATAAAGCCTGCTCTTTTTGGACTACTGTGCACATGCTTGATGTAAGATTTCAGACACATAATGTAATATATAGCAAAACATTTATTTTCTTTAGAGTGACGTAAAAATTTTACCAGATTTATATGCGGTCCACTGAAAATAGCTCTGAGACCTACTTTTGGACCTTGACCCACAGGCTGAGAACCACTGCACTAGTACTTGAATGTTCACTTTGTGCTACATTTTATGTATGAACAGTGCTTTGTAAGTAAAGATTGATTGATTGATTGATTGATTGATTGATACTAGACTGCATTTGCAGCTTGATTCTTCAGATTGCTCTTATATCATGGAGAATAAGTGACGCAGGAAACCGCAGGATGACTTTATCAATTAGAAAAGGTGAAAGCAGAGCTGGACTGCTCAGGAAAGTTGAGTTTTACTTAACCACAAGACTACCTCGTCATTTTTTAGAAATCGCTCTGTTCACCTAAAAACTGTGCATATGAGCAAATGACACAGTTTGAGTTAAGGCCCCTACACACCGAGCGCGGTTTGCACGGCAGCCACCGCGCGCCACAGCGCAGAGTGCGCGCAGAGCCAGCGCTGAGCATGGTGGCGGCACGGCGTATCGAGCGCCAGTTGCTAAGCGACAAAGCAGGAAGTGTTCTTGGCGCGCTTGGTTCGATGACCAAAAATCTGTAGCTGTAATCCTTCTGAGAAGCTGGACCAGAGCAGCAGCATCAGCAGCGGGGAGGAGAAGGATGTGGGTCCACCCGATCCTGATGGAAAGGCAGGTATTGGGGGAGTACAGGCTCGTTCGGGAGCTGCATTTTCACAGAATAATTCCAAATGAACTTCAGACTGACCAAGGAGCAGTTTGAGAGCCTGTTGTCCCGAGTTGGTCAAAGTCTGGTAAGAATGCAGACAAACTTCAGGCAGCCAGTCTCTCGTAGCACAGTTCAGCTCTGTATCCGGGGCCACTTTTTTTCTGAACTGGCCTCTCCTATTGGATGTGCAAAGATGTCATCACAGCGCGCTGTGCCCGATTTGAAAATTCTTCAATTCGTGCGCCTGCCGCCGCCTTGCCGCGCGGCACGGCAGCAGGCGCCCCCTTTGCACGCCGCTGAACTCTGCGCGCCCCGGGGCCGTGCTTGCTAAGCGACAGTGCTTGGTGGATAGGGGCCTTTACAATAAACACACAAAGTGATCCAGGACCCCTGTTCCGTGCGCTGCACGTCTTTACGCTCACTGGCACCATGAGGAGCTCTTCGCCCTATCTATCTCCATTATCTCCATTCTCTCGCGCTTGTAGAATAAATGTTTTTATTGAAGTCAAGGCTCCTTCAGACATGTTGGGAGTTCACTGATAATCTCTGGTATCATGTCGCGTTCATACCACCCATCCCGTCTATGTGATGTTGCGCTCTGATTTGTTGTACATCTCGGTGCTTATGAGAGGGCCACGCAGGCTGTTCATGCAAAAATGGTCTGTCGCTACTGCCACTTTGAATTGGTTAATTTTAAATGACTAAGCCGGTGTTCTGACATATTTTGCTACACGGCCCAATTTAACCCCCGGTTAAGCTACAGCGAGTGACTGCCTCCTACCAGTTGAAAGCCAGTAGCCTAAAAATTATGGCCTTGTGTTCGTCAGGTGCATTAAAACCTTGTTTAACACGTCACAGAAGGCATATTCTGCAGATGATTTTTATGTAGTCATCAATTTGACATTTATTTCGGTAAAATTGGCTTGAAAAAAGAAAGGGCTCTCATTGTATGCATGAGTGAAAGTTGCTTTTTAGAGGCGTTCTGGTGCGTCCCGGTAGAAGAGGTCTGTATATTTCTTACCAGCAAGGCGTTCCAGTGTGTTCCGGCTTACTTTCACCTCTGTGTAGCAGCCTGTAGTTGAAACATTCATACGACAGCACAGCTGATAACAGTCGAAAGCTTTAGCTTTCACATCTGTGTCTTTTTGTGATTTAGTGGAAGTGTTAATTTTGACAGCATTTTTTTATTTAGTTATTGTGTTTTGCCTGAAATGTCTTTTAATTTTAATCTCAATTTAGTTATCTATATTGTTTAGTTTTAGTCTAGTTGATGAAATTTTACAACATTTTAGTTGACGAGATCTACTGCAGCCATTACCTTGAGAGTGAGGACAGAAAGCACCTTAAAAACTAGAGATGCACTGAAATGAAAATTTGTGGCCGGAGCCGAAGCCGAATAATAAATAAATGCTGGGCCGAATACCGAATACCAAACCGAATATCCAATGCGGAGGCAAAGTAGTTCACTATATTTTTGATAGTGCTTTAATAGTTTAGAGTACATTTTTAGACATGTTTTTAAAAGAAAGTAATTGTTTATTAAATGTTATGACATTTTTTAATATTCCAGTAGCCTTTGCTTTCAAAAAAAGCCCAACAAAGTTTTTCATTCATATTAAGCCTTCAAACAAAACAAAACATGCATTAAAAAATATTAATGTACACTGATGGATATATACCAATATACCAATAATACCAACAATACTGCTTTAAAGCTGTCACTTTATATTCAATATTTGAATAACCGATCAAATATGGGAATAAATATCCGTAATGGAATTGTAAATAAATATTTGAATGTAAAACATACCAACAATACTGCTTTAAAGCTGTCACTTTATATTCAATATTTGAATAACCGATCAAATATGGGAATAAATATCCGTAATGGAATTGTAAATAAATATTTGAATGTAAAATATTGAGCGTGGCGACACATCAGGCCTGGAGCAGTGGACTGTTCCGTCCAACAGAGGGCGTTGTGAGCGCAGCTTGACCGTCAGTCAGACTGTGTTGTTTTCGGCAGGGTGGATGAGAGAGTGTCTGACCCTTACTGAGGGGGCGTACTATTCGGCCTTGTTATTAGCTCACTCCACCGAAGGCCGAATATGGCTTTTTTTGCACTATTCGGCCGAAAATATTCGGCCACCGAATGTTCGGTGCACCCTTATTGAAAACTTTGCTGGTATATAAGAAAATATGGCTTGCAGAGTGAAGTAACACAAGCTGTGAAAAGACCACATTGGGTCTCCATACAGTCATTTTGCCTTGTAAGTATTGCAACACATGCTTCCAGCTGGTCAGAGTTAATTTTTACAGCACTTTTTACTTTAGCATGGTTATAGTCTTTTCCCGAAAATATCTTTTTGTTTTTAGTCATAAGGTATTCATCTAAATTAGCCTAGTTCTAAACACTTAAATTGCACTACATTTAAGTCAATAATATGTACTATAAATGTAGTCTTCTAAAATATGCAGTGTAAAGAGTAAGGCATATGGTATGTTTTCTTGAATTCTGAAGTCATGTTTTACACTAGGGTAAAATGAAACATCTAATAACCTTTTATTAAATGCTCGTATTGTTTGAATGTGGAAATGAACACAACCAAAATAGTGGAATTCGTTAACAACTGACTTAAATACCTGTACCAATTTTAATCAGTTCAAGAGAATGTATAAAGACAAAATGATAAGAAAATATGAAATTGATCCATAAAAGATCTTCTGTTGCTTTGAATGCTATTGTTGTTGATGGTGAGTTGTTGTGTATGTTTTTTTTCTCCGTTCTCTACTTTTTTGATAAGCAGTAGTTGTTTAATACCTGACGAACGGACCATCTAATTGTTTTTTTGCTTTATTATTTTGAGAAAGGGACTGGTAATCATAAGACTCTTCGTCCTGCCCTTTTTCGATCATGGAATGAAATGTGGCAAAATTTGGAGTTGTACAGGATGTGAACTTCCATTTCCATGATAGAAGCTCTGATTGAATTGCTCCCCACTTTATCCCACCACCATGAAGCTAAGGCAGCTGTGATTGGATGTCCCTCTTCACTCATCCAACCTTTCCACACAACCTAAGTTAGTAGCTGTGACTGAATATATTCCTAGCTTGTCCCTACTTTTTAAATTACCAAATTAGGTCTGATTGGATTAAGTCTCTTTCAAACATTTTTGTCTAGTTTTTATTTTTGATGAAAATGTCAGTTTTAGTTTTTGTCCATATGCACCTGTTTTTATTTGTTACTGCCTAGTTTTCATCAGAGGAAAAAGGTTGTTGAGGAAAACTATGACAAAAGTAATTAGTCAACAAAACAAAACTGCAGTGGAAGCAGGGACATTATCGAAAACAAAACTGACTTGATGAACACAGGTACAGGCTGCCTCAATGTGGCCCATTTCATCCAGTCATTAAGGTGCTAATTAAAAACAGTTTCCTGAGGGCCAAAAGGGCTTAACATAATATTTCTCTCTGGAGTAACTTTAAATTATTGATACTCTGGAACCTCTCACATGCATGAGGCCCTCTAGGCTGCAGCCTTGCCCTGACGGTACATTAATCTACACCAGACTTAAGTAGTGCACACAACTATTTGAAAACTGGGTTTGAAAGAATCAGGTGTGACTGCTAAACGATGTACGCAGCCTGGCCTTCAGGCTTTTACTTCATCCCACCGCACCCCCTCAGCTCTGCCTTTGATTCCCACCTGGTTTGCATGTTCACAGATGAGTCTATCATCTGTGTGTAGCCTCCATATGAAGACATGCTGTTATCCCGCAGCAGTTCAAAGCACACGTTTGATTAATAAGGTCATCATATGACCTTCCCTCGTTTCTGAGAGAAAAAGAATCAAAGGTTGGTGCATATATGCATACAGGTCCTGTGAGGGGCAGGAACTGTAATGAACCAAGACACCAATCACTTTGATGGATTAAAATAGGGAGACAACTTAGTTTCCTCTCAAAGTCATGAAGCTGGCTGTGTATTGGGCAATAATGTGATAAAGTATTGCTATGCCTCTGAGCTGTTTAAAGCGATAAGTTTGGGATTGGTGTTAAGCTCAGGGACATCGAAACTGTGCCTGAGAGGCCAAATGTGTCCCACAGTCCATCACTGATCAGCCCACAGGTTTAATTTTGCCAGCACTTAAACATATTTCGTGTTAGATAAAAAAACAAAAATTTTGTCATCAAACACATCCTGAACTTATACAGCCAATCATCCTCTGCTGTCTGGACTGTTGTAAAGCCCTCCTCACAAGTGTCACAGACAAATCATTTTCTAACCTCCAACAGGTCCATGCAGCACCGCTGATTTGATTCCTGTGTTGGTCAGGGACGTTCTGTTTGGAGTATGAATGTTTTCCACAGACCACAGACATAATCATTTGGTTATGTGGTGATTCCAAAACTGCCCTTAGGTGTGAGTGTTATGCTGCGTTCACACCGCAAGCGACCCAGCTACCAAAATCGCTTCGCCCACTGACGTAGCATCGCGCGTCCATAAATACCTTATTTTGGTCACCGCTGCTGTCGGCCGTCACACGGTGACGTCACGTGCGCTCGAGTTTCACCGCGATCATATCATATATCATATAATAGGATGTATAAGCGGACATTATTCCAGCTGTATCCTTTTCATTCACTTATCAACCACAAAACACTGCAGCTAATGCCCTGCAGCAGCAGCATCTGTGACTTTACCGCGGTCCATGTAGGCGGAACTAATGTCCTCACTGACTAATGTTTCCCACACAGACATGGATTGTTATCCTGTAGTCCAGATGAATAACTGTCTGTCTAGGGTACCGTCACACGTACACACACCGCTGATTGGCTGATGCTGCACAGCCACACACGACATCACCTGAATAGATCAACTTTTTTTTAACTTTGACATCCCGCGATGAGTGAAGTGATCGTCGTGTACACGGCTGTACATTGACTTTGATTGGAGAGTGATCGCCGAGGTAGTACATGTAGCGTCCGGTGTGAACGCAGCATTAGTGTGAATGGTTGATGGCTCTGCGATTGGCTGGCATGTACCATGCCTCTCACAAAGTGTAAGGTGGGATAAGCTCCATCCCCAAACAACCATGAAAGGAATAAGTGGTAAAGATGATGGATGGATGTGCTTAAATTTATTTGCCTAATATAAACTCAGTTGTCTACTCAACAACAACTTCAGTTTCCTACATCTAGGCCTGCCACGATAATCAATAAATCAACTAACCTCACAATAAATAAAAACATCCTCGGTGAGTTTGCCGGCCTTGACAAATTGGCACGTGCATGCGTGTTTATTTTCCTCCCCTTTCTCTACCAAACAGGCTGGAAGAGAAGATGGTTCACCCCGTCCTTCTTTCTCAATTCCTGGGCGCATTGGTTTTATAGCGGAATGAGCGGAGTGATCCATCTGTCAGTCATTCGGTCTTTGGGGGGGGTAGGCAGGGCTGCTCGCAGGTACACAAAGAGCTTCAATTAGGTATTGTGAGGAGAAACAAGGAAATAAACACTAATATGAATGATTTCACAAAAGCAACGCTCCTAAGCCGGCTGCCACAGCTGTAGTGCGGGACTATTTTGGTTTTAAACAGAATGAACAAAATGGGAGCCCATGAACACTGACGAGCTGATAGGTTGTATTTGTTTGAAAGTAGTGGTGATGGAGAAGGGGAGGTGCAGTGAAGCTTTTGTCCTTGACAGTCATTGCTTACTGAGGTGTTTGGTCGGCAAAGTAATGTATAAATAAAACAGTGGACAATGGCGTGCTCTCACAGACAGTGTCATTCGCTGCATTGCAAAACAAATGCAAAAATACACATATACATATACAAAATTCACTACGGTTAAACACCCATCATTGTTACAAATGTCAAACAGACGGTCCGAATTGACTTGAGGAATGTACATGTCACAAACAATTCAGACACTGTATAAACTACATTGTATTTATTGTTTTTATTGTTGTGTATATTTTGGAGTGTTGTTTTTTCCTTTACAGAGCCAGGGTCTATCTTTTAAATTGTTTTTAATTTTTATAATCATTTTTATTTACATGCAGTTTTTCCCAAAAGAGAGCCCATTTCATTTTCATTGGGTTTTTCTCTCTCTCTTTTTTGTTTGTTCATTTTATTTTATTGTTTGTTTAATTTATTTTATTTAAAAGCTCTTGACCTTCCAATTACAGTTAAATACTCTTGAGAAATCAAAGTTGATTTCTTTTGATAGGGTGTACTCATTTTATTATGACATGTAGTATAATTACAGTAATGAAAAAGTGATGTTCCAAAATAATATTGACAGTACTGTTTATCTGCAATGATTTTTTGGACAATTATCGTCTAGCAAAATCAGTTTTTGTGACAGGCCCACCTCCATCACATTCACTTTGCTGACTTTTGATTTATGGTTAATTATCTTTGTCTTGTTTACCTGAGTTATGGTGCAGATTACACAGCGTTTAGTTTATGTGACTGTGTTTGTCGACATGGGTTCTCAGGTGTACAAATTTTTTTAAATCCTGCCAGCCCCATTTTTTCATAAGTAAAATAGAAATGGGACACAAGTGATTCCCACCCCACTTCATCCAAAAGTGTGAACCTTACTAGAACTGTTTGTTAAAACACAAAAACCAAAGAGGGCAGGCGGTGAGCCAAAGGGAACAACCAGAGGAAAACAAACACAGCTCACACACACTGCATGGCTCCACAGAACATTGTGACATTTTCAGCACTGCTGTTCTTCCCTAGACTGAAGTGACAAGCACAGTGCCTCAATGTGTAATGTTAGGACATTCATGCACACAGTTAAACAATCTTCATTAAATCTGGTCAAACTCATTACAGTGTAATCTTGTATGTTTGACACGTGCTCACAATTTTATTCCAACCTAATAAAGGAAAGACAAAATGCAGGACTTTGAGTGTGTTTTTACCAAAATGTTGCAGGCTCTCTGATGATAACACAAAATAAATCTGCTGAAATTGATGTTTTTATGGATCTCAAATTGCTGTTCACCCACTAATGGCTGCTTGTGCTTTCATTCTGTTATTAAGTGGCTTTTTTCTCTGTTTTCTCCAGTGCAGATTTATTTTTTTTCCGGCTATTGTTATGGTGTAAATCCTAAAAGACATATTAAATTCACAACAACTCACAAAAGATTAATTGCACACCTTCCTTTCATTTGACCCTCATGGAGGTCATAAACCCCTCCAGGATTCCTTTGTTCCTCTCCTTCTTGGAATCCTTGACTAAATACTAGGAACTAGATAATTTTCTCGTAGGAAGCAATAACTTAGAGACTCTCAGGTGACTAATGAAATCTGCTAACAGTTCAAAGGGGAAACAGACAATAGATAAACAAATGTATACACTGGTTTCCTCAGGACAAAAGGTCAAACCCCTGCTGGATAGAGAAATACCAGGGAGAAATGTCAGAGAAACTGGGGCATATTGAGCTTTTCAGACATACTACTTCTGTGAAATAACCCCCTACATGCTGTCAGCAGGCCACAACACTTTTTAATGACCTTTAAGGTGTATTTTGCGGCCATGGAAGTTACAAGAAGTAACCCCAAAAAAATCTTCAGGAATCTGAACCAGTCCAGTGTCCATCTTGATCAGCGTTGAACAACGTATAATGTCCCCAGTTCACCTCGTAAGCATGTTGTCTGAAGCAGGAACATGAGGAGAACATGCAAACTCCATACGGAAAGCCCCATCTGACAGGGAGCAACAAGTCTGTGACAAACTTGATTTAGAACCAGACTTTGAACACGACATGTTTAGACCTGCCTGTTTACACGAAACTAGTGACCACAAGGGAGTCATTAAAAAACACAATGGTAAAAAGTTCACTCATTCAAGGATGATGAATGAAGAACAATGTAAAAGGAAGCAGGGGGGTGAGTGCAACGGCAGGAGTTACGGTTAGAGCTGTATCTCCTTAAATTCCTCGGATCAAGGTGCTGAGAGAACTTCTTGTATTGAATAAAGTTAATATCACCATGATACAAGCATTTACAGGTGTCAGTATAAAAAGTAAGGAGTCCATACTGCATCTTAACTCATATTTACATTTATGATGAATGCTAGACTACACAGCCAATTGGGAGGAGTTAAATCTTGGTGTTGGCAAAAGGTTTAAAAGATGTTAGTGTCAAAATGAGGATAGAGTAAAACTAATCCATAGGTGTCAATGTAGGATCTCAAACTCAGCTTTCACTCTGAGCTCTGAAAGTGACACTTGTAGAGTTAATTATCCCACCTCTTTCCCATTATCGGACAAATACAGACAGATGACACAACTCAACATCAGGACAACTGCTGTACAAATGTTTGAATATATGTGCTCCAACCAGACCAATGTCTTTATTTCAGCTCATTAATATACAGTGAAAAACTGCGACAACAGTACACTTTGGGTGTTAATATAGAGTTAATACTGAAAGAATCAACAATATACTCTGATAGAATGTGTTGTTACATTTCATAGAAGTGTTGACCAAAACTTATGATGTCAAGTGTTACACGGTTTTAAATTTTAACCCCAAAAAAAACAACAACAATTACACTTGATGAGAGTTAAGGAATCAACTCTCAGTAAGAGTGAAAAAAGTACTTTGCAGTGTGGATCCAATCAGACACTGAAGAAGAGTTAGTATTAACTCTGAGAGTGTTAATGTGTCTTTGCCGATTTTTCTGTGTACTTTTCACAAACACTGATCTTAAAAAACTCTCCTGAGCCACCTGTATGCTCAGTCCATCTGAGAGCCTCTGTTAGAGCTTCTGCATCTCTGAGGCTCCCTTTCAGAACAATAGTCCACTGTGATTGGACAACTGTTTTTTGATGATTGATTAGTTTACAGTGCTGCTTAGCGCCATGTTGTCAACAACTCTGCATTCATTCTACAGTCTCCGTTCTGCAACGGGGTTGCCCCTGGGACCCAATGTGCTTAAATTGTCTTCAGAGCAATGGTAGTATGTCACACTGGTAGGTCTATTTAGATCTGTCCCTGAGAGTGAGAGGGCCCAATAATGCAGACTTTTCATCTTGTGCAGAAAAGTTGGGGTCTGAGTCACATTCCTGCCCTCATGTGACAGCACAGCTGGCTGTGGAAGCCAAAGTGAGATCAGGATTTAATGTACTGTACTGAACCAGATCAGAGAACTTGGTGGAAACACAGCATAATAGAACAACTCAGATAGAGTTAGAATGGATGGTGGATCAGGGTACTCTAAAGTAGAAGTTTTTTAACATTAGTGATTGTGAACATACTTAAGCAGTCTTGGGCATTAATATATGAGTCTGATTTGAGTTGAAATATGTCCTTTTACCTCCGCTAAGGAAGTTTTGCTTTGCTGGCTAATATTTCTTTGTCTGTTCGTGAGTTTGTTTGCAAGATTACGCAAGAACCATTTTACTGGTTTTGCTAAAGTTTTTAGGAGATGTTGGGAATGGCCCAACTTGATTAAATTTTGTGGAGATCCAGATAACTGCCATTAGTGAATGATTGTTTTTACTTAATAACTGTCCCACTAATAATGATATCAACATGATTCTGAGGGCTGCAGGTGTGTGTTTTCAGGGTCAACGAATCATATTATGATGCTTACTTTATCATGGAACTATTATAACTATTATAGATGTTAAAGCAGTATGTTAGCTACCTTGGCAGGGGTTTGTGCTCTCTCAGTGCTTTCCAGTTAATAATGTGTTTGAAAATATCTTCACATTAGCTAATATCTGATACTGTACATCCCTAATAAGCTTGCAGTGCAGATGGATCGGCCTGATTCGATTTCCATAATCAGGCCAATCCATCCAAGCTTCTATGACTGAGTGGCCTGGAGCAACAGCCCAATCAGCGCCCCTTTAGAGCAGAGGTGGGGAAATAGCAGAAACTTGTGAAACAACAGCAGAAGGTGACAACTTGAAAAAAGATTAGCTTTGATGCTAACAGTTTCCGTAACAGTTTTATCAGATCTTAACGATCCTTTGGTTAGATTAAAAAAAAAAAACTTCTCCATAGACAGGATATTTTGCCCAACTCTTGTCATTTATTTTCATTAGTTTGTTTTACAAAGAGACTTACACTCTGTCCTTTATACCATGAAAGTAGCACCTGCCTGCTGCATTATCTGATTGATCTGTAATGATTGTGACTTATTGGACAATTGTTCAACATTTGCTTCTGAAAGGTTCTGTATATTTCCAAGCACTTACTATGGGTGTGCTCCAGATGGACTAGTGATATATATTGAATGGTTCATTTGGCATGGCAGGTTACATCCCTAATTAGAAGAGTATAACCTCGTCATCATCTAATCTTGGTTGTTTTGTTTCCTCTGATGAACCCTGGCTCTGAATGGTGACTTCGTAAACACTTGTGTGACTCTTTTAGCCTGTTTTGTTGTCACTGGCTGCTCTGTATTAGTGTCTGTAGGTTGAGAAAACCACAGGATGTCAGGTGGAAAGGAGCCAGCTGTGCACCCGGCTGTCAGGACTGACAGAAAACAGGACTCATTTCCTTCATGGAAAACAGAGGGGATGTTGTTTTTTCACCAAGAATGGAAGCATCGATCTTCTCAGAGTGGATCCATTTTATTCAGGATCAAAATGTTTTCCTGGTCTAAAAACTACATGTGAAGGAGCACTGTGGTAGTTTCCTGCTCTCTTGTATGTAGCTATAGTTTTCGCTGATCCTTTACAGTCTTTCAACTGTTGTGAAATCATTTATGAAACTGATGTCTGAAGTCTTCCACCACCCCAACACGCAGCAGAGTGAAGTATGTGTGGAGTGAATCTTAAGATCAACAACCTCAGATTTGTTTGCAGCAAACGTTGCTGTTATTCCCCGTCTTTGTTTGGATCTCACTCTTCTCTCCACTTGTGTCCTTGCCCTTGGTATCGACTCATCAAATACTCAAGGAACACAAAAACCTTTTTGTTGATGGTGGCACTTCAGAGACCCAGAGTGGCAGATGAAGCTACGCTATTGCTACAAATAAGTCTGTTAGGTAAAGTGTATTTCGAGTTCAGAACCAAGGGGAAAGTTGCAAACAAATGAAGTCATGGAGATGTCAAGTCTAAGAAATAAAACACTGACAGAAAAATGATTAAAATTTAGTCATTGGTCTTTGTTTTTTTTATTTTACAGATTCCTTAGTTAGCCACTTAGTTTCCTCTTCAGTGGTATTTGTGACAAACCTTGCACAGCAGATGGACCTTCATGATTCATTGTCTGTAATATGGTAGATCCATCCTGCCAAGGTCCAATCTAAAATGCTTGTGCTCAACCTTTATTTATATTTTATTTTATTCTTTCGCTAAATAAAACATTCAATGCAAACAAAGAAGTCTCAAACAAAAGTGCAGAAAGAAGAAAAATCTTATAGAATCTGTCCGTCTCTCACAACATATTAATCAACTGAACACAATACAAGTTAACAAGAGCTGCAGGCCAAAATGTCTTTTTACATTTCACTGTTTCTTTTTCTTTTTAATGAAAAACAATCAGTGAAAAAACTACCAAAAAAAGACCACATTAATTCAAAACAAACATAGCAGGACTTAGATTATCGCATTTCCATGTATTTACTCAACTTACTGGCTTTGATACTTTACGTTTCTTCATTTAATGAACAACAACACTACAAACCTCTATAATAAGGATATTTTTGCTCCACCATGTTTTGACACAGTAGAGCCCACATACGACATCACCTGTTTGGCTGGTTATATGTTGATTGATAGGACAATCATCTAGTCACCTGGATATTCTTCTGATAAGCACTTTCTATGGGCCGTTTCCTGGATAGACTAGTGAAATATACTGAACAGTCCATCTGGTGTGCCAGATTAATTTGGTACAGAAATATTACAAAATAGCCTCAAATCAAACTGGTCATTGAACCTTTTTGCAGACAGTGTCCAAACTGAAAATCCAGAATGATTACCCTCTGCGTAAAAACAGTTCAAACAGTATGAGAAAACTTGGTGAAATGTGCTGCTCCTTGGCCTCTGCTGTCATAATCATGAGCATTTAGTTGTTTTTACATCTACATCATTTGGGAGAGCTGTTGTAATATAAGTGAGTGTTGCATGCTTTACAAGGTTTGTTTGTGTATATATGAAAACAGCAGCTGATCCCTGTGTTAGTACAAACACAGGGACATCACATACAATGATTTTTATCCAGTAAAATACATTTAATCAAACATTTGTTTCACCTAGAAATTTAAAATAGTAACCAAAAGAAATCTTGCCTTCTATTGGTCAGTTTTTCTGATCAAAATGGAGTGTTCTCTTGCACCATTACCATTTTTAGTAATTTAATGTCTAAATATGTTACAGCAGTAACTGTAGATTTTACGGCCAAATGCTGTTAAGTTTACGGAAATCAGTGAGTTTTCCCACAATGCATTGCCATTTCCAGTAATTTTCTGTATCAAGATTTTAAGGTAGGTAAGTGTAGATTTTATGATAAATGCTGTCAAGTTTGCAGAAATCAGTTACAGTGTGTTGAAATGCAGCTTTACTTCATCTGATGTCCTCAGATTTCCTGTCTAAGTTAAAATCCTTGACCTACGCACCTCGATGTTCTGATAAGAATTAAAACTTAGAGATTCTGTGGGTTGAATAATCTGTAGAGTTTCATCAGTGCTACAAACAGACCAAAAAGCTATCAGTTTTATAACATCCATGTGGCCCATGAAATTCAGATTGAGATTCTATTTATCGTCTCACATGGCAAATTATTTTTGCAGCAGTGGACAAGAAACCAGGGCAGAGACATCAGATTTGAAAGAAGAAGTAATACATACCGTATGATATCAAGTAACAGCATCAATGATAAAATAAGTTGCAAGTTCATATCCAAATATACATGTCTGTCCACTAGGGGTGGGCGATATTGCAAAAATATCATATCACGATTTAAAAAAAATAAAATCATAATCACGATTTTATCACGATTCTTTTTTTTATGTAGATTTTTCTAGACTAATTTGCATGTTTGACCATTTTTTTCCCCTATTAACATATAAAACATGTAAAACCCTAACAGAAAAAAAAATGACAATTGAAGCCAAAGAAACTTTCTGAACAGGTTTTAATTTAAATAGTGCAGTTTTTATAAAAATGTGCAATAAATGTAAACATAAAAGGTAATGAACAACAATATCAACATTATCTCTTAAAGTGCAACAATTTAAAACAAATGTTATCTAACTGCAATGTCTATAATCTGAGTGAATAATACAGCTGCTTTAGAACAGATCTTTGTTCAGACATCTTCAAGCTTTTATCTCCTTTTCTCTTTCCGCCATGGCTTCACGCTACATCACCAAACAGGAGATACTATCATGCACTGCGTGTAATGTGCTACGATTGGTTAGTCAGGTGCACGTCAAAGTCTCTGTGCCCACACAGACGATCTGACGATCTTTCTGCTTCATGAGATCATCCGCATGTTATAATCCTTAATGATTTAATATCGTCATATCGCGCACCCCTACTGTCCAGTAATAGGAAGTTCATTGACAAACAGAAATAGTGCCTAAAGAGCAGTGAAGTGGTCACTTTAGATTTAGATGTTTTCAGAGATTTTGACTTGCCTTGATGGAGTGCTGCAGCCCTGGCCACCACTCTTTCCCCTGCTCATGCTCTTCACTGAACTCTTAGGCTGCTGCTGGCTGTCAGCAACTGCACAGATCCCTCTGTGACAAATGTGTGTCTCCTACTCCATTAGCAGCTCAGCAGAGGAGGACCAGGACCTTTACAGTGAGATACATTACATAAGTGAGTCCTGTTTTTGAAATCACTCCATTGCCACTTAGGAAAGCCCACGGTAAAGTTTTCTGAGATTGAGTTTTGGTTTGTACCAGCTTGCTGTATTTCAGACAATGCAAACACTGACTTTGGACGTTCTTTAAAGGAATACATTAACTTTTTTTTGTCTTGCCTCACTCCTGAGTCCATGACAAGCTGATAGACACCATTCTTTTGTCTGTATATGCAGCAACAAGGGAGAGACAGCCAAAGCTCGCCCATCACTCATTAACTTTGCTCAAAAAATGGGAGTCAGTGGGTAGTGTTGGCCTGCCTGTGCCTACAGTCATCAGATAAACTCTATAGCAACTTTGAACGGTCCTATGTGCTTGTTGTGCATTTTTTTGTGGGTAATGTAACATTAACCCATTCATGCACAGTGTCACCTACAGTGGACAGATACTTATTTTATATTTTGGACCGTTTAGGTTAACCACATCCCAACTATCAGGTGTTAAACACCAAAACTACATTCTCAAGTTTCATAAAAATATGATCTTTGTGTCTTTTTGTTCATTTTGAGATATTACATCATAAATCCAAAATGTCCAACAAATAGGGATAAACACCACATCCTTCAGGATTAAGTGTTAAATTTTCTATTCTCAAAGAATTAGTCAGGAAAAAACATATACTCTAATTCAATGAGATGTAAGGAACACTTTTATGCAGATTTTGAAAATATTTTCCTTGTTTATTTGCATCTGTGACCAAAAATTAATCTCCACTTTATACAGTAAAAAGTATATTCTGTGTATTATGCCTGTATTCAGATTGCACCTAATTTTGTATTTTTAGATAAAACATTTTATTGATGTCACATGTTAATAGTTGAATTAAACTGCAGTAGTAAATAAACTTTATATTTTGCATTTTATTCTGTATTTTTTTTTTTAGTACATGTTCGTAATAAATATGTATTTGTAGATCTATATTAACTTCAAATAAATTATTTATTAACTGACTCAAAATATAATATATTTTTAGCCAGTTTAAAAGCAAACAGAAATATTTTAAAATAATTCCCATGTGATTTTATAAATTCATGCACGAAAGGGTTAAATTCTACATCGTATTACCTTCTACTTGTAAACAGAGGCTTTACAGAAGCCGTTTGGTTGCTGTTTGTCTGCAAATTTTAGGATGGCTCTGAAACAAGCAGCACACTCACAACTGTGAATCAGTTATCACTCTCTAAAAGAGCTGTTCAAAAGATTTGACTTGTTCGCAATCATCACTAGGGCCTGACTGATATGGATTTTTTTAAGGGCGGTGCCGATACCGATATTTGAATCGGGCGATTAATTTAAAAAATATATATAAAGTGATTTTGTTTTTAAATTGGTCCCAAAACACAACAATGAATATGTGAATTACAGGCTGAACATTTTATAGTTTTGGTCCTTTAGTATTTGTTTAACTTTACACCAGTATTAAATTTAAAGTAAAATAGCGTGCAAAAAAGCATTAAACTTCTGGGACTTCTTGTTGATAAAAACTAAAGGTTGGTTAAAGTAAAGGTAGAACAACTTTATAAAAATGTTGCAAAAAGATAACTGTGAGAGGAAATCAACAAAAACACTGAAGACACATTCTTTTCATAGGCGTTTTTCTTTTTCTTTGCAGCTTTCAAGCACAAAATAAAATGGTGTGCAAAACTGCAGCAAACTCCTGCAAAATAATACAAATAACCTTTTAAAAATGTAAATATATATTTTATTTATGAACTCTTTGTCACGTCTGCCTTTCAGTCTTCATTAGTTCATCAGAAGCAGGTATTAGTTCAGACATAACCACTTTATTCTAAACATATATCAGAAACTTATTTAAAGAGGCTGATTAAAGTCCCCAGCTACAGTCTCCCCTGGATGAGGCTACTGATGACGTCGTAGGGTCCGAGGAGCAATGCTAACACTTGCACAGTTAGCCAGATTTACGTCTTAAAGGAATATTACACCCAAAGAATGATATGCCTTAATTTTCACTACGCTCCCGTCTGGATTGGTCTGCCGCAGCTGCGTAGTGCAGGGAGCGCGCATAGACGTGCACTGCAGAAGTACGCTATAGCACTGTTTAGGCTCGAAACATGTACTAAATGACCTCGTTTCGAATTAATTACGGACGTTACCCGCTCAGGACACTTGGATTACAGCGGACGAGCAGTATGGAGGAAAATAGGCACGTTTTTGTGGACTTTTATGGACCTTTTTCTTCGGGCTCTGTCGTCCCCTGTTAGATGGAGGTTTATTCACAGCGAAAATCACCCCGGACCTCCAGCTGCATTTGAGACATCAAAAAAGTGCTCCAGAGTGTTGCTCAGCATGAGGGTGAGTAGAAAATTAAGGCATATCATTCTTTGGGTGAAATATTCCTTTAATCACAATAGAACAGTCACAGCTAAACTGATCCCCTGCCACCAGAGGGTGCAATTCATCAGTATCGACAACGACAGAGGAGGCGTCGGTCAGGGAACTGTTCGGCGGTGCCTGGTCTGTCTGTGAGGCTGATCCGTAGCCGAGCAGAGAGCTTGGTGGTCCCTCTGTGTCCAGCAGCAGCGTGACATTGTGCACCCCTTATAAGAACAACTCCGTGTGAGTGTAGACGAGTCATCCGTGCACACAGAATAAGCTGAGAGCAAAGAGCCGCTTCAACAACGTCATCATTCTGCGCGGCTTGGACACCAAACAGTGTTTACTGTTTTATGAGAAATTAAGAATACATCGGCATTACATCGGAAAAACTCTGGCTGATGTTGAATACTTTCAAAGGGGCTGTAATCAGCCAATTTAATCGGCCGGACAATAAATCAGTTGGGTCCTAATCATCACATCGTAAAACAACCACAGAACTAGGTTAACAAAGCAAAGCCTGTTTATGAGTAGTTTATAGTACAATGATAGTAGAAGATAATGTAGCATAACACAGTAATGAAAGAGTCCCAACAAGCACACAGGACTGTTTAGAGTTGCTGAATAGTTTATCTGATGACTGTAGGCAGAGGCAGGCTAACACTCCCCATTGAAAGAATGGTGTCCATGTGCTTGTCATGGACTCGGGGGTGAAGCAAGACATGGAAAGCAAAAGAATAAAGTTGATGTATCCCTCTAATGAGGCATAGAATTCATGGTTTATTCTGTTCAAAGATCACTGTCAAAGGACCTCTTTCACAATACATGTAATTTTGCCCACAACCCAATTTTTTGTTTGTTGTGTGGTATTTGTAGTACACCCAGAGACTCCCAAGAATATACCTTTAGAAAATCCAAAAGTCATCCAGGGCCTGTACTATGACCTATTTTATGATCATTGCCATAGGTGTGAGCCAGGGTGCACACTACCCCAAAACTTACTCAAACACAAATAACAAATCATCAAATTGGGTCAAATCACCTTCACTGAAGTCTGGTGCATCTTTTGAAATCAAATGTAAAGCTAAGTATTACAATTGAAAGAAGTTATTGAATTTTAACTGGAAAAAAAAATAGTTTTTTTATGACTTTTTCAACAAATTCAATTCTTTAGAGATGTGTCTGACCAACTTACAGTTGCTGTACAAATACAATACTTACAAATTATTTGGCCACATATATATTCTCAAAGTTGGAAAAAAAATCATCAAATTCTGAGACCGGTCAAGTTGTTCAATTAACAGGTTGGGTTACTGTGGTAGAATCAGGATACTGTTCCATGTCTTGTATTATATCAAGGGTAATGTTTTATTTCATGCAATTTGCAGCAAATGGATGTTAACTTCAATTTAGTATTGTGCATTCAATTAAGTTATATTTTTTTTCATATATTCTATATATGAAGTATATATATTATATATATTCTACATGAAGTATCCAAACATGAGACATCACCCAAAGTGAAGTTTGAAACCTTGTCAGATTCTGACTCTCATGCATGGACTGGCTGGACACTGGTGCAATTTCAGAACATGTATGACGTGTGAATCTGATCTTGTTTCAGGTTCAAGTGATAGTTCCAGAGCAATAGATTTGCTTCTTTACTTTTGGGCAAAACTGAAAACAAACCTTTCATGGAATCAAATGACCATGCTTACTAATCTTTCCCAAGCTACACTGTCAAGATATTTTCATACAATTGCAGATATTTTTAACACAATAGTTGTTCCCAAATACCTTGGCACAAATCATATTTCACGCCACGATGCCATAACTCACAACACTATCTTTACTAAAGCTTTTTATGGTGACCAGGTCACTCTTATCTTAGATGGTACATATATCTACCTCAACAATGCAGTGATCATCAGTTTCAAAGGGCATCTTACGGAGGATAGAAAAAACGAAATTACCTAAAATTCATGTCAGTTGCACTGCCTGATGGATATGTTTTAGACACTATTGGCCCCTACCATGGTAACGTAAATGATGCAACAATAACTCGGAAAAAATTGAAATATTGAAATCTTGGTTAGAAGCAAATGACAATATGATTGTAGATCGCGGTTTCAGGGATGCCTTAGATCTTCTTGCTAAGTTGGGGTATGATGCTAGAATGCCGTCATTTTTACCAACTGGTAAATCCTAATTGGATTCCTCAACAGCCAATAGTGATCGTTGCTGTACCAAAACAAGATGGATAGTAGAGTCCTATCACGGGCGTTTAAAGAAGTGGATGTTGTTTAAGGAACAACTTACCTCAAATTATTTCATTGAGGTCATTGGCAAATTAGTGCGCATAGTAACTGCATGTCTCAATGCCTTCAGAGGACCAATATATGTTTCAGATCCAGATCGAGAGGAACGAGATACTAAGATGGTTCAGCGTATGCTTTCACTTTTAAAAAAAGACAATGTTTTGCAGAAGACCCAAATATGTCACGTAGAGCTCGTAGTGAATGGCAGAAGCTTGAAGCATCTGATATCTCGTTCCCTCATGTGGATCTGGAATACCTTGAGACCATAACATGCGGTACATACCAAATCAAACAGTCCCCTGGCTACATTGCTGAGCATCAAAAAAATGATGGTGACTATGAGATTTGGGTTTACCAGCATGATGCTGATCTCATTAGGGGACAGATTCATTCTCGTCACAGATCTCAAATAAAATACAATGTTTGGATTCAATTTGATAAGAATGCATCAGATGATCCTGTGAAGGCATATTATTGTCTCTGTCCTGCTGGAAAGAGAACCTCTGGCATGTGTGCACATGTTGCATCTGTAATCTATTATTTGGGATATTATAAACATTTTCAAAATCAGAAACCCCTCCAACCATACACAAGCAAATTCAAAGACTCCATTCTATGAAATAACCAGCCAATCATACATCTTATGGATTTCTCAGATCCCCTTTCCCTCACTATAGTTCCAGTCTACAAATTAAAATTGTCCAAGCCGTTGCTATGCAAAAAGACACGAAGGCCATAAAACAGATTACATGTATATATAAGTACTAGAAACAGAAATTGACAGAAGTAATGTTTATGTATTGCTGTCATTGTAGATATATACAATCTGATTACAACAATCCAAAACTGCATCGGTTTTTACTTGTATCAATGGCTCATTATTATTTCAACACAAAGGCATAATATACAGGCCCTTTGTGGCTGTTCAATATTAAAATGAATTACATTTCATGTGAAATGTTTGTTTTGAATCTAGCATTCAAATTCTAAAAGAAATCATACTTAAAGGATGAATTCTGAACAAATCTTTAAAGGTTCCCTGATATACAAGACATGGAACAGTATCCTGATTCTTCCACAGTAACCCAACCTGTTAATTGAACAACTTTACCGGTCTCAGAATTTGATGATTTTTTTCCCACTTTGAGAATATACAGTCATGGAAAAAATTATTAGACCACCCTTGTTTTCTTCAATTTCTTGTTAATTTTAATGCCTGGCTCAACTAAAGGTACATTTGTTTGGACAATTATAATGATAACAACAAAAATAGCTCATGAGAGTTTAATTTAAGAATTAAGAACTATTCATTTTCCATGGTTTTCTTGATAATAACCAAAATTACTTAAATTCTTACATCAATAGCTATGGCATTGTACCGCCAAAAACACTACTTTTAAGCATTCCATGTTTTCTTTTCTGTTTGCTTTAAACACATGATACACACAAGAGTTAATACTTGATTGCATAACCATTGTTTTTGATGACTGCAGCCATGCTCTTGGCATGCTCTCCACCAGCTTCTGACATTGTTCTGCTGTCACAGCAGCCCATTCCTGTTGGACAAATTCAAACAAATTTTCTTTGTTTTTGGGCTTGTGGTTCTCCATTTTGAGTTTGATGATTTTCCACAGGTTTTCAATTGATTAAGATCTGGTGATTGAGCAGGCCAAGGCATGGTGCGTAATGTTGTGGTTCTCCATCCAGGTTTTAACTGACCTTGCCGTGGTGGCAAGGGCATTGTCTTGTTGGAAAATCCAGTCATTCGAGGCAGGAAAGAGTTTTCCAGCTGATGGAAGAAGACTGTTTTCAAGGGTAGTCCTGTACATGACCTGGTTCATTCGGCCTTCACACAATTGCATTTGCCCTGTTCCACTCAGACTGAAACAACCCCAGATCATGACTGATCCACCCCCATGTTTTACTGTAGGGGCAAGACAGTCTGGGTTGTAAGCTTCTCCAGGCTTCCTCCTAACCAGTAAGTTGGCTGGAGTGGGCATCAATTCAAAATTGGATTCATCACTGAAGAGAACCTTAGCCCAATCATCAACAGTCCAATCCTTGTGGTCTCGAGCAAAGAGTAACCGGGCCTTCCTCTGCCTTTCATTGATGAAGGGCTTCTTGCGTGCTCTGTGCGACTTCAAACCAGCTTCAACAAGTTGGTTTTGAACTGTCCTTGCTGAACAAGTCACATTTCTCGACAGTGCCCACTCATTTTTAAGGTGCCTGGAGGTCTGGCGGCGATTCCTGACACAGGAACGGATGAGTGCACGGTCATCTCGTGGGGTAGAAAGACGTTTCCTGCCACGGCCAGGTAGCAATTTGGTAGTGCCATGTTCAGCTTGTTTTTTTTTTGTTGTAATGAACGGCCGTCTTGGAGATCTTCAGTTTTTTCGCTACCTGTCTCTCACTCATGCCAATTTCCAGCAGTGCCAAGATGGCTGCCTTTGTGGCTTCACATAATTCTTTTGTTTTAGGCATTATGTGAGAGCTGACAACTTCTGAGTTGTGCTACGGCTTGAATGTAAGCAGGAAACCACTCTAGGCCTTTGCATGTGCAGTGCTGCTTGTGACATGAAATGGCCTCTTATATACCCTGGGAATCAATTAAGCTTAAGAATGTCAAATAGGACATAAAGTATCATGTGACCAGCTGCATTTTTTGGTGTGTTCATTGTATTATACGTTTAGTGGTACCAGATATTAGAATGAACAAGAAATTGAAGAAAACAAGGGTGGTCTAATAATTTTTTCCATGACTGTATATGTGGCCAAATAATTTGTATTTTAGGTGTACAGCAACTGTAAGTTGGTCAGACACATCTCTAAAGAATTGAATTTGTTGAAAAAATCATAAAAAAACTATTTTTTTTTCCCAGTTAAAATTCAATAACTTCTTTCAATTGTAATACTTAGCTTTACATTTGATTTCAAAAGATGCACCAGACTTCAGTGAAGGTGATTTGACCCAATTTGATGATTTGTTATTTGTGTTTGAGTAAGTTTTGGGGTAAAGTGTGCACCCTGGCTCACACCTATGGCAATGATCATAAAATAGGTCATAGTACAGGCCCTGGATGACTTTTGGATTTTCTAAAGGTATATTCTTGGGAGTCTCTGGGTGTACTACAAATACCACACAATAAACAAACAATTGGGCTGTGGGCAAAATTACATGTATTGTGAAAGAGGTCCTTTAAAAGCCAATTAAATTACCTACATTTCAGTTTTGTTTGTTATTTTCATGTCAGGAGAAGCTCTAAATTTGGGTTCACCACCTGTAGAGTCAGGCTGTGGCATAGTGAAGTAGCATTTCAACAGCCTCCCCAGCCCTAAAAAGACTGCCTGGCTGTAAACTCCATCTTCAAGGCATTGCTCCCTGCTCTAAGTCCTCTACAATAAGACCTCTTGGTTTAATGCTATACTTAATTTTTCAAACTCTCTGGAGAAAATCAATCAGTGCTTCCTGCAGCATTCTCTCAGTCTGCACTGAAACTGGGATCATCTTTATGATTGGCATGACTAACGAGATGCAGGACTCCACACGGGGGATTTAACACATGTACATTAGAGCTGCAGTGATACTTCTTTGATTCTGCCTTCAGTAGAAATCATGGCTGCATAATCCCTGTGGATACCAGCAGGGATTGCCCAGTGCTGGTTTTATTCTCTTTTTTATTGCTGGCTGTGACCACCTCCGTCCTTTATGGCTTGGCTTGCCTTTCTCCGTCATTTGAGGGACTAATATGATTTCCTGCAGGGCTTCCCCTCCCATAAGTCACAATGATATGACTGCTAGACTCTTGTTATGGGGTCAGATAGCCAGAGATAAGACAAGCAGAGGATCTCCGGGAACTCAAGGTTTGAGTTACTGGATTATAAAATGTAGATTGTTGTTGATATCACAGTGTAGAAGAGCTAATGTACATTGCCAGAATAATATGACACACTGATTTCATTATTCTTTATGTTCAGAAATATATGCAAAAGACAAATGAAGACATTTTCTGCCATTATTATCTCAGAAGGATGGATAGATAGACAGACAGACAGATGTGCAAAAATGTGCACAGAGACATGGTCTTCTGCAAACCTTTAATGTAATTGAGCTACTATTGCCTCTTTAGTGTCTGTAACCACTCTCACCATTCTCCTCTGACCTTTAGCATTATCACGGCATCTTTGCCCAGCACTGCTGAACACTGGATATTTTCTCTTTTTTGGTCCGTCTCCCTTAACCTGTTAATCTGGTTGTGTGTGAAAATCAGAGATCAGCAGTTTTTGAAATACTTAGACCAGCCCATGCAGCACCAACAAACCCTGTCACACTTAGAGGGACTCAGTTTGAACTTCAGGAGGTTTACTTGTCAACATGCCTATATGCATTCAGTTATGGCCATGTGATTTATTAATTATCCGTTGTGTTAAAATGCAGTTGAACTGGTGTACCTAATGAAGGGGGTGATGATGGGTGTATGATTTCATAAGAGGGGTGACATATCTTTAACAAATAAGAAATACTAAAATTACTTAATTACACTAATGCGATTAAGAAGCAAATGAAATTATGCTCCAGTCCTGGTGGAGTCTTACAGATGGTTACAGAGAAGGATCATTCAAATTATGGAAAAAATATGTTCATATCAAGTTTTATTTGCCCAGGATTCACGTGTCCCTGTCCGTGATTAACAACTCTACGTCAAAACAATGATGGTGAATGTCTGTGGTATAAAGAAAGACGTTTCTTCCTGAAAAAGAGTCAGTGTTGCTCTTAATAAATCACATACCTTGTCGTAACCACTTTTCTTTGGAACAACAACAAACCCATAAAAACATCCCAGCAAAAAACGTCCGCTGCTTACTCTGCAGATCCTCCAGAGACACAGAGATGTTGTCTTTGGACGGGCATGTTCCTGTTGAGAAATGATTCGGGAAACGAGCTTTTCTCCCTTCAGAGGGCAGGATAAAGTATCATCTGTATGATAAAAGTGAAGATAGAAAATGCTGCCAGCTTTGCACGGAGACACGAACAGGTGGACGTGGCTTCCCCCTGCCCCAAAATAACCCCATATGTCTGTCTGCTCCTCCAAACTTCCATTTTAATAGAGCAAAGCAAACTCTTTACGTGACTTTAGCATGTCAGACCTTTACATGACATGCTAAAGTCCATATTTGGGATTAAAAGAGCAACATATAAACCATTTTTTGCTGCAGTGTTGTTAAGTGTAGTTATTCTGTGTGACCTGTTATTCTCAAAACGTGCTCGCAAAGAGCCTCATTCATGTGTTGCATTTTTCTGAGTTGTTTTGAAAGTGTAGATTCATATTTCGACTGACCTTGCACCCGTCTGAACCTTGAATCCCACCTCATTTACTGGCTCTACTCTTGAACCCCTCCATTAAACCAAGACAATTCAAGACAATTTATCATGTTACAATATCTGTCAACAACCCCTTTCACCCCCATTCCTTCCAATCCCTCCCCAACACACTCACACACTGGTGAAGAGATGATGGAACAAAGCTGAGGGATTTATGAGCTGTCTTTTCCTGCCTTTTCTTAAGCTTAAAGTGCTCAGAACCATGTGCTTGAACACGGGATGGGATACAAGGAAGAGTGGGAGAAAGAAGAAAGAGAGTGTGTTGATCGAAAGGATCCAACCTCAAGTGGGAGTTAAGTCAAAACCCTGTGGGGATTTTGTGAGCCTGACTTTTGAACACAATAAATAACCTCAAAGATGCAACGTCTTGACTTGTTTGAAAAATGTCTTGTTGCTGAGGCAGTGCCAAAATAGATTCCTGTTAAAGGAACATATCAGGACTTTTTGCATGGGTTGTTAGGGTACAGAAGGATTAGCCTAAACATGACACAGTGACACAGTGACAGAGATCAGCTCTGCATCTGTAAAGAAATAGCAAGCACAGAGGATAGAGCTGCATAAAGTTGGTCCTTCATAATTAGGGGGTTTTAGGTGAAATCAAGCTACTTATTTCTTGAAAACAACTTACATTGCCACTACCAAGTCAGCTTGTTACCTCTACCAAAGAGGTTATGTTTTTGCTGGCATAAGTAAGTTTGTTTGTTTGTTTGTTTGCAAGATTACACAAAACTACTGAATGGATTACTACAGAAGATGTTGGTAATAGCCTTCTTTAAAATGATTAGATTTGGTGGCGATCCAGGTAACGCAAATGATCATTTTTGGCCAATAACTAATAATGATGTCAACATTATTCCAAGTCCAAATCATTTTATGATGGAAACTTTATCATGGAACTGTTGATTATAGACGTAACAGCAATATGTGAGCAACCTTGGCGGAGGTTTGCGCTCTCTCTCAGGTGTATCAATATCAAGTGTTGAAGGATCAGTACTTTTACATGTGCTTTTTTGGAACTGAAAACTCAATTGAAATATCAACACAAAAGAGTATTGTGATAAAAAGTTTTCATCTGTGAAGCTCTATCTGACTGTTACCAGATTTTCTGTATTTTATCATGCTCTTGGCTTCATCCACAAGCAAACACACAGACAGATTTTGTGGCAAACTAACGTATGAATGGCAGAAAGACAATCTAATTCAATTTAATGCATCCCTACACTCCAAGCCACTTTTTTTTTTTTTTTTTTTTTTTTTAATGTATTTTTTTGGCATTTTGTGCCTTTATTGATAGGAGAGAGACAGTGGATAGGCTTGTGAAAGGGGGAGAGAGAGTAGGTGAAGACACTCTGCAAACTGGTCACAGGCGGGATTCGAACCTGGACCGGCAGAAGCAAGTACACGGGGTGCCTGGTTGCTAACCACTCCACCAAACCAGCACCCCCCAAGCCACTTTTAAATAATGTGGAATCTATTGTTTTGTTCAAAAAGATTAGTGAATCATTGCTACATAGAATTACATTGGTGTATTTGTTTCATGTATTTATTTATAGAATATAAGTATGATTAAATTTCCTTTAACCAAGACTAAAATAGGTTTATGTACAAAAGTTAAATATTATGTCGATAAAGCACAATAACAAGAAAATAATTATTTAATTACCTATTTTTATGGTAAAAAACAAACGGTTTCAGACATTTTGAAACAGACAACATTACACATAATAATTATAATAGAATGATACTAATAGTTTCCTAAGATCAAAGGTTGTTTTTGGTGTTAATCCAAATGTTGTTTGGTGTTGAAACCTCCGTTGACTCCTGTTTTCCTCATGTTTAAATCTTCTCTAACACAGGTGTTTGACACTGCATCTATGTTCAGACTTAAAACATTTTCTTCAAAGTTATGTCGAGGCGAACAGCTCGTTAACCAGATGACGCTGATTTACAGAGGTCCTTTGCTTAACAGTTGCATAATCCTTGATCTTGGCAGACTGTGCATGCTTAGATTGGCCGAAGATTCACTTTCGGTTGAAAATGACTCAATCAATCTTAGGCAACAATAACAGCAGGGATTTCAATGGTGGTGCAGCAGAATGAAGTCTAAACAGAGAAATGAGCTGTGGCTGTGAAAACACAACACAAAGCCAGAGAAGCACATAGTGCATCAACATGTTTACTTCAACATATATTTAGAAGATATTCAGATTATTCTCAATGTGCACAGATCATTACAGACAAATAGACTTCATGTTGAACAGATTTACATATATCATTTCTATTTACACATATTCAAGTGCTTTTGTATGTACAAATATACAGAACAGATGCATAAAAACATTTTGGTACAACATACAAAGGTGGTCTTGGAACCATGATGTGCTGCGTGCAAAGTAGTCTGTTTTGTCTTGAGTACAAAACAAACCACACAGCAGACCCCCTGCAGCGGCCCAGGATGTTGGAGGAAAAGAAGAGGAAGTGTGTTGACGTAGCGTGTGTGGAATGTGTCAGCTTCTGCTCAGTAATTTTGTGAAAGCTGTGTGAAGGAGGGGGGGTCTGTGGGGTCTGTAGGTGGACTCTTCCAGCTGTGGTTAATCTTACTTCTTCGAACCCTTTCATTATCTGTGTTTGTCTGACTCTCTCTCTCTGTTTGTGTTTGGGGGGAACTCAGCTTTTATCAAGAAAAAGGAGGAAGCAATTGGATGCACACAAAGGATCGTCTGCTGCAGTATAAATGGATAGATAGAGGGTGGCCAGTGTCTGCATTTGTTGCCTAAATACTTGACATCATTTAAAATAACACTGAATATTATGTGTACACTGTTATTGGGTTTCCATCTGCCAGTTGATACCCAAATTGAAAAAGACCTGAGCCAACACAATGCTTGAAAATCTATTTACAGCCTATTAAAAATGTTGGTTGGAAAAGTACATTCATCTGTTGACTGACAACTTATGAGTATATTTTCTTTTTTATTACTAATCTGACTACAAGCTAATAAATTTACAAGCTGTTGTCAGCAGCCTGAAGTGCAGAGGATGTAAAAATCCACTGTCAGGAGTTCACAATCAGAACATAGAACGTTTCTGAAACTACTGTTGTACACAATAGTGGCAGAATGTACTGATTTTTTAACAATGTTGTGTTTTGTTTGAACATTTGCGAAATCTGCAGTATGCCAAAAGTACCCAGATGCCATACTATGTTGGGAAAAGTTAGCAGTTTGCATCAGACCAGTCTACCTCGCATTCTGTTACCCACAATGCACAGCACAAAGCAGTGAGGGGTCAAAATGGGGCTTAGCCAGCTTTAGCGCTGTAAGCGTTAGCACTGATTCTGCCACATTTATGTACAATAAAGTGTACTGAATGTTCATGTGTTCAGGAGCAAAAATCATGAAAAAAAAACATTGCAGTCACTTGTAAGCCAGTCGAAAGTTGCTATTATAGTGATGCTAGCCATTAGCTAAGCTAACCTTAACTTCTTCATGACCAGGATCAGAAATTAGCTAAATAACTGGTTTGGCGAGGGAAATCAATTTGGTGTATTTGCGTTATTAATTAGAGTAAGTATTTGTATGTGTTTAAAGGTTTTAACTTGTAGAAAAAGTTGCTCTGATCCCAACTTTAGCACGTTAGATGGCAGAAATAACCTTTATTTGACATTCACAACCTGATAAAACATGCTTTTCAGCATCATATTGTCAATAAAAATCTCATTATAACATCTTCTCTGAAATAGGTTTACTGCCACAAGCCAGTGGACCTGAACTGCTGACAAAACAGTGGTAGAACATCACACAAGTAGGTATATTCAAGGGACAGGTGAAGCCATTTCAGGCAGCTACTGCCGCTGTAAATTCCACGTAGGAATAGAGAAAAGCTGTAGAAAAAAAGGACTAAATCTCACTGCTGATTGCTTGCAGAAAGACCCCAAAAGTCCTTCTTAAACAGCGTATCTTCCTTAATTTCTAAATTTTATTTAAGAAGTATAAAGTTTAGTTGGATATTAAGTAAAAAGAGCTATTTTTATTGAGCAGAGGTCTTATTTTAAACAACTGTGCAGGTGGGTGGAGCTGTAATTGCATCAGGAATTAAGTCCATTGGAAGCTTTTTTTTACTTCTACTCAGGATGTTATGTGTGTTTGTTTGCAAGATTACACAGAAACCACTGGACAGATTAATTTAAGAGTGGTAACTTTATCATGGAATATTGCTTATAGATGTTACAGCAGTGTGTGAGTTACCTTGGCACAACCTACAGTGCCATTTCAGCAGTATTGATATCGAGCGTCGAAGTATCATTATTTTAACAAGTATTTTTTGGTATTGAAAACTTCACTGAAATATCAATACCAAAAGTGTACTCTCACAAAATGTTCATCTGTGTAGCTCCATGGACTGTTTTCAGATTTCCTCTATTTCCTCGTGCACTCAGCTGCATCCACAAGCTAATATACAGATGGATGTTTTCTGCGTTCTCTACTCAAGGCTCAGAGCTACTTTGGTTTTGAAATAAAAACAGGCCTTTCCAAATACACTGCCAGGCCCTTATCGATGCAGTAAAGTATTATAGCTACCTAACTTAATTTTGGTAAAGCATTAGGAAAGGGAAAGGGTGACAAAATGGGTGGCACAGTGATGCAGTGGTATGGATATGAATAATGAATACAGTAATGGAAGAATAGACGACTCCATAGCGTACATCCTAATGGTCCTTCAGACCAGATCACTAACAGTTATATAACTGGTGAATAATATAATTGTCTGAGTTATAAAGTGTGAAAATATGCTGAAACTATTTAAAGATTAGCTCCTCTATCATCAATAAAGAATTTATAAACGTGTTCATGAATTGCATAAAAATATATCAATAATGATATAATGATGATGATAATGAACAAATGAATGCTTAATTTAACACAGGCTGTGGTTTTAATGAAGTGTGACCCAGCGTTATTACCGCAGATGGCCAATGAAAAAGTCTGGACTTATTAACATTTACTCACAGAGGATGAGGTGCCTCCTACACACAGAAGACACGCAGTCTGAGGGTCTTTCACAACAGTTTACCTCCTCTCTGCTGTTTTTTTTTTTTTTATCTTCATCCTTGTTGACATTTTTATTGGAAAGGTGTTTAGCAGCGCTACAGGGGAGAGTAGCTGCTGAGAAAAAAATCTGTATTCCAGGAAAAAGAGCTCCTTATGAAAACATTGAAAAGGATCATGTAAGGGCTCTAAGAAAATGTGTTTAGACTGTTAAGGCTGATGGATTTTCAAGTATAAAATCAACAAAGCAATGCAGCTGTCGGCAGGGCGGGCGAACATTTTGGATTTAGAGCTGTAGTTTCAAATGAACTATATATTTTTTTATAGGAAAAAAAATTCAAATGTTTCCATCAAATATGTGATAGTGTGCACTCTATAGAGTTAGGACTTAAGATCAAGTACGACCTGATTATACCAGATGTTTGTATAATGTATATTTCATTATTTTGATACACATGGTACTTTGGGGTTCATAGAAAAATTTCACAATCTTAATACCCATAATGTTGCCAATGTTTTAGTACAATTTTGAAAGTATGCAGGAGTTTTTTTTATTTTTATTTTATCCAATATTGTGTTTCTACGGCTCCTGTTTTTGTTGCCATGGAATCCAGCTCCTTGAGAAGAAGCTGGATAGGATCAAGGGAGCTTTTAGCAACAACAGTGGTTTATTTTTGCCACAGTGGCCAACCGTGGAGGATGTTTACATTTTGCATTAACATTGCACAATTAGGTTGAAGTAACAAGACAGTTTAATTTCCAATTGGGTTGTTTTTCTTTCACACTGCACTTTGTTCGGCTGACCAAAGCCTGGAGAATGAAGCGTGATCCAGCCACCTGCCACTAGGTGGGGCTGTAGCAGTGGGCTTCATTCATGCCATTCAGCCAGCACCTCTGCGTAATAACACTGTTGAGCTCAAAGCAGTTCAAAAGTATTTTGTGCCATGAATTACAGATAAAAAGTGTTTAGGATGCCTCAGGAGGCACTTGCATGTTGACTGAAGAGATGTGTCACCATATTCTGCATTCATTTGTAGACATTAACCTGTCAAGAGAAACGGAGGCAACAGCACTAACAATGCTAACGTTAATGAATACTGTTTGCTTGCCTGCTGCTGTGATATTTAGCGCAAATTCAACCACTGGGACGCTCTCACGTCCACCATGACACAAACTCGAGAACAATTAGATGCAAGCCCGAGAATTTGTGTGAGTTTTCACTCTACACCACATGAACTGAACTTTATAAAAAAAAGTAAACTGGTGTTTGTATGGTCTGGATCAAACCTTTTAGATGGGAAAGCGCCAATTAAAAAACATCACAGGCACAAACCTTGCACACTCAGTCCATTTTTCTCTATTTACTGAGAAAAAGTTCTAGCTCCTTTCACATACTAATTTTTTTGCCAACATATATGGAAACGTCAAGCCTTTTTGAGCAGAGTAAGTACAACTAAGGATTAGGGCCACATGTAAAAAAAAGAAAGAAAGATTATGTTAAAAAAAATATGGGAATTAAGTGGAAAAGTTATGTGAATAAAGTCAAAAGTTACAAGAATAATCTGAAAGTTATGTAAATAAAGTTCAGCAGGTACAAAAATAATACCATAAAGTTACAGAAATAAAGCTGTGAGAATAATGTCATTAAAAAGGCTATTTGTCAAAACTTTAGGTCAGTATAAGCATACCTTAATGTAAAAGACGCTCTCATTTCATTCATTCCATTTTGCATAAATGGCTGCTCTTATGGTACAACCTTTCAGAATAGTGTTTGTTTTCAAGCTTATTTTCAAAAGATTTATGACTTTATTACGTAGCTTTATGAAATTATTCTCATAACTTTATGACTTTATTCTGGTAACTTAACTTTTTGTTCTTTAAACATACTTTTTTTCTTTTTAACATGGCCCTAACCCTCCATCACAAAGTAAGGCCCCGCAGAAGTAAGCTAACATTAACTGGAGAATGCTAATGTTCATTGGTTACATCGAAAATTTTAGGCTTGCTTGAAAATTTCCAAAGCTTGATTCAACATGTTTATAAACACCAGCAAGAGTTGACTTCGCTACCCTCAGGCACAGCTGTGTTCATCTCTCTTGGCTTGAAACCTGAGACATCTTTTGTCCTGTGAGCATGGTGTCGTAATGCTGAGACCACCTGCATCTGCACGTGGTGAAATGGCATATACCCCTGTTTGTATGGTGTCCACTTAATGATGTTGCAATATGTTTGCACAATGTTCAGCTGCGCAAAGCTCCATCAAGCCACAGTTCCCCTAAGGTGAATATGCTACCCAGGCTACAAATGTATACTGGTGAATATTTAAAATTGGTCTACAATTAGCTAGATGGTCGTCATACTTCACCAGCAACCGCTTCAGATACTTCAGCCTGCGTTGAACACAGCAAATTTCCCACAGGAGCATTTCTTAACACTGGTCAACGTCAGCTACTATGTGATCATGTACAAAAGGGCCTCATTTTTTAACCAATTAAAGCTTGTTTAATAAATAAAAAAAAATCCATTGTCGTGCATCCCTCGTACTTGGTCCAAATTGTCCACCCCCATCTTTCAATGCAAAGCTAAAAATAGCACAGACATGATAGATTAAAGTAAACTTTGCCATTTCATTTAAGCATTTTGCTGTGGATATGCAAAATGAGCCACACATAAAGTCCAACTATAAGACATCAGTGGCTATACTTCCTGTTCATCTTTAAATATTCAGTCTAAACCATATTTAATCCCTTTTAGTTCTACTTTCCACTTTCACTGAAAGATTTGTTTGATTGTTTTTGGCACTTCAGAAGCTTTCACCCTTGTCCAAAGTTAAGTTAAACTTTCCTTTTAATTTCAATGCCCCTTGCTTTTCCCATCACTGTAAACAGTTTCCTGGCTGCATGCTCAGTCTGCCTGAATAGAGGCCTTGGGAGAATTGTCCAGCTCCTTCCAGTTGCCCATACTCCCTGTGGGGCTCCGGTTTGGCAGCTTGGTCAGCAGAGTCGTCCTGCGGATGCTGCTGTCTGAGTCCTCCTTCTTGTAGTCTGGGTTCAATCTGAGGCAGCAGGAGAAGCATTGCACAAAATCCTGAAGAAGGTGGCCGCTGAAGATCATGTATATCCATGGGTTGCAGCAGCTGTTGAGACTGGCAAGCAGAGCAGATAGAGTCACTGCTGTGTTCTCAGAATCTGCAGGACAGAGACGGAAAAAGAGGAAAATGGATGATCAGTCTGCAGAACATCTGGTATGAGCCAGACCGTGCACAAAATGCCTGCCTAATACGATTAATCTAGTGTTGAAGTTTGAAATGTGTTAAGGAAGAAAAATCCTGCCAGAATTAAAGTTCTCAAAGTTAGTTTCCTCTAGTTTCCTAATCAGATTTATTTCAAGCCTATTTGGATTAGGTTTATTTTCATCATAACTCTGAACTAATCCGACCGCTGGCAGGGCAACACAAAGGGGAAAATATTCCAATGAAAATCTTAAACCTCAAGTCTATTTATTTCCTGACAAAAACCTCTGATGGTGTGAACTTAGAAGTATGGCGATCAGCTATGATTTAAACTGAAATATTTAAAGGGGCCATATTTTGCCAAACTTGGATGTTTGCAATCTTAAATGTCCAGAAAACCTGCCAGCTTTCACTTACTGAGTACACCTGATCCACCTGTATTCTTATGCAGTCTGAATCACTAAGAGCTGTTGTCTCCGCCCCCTTCCCTGTGTAGGCTCAGTCTGACTGGCCTTCTCTGTGGTGTTCAGTCAGTTTACTGCTGTGAATGTCATGTTTTCAATGGTTTGGCTTTGTTTCTGTGGTCCATGCTCTGCACTGGGCTTGCTATCCTGAGCCAACAGGCTGAAACTGCTGTCAAAACAATGGCATGATGTCACACTGACAGGAGCTTTTGAGAGGGAAGTGCTGCAGATTTTATTGTCTTGTGCATTCTCTGACCATCGTCTATAGGCCCTTAGACATAAAAAAATCAATGAGGTGGTTGTCTGCCATCACAATCGGCACTGTGGCCAAATCCAACATGGCTGCCATCACCAATTATAAAAATCAAATCTGTGATACCACTAAATTCACTGGTTTTGGTTTGCTAAATTCATTCCTCGCAGTGTTTTTAACATTCAGGTTCATCTTTACCTTGAAAGGTCACATGTTGACCTCACGGTGTCCATATTATACCTTATGCAGTTTCATATTCCCTTTCTTGCATGTTTGAGTAATTCTTTACAGGAGACAAAAAGTTTATAGCGCCAGGACTTCTCCCTTTACCCTTCATTATGGCACTAGTAACTGCATTAAACGTCTTGCCTATCAGTGTGGTGTCCTAACATTGTTTTGTTATCAGTTTTAAAAACAATGATAGAAGTGAATAAGCAACACAAAAATCTGTTTAATAGTTCTGTCACACATGCACACTGCTTTTAAGCATTAGCAGTGGTAGCCAAAGTGGAAGTGGCCTCAACGCCTTTTATGACTGGATGGCAAACAAGCACCTCATTCATTCTTCCTGTTTTGGGACCCATGAAAAAGTTCAAGTGAGAATTTCTCCCCAACACCACAGTGCAAACAGGTCTACAGGCCAGGTCCATTATTAAAGGAATTTAGTCTCATGTTGCCTTGGGATCAAAAATGAACCAAACAGAAATTTATCAGCAGCAAATCAACCCTAAATTTTATGTACTGGCTTGAATTTAACCTTAAGTGACTCCAAAATGGAAAAATCTGACATTTCACAGGCTAATATTTCAGGGGGTGTACAGGAACAGTGTACTAGGATTTCCTGGGGTCACATCAGGCCTACCCATCCATCTATCCACCATTTGCATTGCTGAGCCTTTTTGGAGGCCCTACATTGTATGACACTAAATATCCATGGACAATTTAGTCAGTTAAACTGACTAGTGTTATTCTTGGTCTGTGGAAGGAAGCCAGAGTCTCCAGAGAAAACTCTGACGGGTCAAGGGAGAACATCCTACTCCACATGCAAAGACCCTGACCAACACAGGGAGTCAACCAGCAATACTGCTGATGTGAGGCACACATTCAAACCTGCAGTGCAACCATGCTGCTTTCCACACACACCTTCCTTCATGTAAGAAAGAATCCTATTTTATTCTTTATTTTTTTGTAGTTTTTACCTTAGATGGACAAAAGTGATTGAAGGAAAACAAGAAACAACCCTAAGAAAAGCCATGCATGCTCAAGAGGAACATGAAAACTCCGACAGGATGGCCCTGCCTGATAAGAGAGTCAAACCAGCAACTTTCTTTCTTCGAGGCAACACCATTTGCTGCAAAACCCAGAACCTGTTTACAGACATTTTAGCACTCCATTTTTAGTGATAACACTCACATTACCGTTGTTCTCAATATTACAACAAGAGTTCTAGATATTGAAATCATCATCATGCAAAGAACTGATTTTTACCCTGAATCTAGACTAGAAAACAACGAAAAATTACTTGATACAAATAAACAAAGACTCACTCCATGCTTAGGTACACTTGCTCAACTGTGTGTTAATGCAATTTGCTAATCAGTAAATCACATAGCATCAGCATAGTGCATTTAGGAGTGTACACATGAGGGAGGCAACAACAGAATTCAAACCATCAGAATGTGGCAGATGATCAAGGTGACTAATTGTGGCATGATTTTGAAGCTAGACAAGCTGGTCTTGGCTCAAACTACTGATTTACTGGGATTTTCACAATCATCTCGAGCTTTTTTTTCTTTTTTTTTTTTTTTTTTGCAGAGAATCATTCAAAAAGAGAAAATATCCAGTGAGTGGCTGTTGTCCAGATGAAAATGCCCCATTGCTGCCAGAGGTCAAAATGACAGAAAGATAACTAAGGTATGTAGAAAATCGTTTCTGGTCATACACCACTTTGAGTATTAAAGCATGTGGGCTACTGCAACAGAGGACCACACAGGTAACCATTCCTGTCAGCTAAGAATAGAAAATTGAGACCACATGGACTCACTAAAATTTGACAATAGAAGATGGGAAATTGTTGCCTGGTTTTATGAGTCTAAATCTAAATTTCTACTGTGAAATTGACATGACAGAGTCCCGACATAAAAGCACGGATCTGTCCTGCCTTGCATCAACATTTCGGGTTGCTGCTTCTCAGTCATGGTGAGGGGGATCTTCTCTGGGCACACTTAAGGTCTCTTGGTACCAACTGACATTTGAACAACAGTGCACAGGTCTTCTGATGGCTACTTCAGCAGGATAAAGGGACAAAGCTCAAATCATAAAAAAATATATATTAAAGTGAACATTATAATGAGTTCACTGTGCTTAAGTGACCTCCACAGTAACAAAATCTCAATCACAAAGAGCTGCTTTGGGATGTGGTAGATCAGTAGATTAGCACCATGGATGCACAGCTGACAAATCTGCAGTAACTGTTCTGAACTCAAGACAACATGAACCAAAATGTCTGAGAAAGGTCCACAATACCCTGTTGAATCTATGCAAGTTAAGGCAGATCTAAAAGCAAAGTGAGGTCCAACCAGCAACTGACTAAATGTACCTAATAAAGAGGCCAGTGACGGTACGTAAGCTCTGGGCTTCCGATGCCACTTCTTTTTCTTTTTTAAGCACACATTTACAACCCTACAACAGCTTAATGGCTGTTTTAGAGGATTCTTAATCCTAACCTACATGTTTAGAAGCACTGCTGTTTTTTTCTTGTCTTAAGTCTTGCTTTTGTGTTCAACTTCACATGCATTAACAACATGTAAAATATAAGTCATTGTTCGGTCAAAACTACAAGCTATAGAGAAAAATAGTTATTTTCTAGGGTTTTAGAAAGCCGTTACAGGATTCAAAGATGTTAAATCTACAGAACACAGAAAGTAGGTCTGTAACATTTCCCTTTTATTGATTTTGACGAAATAATCTGGTAGTTAAAATTTACTTGCTGCACATGCCAAGACTGAGAAGTCAGACCTGTGGAGCACTTTTTGCATTAAGTCCCTGGCACTTCTAAAACAAATAGATGTTTTGCAAAAGCTTTGCTGAACTTTGAGTTAGTGTTATTTTCATTGCTTGTGCTTGGACCTTTAATGCACTATTTGTTATATCATAGATATTTATGCCCAGTTTATCCGTGCGTAATTGTCGTGCGTAATTGTGGTGGCTCTGTTTAATGACTTAGAATTGAAAGCTGATAAGTGAGGGCTTCCTCTCTGCTGTCATTAATTTTTTTTTACTGCATGCCACATTTATAATAGAGCCGTTTAAAATTCATTTCATGGATAATATTGGCATTCTGTGCGCACTCACCAGCCCACTGGAAGTTTTCATCCCACACGGACCACATCTGAACGATGAAAAACGGCGCCCAGCAAACGATGTACGCCAAAACGATGACAAAAGTCATTTTTACAGTCCTCAGTTTGGCTCTGGAGATTGTTGTGACACTGCTGACTGAGTTCTTCCCAATCAGCCCGTTTTTGGCCGCGGCACCTGGTGTAGTTTTTCGTTTCTTGTATTTAATATTTTTCCATATGCTGTGGCAGATGAAGCCGTAACACATCATGAGAATAAACACAGGCACGAGGAAGATGCCCACAGTGATCCAGGTGATGTATGCCTTTGCGCCCCACGGCTCAATGAAGTGCGCCCAGCAGTCGTAGACCTCGGAGCCGTTCTTGATCTCGCTGAGGGAGAAGATGAAGTACTGCGGGGTGCTGAGTACCAGGCTGCACATCCACGTGGAGATGATCATGATGTAGGAGCGCTGGGTGGGCTGCTGGAGGGTTTTCAGAGGATGGCAGATGGCGATGTAGCGATCCAGGGTCATCATCACCATCATGTAGGTGGACGCAAACATCCCCATCACCTGGAGGTGTTTGACGATCCTGCAGAGAAAGTCCGGTCCGTAGAAGCGGTAGGTGATCTCCCAGCAGAGCTGTGGCAGCACCTGGAAAAAAGCGACCACCAGGTCAGCCAGGCTCAGGTGTTTGATGAAGAGGTGCATCCGAGACATCTTCTTCTTCGTGTTGTACATTGCCAGCAGGACACTCACGTTCCCAATCACAGCAACCACAAAGGTGATGCTCAGGACCAGGATCTCGATCTGGGCGACCTCCTCGTTCCTCGCAAACGGATCGGATCCATTTGGGTGGAGGGTGTCGTTTCCAGGCGTCTCCATCATCAGGTCATCGGTGGGGCCAGAGACCAAAGTGGTTCCCTCAGCTCAGGAGCAGCGCATTGTCAGGAGTGTGCATGGCATTGCCACCGCGTGCGCCCTCGCAGACACAGTGGGGCTGTGAGGAGCCTCTCTGATCCCTATATGGAGCTACCTGATGCTCATGGACATGAACACGCTGCTCTCTGACTCCAGGCTGATGTCAAGGCTTTTTAAAGCCGAGTCAGGTTTCATTCACTGTGTGCGTAAAGCGGATACACACTGCAAAAAGTAGCACACTGTAAGAGGCACGGGCTGTCTTGATTGTCCTCTTACATAACATGCGTCACTCAAGTCTTAACACAATTAAGAAATCTTTCTAACTGATTGACATATTTCTAATCAGCTTTTGTGCTTACAGATTTTATTGAAAGCTCAATAAAAGTTTAAATTACCCCCACTGATAATATGAAAAAGCCACAGTAAATACCTGCAGGGAAATATTTGTCTTATTGTTTGATAATTGGAGCAGCTTATCCTCTCTGATGGGATCTGAATGATTTAATATGAAAACATATGGCGGAAGTTGTACAAGAGATCCACTTACAAAAGGATGTAAATCAATAAACCTTAGTGTTTTTGATCTCTACTGGACACAGTAGGTCTTAATAACCATAATCCATCTGTTTGAGTTGATTATTAAATTTGACTATTAACTATGATATATTCAAGAGAGACCACACAATATGATTTTCTCTATGAGATGATAAAATGCTGGATTGAATTATGATGGACATCTTTGAGTCTATCTTTTTTTTTTTTACTCTTTGGAGATGTTGATGTTTATATAAATATATGGAGAGAGAGGGAGAGAGAGAGAGAGAGAGAGGGAGATTAACAAAGTAATAAGGGCATTATAATGTTTATGCCACATTAGTAATGACCAAAATCATGTACAGTACTGGCCAAAAGTTTGAACACACCTTCTCATTTAATGTGTTTTCTTTATTTTCATCACGATTTACATTGTAGATTTTAATTAATAATTAATATTATGGCAAGAACCAGTCAGCTAAGTTAAGAGAAACAAGTGACCATCATTACTTTAGTTAATATACAATGTAATTAGTGATGAAAATAAAGAAAACTCATTGAATGAGAAGGTGTGTCCAAACTTTTGGCCTGTATTGTACATCATAAAGTTTTGTATATCATCTGCTCAAAAATGATCTGGTGCATGCAATGGTTTAGCTCCTTATCCACTTCTGTTGGATAAAGAGCTAAACCATTGCATTGCAGCTTTCTCTGTTGAGCGTAATATCAATGTCAATGTCAACTTTATTTAAATAGCACATTTAAGACAGCCAGTGACCTACCAAAGGGCTTAATGGTAAAAAAAGACATAAAACAACAATACAATCAATGAAAACAAAGCAACATAGGGAAAAAAAAGTGAACAAGTGTTGTTGTGCACATAGTGCTGCCTCATATTCACTTCTGCGTGATACAGTAGTCCTTCAAATTCTTCAGTCAGTGCTGTTGATATGCTTTTGAATCAGTTCAGTAAGAATATAAAATGTGATGTAAATTGTTGTCTTCATTATGAAAGCGTGTGTATTTGACACTGTTGTTGATACCCCTCCTCTTCAGCCCACCCCTTCTTCCCCACCAAGCAGGGCAAACTCCCCACTGAGGGGAGCAAGTGTGAACAGTTTGTCAGGAAGTCACCAAGGCAGGCTGCCTGGTTTTAATCCTGTAAATAATATCAGAGTTGCATTTGTGAAAAGGGCAGGAGTTTACTTGATCTTTTACAAACCCCAATAAAACAAACTCTCCAAAGAGTAAACCAGAAGTTTGCTTGATCACAAAGATGTTCTGTGTTAAAGTGACCTATGAAAAACATCAAAACAGAACATATCCGATAGGTCACAGAAAAAGGGAATTAAAAAATCAAAGAAGGAAACACCAACCCAGACCTGAATCAAATCAAAACTCTGTAAGAGAGGGGAGACCTTGAATCCTCAGAGTTAGTTGGCTGCTTTTCCATAAGCTCGAGGAATCAAGAGAAAATGTGGTTTGTTCAACTTTAGTTTGAGCTCGAGGGACTTTAGGAAGTAACATATCCATGTGGTCCATTTTCCTCTGTTTATCCATGAAGACGTAAATAAATACTTTGCACATGTATGTCATGAGATCAGTGCATAACAAAGAAATTAGTTCATAACAGTCTTCCTACATACTTTCTTTGTTTTGCTGGGCAAACTCGCAACATTTCTGTGCCAATGAAATGCCTAACAAGAATTTTGTCTAATAGACAAAGTAGATTAATCTGCATTTCAGTTTTTTAGATCATAAAATTGTGATTTTTTATTCCAATAAATTTATATACATGTTTATGTATATATATATTTATATATACATGTACAAGTGGGCGAAATGAGTTTCTTTCGCAGGGTGGCTGAGCTCTCCCTGAGAGATAGGGTGAGAAGTTTGGTCATCTGGGAGGGGCTTGAAGTAGAGCTGCTGCTTCTCCGCGTTGAGATGAGCCAGGTGAGGTGGCTTGGGCATCTGGTCAGGACGCCTCCTGGACGTCTCCCTGGTGAGGTGTTCCGGACACATCCCACCGTTAGGAGACCTTGAGGAACACCCAGGACATGCTGGAGAGACTATGTCTCGCAGCTGGCCTGGGGGAACTCAATAGCAAGCAACCTTTATAAACAAAGTGACTATACAGTAAGAAAAAAGAAAGTAAACAGAAGCACCTCTTGATGTGATGTCACGGTCAGTGAGTGGATCTGATTGGACGGCTGGGTGACGCTAGCGGGGATGTCACCGCATGGATATATAATATATATAATTTATAATAGTTATAATAACAACAACAGCAATATTATTATTATCATTATTATTATTATTATTATTATTGTTGTTGTTGTTGTTGTTGTTGTTGTTGTTGTTGTTGTTATTAATTTTATTTTTTTATTAAAATATTATTTAAAAATTATAATAATAAACAGGTGGCTCAGTGGCGCAGCAGGTAGTGCATGTTCCTCACAGGAAGAAGGTTGCTGCTTCGATCCCCTTGTCAGTCAGGGCCTTTCTGTGTGCAGTTTGCATGTTCTCAATGTGCATTCCTGGGTTGTCTCTGTGCACTCTGGCTTCCTCCCACAGACCAAAAACATGCTCATTAGGTTAAGGTTAAGTGAAGATTCTAAAGTATCCTTAGGTTTTAGTGTGAGTGAGATTGGTTGTTTGCCTCTACATATAGCCCCGTAATTTGCTTGCATTATGATCAGGGTTTACTTTACTCTGTGTCAGCTGGGATAGGCTCCAATCCTTGTGACCCCAAAAGGGCTAGTTAATGGATGGATAGATACTAAAATTAATATTAATTATAATAAGAATTACTTTAACTTGTGTAACAATCATAATAATTACAATAATAATGATAAAAATAGTTAAATGGATATGTTTCAGTATTTGTTAGGGATCTCCCTGTTGCCCATGCCAATGATCACAAACATTTTTTACAGTGTGCAGCCGTGCTCCCCCTCATGGCTCACACACCCTCCACATCACCACCATACTTTACTCCTACAGCGTCGGCCACGTGTGTGGAAAACGGTTTGTTTTCATTAAATCTAACTAAACTCACAACTGCCTGATTTCAAGGGGGCTGGAAGCTGCTTTTTGTGATTGTGTCACTCAAAGTAAAACAGTCACTGCTGCCACAAAAAGATGATCACACACTAAATAGGGTTAGAAATGAGGTACCAAGTTGCTTAAAATATGTTTCTGTAATTTTAGCCTTGAGTAAAGCATAAATGATTTATATGTGTTTTTTAAACAGGCTCATGTGGAAACTTTCCAAATTTAATCCAACAGAAATGAATTAACCAGCACTCAGGAATGTTGTTTGCGTTCCTCTGCCTGGTCTGATAATGGACGGATTAAAGCTGTTTATCCGAAGAGGTTTGTCTAAACACCCTGCTGGCCTGGTTTGCCCTGGTCTATTTTTCAAATGTAGAGATGAATCTGAAACCACAAGAGGCTAGTTATGAATAAGCAGATTATCATTTTTGTCTTTTTTGTTCTTTGTTAAGCAAAGTTTTACTCAACTGTCTATCTCATCACCACTCTTATAGAGAGATGCTTCTTTAATGTGTGATTCCATAATACATCAATATATGAAGCAGCCTCAAGTGGTCCATCATTCTGACACCTGTTCTACACCCTTTTTCCTTTTTTTCCCTCTGTGATATTGAGTGTCAAAACTGACAGGAAAATGGTAAAATCAGACTGAGGGAGTTGCTGGACTTCTCTTGTAAGTTTGGTTTTACTTGTTTCAGCTAGAGAGGACATGTCAGCTTGCTCTACAAAGCTCAGACAGTGGTGTACTTAATGTCCATCTTCATTACTGAAAGTTAGAGCTTTCACTTGAATAAACACCAGAGAGTGACTTTCTTGGCTCAGTGTGAGCCATTTTGACAAGCCATTAGGGCAGCAAGTGGTCAGTACTCAGCCCTGCACTTTGGTTTCTTCACCTGAAAAATAAAAGCAGCTAATTTAGGCCATGTCCACACAGAGATAAGAATGTTCTCTGGAAAGATGGCATTGTTTCAGTAAATGTGTCAGTCCACCCAAAACACTGAAAACACTGTAGTATATTTGCCAGGCCTGTAAGTGGTGTTGTAACGCTGCTGCAGACATTTGCTACGTCGAGAGAAGAGGACATGGAGCGTGTGCATCATGAGAAATGTAAACAAACACTAACCTATACTTGTCTCTGTGTCTCCTTGTTGTCTGCAGTTAATAATCAATTAGAAAAGAAACACAAAACACACTGAAGAAAGGAAGTTTCCATGATTTAAAGTCATATAATGGATAGTAAAGTCTCGCTATCTTATTTTCGTGAATAATGGGAAAATGATATTGGGATCCCTCTGTTGGATGATGAATGGGACATGGCTTTATCAAGGGTTCATTTCTCATCTATACAGTATGTTCAGGACATGATCTAATACAGTTCAAAGTGTTGCATCGACTGCACTTTACTAAAGCCAAACTTACAAAAATATTTCAAGGCCTAAACCCTGTGTGTAAAAAAAGCCTCTGCAAATATTTATCACATGCTGTGGTTCTGTTCAAAACTTGTTCCTTTCTGGTCATCCTTCTTTGACATACTTTCTTAGTATTATGGCTGCATTTTTACAGCTTCTCCCATGGCTTTCAGTATATTTCTACTTCCAGTTTATTCAAATATGCCCGCTCACATACCATAAATTGTAGCCTCTTCCTCTTTATTAGCTCGACGGACAATTTTGTCGAAATGAAGAGATGTGACACCTCCATCACACTACCAATGGCTGAGAGATGTGATGAACCATAAGACGTACTATAATTTCTCGATTATAACACACAGTCGAATATAACACGCACCCAAATTTTGCCTAAACCTTACTCTCTCACACAACTCAAAAACTCACCTTTATTCAAAGTCTTAATTAGTCTTATTTTTTTCACAGGGAATACATGATTCTCTCTTCTCTTCTCTTCTCTTCTCTTCTCTTCTCTTCTCTTCTCTTCTCTTCTCTTCTCTTCTCTTCTCTTCTCTTCTCTTCTCTTCTCTTCTCTTCTCTTCTCTTCTCTTCTCTTCTCTTCTCTTCTCTTCTCTTCTCTTCGTTGTTGTGTACCAACCAATCAGAGAGCAGCTATCAACATGCCAATGTTTTTGACCAATCACAGCTATTTTGCTCACAAGATGGAAGCAATCTGTGTTTGCCACTTAAGAATTAAACAGCGATTACACAAAGTTAAAGTAAATAAAACCCCAAATATTTGATTAGAACAGTTGAACAGTCAGTTAAATAAGAATTATATGGGAATGTTTAGCAGAGAAAGAGGATATTTCGGCTTTTGGTACCAGATGTGTTGCAATTGTGATGTTGACAAAACAAAATATTTTAAGTATTTTGCTTCTACTTCTAGCAATAAGTGTGTGTAATAATTGACAAATTATGGTACAACCTCAAGGTGGAAAAGATCAGAACTACCCTTAATGCAGCATGTGAAAAGTCAACCTGGTTTGGAACTTAGAATTAACAACCTTCACAGGGACTTTCCTTGAAATGTGAAATCAGAATGCAATTTTTGTTCTCATTTCGAAATTGTTATTTTAATTACTACACATTTGCTTGTTTGGAACATTCATATCTGTATGTGTGTTTACGTTTAAATGATATATACATTTTTCTCTTTTTTTCTCAATCATTGTTATTTTATTTTATTTATTTACTTTGATGTCAGCTTATATGTGTTTGTGCTGTTAAATAAAAATACATTTTTATATCAATAGTGTTAAAAAAAAGAAAAAAAGCCTGAGCTTACTTGTTATTCTGCATTTTCATACTTTACTGAAACAACTAACCCATCTGCATGGTTTCATCATCTTTTCATCTCAAACTTTCATCTCTTCACTTGTACTGAGTGTCTTCACATCAGTGAGCCGCAACATGCTAATTGCTTATTCTAGTTTCCGTTGTGAGGGCACATAATTACCAGCAGTCTGAGTGTTTCGGGCAGCTCCTCTGATCCATGTGCTGCAGTGAGCACAGTTATCTTTACAGTGCTCACAGTGAGTCCATCAGACCCTCCTCCGCTCTCTTTCATTTCCGATGGGCCTCGGAGAGCGTTGTTCAAACCGAGGCCCCTCTCTAAAGTTTCCTGTTGGGTGGTTGACCTAGCTTAGAGGTTTGATTAAGTTTCTAATGTTTTCCTTTGTTAGTCCTTTCAAATCTTGTCATCACAACCCCCCCAGTGAGGAACATGTCTGCTGCCGTGGGCCTCAGTTGACCACCTCTCCACCTCCCACTATGGCAGCCCTGTAATAAGACCAACGTCTAATACACTTACACTCGGGTACAGTCCCGTCTTGTCCTGGGGGGTTCAAGGACAGTATAGCAAATGTCTGTTTTCATGCTGAACTGAACCACGTTTACCCCCATCTCCTGTTTTTGAAGGCGTTCACTGTGCTGTTATTACAGCTCCAGGCATGGTTTGTCAGAACATGGAGACACCGTTCACCTTCCCAAAGTGTGGACAATGTGTCTGGGCCAAGGAATCATGGGAATGCACGATGTGTCTCCTTTGGTCAGAGAAGTCAGTCTGAATTATTTACGCACTATTACCCTTTATTCACAGGATTAAGATTCAGTAAGCACCTCCTTCAGGCTCCCCAAGTTGTTTCTTTCTTGTTATTGTACTATTTTGTTCAGGATGGTCTTCTGTAAAACAAAATTCCGTCTCAATGTTGGCTCTGCGAGGGTGGAAAGAAATGCAAAGCACCTGCATTTAAATTTCTGCATTCTCAGCTCAGTATCACTATCTCTTATTCTAATTAAAAGTAAATGTTGATCACACAATAAGCCCCCCCCCCTTTTCCACCTGAACCCCTCACTTCTCACTCTACAGGCTGTTAATTTATGCAAACAAAACCATGATTAATCTTTTGGATCAACAAGAAGGGCTTTTATTATTAATCATGCCACTGGTGCACACATCAGTCCTTGCAAGGGAAAGGGTAAAGGCCCTGAGCATATCCAAATTAAACATAAATAATGTAACTTTAATCGTCCCTGAATTATAAATGAATAAAAATAAAAAGAAGTTTGTCAACTCAGGCTGTGTCTGTGTGCAAACTCCAAACATTTTCTTTAGAGGCTCATCTGCTCAAATGGTCCATGGAAAGCCCATGTGAACTTAAATTACATTTATTCACTGCACTGTAATTAAGAAGCTTTTTTGTTTACTTGTACTTTTGAGAGTTTTTTTTAATAGGTGGAAAAGGACAAGCTTCTTTTGCTCAAATTGAAGATGAGTTTAATGCTGGATCTGATAGAAAGATGTCAGAATACAGAGCGCCACTGTTTACTGCTTATGAGACTGTAAAGGACCTGAGCAGTCAGGGAGGCAGGTGGTCAAAAAGCTGTACCAGTCTAGAACAGATGGATAGATAGATAGATAGATAGATAGATAGATAGATAGATAGATAGATAGATAGATAGATAGATAGATAGATAGATAGATAGATAGATAGATAGATACTATTAGGATCCCCATTAGCTGCCATTCAATGGCCGCTAGTCTTCCTGGGGTCCTATAAATTTTTCATTTACATAATACAATACACAAATAACACAATACAATTAAGAAATGTAGAAATATAACAACATGATGAAATTATTACATGATTGCATTATAGCTAAAATACAAAAATTGGAATGTGAGCATATTTAGTTTTCACATGATCGTCTGCAGTAGTCCAGTTGTACAAATATTTTAAAATTGTATTTAGGTTGTATTCTGTGTGAGCTGACCGAGAGCTTATTGCAGTTAATAATTGTTCTGTAAAGCACTGTGGACTTCAGAGAATTTGTTTTTGGGCAAGGAAGTTTTAAATCGCCCCCTAGTGCCCATATTGTGGCATATCAGTTGTTGCTTTCAACAAAAATCAACTTCTCAGCAAAGAACTGTGGCTGATATTTAGATATTGCATTCCACGACAATAACATTAATCTTTGTTTAATTTTGTGGTTAATCGAGAGCCAAGAAAGGTGTGAATGCATCAGTGCCACATTTGTCCTATAGGAGCACTGAAGGACAGTCCTAGCTGCCATGTTTTGTGCCACCTGAAGCTTACACACTTAAAAATGTTGGGTTAAAATATGGGTTATTTTTTAACCCAACACTGGTTAAATATTGGACAGAACACATGCTGGGTTATTTTGACCCAAGAAGTTGGGTTAGTTTCCTTTAACCAACAGTTGGGTTATTTGAACAACCCAGTTGGGTTATTCAAATAACCCAACCACAGGCTCAATTTGACTACACTGTTGGCTTCTTTTTACTCGATCAGTTGGGTTGTTCAAATAACCCAACGTTACCCACAAGAAGCTATCGCTAACGTTAACGACAAATGACCAAGAGCTCACAATCACTGCTTCACACGCTCATGTAAATGGTAAATGGACTCGAGCTTATATAGCGCTTTTTCTAATTGAACATTGTGATGAAAGAATAGTGCACACGTAACAAACCTTGCTTGTATAGAGCTGAGTCTCTCAGGGTGTCTCTCAGTATGCAACGCTGCTAGATGGCGGTACTGCACGTAGAAGCCCGCGAAGACAATCGCGGGCTTCTTCTTCTCTTTCCCCAGAACTTCTTGCGGGATTTGGTCAGGCCATAATGAGTCTTGCCCATCCAGCGTCCTGACTGCAAGCAGCTGAGGGGGGGGGGTCAAATGAGTGGGGGTAACCTGGGGGTAGCTGTTGGTCGCCAACCCAACATGTTGGGTAGTCCGAAATGACCCAACACATTACAATGAAAATTACAACCCAACAGCTAATAACTCAACTGCCAACTACAATAACCCAGCAATCTGGGTATTTAGATTACCCAATTTAATGAAAACAACCCAATTAAACTAACCAACAGTCTCAACCCAGCTGTTGGGTTGAAAAAATAACCCAACAATTTTTTGTGTGTATAAAGATCTTTCTGTGATACAGAGGACTGTATGACTAGACAGTTTTCTAAATGACACAGAACAAGATATTGTACAACCTGTTTAGCAATAAGACATAGGGATGTATGACATACATTGTCTAACTATCTGTCCATAGACAGATAGTTAAGTATGACCTTCACTGTAAGAGTGCTTAACATCAAGTCAATCAATCAATCAATCTTTACTTGTATAGCACCAATTCATAACAACTGTTATCTCAGGACACTTTACAATAGAGCAAAAAATCTTCATTTTGTGGATACACATATATGCATAGATACATATAACGATACACATATACATATATATACAAATATATATATATATGTATATATATGTATATATATATATATATATATATATATATATATACATATATATATATATGTATATATATATGTGTATATATATATATATGTATATATATATATATATATATATATGTATATATATGTGTATATATGTATATATGTGTATATATGTGTATATATGTATATATGTATATATGTGTATATATGTATATATATGTGTACATATGTATATATATGTGTATATGTGTATATATATGTGTATATATGTATATATGTATATATATATATATATATATATATATATATACATATATATATATAGATAGATAGATAGATAGATAGATAGATAGATAGATAGATAGATAGAAGTCCTTAGTCACAGGGGAAACGTATTTGCTCTTTATGATGGTGATAATTATATTGTTATTAATAAAAGATCAAAGAAACTTTCTGATTTTTATAATTTCTTATTCAGTGGCTTTGTAATTACCTCCAGCACTGTCCATTTTGCTGTCTGCTACCTCCACTACTTTCTTGTAAAAGCCTTTTCCACACATTCAACCTTGAAATGTCCACCAAAGTACCTGAAAATTCCCAAACCACATTGCAGCCCCCTCATTGCTGAAAGTTTTTATGGTTAGCTTGTCAATTAATGAAGGGTCAGAGAGGGAGAAACGTCAGAAAGAAAATCCTGCTGTTTATATTCACACTTAAATTTGGGAAGTTGTCAGATTTTCTTTGAATGTGTGAAAGAGGTTTATCTCGCATCTGCCCTGGAAACACCCTCTCATTTGAAAAGCAATGTTCACCTGATTTTAGGGGCAGCCTACCTACAATTGTGGATATTTTGAAAGATTTACACAATTGAAATGTCTTTAGTTTATTTGCACAGAGAGCATGTTTCCGTTGGTCGGCCTGGTTTGTATAAACCATTATGTGATGTCAGTTAATCACGCTATCTAATATGCCACAAATTATTTCCTTTAGAGGATGACCATCTGAAGACAAATCTCTTTGTATCTGGGTCAACTACGTCCTCTTCCTAAGAAGATCTCATCAAATAAAGCATTTAATTATCTGTTTCCTTCATCCATGAACTGTGACAATAAACAGGACCTCCACAGAGGCCTCCAATTATATATTTATTATGTAAGTTTATGTGAGTTTGTTTTGCCTTTGGCCTTCAGGCTGAAGATAAATCAGTGCTTCAGTAAACATGACATTTCAGGTTTGTAATTGTAAAATCTGTACCAAGTACACAGAGGTTATGCAACCGAACACATACATAGATGTGATAATGAAAACCTGTGTGCAGACACTTTTTTTCTCAGAGCTACTGTGTTTGCAAAATGAAAGACCAATGATGCCAATAAAAGAGTGTAGATAATGAAATATTGGAAAATTGGATTCCTTTATAAGGATCTATTCTTACTTCTTTTTATATTTACTCAGGTAAAATCACAATAGCAACAGTACAACAATAAAGGACAGGGAAGTAGAGGCAAATAAAAGACTGAGGACACAGAGGACAGCAAATAAGATTTACCAGCAGAACAAAACGTGAAAAAAACCCTGTAACAATGCAACCAGATGAGTTTTAATGGGTTTGAAAGACACTCCATGACCAACATTACAAAAAGCAAAAAAGCAATCAATGGAAAGAGTCAGTTTCAATAGAAACACTTCATGTCATGACCCTTTTTGAATTCCTTTGTCTTCATGTCCACGTTCTCAAAGACCTGATGGTTCAGTGATGTGCTTTTCAAAACAGTTTGTAAATAAAAAGGTCAAACTGTGTTTATAGTCCACAAAATCACCATATTACTACACTTATAATGTAAAATGTTAAACAGTAAAATCTGCATGGAGGAATTAACACTGTCTGAGTTAACATTAACATTTCCTAAGTGTATGGGTACACACCACAAAGTGTTTTTTCACTCCAAGAGTTTGTACTTTAACTCTCATAAAGTGTAATTGTTAAATTATTTGGGGTTAAAATCCAAAAGTTATGAACACTTTATATTGTAATCAACTCTATGCTGTGTTAGGAATTGACCTTTAATTAAGTGTTCGCTCTATATCAAACAAGCAGGAGGTTGGTGGTTCATATCCCATGCTGGTCAGGTCCTGGCTGTATGGAGTTTGCATGTTCTCTCCGTGCATGCGTGGGTTATCTGTGGGCAGTCTGGCTTCCTCACACAGATGAAACACATGCTGTTTTGGTAATTGGTGACTCCAAATTACCCTTCAGTATGAGTTTGATAGTGAATGGTTGTCTGTCTCTTACCAAATGACAGCTGAGCTAGGCTCCTGCCCTGACAGGGGGAAGCAGAATACATGATGGATGGATAGTTGGATGTTTGGTTTTTATGTTAAAAAAACACAATAACATTTGCACTGCAGTTTTTTTTTTTGGCTTGTGGCATCTGTTGTAAGTTGCCCAATAATGGGAGACAGGCAGGATGATTCCATCTAAAATTGTCACTAACAGGTTTAGAGGTTAGATTGAAAAGTTTAGAGTTAAAAATCGTACAGTAGCGTAAATGGATTTGACATACTTTTATGTTTAGTTTGTTTTCCATTAAAAGAAAAAAGCCTTTTAAACTAATAATTCATTAAAAAGACTTTGCAAACACAAAAAATTTCACTCTTCTCAATGGGCTGTGTGTCACCACCTGCCAGCCTGACAGGCCCACAGCTGCACAGCTCAATATACAAGAAAATGTGATGCTCTGTGTGCTCTGATGCCCTTCTATCTGGACTAGTATTAACTTCTTTAGCAATTTGAGCGACAATAACTTGCCTGTTGGATCAGACCACACAGGCTTTGTTTTCCGTCTGCATCAATGAGCCTTTTCCCGCTCATGACCAATTTCTGTAGTGTTTCATCTGTTAAGTTTGGACAATGATTTGACCCCAAAAGCAGAGGCTGACACAAGTGCTCAGTTCAAAAGTTTAATGAACAAAAAAGGCACAAAAAGAGCAGGCAGTGGGGGCAAGGTAAGATCAACAAAAAACTTAAATAAAAAGCCTGTTTATATATGTTTGGTTACAAAAATCAAGGTCAGACAGACTGTTTAGTGATAACAGAGTTATAAATAACAGGAGCCCCTCCCTTCACTTCTGTTTAAAGCATGTTCCATTTCTTAACAAAGGATGTTGAGTAAGTAAATTAAGGGATAAATAAGAAAAAATGTCACAAAAAATGCTTTTGAAGATTTCTCTTTAAAGAAGTAATACATTAGATTTGGGGAAAAAATAGCTGGTGGGTGCTTGTTTTGGGCTTGTTTTACCAATCTGGTTGCTTATGTCAGTAGAAAAAAATCTTGCAATACCAGACGCAACACAAAAAGAGCTTCCAAATAAAACTAACACAAACAGATCCAAGACATCTTCCTTGGACCACGTCAGGCAGATACTGACCACTTCAGACCAGGAAACCTTGTCAGGTAGAAAATAAAATAGAAAGGACTTGAAAATGAACTGCTATGTTTATCATAAAACAAAATAGGAGAGTGTTTGTCAAACATCCATTTTGCAGATTTGGTGATAACACTGGCACATTCAGTCCCATGGAAAAACTGAAATAATGACCCTTTTGGATTTTAAGTTTACGAGGATGTTTTAGTATGTTACAGCATGGTGATGTGCAAGACAATATAACACACCCTGATACCAGATACTTTAGAGGTCCCATGTCCTGTCAAATCCATTTTCTTTGCTTTTCATGTTGTTAAAAGGGTCAGAGAAATACCCTCTGCCTCTTTAGAGAATGCTCTGTTTTTTGTTTTCTGGGGTTTTTGATGTCCTCGCTTTACAGCCTCCACCTACATGGGTTTTCTGCTTGGCACAGGCAGATGTCATAATTGTTTTGTAAGTCAGCTCTAGGGCTTGTTACAACCCCCCCCCCCCTTCCTCAGACATTGTTTGGGTAGCCAATCAGCAGAGTTCATTATCACAGCCTCCCAGCCCTTTCAGATCCAAGCATTTCCAAAAGTGAGGGGAAAAAAGCAGGATCTTATGCTCAATAGAGATGATTTTTTCATTTCTTTTATTCAGCTTAAATCAAATCTTAATAGACAACCAAGACCTGATATAAATGATCAAATGCTCCAGGACATGGGAAATTTAACGAAATTTTTCACCTGAAAAAAACAAAAATACTTTGTTACGTCAAAAATATGAAAGTAGCTCTTTTTTTGAGACAATTTGGCATCATTCCTTCTCAGGTGTGATAACAAACATCAATGCGAGGTCTTATTGAGACCTGGATTTGTTGCATTTCTGCAGGTCTTACCATGAACAGAATAATAATATTATCCACACTTCTTATCACATGGAAGCTTTCCTTTTCTTTCCTCTCTAAAAATACCCAAATATGTTGTAGAAAATTACCTCCAACATAGAAATAGTCTATCTGAAGCTAATTGTTCAGATTTTTAATGATCCAGCACAACCATTTCCTCAGACTGTAGGCGGACTTCATATCTTTACTGTGTCCATGTGTTCTGTGTAATGATGGTCTTTATTGCTTTCATGGGTACACAGAGTTCTATCAATGCTTCTTTGGGGCTCTCGGGTCATTAGTATCACATTAGAAGATTCATCTTAATAATTCTCTACCTTCTGGTCAAAGCAATTGTGTAACAAGATAACCTAAGGTCTCTGAAACTGTATGTGTTGTATTACTGTAGGGTCGAACACTTAATGAGTTGTCACTACTGTAACAAAAACAAGTCAAAGCTGGTTCATTTTAATGTTCAAGACATTTCTGGAGGCTGTGTGTGTGTGTGTGTCAGATCGGTTTTAATATGCGCTCAGCTGGAGCACAACAATAATGCCAATGACCATCATTGCAGCTCGGAGTATGAGTCAGAGAAGTAGGAGGAAGAAGAAGTCTTGACATCTTGAATTTGTCATCTCAGTTGGTTGAGGGTTACATAAGTGTCCTGGTGTGTTGGGTTGTGTCCTCTACTTTGTTCTTATGATGTAACTAAAGATAAGCGGAAAGAAAAGAGCGTGAGATGTGGGATAAAGTGTTTAGGTGGCAAAACATGAAGCCCATGTGGAAGAGGGGAATGCTGAAGTTCCTTGAGTGTCCACCAGGGGCTGGCTTCAGCACCAGAGGTCACACAAAACAGTCTGGATGCTTCAGAGTTTTATTGGATATGATAAGCTGAATTTTCAATGTCAGATTTGGCTTTATTTAGGTTATTACTAATGTGTAATTAAAGGGTTAGTTCCGATTTTTGAAATGGCACTATTAAATATGAGTGCCAAAGAAGGAACTTGTGAACTTTGTCTCTCGGCAGAGACATCAGGGGCAAATGGTAGAAGATACATAACAGTACATGGTACGACCAACAGCCTTATAATCAACCTACTTGCAGGTTAAAACTACTCAAAAAAACTATGTTGACTTGATGATTCATCACTGATGTGGACTTCAACAAACAACAGAAATTTGAAGGCTTACTGAAATAGAAGTGCTCAGGTGATGGTCCAGGAGAAGTTATGTTACTAAGGCCCTTTTGTGACAGCTGTGAACCTCTGAGTTAGCCAACATGGGCTCAGAGTGTAAGCATTTGCACCACCAGGTAACCTGTGATCTGTCCTGCTCCTCCATCCTCCTTTCTACCTGTGACTCCATCTGCTAGAACTATTCATGTTTGTACTCCAGTTCATATAGATGTCCTCTCATACCAACAACTAACAGAGCATCGTTGTTACAACAGTCAAAATAAGTTTTAGTGAAATTAGTGTTTGCTCCTACTGAAAACTTGACCAGCTGATGGTGGAGGGATACATAAACCCCACATAACAAACATACCAAAGTTTGAAACACGGGGCTTTGTCAAGATAAAGTTAAACATGATAAATGACCTTTCTTTCGCATATTGTTGAGCCAACATAGTTTTTCAAGTTTTAACCTGTTGGTGAGTAAATTAGGTGGCTTTCGGTTGCCCTGTGTGCTACTATTTACAGTCTACCTTTGGATATTTCCCCCAGGGACAAAGCTGGCAAGTTCCTTTATCAGCACTCATATTAACAAGTGCTATGGGTGTCTTACAACCCCACTGTGAAAAAAAATATAGATGGCATGACTGCAACCAGCACATAGATATAATTTGTCCAGAGGTCTAGGGCTTGTTTTACTTGTGTGACAGCAGCAGTGTGTGCATGTTTTTATTTCCATGAGCATGTTCTCGTTGGAGCTTTCAGACTGGAAGCACATGGAAAATCCCAGAAACAAGAGGCTCACCAATTTTCCGGAAGCTGCACGTGCTTCTCAGTCGTAATTTGTTTGCAGTACAGGGCGAAACAGTCAGTACATTTCAGCCTTAAGTACCACATAAAATGCCTTACTGATGATACTGCTTTATATATAAGTTTTTGATATATGTTTGTACTTTGTTCACACTTCAGAAAAAAGTGTGAAGGTGATTGAATTGGTTTGAATCTTAAGCACCACAGTGATGCTGGACAGGTAAATGAATAATGAGTGAGGTTTTCTTTTGGTTGAGAGGACGAAAATGCAGACTGAAGGACAGATGAGGAAGGTTTGTTCGGTTTTGTTTGAGGATGAGGCCAGCCAGAAGGACAAACAGGGTCACAACAGGTAAAGTGCAGTCAGGTAGAGGAACAACAGGCTGAACGCTGATGTTAAATGGCAGAAGAGTTTTTAGTGTGTTTGTCCTAAAGGATAGTCATGTTTACAGTAATAAAGGTCCAAGCTGCATCTTAACCTTTGACATTCGGGTCTGTCCATCCTTTCTGTTGACTTACCCTTTACTATGTGACTGGGAAAATGAGCTGGTGGTTGAGTTTGTTCATTAATGTTGGAAAAACCTTCATAGCAAGGTGCATTGTTTCATGTTGGTGCCACTAGAGTTTTATAGGAACCCAGCAGCTGCAGCTTTGTGGACACAGTCCTGCTCCCGCAGAACATGCACTCTTATGTTGACTTTTGGTTGTGGCTTGATTTGGCCATTTAATTGGATAACTGCTGTTCCCAAAATCAGAGACATCCACAGATTTTTGCATTAAAATTGAAGTCAGATAGTTAAGTATTCGGCACCAGATTTACAAATGGGTTAAACAAATGCATATTGTCTACATATAATTAATCTACTTAAATCAATTTAAGAATGCAACTGATCAAACAGCCCAGCTTAACTGTAACATAGGCACGAACCACTAGTAGTCCATAATGTCCCAGTTAATGTTGTTGCCAAATTTTCCAAATAAGACTGAATGACAGCATGAACTAAAAAGCACTGAGAGAGGAAAAACCTCCACTAAGGTAGCTCACATTTTGCTGTTGCATCTATAAGCAAGAGTTCCAGTGATAAAGTTAGCTCCATAATATGATTCCTTAACCCTGAAAAACCCCACCTAGAATCACGTTGATATTGCTATTAGTTATACAGTTATTGAGCAAAAACAATCGTTTGCTAACAGCAGTTATCTGAATCACCACCAAAATCTGATCATTTTTGAGTTTGGCCTTTACCAACATCTCTTGCAAATTTAAGCAAAATCCTTCCAGTAGTTTTTGCATAATCTTAATAACAAACAGACAAACACCATGACCTCCTTGGCAGAAGTAATAAAACAGTCTTGCCAATATCTTCATTCAGCCCCTCGAGGGCTTCATGGTGGTACAGTTGGTAGTTCTGGTGCCTCATCGCAAGAAGGTTTGACATTTGAAGTTTGATGCCCTGTGTTGCACAGGCTCTTCTGTTTGGAGCTTGCATGTTCTCTTGTGTCACCATAACAGCACAAACTTGTAGAAACAGAGTGCATATTGTGTGTTTTAGCCATCAGACCAGTGGCTGAGGACCTCTACTCTAAATTAACTTTAGATGTGAGTGTGTTTAGGGGGTACCCGTCCTGTTGCCCAGTGTCAGCTGGGATAGGCTCCATCACCTGCCCCCAAACTTCCACCCTTTACTTTCTAACTCTTCTATTCATATATAGTAATCGATCACTCTGACAAGTAACTTATAAAGTGCTTGGAAATGAATAAAACCTTTGAAGTGAATATCTGACAGCTGATTGGACTATCGTTCTGCTAATCACATTTAATAATGGCCTGTCAGATAATGTAGGCAGGCACTACTGAACAAAACATGAGCCACTTCCAAGCACAAACTCATCAATTATTCAGAAGTAGAATTTTTATGTTAAATACTCTTAGTGTTGTTTTTGCTTCTCATTTAATAAAGAAATGTGGACCAGATCTCATGAAACTGCTACTAATGCTTTTAGCGTCTAAGCTTATTTCTGTATGAACTGTCCTTTCATGTTGATGCTTGTAGCTCACACCTCTTCAAGCAGTAAAGAGCGCTGATCGGGCCGTGTCACTTTGGGATGCTCACAATTTTTGTATATTGGAGCTTGGCAAGATGGATCGGCCTACATACATACAGTGAATCAGTAAGACCTAGCTTCACTGCAAGGTAAGAAACCCTGTTACAGATGCAGCCTCTTCAACTTCCAATCACTTACCAGCAAACATCCAGCCAATTGGAGGAACCAAATTCCACCATAAACATACCCATTTGATGGTGCTTTCCTTTTTACTGATTAGTGCAGCATTAGTCTTAACTAGTCACTACTCTCATGATATTGTGAGGTAACTCATCACGGCTATGACAGTTGGCAGGTCCCAGCATGTTCCAGTCATGGACCAGCCAAGACTCAGTCAAGAAAAATGGGGGAAATTGAAGCTGCTCCATTTGTACCTACCCTTAATTGGTTGCTCCCCAAGCCATGACACCTTTACTTTCTATAATAAAGTAAAGGTGTCTTTCTATAAACCACATAAATGAACTTGGTTTTGTACCATAAAAGTATTCAGCAAATTCTTCTTTTCTCACACCAGCATCAGTATCATCCTAAAAAAGATCCTTCTGGACAGGTTTGGTATTTAACCCTATCACAGTGCAGCCATCTCCGTGAAAGGTTAATCTCATGTCAGAAGCCTCTCAAAAAGGATGGCACCCACATGGCAAATGGAAGTGCTTAATCTGATTTACCGTTGCATGGAAAAAATGATCACTGATCTAGATTGACTGCCCTTTGAAGAGCTCCTGATAAATGTTCAGATATATTGTACTTGACCCAGTGTCACAGCTAATAAAGCGGCAGTAAGACGGAGCCCGGCTCTCCTGTGTGGCCCAGCAGCCTTTTTGAACATCTGTTTTGAGGTATACGATCACGTCGCTCTCTGTTTGAATACATCCACCTCTATATTTCCCTGGAAACCACGGCTCCCGTTAAAAAAAAAAGAACCAAGGCTTTTTGAAGATGGGAAGGTTTTCCACCGACAAAGAGATTCTTGCATCATTCAGAGAGGAACAAATGAGACCTTGATCTTCAGGCTGAATGTGAGGAAGTTTGGAAACACCTGATCCCTCAGAGGTCGGAACTGATTTATTATAATAGCCTTTATTGAGGAGCCGGCAGGAGATGTTTGATGGAAAAGGATGCGATGAGAAAGAGTCTTCTGATGCAAATGAAGCTGTGATATTTATGGACAGATGATCAGAATGGAAACTGGAAGGTGGAGAGGATGATTTTGCTATGCAGATGGAAGTGTTTGTATGTTTGTATGTGTGCTCTGTCAGCTGGGCTGAGAGGGATCCACACATACAACATCAACTATTATGAGAGAACACAATATAAAATTTAAAACAGAGATGGACAACTTTTCCTTAGATGAGAGCAACATTTATTCAGTTTATTCCTGTTTGTCTGAGGGCCACACTTTTGCAGCTAAATCTGCATCAACATCATTCCTATCCAGATTATATTCATCATAGATAGTATTTTTTAATATTAGATTGAGCTCTCTATTGATTCATGGTTGCATTGATTCAAAGTAACTATCATTACAACAGTATAGGCACGAGGTTCCTCCCATAACACGATTCAAGTAAAGATTGACCGATTGACTTTATTCAGCAGAGACAAATGTGACAAGGACAGATTTATGATCTGGGCATCCATGGGTTTGTCACTATCATAAATTGTTATTTTTAGTCCCTTTGTCTCTGGAGTTATGTATGTGTGTATACAAATATATAATATGTGTGTGTGTCTGTGTATCTATAAAATGAAGACGATAGCTTTAGCCTGCTCTATTGTAAAGTGCCTGAGATAACATTTGTTAGGAACTGGCGCAAAGAATTTCTTAAATCAACATTCATGTGATGAAACTTGATAGAATTTGTAATGTTTACTTTAACTAACTGAACTATGTGATTGGTTGTTTGTCTCTTTGTGTGGCCTTGATTGGCTGGTGTCTGGTTCAGGGTGTACTCTTCCTTTAACCCGATTGGAACAGCCAGATTATTATTGTTGCAGTATCTCATAAAGTCGTTAGATGGCATCGTATGGTCTTGATGATGCTAGTTCTGTAAGCCTCTCCACATTATGAGCCCTATCCATGACACAATAGCCCCATTTCCTCCAAGTGTTCCAGTATGGATCAGCACGGTTTGGCTCAGGCCGGATCGGTAAAGCCTGATCCTGTTTGCATTTCCACAGCTTAATGTACCCTACTCGGTAGGCGGTGATGGAAGACATCCAGCAATTCTTTTTTGTGATCAGCATGTGGCTTTTTGTTACAGAGCACAACCAAGCTTTGTTTCAGATAAGGCTGTGTGCAGCGAGAGTTATCTTCACGAAGACGAGTGGAGATTTAAACATGGCGGGGTTATGTGTTGTTCCGCTGTTGCACAGGAAGTGACGTCTCCATCGACCAATCAACGGACTGGCTCCGCCTTCTGGGTTTGGATCAGTATGCTTGGCACCCCAACAGAAGGGTCCCAAAAAGTAGGATGGTACGGTTCGCTAGTAAGGGGTCCTGTCCCGGTTTTAGGCTTTGGAAATGCCACAAAAAGCGAGCCATACCGAGATAAACCGAACAGAATCCTCTGGTGGAAACAGGGCTAATGTCAGCTGGGATAGGCTCCAGCCCCCCACAACCCCAAAAGGGTAAAGCCTTGTGATGGATGATTCTGTTCGTTGTTTGAGGATAAATGTTCTGTACTGTCTCCATCTCTTCTCTCAACTGTTTTTCTAATTCAGATTTATAAATGTCTTTACGATAACTGCTTTCTGAAGACAATTTATTTGATAAATAATTCATGAATTAATGTACAACAATATTCCAGATTACAAAGTTATGTGGGTGTTAACATAATTGTCAGAAATAGACTTTGAATTTAGCATCACTTGATTTGCCTTTTTAACATACTCTCAGAGATCTTTCGGAAACAAACGGGACCGTACATACAATGCAAGCCTGATCCAGACTTTACACACACACACACAGACAGGATGTCATGCCGTCACCAACACAGATAAGAGACTATTTCTATTATATTTGCATCAGTGGTTACTGGAACTGATATACTGCAGAGATTAGAGAATTCAAATCAAATTATGAATCCACTCGGCCCATCATCTTACTCCTCTCTTGGTCCTCCCCCGAAGAAACTTTCAGTAAGCTTCACTTTACGTCTGAGCTGATGGTAGAAGAGAAAACATTAAGTGTCTTCTCACAGAATGAAAACCATTCAGTCAGACCAGGCTATGTCTAAATGAAAAAGAAATATTTTGTTACTATTGGCACAAAATATCAAACTGATTCTTTTTGGAAACACCAGTTGGATATTGGGGCAGGAATTGATGTGAAAATAAAGCAGCTTTTGCACTAAAGGTGAGAAAAAAAAGCATATCATGAACATAGATGCATGGTAAAAAAAATGCTTTTTGTGGACAAAACGTCAGAGGAAACTGTAAAAAGTTGGACACAGGGCCAGAACAAAACAATCACAAACCCTAAAGAGAAAAAACTTCAGTGGATTGATGGTTATTTTTCCTTTACATTCTCTCTACGTCATTCTCGAGGTTTGTCGGCGACTGGGACTTTGACAAATGTTCATAAGCAGAAATAAATCTGCCAGTACTCAAATGAGCACATAAATATATATAGTGGGCATAAAAAATAATGATGAATAAACAGAAGTTAACAGCTCACCTCTAGATCCCAGCACCATGTGTCACCATCAAACAGAAGTACATGTAGAAACAGTGTGTGTACATTAAGTGGACTGCCTCATACGTGCACCTATACCATGACCTTGAAAAACTAAAACAAAATGTTTGGATGTCTTTAAGCGGGCTGCACACAGCAGGATTTTCCAAATGTGAAGAGACTTTTTATCTGTCAGAGCTTCCACACGTGAAGATAGAAAGTCAGGCATTTAACTGTTTTGGCCGTACTGTGTGTGGTGAGCTCCGATAATCTCAAAACAGCATACACACACATCAAGATTCTGTCCCACCGCTGATCTAGAGTCTAGTCCTCCAAGACAGAAACCTCACGTGATCAAATGTGATCTAACAAAAAACTAAAAAAAAAATATCCCCAAAACGTACCTGATTCATTGCATAACTGACCTGGGAAACCTGCAGAATAAACATTCTGACAAACAAGGGGGGGTTTCTCCACAGAGGAGGCGAACTGAGCTTTGACTTTTAAAGGCACAGAAACCGACTTTTTAGACTGTCTATAACCTTTTAGTGTTGCTTAGCTGTTTGTGAATTTAAGACTTTGTTAAGGGACCGGGGAAGAGCTAGCCTTGGACAATGTGACTGTTTTAATTCGTGACTGCTTCTCATTTTGTTTTGAATTGGTGTTTCCAGAACAGTTTGGTTTCGATGTGCTGATGTCTGAATGTATTTGTTGTTTTTATTGTGTAACTGTCTGCTGCTGCCATGCCAGGTCCCTCTTGAAAAAGAGATTTCAAATCTCAATGAGGCTTTTATCTGGTTAAATAAAGGATATAATAATAAATAGCTGAAAAGTACAGCATCATAAATGTCATCGTAAATTTGCCATTTGAGGTAGATAGGTTTATAGCCTTGACAAAATGATGTGAGATTTTGTTTGCTTTGCTTGAACACAGCTGTAGGACATAATTTTTAGAGGTATACTTTTTATTTTTTAACAGTTTATTTTCGATCCTCCTCTAAAAAACTCAGTTATGACATTGAACAGTATGTGCAACAGATCTTGACTTTAAACTTCTCACGTCCTGCCGAAAGGGATGTCTGATTGTTCCTGCCCTATGATGACCTGTTAAGAGAGTTGAAGGGCAAACAGAAATAGACCAACAGAAACTCAGGAGCACTTTACTGATAATGAAACACATGGAGCACTACAGCTTAGCCTTTCACCTCATAAGTATGCTCCTTCTCCTGCCTCTTTGTTCTTAAGGTTTGAGATTTCTGTCTTCACCATCCCCTGTAGATGATGTAAATACAAGGCAGGTTTAATGTACCAGCAGAGCTATCTGTTTATTCATGCAGTGCATACCTAATGGTTCATTTACATCGAGCTGTATGGCAAAAATCCGAGCTCAGACACAGAGAGGGAAGTTAGCGTGGATGGTGAGACATGTTTACCAGATGCTGTTATCTGCAGATTAAGTTGCAGAGGTCATCGTGTAGGAGAACAACGCTGTTAAATAAGAATGTCAGCAGCAAAGGAGTCTGCTGAGCCTCATATTATGACAAAGTTTTCATTACATAGAAATGTTTATGATGAAATTATACTTTCTACAGGGATTACAGAGCAAATATGGTATGGTTAAGGCCAGGGGGAGAATGTAACATAAGACACAATATGAAGACCTTCTGCAATGAAATTGAAGAATGATTAACCTTATGTAAGATGTATATTTTGATTTAAGCATTAAAGTATTAAAGTCATGATAGCTGGCTACTGGTGTGTTTTTTGGCTTACTAAATGAAATGTAACATGTTTTTCACTGGCAAAAATGTGCCAAACCTCATGGCAGACGTTGAGGAGCAAGGAGAGAAAGAACAGACCAGGGTAAAAGGAGGATTGGGTCTTCACCAGCACCGATTAAAGACAATCTAGTAAAGCTGTGCAGGCTTGGCCAGCAACAGATTGGCTAACATCTTGGTAAACTCTCTATGTGTGGCTCCCAAGGATGTCATGGATCATTGAATGATTGTGTTTCTATTTCAAAGTTTTTGGATTTTTAGCCTCTGGTTTTGAGAACAGGAGGAAGAAAGCGATTGCAGAAACATGCACTATGACTGATTAAGGATTGAAAGGCAGAAACCATAGAGTGTAAAAGAACTGGATTAAGCAATGTCGTAGGAGCCTTTGAAACACTGTTGATGCCTTCTAATGGAAGCTGCCATGCTGCACAGGCTATCTCAACCAGACTTTAGCTTTGTCTACTCTCAGACAGAAAGGCCGTGTTTAGGCAGGACTAAAGGCCATCTCACCTATAGTGCCTCTGCATTGCCAAAATCATAAATTCTCAGTAGAATTTCATTGGACTGGACTTAAATATAACATGTAATGCTTCTGCAGACAGCCTTTAGTGAACACTCAGGAACTGCAGTGTTGTACACATCCACACTGTCTTCATCACTCACCTCTGATAGTTGCTGTTTGGTTTTAATCTGATGTTTAAAAGGTACTGAAGTGTTTGAAAGTCCCTCTTCAAACCACTTCATTCAAATCTGCAGATGTGTCATTTTTAAACAGGAAAAAGGCTGAATTAAATCATGAATTTAACATGACTTTTAACAGTTTTCTGTAGGCAGTTGGAAACTGAAAGTGGAAGTGCTGTGGCCATCAGATGGTCAACTCATCTTTCCAACGCCTCGGCGTGGAGACAATGGAGACGATCACTTAAGGAAAGGGCACTAAAGGCTCTTCAGAGTATTTTCTCCAGGCTAAAGTCATTTCCTTTTACACCAGGCTGAAAGGTCACACACTGTGGGTGTTATACACTGTCCAAGCAGACTCTGGAATCCGTTATTTTAACCCTAATGCAGAGGAAGGGAAGTGGCAGCATATGGCCACATGTAGCCCTCCTCAATGCAGCTCAAGAGTAATTTTTAAAAATTACTAATGTTAAAATAAAGCACAAAATCTGGCATCAAGGAGCTTAACCTGAGATACTGTATCATTACAACACTGCAGTTCTACACCACAACTAACATAGGAATCAGACACATGTAGGCATAAAAAAATCAAAACATTCCTTGTGTGATATAGGATTAGTTAAATCATCGTTTTACATTCTGCATTTTGCTTAACTCATTTTGAGTTCTCTTTTCTTTGAAGAATCTAATTATCCTGACTCTTTATACATTGTTTTTGTTACCTCCGCCAAGGAGGTTATGTTTTCGGAGGAGAGTTTGTCTGTCTGTCTGTCTATCCGTCCGTCTGTGAACAAAATAACTCAAAAAGTTATGGATGGATTTGGATGAAATTTTCAGGAAATGTTCAGCATGGGAAAAGGAAGAACTGATTTGATTTTGGTGTTGATCCGGATCAGCGTCTGGCTGCCATGGGGAAAAATGTGATTTCTGTGAATAACTACTGAACTAAAATAGATATCATTATGAATCCAATTGCTAATGGTATGTTTTCATGGTCAATAAATCTAAATATTTCAATGAAATAAAGGTAGGACTAATATTTATGGTCAAAATGACATTATGGCAGAGGACTGTGGCGCTGGTGGAGGTCTGCACTCTCCGAGTGCTTTTCTAGTTTTGTATTATTATTACACTGAAGCTGCAGTATTTTCCCAAAACATATGATTACCTGTCAAGATGTCATTAGTGAAGCCATATGAAAAATCTTTAGACATTCCCCCCTTCTGTATATCACTGCTGTACGAGCTGTGTGATGTTACAAAGACTTCTTTTCAGGGTATTTAGATATAATATTTATGTCTAAAAAATAAGTCTAGAGGTCCTTTTTTTGACAAGATAAAGCACCCTGTCTAGAAGTGCATGACGTACAGCCGTTTTGGGCATGTCAATCTATATTTTGCCATTGCAACTTTTGTCCGCGAAGCCAGGAGCAGGATTAAAGGCGATGAAATTTGTGTCTTCATTATGCATGGGTGTGTTTTGGGCTCAACATGCAATCAGACTTTGGTGTTTAATTCCTCTTGAAGCAACATGCAACAGCTGGCTAATGTTTTGCTAATGATCTATAGCAAGACACCAGCTTCTTGTCCTGTCACTTAAATCAGAATAATTGAATTCCTCCCTTTTTGCCACTGAAATGTTGATTCTCAGATTAAAGGTAAATTACATTAAAGCATACCAGAACATCAAAAACCTTCAAAATAGAGAAGTCAGTTACATGTGAAAGTAAAACCTTATTAATAATTAAATTCTTCAGATAAAGCCAGTAGGATCAGACAGGTTTATTTTCATGACTCATTTCCTGTCCATCATGTAAAAGTTGGCTTTGAAGATGTTTTTCTCTCATTCCTCTGCTGGAAACATTGCACTTTATACCCAAAATGTGTTTATTTGGGGGTCACTAACTGAGCAGATTTTGGGGCAAACAAATCTAACGTGTCACTTAACACCATCACAGTGTTGACACAGACAAAAGTTTTTTTCTTCAGTCTCTGGTCTTTCCCTTTCAGCAGAAAAAAAAGATCTTTGAGGAAGTCTGGCCTGATTGCTCTGTGCACATCTGTTCAACATCTGAGTCTGTCGTATTTCAGCCACATAGAAGCCCAAAAGCCCCAAGCGAGCCCTTGCTGCGTCTGACCACAACATGGTGATGAGTTTTTATTTTAATTCACTGTCTCAGCTGTTATCCACATTTTAAAGTTGGGGCTGTTCACATCACCGGACCTGTCCTCAGCTGGCCTCCTCTGCAGGGATTAGATGTGCTCTGGACAACATTAAGCTAATAACTGCTCTCTACAGTCATAATAACAAAGCTTTGCTGATTTTTTATCTTCCTGAAAGGAAAGAACTAATGAGCTTGATGTGTCAGCCCACCGACAAGCTCCAGAAAACAGAACAGAGCAGTGATTAGTGAGAGATTGTGCACATGTCGTTAAGAAGATGAGAGGATCCAGGCTGGTAGAGAACGGCAGTGCCCTCGCCTGTGACGCTGCTTTAGAGATGACCCAGAGATCCGGTCCACAGGGGAAACTGTTAGCTGTTCACACCCCACATTGTCTTCAAAGAAACAGCTCCTGACCCAACCCTGACTCATGTACTTTGTAAAGACATGTCAAAACAATAATAGTGTTATTTTTAAAACACCTCAAGAGCAGAATTGACAAAGTTCTTTGACAGAAGATCAAGAGAGAGCTGAAAACAAAGCAACAGACCAAGAACTTTGAGCTATTTTAGTTTCTCAAAATGAACAGAGGCATTACACATAACAGGTTTTCAGTAACAGTAAGAAGGGGAAGTGGGCGTTAGGGATGCATGATATTGTCGGTTTGCACTTGGCCGATATCAGCCTAAAAGTATTGTGTCGGCCAGTATTGAAATTTGAATATTTGAATATATAAATACACAAATGTACGGTATGAGTGTGAGTGTGAACTGTAGTCTGTCTCTTTATATGGCCCTAGGATCAGCTGACAACAGGTTCAGGATGTACCCCGCCTATCGCCCAATGTCAGCTGGGATAGGCTCCAGCCCTAAACTGGGGTAAGTGTATAGATATAGATAATGAATGGATGGATCAAGTAGCATATATGACAAAGTAAGAGCCTTGAGACTGCCTGACACTGTGTCTTAAATAAATAAATCAATCAATAATCATTACGTTGGTGACAAAATCAGGCATATCACATGTAATCCAATTTTTATTTAACCTTTATTTAACCAGGTTAGTCCCATTGAGATCAGCAGATCTCTTTTTCAAGGGAGACCTGACCAAGAATGGCAGCAAAACACAGTTTCAACAAACAGTCACACAGATTCAATACAGAAGAAAGAAGTGCAGAAAACAATAAAAAGCCATCAGTTAAAAACAGTGACATTCAGAACTTCTGTATTCCAGAGCTTTCATTGCAGATTTAAAGACATTCAGAGACACCAAGCTCTGCATCTTTAATTCAGTCTGCAGATTATTCCATGCAGAAGTTGCAGAGAACCTAAAGGCCTTCTTTCCCAATTCAGTTCGGACTCTGGGGACAACAAACTGTATAAAGCTTATTGATCTCAGGTTATGTAGTCCATCCTTCAAGATTAATAAGGAGGAAAGGTAGTCAGGAATTTTACCAACAATTGCTTTGTAAATGAACACATACCAGTGCCCAAGTCGGCGTGCACTTAAAGAAGTCCAACTGACTTTAGAGTATAAAGTGCAGTGATGAGTCAAAAATCCACAGTTTACGATAAATCTCAGAGCTTCATGGTAAACACAGTCCAACATTTGAAGACTCTGAGCTGAGGCATTCATGTATAAGACATCACCATAGTCAAGAAGTGGTAAAAATGTGGACTCAATCAGTCCCTTTTTAACATTAAAAGAGAAACAGGACTTGTTTCTGTAATAAAAGCCAAGAGAAACCTTCAGCTTTCTAGCAGTATGCTGAATATGCTCTTTAAAAGACAAGTTTTCATCAAGTAAGAACCCAAAATACTTAAAAGATACAAGTTCAATTTGTTGACCGTCAATATTAACAATTTTCTCCGACAGTGTTCCCTTTGTTGCTCTTGAAGATGAAAACAACATGAGTTTAGTTTTCTCTACATTTAGAACAAGCTGCAGCTGCCGAAACTGATCTTGTACTTGATCAAAAGCATGCTGAAGATTGATAAAAGCTATTGCAGGTGTAGGTGCACAGCAATAAATAACAGTATCATCAGCATAGAAATGAAAATTAATATTTGGAACATTCTGACCCAGGCAGTTGATATAAATAATAAACAAGAGCGAACCCAGAACTGAACCAATATGAGTGTCCTGACTACCCACATGCGATGCATCACAATACTGCTTGATGCAACGAGCAGTTTCACCTCAACACCACATCTACATTTTTTTCTCTTAGTAGCTCTAAACAACTAAGAAAAGAAAACAGGAAAGAGGGATTTTGAAGAGGTGCTAAAGGGATTTTCTTAGTTTTTTATACCTTTCTCAGTCAGCACATCCTGTTATACTTCACATATTAGAGACAGAGGAGCATTCTCCCAAATCACTGAGTGAAATGATTTACTTTCACTTCAGACTAAGAGGGACACATTTGATTGGCTCATTGAGAGTGATATACTTCCAGTCAACCACTCATAAAGCACTACATGCACTTTTTTCACCTGTAGAGTCAAAGCACTTGATGTACTGTTTAAAAGGAGATATGCAGTATGTGGCACAGAATTATATTTAAAAACTTTGTGTTGACAACCAGCGTGTGACTTGATGTCTAATGCTTGTTTTCACTAAGGACACTTTGTTTGTTAGTGTTTGAGATCACATTAATGTTACACTGGAGCTTCAATTTATAAGAAAAATACAATTAAAGGACAAAAAATTACCAGTTTTCTTTTTAAGCCCTAATCTAATTTATGTATCCATAAACAGTTAAGAGTGACTGTGTTTTCTCAGTCCACACTGGGCCATTGCAAAGAAAAAAAGGGATAGGAAATTTCTATATTGATTAAATACAATTAATTAGTTATCAAATCTTAGAGATAGGCTACTTGATCCATCAATCCATTTATTATCTATACTCCTATTCATTGGATTGAATAAAAATATTTTTGACAGCCATATATATTTAAGAATATAAGCTGCAAGGTTCTAATTCTGAAGTAATGTTGATCTAAATATAATATGCTTACAAATGTTTATGCATCCATTCTCTGTTCTGCTTAGCCCTTAGCATGTTTGCTAGTAACAATCAAAACAAATAACTCAAAGTCACACACATGTCATATCATAACATAAAAACATAACTCTTGCTTTCTGTGGCTAAACAGTTTTATTAACTTCCTCTATATAGCCAACAAGCCACTTCCCTAAAGTTGTGGGAGCTTAGCTTTTAGAAGTTTGTCCATGTAATGAATTCATAAGCATCATTACCGAGCACTTCCCCCAGCACACAAACTCAGGCCTCATCTGCATTTTGAAAGAGTGAAGCCTGCGTTAATGAACTCTCTTGTTATTTTTGCTTTTACATAATGGGTCCAACAGTTAAAAGTGTCTCGGAGAGTCATGTGCTGCACCCTCTCTCTCTTGCCAAAGTAAATCTGCAGGTGTCACTGAACAGGATCTTGTGGAGATAACTGAGGGAGAACAAGGAACAGCCTCGGTCATCATCAGTTAATCAGGGTACACACATGAAGACTATCAGGCTGTTGTTTTGTCCCGACTTTCCCCCTTACCGACCAAGGATGGCAAATGCCAGATTGTCTTATAGGATTGTCCTACAAGAATATCCTGTGGTCTGAGGTGTTAGGAGTGGATTTATCCTGATACTTGGCTCTGAAATGGGTCAGGACCAACCATCTTAAATATTTACGACCAAAAATGTTCATGTGTGGGGTGAAAGCCAACGACCCCCTTGTCATGACTGTGAATTTTGACATGAAATTGAATTAAGTCAATCAAGAAGCAAGCTGAATGAGGAACAAGGAAGCAGGTATAAATTAAAGCAAGCATGGTCGACCTGAAACTTAAAGTTCTGTTGACCTCAGATGTCTCATGTCTTCATGCTGTCTCCAGGATTTTTCCAGTCTTTTTTTTTTGTTTTTGGTTAGGGGTTTTTCCATTAAAATAGTCCCAAGACTACTATCATTCCCTCTTCTCCCATGTCCTCTTCCATGTTGCGTGTTATGTTTTCTGGTTGTTGCTATTGTAGCTGGCTACACAGCTGTTTTTGATCATTTGGTGCTGCTCTGAGCTGTCCATGTGTGAGGTGATAAGCATCCTCCCTCTCCGTGTTGTGATGTATATGCACGGTTGTAGCTAATGCTAGTGTGGTAGCAGGCAATCATGGTTGGCAGTCCCAAGCTCTCTCTCTCTTATCCTCTGTGTATGCGTGCATGTCCACCTTTTGTCAGGGAGCTTGAAACTGTATTATGCAGTTTAATGTAGCAGGTTAAGTGAAGCTAAAATCAGGGCATTGTGGTCAGCTGTTGATGACGCTCCTCTGCTCCTTTTTTTTCCAGGGACACTTGATTTCTAGACACTGCTGTCCATTATCAAACACCCTGCACCTGCACTGGGCAGGGCCTACCTCTCAATCTGGTTTTAAATGTTTGGGTATGAGTGAGTATGGGTTACAGTCCAATTTGTTTGAGTTCATTGGATAAGTTTATTTCCACAGTTTGTTTGGTTCTGTTGATTTTTGTTGTCTGGATTGTTTATTTCATTCGCTTTAGTGATTGATATAATTTGTGGGATATTTTACATGTAATTGAGACATTTGTTGGGCTGAAGGTTTGTTTCGTTGGTATTTTTGCTTTAACCGGGCAGTCATTAGGTATATTTTTATTGTTCTGCATTTGATATTAGCCTATAAAGTATATATTTGTAAGCTATTAATTGGTTTTGTTCTCATTTCGCGTTTTTGTGGTAGCAACCCCACCAATTTATTTTCTCTCCCCTTTCAGGGCTGAAGGTCTGTGATGGTGGCGGTGGTTGGGTAGTGGTGTCTTTTATGTGGGTTAATTCACTGAAGGTCATTTGTGTGTGGGTGATTTAAGTTATTTTACTCTTGTTTTCGTGTGGATCATGCCCATCTGACACTAGCTCTTGTCTGCCCAGTAGGCCTGGGCTCCCCTTCCCCTTTTAAGGATGGTTTTTCTAATTTTTCATTTTTAGTTTGTTCAATAAAATTGATTGTTTCAAGCCTGAACCATGTCTCAACCTGAGTAAATGAATCTGTGTATTAATTTGTTGGACAAAAAAATTGCCTGGGTTAAATTGCCTGGGTTAAATTCCCTGGGCGGCTTGGCTTGGCAGCAAGTAACATATCTGCAGATGTGCAGTGTTTATCCATTCTTATTACACCTCTTTATCTGCCACATTATGTTTCTTCTTCTTTGTTTTTGTTAGATTATGTTGGATCACATGAGATTTCTGACTTGGAGGACTGGATCCTATCAGTAGTGGGGCAGAATCGTTGTGTGTGGTGTGCTGTGTTGAGATTACCGGAGCGAACCACACACAGTATGATCAAAACTGTTCAATGCCTGATTTTTTATCTGTGTGTGTGGGGTCTCGAACAGATAAAAAAGGCTCTTCAGATTTAGAAAAGCCTTTTGTGTGTAGCCTGCTTTATCTGCTAATCCCAGGAGAAAGATGTAAAATTCTTGTAAAGTAAAAAAAAAAAAAGAAGTAATAATCTGTCTTCTACTAAACCGTTTTGGTCAAGAGGGAAGACTGTTGTGAAACTTAAGTTGGGTTTTCTTATAAACTTTCACTTCTTTATTCTGAGCTATAAGGAGATATTGGCACTTTCTGAAACCACATGACAAGCAAGAAACAACTTTTCTTCCAGTTTTACATCTGTTTTTAATCTTTTCTCTTTATGTAGCCATTCAGGATTTTTAAAACTGTCACTCTTTTGCTGGTGAAAAGTTTAAGAGCAGAAGATCTCCCATACAGCAGAGCACATGGGTAGATTTTTGCTGTCTCAGTCAGAAGGGATGTTGGTATTTTCCATGACTAAACAGAAATCATTTGAGCTGCACTGAGAATGTACAGCATTGCTTTAGCTCAGCAGTTCACAGCTACAGATGTGATGAAGGATTTATATTGAGTTCCAGGCTTGCCAGCAGAGATAGCTGGGCCTCTGGCCCAGCCTCTTAGGGGCCCTTTTCTAATGTAATTTGGTGATATTAAAGCATTAATACCAATAGCCAAAACCTTGTTTGCCCAGCCCGTGTGAGGCCTTAGCATTTGAAGCTGCTGTACAGGCTAAAATCCAACCTATAGTTAATTAACTGGTTGTCATTCCCCACTCTCTTTCTCTGTCCTCCTATTTCACAGCTTGTAAGGCTGCATTTTCCACACACTGGGAATCATTTGGAGCAGATTCAGGTGTGTGGCCAATTCACCTTCATTAAGACCGGGTGTGTTGGGCTTATTCATACTTCTGTGTAGCAGTGTTCAGAGCTCACTTACTGTCTCATCAGCAGAGACCAGGAGAACTTGTCTGTTGTTCTTGGGTTGTGAAAAAGTCTGCTTAAGCACATTTGAATATTTGAATAGGTGGAAAATTCTTGTAGCTTCAAGGAAGTAGATAAAATAGAGATCCAGTCTCTGTGGTTTTTCATTTGTGTATTTTAATGGAATGTGGCAGATACACACTGCAAAATCTCAGATCTTGGCAACTGTGTTTGTCTAGCTTCAGGCCAAAAATTTCGAAAGCACTTATTTTAATTCATATCCACTCATCAAGTCCTGATAAATGCCTTTCAGGGATTAAAAGGCAAAAAATAATACTGAATAGCTTGTAGTGATAGGTAAACATCTGCTAATAAAACAAAGTTTTACTTAGTGAGGGTCTTAAATTCTGCTTTATAAACTCCTAGATAGAACATTACATTTTGAGACACCTTTCAAGGTAAATTTGGCTTGTCTCATTAGCAGATTTTTACTTATTACAAGCAGCCCAGGCCTTATATTTAGTTCCAATATCTGCAAATAAGATGTTAATCCAGCTGTGTCAGGAAAATGTGCAGGAAAATAAGTCTAGAGAGATTTTTTGGACTAGAAATTGAAAAAAGAATCTCACCTGGAGCTGAGCTTTTGCTGTGTAAACCTTCCAAGTTCAGTTAGAAGTCATCTGCATGGCATCAGTGTGCAATTTTATTTTCTAAAATACAGTCAAACAAGGACTTTTACTTATTAGCTTGGAGCCATCCTATTTGTTTTAATTTCCATCATTATAAATCATTTGTGTTTCCTCTGTTTCTTTCTCCTTAAATAACACAAAGGGTGCTTTCACATGCAACACATTTGGTCTGGAGTAAAAGGTCACAAGGGCCCTGGTGCTGCCCAAAGAACTAAAATCTGATAAACCAAAAAAACAGAAGTCCTTGTTCACTTCCAAACAGACCACAATTTGGTTTGCAATTGGAGTGAAAGCAATCCAAACCAAACAAGGACCAGACAAGGCAAGCAAACGAAAAGGAGGAAAACTGTGGCTTGGGTTTGACCAAATATCACAACGTTCTCGCTCTGCCAAAATGTCTCTTAAATATGGGAGGAACATGTTTACACATCGCTCCAGTCAATAGTGCCACCAAAACAATGTGATTACCCAAAGCTGGCTGTGAAAATGAAATAATAGAACAGATGACAGGAACAAAGACTGAAGCTACAGCCCTAACTAGAGACAGGTGGCTAGGTTACATAACATTTACAGGCTTTGGTTTGGTGTGCCCAACACAAAACGTTGTTTACAAAGCACTGGCATAAGCATTCACATTAGTATCGCTCCTGGCTACCATTTACCTTGCTTGTCTGTATTCAAACAGGTTTGTCTCACAGCTTTTGCCATGACCTTTAGCAGGGTAAACACATGGGGATTTTCTAAACCTAAAGAGAAGTTTTATCTGCGTGACACCCCACACATGAAGATAAAAATCAGGCATTTAAGAATTGTCATTTGTGTGGTGTGCTCCGATAATCTCCAAAGACACATGACGTTTCTGACTCAACAATGATGTAGAATGTAGTCCTCAAAGACAGAAATCTCGCAGAATCAAATGTGATTCATCAAAAACAGAGAAGGAGAAGAAGAGCAACAACCATAAGCATTGTCTATGGCAACAACTGGAAAACACAACATGCAACATGGAAGAAGACCAACAAGAAGAGGGAATGATGGTGGTCTTTGGATTATTATTGATGGAAAATCAGAAACTAAATTTAAAAAATACTGTGGAAATATCCTGGAAACTATGTGAACATGTGAGCTGGTCCTCTGTTTCTTAGGTCCACCGAACTTTATGTTTCAGGTCGGCAGTGCTTGTTTTTATTTATGTCTGCTTCCTTGTTCCTCATTCAGCTCACTTTTAGATTGACTGAATTCTATTTCACGTCAAGATTCACAGAGTCATGACTGGCTTTCACCCAACACAGGAAGATATTAATAATACTCAAGTTTAATGTTTATGGTTGTCAACGCTGACCTGTTTTGGAAGCGATAATCGGGACAAACTTGCTCTTAATATACCTCAGACCACAGGATAATCTTATAGGATAATCTTATAAGACATAAAATAATTGGGTGTTTGCCATCCTTGGTCAGGAAGGGAGAAAGTTGGGACAAACAGCCTGATTGTCTTTATGTATGTACCCTGCTTTTGACAACAGTGGCCCTGTTTACGACGTGTAAAAGTGTAAAAAAAAAAAAAAATCATTGTACTATTTTGAGGGGATGGTTTTTATGTATTGAATCAGGCTCCCTCCCAAAAAAGAAAATATATTTTTGTTCATTTGATTAGTTTTGTCAGTCCTTACCTTTAAAATAAAAAGTAATCACAAACTAAATTTAGAATGAATCATTTCTTCACTAACCTCAATAGGACCCTTCATGGCTTTGGACCCCACAAAGCTTTCCCCTTCTTCCCCCCTTATGGGCGGCCTTGTTTAGTACACATTTAAAGAGTTGACCATTATATCAAGCATAACTAATATAAAGAAAGCATCATGGAAATAAGAATTAACATGCACACAACTGCTTTAGTACTTCATACAGCTGTGCATGCATATTCATAAACAGATATTACAAGTCAAAAATAAGTAGCATCTAGAAGTGAGATGCTTTGAATAAATTAAAAATAGGCATGCTATTTTGAGACACCAAGCAAGAAGCTGCAGTAGCAGATATTTTTGCTCAATGCATAACATTCTGGCAATTTCTTATTTTGCAAATGTTCCTCTAGGCCAGTCATGCAAATGCGACTCAAATGTTTGGTTGCTGAAAAGTTTTCAACCTAAAGCTAGATATTTTCTTCACCTTGGATTTGCAGTTTTGTAAAACAGTGTAAATGAAAAAAAAACTATACCAGCACACTGCGACTGTATTTTTGTTGATTCTGTAAAATACAATCATATGTGACATATAATTATCTGTAAATACTAACCACAATTTTCACTTTGAGCATTCAGTATATATTCAGCTGTCCTGTGCGATATATTTCCATGTACGATAGAAATACTGAGAACAAATAGGACCATTTCCATTCTTAATATTTATCCTATACCTCATATTGTACAGGAAGCATCAGTTGTGTTGTCCGGTAGGATTTTATTTCGTTTTGTATATATCTTGTACATAAAAAGTCTTCTTACAACCTTTTTTTTTTTTTTTTTACCATTTTTGTATACCTTTCCCTTTAACCTACCTGTCTACCTATTGCACTGAAAAGGAAAAGCTCTCCAATCTCGTTGTACAATCGGTATAATGACAGTAAAGCCATTTTGATTCTGATCCTCTGATTCTATCCCAATTTTTATGAGGTTAGAAATAAAAGAACATGGCAATGCTTGGTTAGTTATCTTGAGGACAAAGTGTTTCCTGCATCAGGGATAAAAAGATGTACCCATGAGATTACTCATAGGTTTTGCCTTTTGTGGTTCATGTCTAAAGATCTGCAGACGCCAGGGTGAGGACAGAACATTTTGCAGAGTTCCTTGAGGCTTCTAGAATTCGCCCTCCTCACCACACTAAGTTGAACTTAATGAAAAAAGATTACTGCAGAATAAAGTCTGCAAACTTTGGCAATTTTTTTGCCCCTTGAGGTTACAGACTTCTAAATTTAAGAGGTAGTGGGACAGAGAATCTGTCGTACTGAGTGGATGGATTTAATGCATGACCTTGTGAGGACTGAATCTTATCAGACAGCACGCAGAACACATGGGCTGAAGATAAAAAAAAAACAGACTTGAAGTTTTTTAAAGAACTGCACATGGTGTTTTAAATCAGCTGATAGATGTTATGCTTACTTAGATGTGTCCAAGCTTTAGCGGAGGTGCCACCTGTGCTCCAGGGTCCAATTTTCAATCGACCTGAAGAATATTGCAAATTAAATAAGATTTATAAAAACCATGTTGTCTGAGTTTACTGATGGATTAAGACCCAGATGATGGCACTGGGTTACAGTGCTTTCCACTCTAAACCAAGACCTAATTTGAGCATCAATAGGCCTGTAGTATTCAGCAGCTTTATGCAGTTTACTCTTGCTTTATGTCTGAATGTGAAGATAAGCTGTCAATGCTTCCCCTCTCTGCTTCACAAAGCACCACCCCTTACCTCATCAGGAAGTGTGCAGTGGCATTGACAATTGATCTTTTGACCTTCTGATGAATGGTAGAGCAACTCTCCACACTTAGCCACCAACATCCCATTAATCAGTAAGAATGAGGTATATCAAAACTTTTCCTTATCATCACCATCAGGCCAGACATTATCTCCATTTTTTTCCCCTTTTTTTTCATAAACCTGTAATATTGGTCACCTGCCATGTTATGCCCCAGTCACACATTCCCATTTCTCATGGCAATTGTGCACAATTGTCATAATCCTGATGAAACGTGCTTTGGTCATAGTGCATGTGCTACTTGATCTGGAACAGCGTTGTATAGTCGTAGACAAATACCAGAAAAGGGAAAGGTTTAATTGTTTTTAACTGTTCAAAACTGTCATGGAGAACTGCCACTCTCAGTATAGTGGGGTGGGGTGGAAGCCTAATGCAGTCCGAAGGCTCAATCGGGCTGATTGTGGCTTAATCCAGAAAGATTTGTGGGGATGATTGACAAAGACGTATCCAATTGTGCCCTGGCTGAGTCCAGGTCAAGACAATTTCCCCACATTGTTCTTGCGTACCTCGTAAAGAAAGTGAACGTGACAAAAACACAAGTAACTGGACTCAAATGTGGAGGAGGTCGTGCCAGGGGGACGGAAATTCATGGAATCCTTTTTGAATTGTTGTATTGAACTAACTGAAGTGGGAAAAATATCCCTGAAGCACTGTAGAGGTGCTGTGGAAGTGTTTACTGATGTTGTATCTACAGGGTATGTCTGGGGAAGACTGATATTTCTTCCTGTATCATGCTATTCAAACCAGTCTTGCCAATCATGTACAGTCGTGCACAATCACCAGAGAAACCGGAATGTGTGACTGGGGCATTAGTGAGTGGGTATTTTGATTTTGTGACCAATTAAAAGTAAAAAAAAAAAAAGTGATTCCTAATCCATTCAACACAATTGTTTTTTATCCGCCATATGTAATGATCTGCACGGGTAAATGTTGCATTCTGACCAACAATAGCTATGACAAATTTAGATTTTTAAACAGTTTTTATGGGTGTGATCTCAGTCTTCTGACTAATCAACCAATCAGTAAAAGAGCAATATGACCCTCACTGCTGCACCAAATCTACCTAAGAACCTAGAAAAGTGGTACTTAAACTTTTTTGTATTTCCTGATAAGAAGTAAATGCAGAGATAAGAGGTTTGTCCCAGACATGAATGATATGTGGCCCTTGATAAAAAAAAAAAAAATCTTGCCACCCCTTCTATTAACACAAGTCTTTGTTGTGATATTCCACATTGGAAATATTTGAGGATGTGCTCAACTCTAAATATATAAATCAAAAGATCAGTCCTCCCTGAATCATTCCATCATAATGTACATTTAATAACTCTGCATAATAACACAGTCATAAACTCAAAAAACTTAACTCAAGACATCTGCTTAACCTTATTTTGGGTGCAGATAAACCCATATGTCAGGTAAAATCAATGGTTTAGTTGATTTACCTCCAGCATATGACTTGTATACTCTTTAAGCCTGTTTTCACCTTGCATGACTCGTATGTGAGTGGTTTGAGGTTCGGAATATGGAAGGTCATTATTTCTCTGGGTCTATAAATTGAGATTTAAATGTTTATCAAGTATACTCCCAGACACATGATCAAACACCTCCATAAATCCACAGAGACTTTAAAAGCCTCAATTAAACCCTTAGACTCATCCCTGTTCATAAAGATGACATGTTAATGTATTTGTTTTCCAGGAATCCTGCCATGCTTTAAAATGTAAAAAAAGAAAAAAAAAACTTTAAGGATGAGCACACCCAGTATCATGTCCAGACCATCAGCATCTCAGCTTCAGATGAGTTGATGCTTTTATTTGATCTGTGGCTTCACATAATAAGAAACATGAGGGTGTGGGGCTCTTTATGCCCCCCACAAAGTGTTTTGGCATGCAGCATAAGTGCTTTTCTATTTTCCACTCCATGTGATTGTCATTTTCATGTCCAAACTGCTTGGATAACAACTGAAGATGTGCTCCCGTTGGAGAGGTGCGTGTCTCAAAATGAGGTATCGTTATATGTGCAAGGCTGATGTTGTTGTCCAGTCTTACAGATGCACACAGAAAACGCACCCAGAAGAAGGAATGCTCATAAACTCCTGTTTAGAACATTCCAAATGTGAACATACTAATTGGAAACAAGTGAGTGTCATGATTAGGAAATAAAAGGAACATTTCCCCAAGGCTCCATCATTCTCAGGCTAGGATGACTCAAGGTTCAACACAGCATGTGCAAATAGTCCCATAGTTTAAGAGTTTAAGACTGTTTTTTTTTTTTTTAATAAACGATTCAAAGGAACTTGGATATTTCATTATCTACAGTCCATAATACCAACAAAAGATAGACAATCCAGAAAAGTCTCTGCATGTAAGTGGCTAGACTAAAAACCAATATTGAATGCCTGTGATCTTTGATCTCTCAGGCAACACTGGATTAAAAATCAACATAATTCTGTGATGAAAATTAGCGTGTGGGGTCAAAACATTAAAAAAAAAAACCATTCAGTTAACACAGTTAATCTCTACATCAACAAGGTCAAGTTAAAACTCTACCATGCAAACACAAAGTCAAATATCAACAACACAAAAATGCATCTGGCTTCTCTGGCCCAGAGCTCATCTGAAACGGACTGACACAAAGTGGAAGTCTGCTGTGAACTGAGTCCACATCACAGACTGTTGGAAATCATGGATGTGGTGTCCTCTGGATGAACAGGAAAGAGACCATCCAGATTGTTACTATAGTGCAAAGTTCAGAAGCCAGCATCTGTGATGGTATGGGGGTGCATTAGTGCCCATGGCATGGATAAGTTGCACATTTATGAGGACACTATTCATGCTAAAAGGTTCATACAGGTTTTGGAGCAATGTGCTGTTCATTTCAGGAGGCTTATTTCAGTTCAATGCATGACAATGCCAAGCCACATTCTGCACAATCGGTGTGGCTTTGTAACAGAGGAGTGTGTGGCACATTATGAAGTGCAAAATACAACATAAGAGACCCTGGACTGTTGAGCATCTAAAGTTGTACATCTAGCAACAATGGAAGAGAATGCTTATTGAGTGTTATTCAAAGAAAAGGTGGTTTACTACTGTGGCAAACATGTTCCCATCCCAGCTTTTTTGGAACATTTTGCAGACATCAAATTTGAAATGAGTGACTATTTAGAAAAAGCAACATTTAATCAGTTTGAACATTGAATATCTTGTCTTTGTAGTGTCTTCGATTGAATGTAGGTTGGGAAGATTTGCAAATCACTGTATTCCATTTCTACCTCCACCAAGCAGATCATTTTTTCCAGGGTCTGTTTGTTTGTCTCTCAGCAATATTACACAAAAATTACTGGATGGATCTACATGAAAATTTCATCAGAGGTGTGGTTTGGTCCAAGAAACAAGCTATTACATTTTGGTGCTGGTCCAATCCAGATTGATGTCACAAAAACCATTGAAGGTTATAATTGCAAATCCCATTCATTTCCGTCTTTATGGGAAGTGTAGTTTATTTGCAAACCGATGGCAACCGTTTTTCAAGCCTGTCACTACATTTCCCAGCTTCCTTCGCAATGCTGGCAGAGGACTTCTGCTAACACAATGGCTTACAATAGCCTCGAAGATTGGCATGTTTTTCTGACTTTGTTACTGGAATGCTGCTAACTCAGAGATCATGTCATTCACACTCCCCTCTTCCCAGTTCTGATGTAAATAGAACTCTGCATTCTCCAGATGGACAGACATGAGCGGAGAATCTGCCATCAAATCTGAGCTGGAAAGCCACTGCTGTAACTGAGCTGCTTGACGGGGGTCTGCACTCTCAAAGTACTTTTCTTGTTTTTGTGTGTACATCAGCATCACAACTTCATTGAAATTCAGGTTTGTGCATGCATGTGGACATCGAGAATTAAGGAGTAATTTATGCGCTGGAATGCTCAAATTGTATCCTTATACCTCTGAGTGTTCTGAACATATTCACCTTTGTTTGACCTCTAATGATGGACGATATCGTGACTGTGCCCATGTTTTGTCCAGACCTCAGTGGAGCTTTTCACTCAGGCATTTTTTTCCATCTGTGTTGGCCTGACAAAGCTTGATAGGATACATACTTTTTACATAACATCTGAACATGATGTGTGCTTCTTACTTGTGTGCTTGGCACGTGCTAAGTCCAGAACTGGCAAGTGAAGTGAGCTCAGTCTTTCAGCCCAAAGAAACCACAGAGTGAGCCTGACTGAGTGAGTGGCTGCTTTAGGTCGCTGCCAGCGTAGATCACATCTGTAACTCCAACTCTGCAGTGTTGACTGAAGGGTCTTGTGTGGACCCCAAGCTGCCCTCCCTCCCACCCCTTTACTTTCCCCTGTTGTTTCTTTTGGGGTCTTGCAGGCGTTGTCACAAGGTTGTCTGCTGATAAGAGATTTATTTTAGTAGCGGGGCTGGCGTTGGTTTGTTCAGTCTGTATCTGCACAAACCTCTGCTCAGTATCAGAGGTTTGATATGTGGTGTTGGTTTAACCTCAGGATTAGTGTACCAAGTGACAGTGTGCCCACTATTTATGATAATAAAGAGTAATGTTATGCAAATAGGCATGCAATGGGTGACATTAAGTGGAACGAAATAGTCACAGAACCTCAGCAGAGAAGATTTACACATGGATTCACACATGTTGTCTGTAAACTGCCTCAACACAGAAACCTTGCAAAGAAGAACTGAGGCAGCAAGAGATCAGGTCCACCTTTTATTATTGTTCTGAGCTTCAATATGAGGCTGCTGAATTCAAATGTATGAAAAAACAAAGGCTGTTGGCACTAATCTCCACTTCTTCCTATCATGCAGCCCCAGGCAGCCCCACAGAGCACAGTTCATGTGAAGTGGCTCCCACTCCTGTGTCAGCTGACAGGACGTGTTTCCTCAGGAGGCCACTTATCGTGTTGGGCTTCACGTTCCAGACAACACAACGCGGAGGCGGAAAATCACAGGATGAAAAGAGTGGGGCTGCACCTGGTTTCTGCTCTTATTTAGTATCACTGCTTTACTGTCATAAATGAGATTGTTGATGAGATTTTAAAAGCATCACATCACCTTTGGAAGATTGAAACCTTAGATTCTCCACCAAAGAAAATTAATTTTCAATTTGATGAGTAACAGGGCTAGTTTTTTCTTTTTTTTTAAGTGGGAGTTGCTCGAGACTACAAAAATGAGAGCCAGTGAAGGAACTTGTGAGCTTTGTCCTTGGGGGAGGTCGAGCAGTGGACTGTATTAACCCATATATAGGGTAAAACTCTAGAGGTCATGCAACCCTCCACCATCCGCCAGACAGGTCTTCAGAAGGAACTATTGACACTAACACCACTAAACCTGAAGAAAAATGAGAGATTGTGACTCTAGTAACAAAGACAGGCTATTAGTTGTGAGGACGAGAGGATATCTTCATGAACGAGAGTACATGGCGGGGGAACTTTGCCAAATGGCCTCACAGGTAGGAAGAGGAATGGAGAATTGAGGTTATCTGATGATGCAGATTCATGCACTGTGAGCCCAGATCTGCAAACTCGGAGGCCCATTGCTGTCACAAGTGGGACTAAGTAACATGGCTTCTCCTGGACCTTTCATCAGGTCTCATTTATTTCAGTAAACCTTCAAACTGCGGTCATGTGTTGTAGTTCTGATTGGTAAAATGAGCACAACAATCACAATGGTTTGTCTCAGAGGGGTGAGTCCTGATGGCCATATTTAAAAGAACAACCCAAATGTTATGATAATATCAAGGGAGTGAGATTTAGATAATTTATGTTCCAGTGGCTGCTACCTGACCGGCATCCTCCAGCACTCTGGCCTGATCTAATGAGGGGAGGTGCTGGAGGAAGGAGCCCTTCGCTGAATCACAAAATATCTCGAAACACAAGGGCTTGGTTGAATAAAAGTTAAAAGCTGTAAAGAGTTTTGATGTCCATATTATCAAGCCATCATAACTTTTGTGTAGCTTTAATGAAAGCAGGTGAATTACAAGACCTTCTAAGGCACCGTGTGCAGCTATGTACAGGCTTCAGTCCAACCCAGGGACAAAGGTCCTACCATAGCACTCATATTGGGCCTCTAGCAAACCTACAAAAATCCCAAATAACTCTTTTATTATACATTGCTAATAACATCAATTGTGCCACACAAGAAAAAAACAGTGAGCTTTATCAGTTTTAGTGTTATATTTTTTATTTACCTTTTACACAATGTCTCAACATCATTGAAATTCTCATTGACAAAAGATGGATCGGACCGTGGGTGCTGTGCCAAATGATTTCATGTTATTCAGAGAATTGTTACATCCCCTATTAGAATACATATGTATTTAAGTCCCGAGTGATTTGTGGGCTCAGTGAACCCCCTAAATCACCAAACTCTGCTAACACCTACTTCCTTCTCAGTGAAACTTGCTTTTTGGAGTGATGCTTGGAACCACAATGGCAGCTTGTGATAGCTATAATGGCTTCCCGATGATTCAGTGGTTACATAACAGTGTTTTAGTAAAAATGGTTTATCCATGCCAGATCCTAGTTGTCATTATTCTTCACGGGAACACAGGGAGGTTACCGAGCTGCTCCATAGGAAGTGGTATCTGAGTGCAGGGATGAAAGAAATGCCAGTAATTCATCCACCATGTACTTCCAGCTGTGCAATATCTAAAAATGGATGAAAAACTGTGTCCTTTTACTGACTGGGCAGTATTTGAACTTTTTCAAAAGGCTTAATGGGTTTGGTATGACAGCAGAAATTAAAAGTGATTGTAACTGGCCGATGGAGGAAAAACCACCACCTGTGAGGCCAACAGTAGCTGAACATTTGATCCTGGGGAGGAAATCAATCAAATCATAACAAACTGAGTGATTTCCTTGAGTTAGACATTTTAGCAGCTCAGCTTGTCCATTTTCCCACTGCTGTTCTCTTTCATGTCTCCATTCTGAGCCCCATGGCAGAGGAATGCTTTAATTAACTCCATTGAAATTCGAAACATGCAGCAGAGGAAGAGCAGCTGGTATGACGACAATTTTGAAAGCTAAATAGAAAACTATACAACTCTGATTCCAGGGTGAATGGCACTTGAGAGAAGCTATTAATGTAGCTCTGATAAGAATGCAATTACAGGAACATCCATGTTAAAAAATGTTCAAGCATGTGCATCATAGCAACAGCAAAGGGAGTTTTATTCATACAGAGCAGTCCATTAAAGAAAAATCTGGACAGTCTAGACATTCACTGAGAGGATGAGCTGTGCCTGATGCAAAGGTTCTTCAGCTTCACTCCATCCCCAACCTGGCGCCCCAGATGGTGCATCAGGTTGGGGATGGAGGGAAAACCACCACTTAGTGCTGTCAGTAGATTAAAAAAATTGAGTGATTAATTAATTATGACCTGTAATTAATTAATGTAATTAATCTATTTTTTTTAATCTCACTTAAAAATTGCTGAAAAAAAGCCCCAACTTAATTTTCATTTTATAATAATAAATAGGGCTGTCACTTTAGTGCATTCATTAGATTAATTAATTACACCGCAAATTAATGCATTAAAAAATTAAACACGATTAATGATAGCACACAAACATTTTGATGCTGGCCAGCTGGAGGACCCGTACATGCCAGTGGCACGTCACTTCACACATGCGTCTCTAGTCAAACCAAACAAAGCCCAGGTGACAACAGGAATGGCATATTTAAAGGGCAACTTCGGTATTTTTCAACCTGGGTCCTATTGCCCCAAGTATATGTGTGTATATGATTGACGGGTACAACTCGTTTTAAAATTGGCTCAGTATCAAGGGAGCGGATGCAGCCGGCAGCCGCGAAGCTAGATAGGGGGGCAACTGCATCCCGTATAAGTTTGAGCATTAAAAGTGTTTATTTCACCACAGACCGGTTGCGATCGCCGGTGCTAGCTCTCTAATTAGCATTGTAAGCATTGCGTTTTCCTTCACGTCCTCTGACCTGTGTGATGTCATCTCCTGTGAGCTTGTTGCCGGAAGAAAACAGAGGAGCCATGCAGCGCGCCGCTCATAGTGGAGCTGCTTATCCCGGAGGACAGTTGAAAGTTTTACTGCATCGGTATCATGGCTGAATATTTACCAGATTTCGAGAGTGAAGACGAGCCTTTTCATTACGACGGCCACCCGTATTTATTTGAGCCAGAGTATACAGACGAGGAGCTGCTACAAACTCAAGAGCTAACGAGGATAGCAACAGAGGGCCAACGAGCAGACGAGGGTGAAGCAGCGGCGGCACGAACGCTTTAGATTTGTCTCTGACACACACATTTACTGTTGCCCTAAATCCTCTTCACTTTTTCCTCTCGTCCAGCCAGTACAGACTTGTAGCCTACCGTGTTACAATGCTAATTAGAGAGCTAGCACCGGCAATCGCAACCGGTCTGTGGCGAAATAAACACTTACACAATACATACAATACTTATACGTATTGTATGCATAAAGACATATTAGTTATACCTACTTTATGGATAGTTGACCATTTGGTCCCTGTGGTTTTGGTCGCCTCCTCCAATTTATTTTGGATACATGAAAAAAGGTGTCCAGCACTGCCCTGTTGATCAGAGGGGGGAGATCCTCTAATGTAGTTACACAGCGTCAGGTACTTTCTGTATCATCCCATGACACATCGAGACCACGAAAATTGGGCAACAGGTCCCACTCGTTGCAACACAGACATCCTTCCTCTGTGGGCATAGAGTCACAGCAACCACATGAGCACCACCAGTCCTCAGAAATTCGCGTTCGTGCCGCCGCTGCTTCACCCTCGTCTGCTCGTTGGCCCTCTCTTGCTATCCTCGTTAGCTCTTGAATTTGTAGCAGCTCCTCGTCTGTATACTCTGGCTCAAATAAATACGGGTGGCCGTCGTAATGAAAAGGCTCGTCTTCACTCTCGAAATCTGGTAAATATTCAGCCATGATACCGATGCAGTAAAACTTTCAACTGTCCTCCGGGATAAGCAGCTCCACTATGAGTGGCGCGCTGCATGGCTCCTCTGTTTTCTTCCGGCAACAAGCTCACAGGAGATGACATCACACAGGTCAGAGGACGTGAAGGAAAACGCAATGCTTACAATGCTAATTGGAGAGCTAGCACCGGCGATCGCAACCGGTCTGTGGCGAAATAAACACTTTTAATGCTCAAACTTATACGGGATGCAGTTGCCCCCCTATCTAGCTTCGCGGCTGCCGGCTGCATCCGCTCCCTTGATACTGAGCCAATTTTAAAACGAGTTGTACCCGTCAATCGTATACACACATACACTTGGGGCAATAGGACCCAGGTTGAAAAATACCAAAGTTGCCCTTTAAGACTTAGTCTTATTTTATTGTTGAATTTATTTATCTATATTTGTACTACATTCTTCAATAATGCATCAGGCCTAATTGTTTTGCTGGATGTCCTCGACCTTTTTCTTATTTTGAATTTGATTTATGAAACACACTTAAAGTGTAATTTGAGTTGCCTGATTGAGCTTAGAATTTTCTGGACAAGTTGCCCTGACTTTGGTTTTATTTAGTCACCAATAAAAATGTGGATTTACAAATCTTCACTTCTTAGTGTATTCATTTGATTAGTCATGCACTACAATTTTATAATATCCTAGAATTCAAATTCTTTATTTGGGCACTTAAAGCAGATTTGAGATTAAAATGCGATTAATTAGATTAATTAATTATAAGTCTGGTAATTAATTAGATTAATTTTTTTAATCGTCTGACAGCACTAATAATATGTAATAATATAATAATTTTCATTGAAATTCATTAGATTATTGTGGCAGATCAAAAGATTATTCTTCACCCCCAAAAAATTGAATCACAGGAAACCCAATGCATAAAACCTCTCCAATTTTAACAGATAATCAAGAGACAGAGGCAGAGCTGCAGATGTGACAACAATAGGAAATGATTGCATGTCTGAAAACAACAGCGGTGTGTAAAAGTGATCTCCGTGGATGCAGTATTATCTGCAGTTTTATCAGAAATGGACTTGATTCCTCCTTTAAAAGAGGAGCAAAGAACTTCACTTCAAATTGCCTTATGGGAAATCATGATTTTGCTCCTCTCCTGACCGGAGATCACTGCTGGGAAACCGAGAGAGAAGTGGAAATGCTGCGCTAACAATACTGAGCCGCAATCATGGTTACCCTACGATATTCGAAAGCATTTATGTGTCATTCGAGAAAACTAAAATTTTGTTGCAGATATGAAAGAAATCTATTCATGATAACTCGTAACAGTCAAGCCAACCAGTGAGTTGACCAACATATCTGCTTCATGAATGGACATTTTGAAAAATAAAAGCTGAATGTCGATATGTGCAGAGGAAGGAAAATAATCTTTGTCAACAATTAATTGTTGCTAATGTATTTCTCAGTTTGGAACTCAAAGAGTTAAAGCTGATATATATCTACTTGCATGTAAGCAAAAATAATTTCTGAAACTGTGATTTCAGCAATGTAATTCCTGTCTCATTTTTAAAAACATTGATAAAAAGTTTGTTTATTCTCTATTTTAAAAGTTTCTGAACATCAAACTTTTAATCTATTGGATGTAGTGTATTGCCTTGTCAAAATATGCCTGCAGATGCATAAGAAGAGCATGCTATAATGTGGAAAAGAAGTAGCACTTTAAAAGACATCAACATGAAAGCCATTCCTGAGGTCACACTGATTGTTCTCTTTATGCAGCTGCTCCTGTAAGCAATTACCCGGCCATGCTATACCTCAAACAAGCATGCACACAACATGATTACACAACAGCATTGCACATGTCTTTCAAACTCAGATGTGTACACTCCCTCCTTATTGAGTCTTTATTGAGGTGCAGCAGTTAAAGGACATTTCCACCTCTCATCAGACTCAGAGAGAACTCAATGTGCACGGTATGACCCGGGCATCAACCTGCTGACATGCAATCTCATTGTGGGGTGATCCTCCTAGCAGTGTTTTTTTTTTACTGTTTGTTAGGATTTGTTGCCACAAACCCCTCGGGCATCAGTGTCATGTCCTTTTTTCATATCCTGAATCCTGTTACTGGATGTTGTAAAGGACAACAAATATTGATTCTTCTTCTTTAGTACATGGTCAGACGTATATTTCCAACAGGTCTTTATCTCTGATAAGGTGACATCAGTGGGAAAGGTCAACAGAATTTTGTCAAAAGCGAAGCAGATAAGAGAGTCTTGAACCTGAGGCTGTCCTAGGCCACAGACTGGACACATATTAAACATTATGTAACAGGTAAGATTTATGATGCCTCTGCCCCAGTTTAGAGAAAAGGGACTTAATGAGAAAGTGAACCCAAAGGCATCCGTGTGGATTATGTAAAGTTAGATAAATAAGTATAATTTAGCATGAAAAACCTGTCTCTAAATGGGTGAAATTCCTCAGAGGTTACAGAGCCCCTAAGATAACAGACACTGTGATAAACGTGGGCAAAAATGATAATTGGGAGAAGTTTTAGATCTTTTTATCTCCAAATACAAAGGTGTTTTTAAACTTCTCACAGATCTCTCAGAGGTAAGATGTTGGATCAGGATTTGGAAGCTGTGGTTACAAACAGGCAGCCAGCATTTTTGGGTGATTTCACACAGGCATGAAACATGCATTTTTGGCCTCATTCCTGCACCACTCCCTTGCCTTGAGTCAGGTGCATATTCAATTTTATGACTACAATGTCAAAGTCACAAATGCTCAAAAAAACCTTCCAGGCTTTACATACTGAGTACCCTGATCCACCTCTGTTCTTACACGCTCAGTTGGAGCCATGGAGGCCATGTGTTCTGATGTCAACCCCGTCTTTTAGCACAAACAAAGTTCCTCTCTTCAAAGTTCAACCTTGAAAAGATTCCCCATGTGTTTTTCACTTCCTAATTAGATTATTGCAACTCCTTGTACATAGGCTTGGACCGGTGATCTATGCCCTGCCTTTCGCTCATCCAGAACGCTACAGCTCAGTTTGTCTCTGTTGAGAAAAAGTGTGACCACATCACAGCGCGTAGCTTCACTGGCTCCCGTCCTGCTTTCACAATGATTTTAAACTTCTTTTTATCATTTTTAAAGCCGTCAATGGTCTTGCCTTTCCATGCCTGTTTGAGTTCATGCATTGTCACTTTCCATCCAGAGCCTTAGAGTCCTTTGACCAGCTGCTGTTGGGGATCCCCAAAACTCGTCTGAAGTCTAGAGGTGACAAAGCCTTTGCAGCAGTTGCCCCCAGACTCTGGAACAGTCTCCCCATCTATATGAGAACCTCCTGGACACTTTTTAATCTTCCCTAAAGACCCACCTCTTCCCCCTGGCATTTCATAAAGGAGTAGACACAAATCACAAGCACTGTGTTGTTTTTTTTTTACTTTTACTCTTTTTATTTCACTGTTTTTCTTATTGTGTATCCCGCGAGCAGCACTCTAAAGTGTTTTATAATTGAACTTGACTTGACTGGTTGACCAGTCGACTCTCTGGAGATTGGTCAGTTCAGAGCCATGTTTTCAGTAGTTTTCTTTTACAGTCTATGAGCAGCACCACACCTTCCACACTGACCAAACTGGCTTGATTAAAGAATGGTTGGATGTCAGTTCTGTTTAGGGAGACAGGAAAGCCAGCCCTTTTAAGCAGATATTGGTGCTCTTTACAGGAGGGAAAAGTTCTGATTCATACGACTTTGTTGTTTTGCAAACTGATGTGTAGAAGACATGTAAAACAAATAAAGGCATAAAACAACAAAACATATGACCATTTTGGATTACTTGCAGGCCACATGAGGAGGCAGGTCTGTTCTCATACCTGATAAGGACTTAAAGCTTGTGTCCATGTGTGGAAACACTTGTTTTCAGTGCAGAGCAGGTCTGGACTCAAATCCAGGTTACCTCATACAACCCAGGGGGACCATTCAATGATCCAGCCCAGTGAGTCACACTTCTAAAAATGGCTGGACAGCTGCTGAGTCAAAAGTGTCCTGGATCCAAGGTAAAAACCAATGCGTGTCAACATCCTGGTCCGAAAATCCTTTTTGATGTCACTGATGAAGAAAGATGTCACTGCTTTAAAGCACTCTTATTGGAAAACAGTTCAATGGGGCAGCGCTATGCTTATCGACCACCTTCTCTTGAACTAACCAATCAGTGCAAGGGAGGCTTCTCAGACTATGATGTGTTAATCTTTACTCAAACTCATTTAAAGTAATATGAATAATTTTTACTGTCTGAAAATTACTTATTGCCTTGCTCTTTGAAGTTTGGTTTCGCAGGTCAGAGACAACCATGAAACAATGTGCTGTGGAATAACTAGGAGAAAAACATGTTGTATGAATTTTATAAATTAAAAGCCTACAATGAGCTCTGGATTAATTTCATTTTGCCTCCAAACGTTTGACAAGCTGTGATGTCAAAGATGGAGAATATCTGACTTTGCCTATATTTCAAAGCAGCGCTGCCCCTTCGTATGTGCAAAACACACGCTGCGCGTAGGGCCCCATGATCTGTTGGGGGTTCAATTTTGCACAAGAGGATGCATTCTCTGCTGTCTGATACAGCCACAATCCACTCTATGGACTACAGGCCTGATATTTTCCATTTTAAGTTTGGCTTTTACCGTTGTTGTCTGTCAGTAATGTAATTTTGCAGTGTAGTCAATGTACAAGTGGAAATTTGAACTAAATAATCGCTCTGCATCTCTTTTGGACAGGCCCATGTGCCGATGAGCATAAAGGCGTGGACAGATGCACATCGCAGGGACAGTACGGGATCATCAGTCACTTTTTGTGATTTTGTAATTCAAACGGTGTCTTGATAGCTCGTATGCACTGTTTAAGTAAACAAGAAGACTTGAAAAATGATGTCAGCCTTTTGATGAATCAAAACTCAACATTCTTCAGCAGTCCAGCTCTGAGCCTCTGTTTTCACCCACTCACTGTTTTCTAAATGAAAATGTAGTCCTGAAGTATCCTGCATCATGTATTGTCCATGATATTAAAACAATCTTTGCAGGATCAAGCTCCACATGTAATCCCCTACTGCAGCTGCTCTCAACCTGTGGGTGGAGGCCCATAAGTGGGTCTCAGAGCTGTTTTCAGCGGACGGTGTATAAATCAGGTGAAATGTGACAAAATGTCTTCAGTGTATGGAGGCTGTAAGTGGACAAATATACATCAGAGTATGTCAGAGTTTACCCACAAGAATAAACCAGACTACACCACTGGAAGGGGACATGTATGTTGCTGAAATAAAAGCAAAAACCTTTGTGGCATTGACACCCTAGCTGCTAGCCTGCAATCATGAAACAGAAGAGGATAATTCTGTTGAGATACGGACTGGAGATTAAATTTCCCTTCAGCCCTGGTGATAGTATGTTGGGCCATGTTTATAGAAGAATTGATGTGATGGGGCGGCTCAAAATAAAATTCTGCTTCTTGCTTTATATTATAATGCCATACAACACTTACAGTAATTTAATGCAGATCAAGCAGATTATCTTTTTTGAAGTTGGAAGTTGTTTTGCGCTTGGAACCATGAACCATGCTATTTTCCCTGTACATGCTGCCACTGGGGTCAATTATAGCGAGGCATAATTTAGCATTTCACTGCTACGCTGATGATCTCCAGTTGTATTTACCTGTGTTCCCAAACAAAAGTGGTGCTCTTCAGTCTCTGACTAACTGCATCAATTACATCAAGTCATGGCTGGGGAAAGGTTTCCTCCATTTAAATGAGGACAAGACTGACTAGGTTTTATTTGGCAATAATGTTCTTGTGGATTCAGATCCTTTGTTTTTAAATGTAAAATCATTTGTAAAGAACCTGGGGGTCATTTTTGACAGCGGTTTTTCTTTTGCCAGACAGATTGACCATGTGGCCAGAACAAGTTTATATCAACTACGTCTTTTAACCAAAGTGAAGCCTTTTTTAAATCATGCTGACCTCAAAAGGACCATACATGCTTTTATAACCTCACTTATTGATTATTGTAATGCCCTCTATGTTGTGTTTCCCAGTCTGCCCTTAGCCGCCTTCAGTTGGTGCAAAATGCGGCAGCCCGTTTCCTGACCAACACCCCTAGGCGCCAACACATCACCCCAGTCCTCTTTTCCCTCCACTGGCTTCCAGTTTCTGCAAGAATAGATTTTAAAATTTTGCTTTTTGTTTTTAAAGCCCTTAATGGCCTTGCACCTATTTATTTGAGTGAGCTTCTCTCTGTTTGTAACCCCAACAGGGAGTTAAGGTCTTCTCATCAGCTGCTTTTAGAAGTTCCTAGCACCGTATATATTCACTGGGGTGATCGGGCTTTTTCAGTCGCTGGACCGAGACTCTGGAACAAACTCCCCCCCAACATACGCACCATTACAGACTCTGGCCTTTTCAAAGCTCAGCTTAAAACATATTTTTTTCTGACTGGCTTTTAATACACGGTAATGTGGTGACATGTTATTTAATTTGTCTTGTTTCATATGTTTTTATCTGTTCTTATCTGTTTTTATTTTCTTGACGTGTTCCATTGTTGCTTTCTTGTAATCTGCTTTTACTTCTTATCGTTTCGATTTTTATCTGGAAAGCACTTTGGTCACCTCGAGTGTTGTAAAATGCTCTATAAATGCATTTTGATTGATCGATTGATGAGTAAGACCCAAAACTCAAAAATTAACGTGATATTTTGAATTTTCTTAGCCTTTTAATTTTTACAGTTTAATCAAGACAACACAATATCTATTCATACAGAGCCTTTTTTAATTTCCTGAAAAGTAGCAATGTTGAAGATAAGAGGTTTGCAGCCAACAGCACAGATATTAAATCACTCTGATTGTCATACCTGTACAGAAATGGTCTCAGTTGTTATGGTCTCAGGGTTTCAGGAACGCTGCTTTTTAAACAATTTATCTTATTTACATGAAAACATGTGCCTGGCTGGCAGAAAAAAGACCTGCACATACAGGGAGACGCAGACAGAAGGCAGTGAAGGAGGTCTGAAAATCATATTCACCACAGTATAATTTTCTTTACCATTTATACACAGCATAAATGTCTATGTTATTAAAAAGATGAGATTTTCATACATTAAGTTTAAAGCGAGAAAGAGGAAGTACTCAATATGGTAATAGTGATGACAGCAAATTAATAACTATCTTGCAAACACGTTAATGATAAATACACTAAAGAAAAGGTTAGTCTCACTATTGAGACCGTGTCTTGTTCAGGCCTTGGTCTTACTGATAGGAAGAGCTGACTCCTGTGAAGCTGCTTTCGCACAGAGACCTTAATACTCTTGCTGTCACTCAAAGCATAGACGTTAGACTTCTGTCTTTGGAGTGATCTACACACACTTTGTCCATGGCTCTAAAAACAGATTTACCATTCAGTAAAAAAGAGCATGTTGATACAGTGTTCAGGCTTGAATGAAAGGCTCTGTGAGAGTAGGGGGGAGCAAGAGCCTCTTCTTCCACACATCACAGATCAAGGACAAAAGGACATGCAGGACTATAATCTCACCATTTGACTGTTAATGATCATGGGAGGCTGTAATCACAATTGTAATTGAAACTTAATTGTGTGGCACTACTGCCAGTCAATCAACATGGAGGTATTTTACCTGTGACATCAGGTCTATCCACTTTTTGTGAGGGGGGGGGGGGAGTTGATTTTGTCTAGTAAATAGAGTTTACAAGTCTAAAGTTACTAGTGAACCCAAGACAGGTGTGATCATTGTAATACTGCCTTAACTAAAGGAAGTATTGAGCATAAATAGCTCACTCATAACATTGGTTCATAAACTGCTTGTTGATATACATACTATCATTCCCATTTCTGAGTGCTGAGCTGCTGAGAGACGTACTGACAGAAACACACCCCTCCCTCCAGGTGACCAGAGGAGCTGGGCTGAGGAAAGGGGAAGTGTCTCTTAGAGAGGCAGCAGGCATAACCTGGTGAGAAGAACATCAGAGCTCTTTGAAACAAGTCCTCCACATCATCCTGATCTGAAAATGTTTCTGCAAACTCCTGTCTGCATCCGTCCAGAGAAACATACACCAGATAGATTTTTGAATTGGAGCAACATCCCATCAACACCTTCTCCTCTAAGAGCAGCATGTTAGCTTTGCCCACAGCTTTCTGCATCTCCCTCAGAATATACTTCTCATCATCCATCTTCCAAAGACCAAGATGAATAATGAACCCCACTGGAATACTGAAGAAACTTGAGATCGTAAGAACCCAAATCCCAACAGGTAGTGTGTTATTTTTTTGGTACAAAAACTCACCAACAGTGAATATGACTGTCATATACATGTTGTATGCTACCAGGAGTAAAAATGTTATTACTCCAGCAACATAAATGACAACCCTAATCCAAAGTGGGCGGAGCCAAACTTTATTTTCAGAGACACTGTTGATGATCCTCACAGCCTCTCTGTACTTGTCGTGGTCCTCTATGATCAGACGCAGTTGGTCGGGCACCTCCATGTCACTGAACTGACCAGAATCCCATTTGTAGAGACTCTCCTCATTAGCAGCAGTCAGAGGCTGCAGGGCCTTCCCGTTGTAGATGGAGGGAGGCTGGAAGGGGACCACAGTGGAGCCTTGGAGCTGCTGGTTGGATGTGCAGAGCACCTTGAGCAGCTTATTCTTAAAGTCAGGGTCATTGGCCTCCAGGTAGGTGAGGTGGCAGAGGTGTAGAGGAATAGAGACTCTTGGCTCCAGCAGCACTGGGACGATGGGCTTCCTCTCCAGACAGTCCCTGAACAGAGACATGTTGGCCTCCAGGAGACACCAGCGGCTCCTCACAAACTCTGGACTGAGAACCAGCAGGACTTTCTGGCTCTCCTGGATGCAGTCAGACATGTTCTCCAGCACGGTGCGGCCTGGAGTGAAGTCCCGCTCATGGTAGCAGACCTGCAGGCCGCTGGACTCCAGCTGCTGGATGAGAGAGTGGGTCCACTGGTGGTCAGTGCTGCTGTAGCTGATGAAGACGTGGTAACACTCTCCATCTCTCAGGGTTGGAACATCACAGATGGATGGAGACAGGCTGCTGCCCGTTGACTCAGTATCTGATAAAGCAATGCTGATGTAAAAGGGAAAATGTTACAGAGGCAGCTTTAATTTATTTTTTGTTGTCTGAATGTATCATAAATCCGTCCACTTGCATTCTTTTACTACTTTGATTTGCAGTAAATTCATGGTGAACACACAAACCATCTACTTTACCATCTACAATCACAAAGCATACACATCTTACAAGATCCAGTAGCATGACTTTCATAATGAAGAGGGCCAACATGTATTATTTAGGTTCGGTTGTATAAGGCACTTAAAAATAGTCAGTGGAAAGAGGTACCAGCAGCACAATGCCTTAAAATAGAAGAAGTTTGGACTACAGTTAAGTCCCGGTCACACATTCCCGTTTCTCATGGCGATTGTGTACGATTGTCATAATCCTGATGAAACATGCTTTGGTAGTGGTGCATGCGCTACTTGGACTGGATCAGCCTTGTATAGTGGTGGATGAACAGCGGGGAACGTGGAAGGGTCCCGACAGTTTTGAACTGTTCAAAACTGTCGTGGAGAATCACCGCTCTCAGTAGAGCGGGATGGAAGCCTAATGCAGTCCTAATGCAAACGGTATTAGCGTGGCATGTACGGAGCTCAGTCGGGCTGATCGTGGCTCAATCCTGAAAGCTTTATGAGGACGACTGACAAGAATGTATCCGTTTGTGCCCCGACTGTGTCCCGTTCAAGACGGTGCAAGCGATCGGGCTCAGTCGGGGTTTACGTGACGCGAATTGAGCTCGAGCGGGGCTGATGTCGTGTCAGCGGGATGGAAATTCAAGGTATCCTCGTCATATTGTTGTATGACGGTGTATTTACGGGGTGTGTCCAAGGGAGACAAAGTCATTTCATCCCATATCTCAGTGATCACACCAGCCTCATCAATCGTGTACAGTCATGCACAATGGCTATGAGAAACGGGAATGTGTGATTCAGGCATTAGGCACATTGCTATTGAGGGGTAAAGTTATTTCTCGTAATTATGGCATTTTATGTAAAACAAGCCACAAATTTATATTGAGTCGAATGTATTATTTGGTAAGCACTTCATTTTTTCCCTCAGAAAATCTGTGTTTGGTTCTACATTACAATGCAGCAAATGGCTTATGTATTCCTTCACTTGTGCACATGGATTTGTGTGCTGAATCTTGTTCCAAAAAAATTCTTCTTCTGTTTACTCAAGTTTATGAAACCCTTTGCATCCACAATAAAATGGATGCTGATTAAAGCTATGGTCTATGATTTGGAAGCTTTGTACATTTTAATAACACTGTTTATAAGGCTGTTATGGTCCTATGGTCCTATCTACACAGTATAAAGACCAAAAAGAACGAAAAAAATCCATTCAGTATATCCGCTGAAAAGCTGCATACTAGCTGACCAATCAAGCCTAGAAGGCAGTAAGGTTCAATTGGTCCGTGAGTCCATCCAATCCCCTGTCTCCCTCACTACGCAGCGTCATGCGTAGTGCGTCATGGTCCCGCCTCCTCCCCTCTACCTCTGGTGAGCAGCTAGCAGCGTTAGCTACTGAACTATCATGGAGCCGGAAAAGCCTAGCCGAAACCGGGAAGCCGCTTCCCTCTCCCGCAGGGTCCAACGGAGCTCCGCCCGCGGGTCGAGGCCTGTTAGCGGGCTAACGGCTAACGAATGGCCTAAGCGGGCCGTCAGACCTTCAGCATCGGCTGTTTCGCCCCTGGTTGATCAGGTAATGGCTTTGTTTACTACAGTGGGAGATGTCTGCTGAATAACTCTGGTTAGTCTGTGCCTGGCCTGGCTAATGACTTGTAGCGGAGCGGGTTAGCCTGTTAGCCGCTAATCGTTAGCACTGTAAGCTGAGCTGTGGAAGACAGGCCGAGAAAGATAAATCCTCCCCCACAATCGGCTCCGCTCTGGCGGCGCCAGACCCGCATTGCCGCCGGTCCAATTGAAATGGCTACTGCTGTGTGTTACAAGGGGGATGTCTGTCGTGTTTGATACTTTCAGTTGAGCAGAGCTGTTTTTGATTGAGTTTGCTGCTGATATATTATGCTAGTCGCTCGTAGCTCAGTCCGAGGGGGCTTATATGAGGCGCCACGAGCTGGGGGCGGGATCTTGGAACACGGAGGGGAGAGGTGAGGGAAGGGGGGGCAGGCTGCAGTTTCAAATCGTAGACCACAGCTTTAATATTAGTTGCCTCTGCCGTAGTTGCGTCTTTGATTCAGTTCATTGACAGAATCATCTGATTGGCTGAATCAGTGTGCACCAGTGATAGAACTCTTATTCTATTCCCATTGATTTTTGACCTGGTTTACTTTATGGACCGGTCTATATATACCACATTGAAAACACCCATAGAAAGGGAGGGGAGGGTGCATCACCAGCGGCAGTGCTGCAGGAGGTCAGCTTGCATCATCCCAGCTGCTAAACCGACTTTCCCCACTGTCACCAATCGAGACTTGAACCAGCTGGTCCCAAGCTCTAGTCCTTATGGGCCGAGGTACGCTGCTGGCAATTTAATCTTTGGTACATAGAATAAAAGCAGATCCGAGAGTTCAACTAGTAGGGTGTAGGAAATGGCCAGTGAGCGTATTTCTTCCTACTACCACGCTTGGATGTTTGTACATTGAGAGCAAAGTAAACCAGAGTCAAATCCTTGTGTTCAGATACCTGCTCAATAAACCTGTCCCTGATTCTGCAGAGACATGAGTGCATCATTGTACCTTCTCTGGCCAAGCCAGAGACAAGTTTAGGCGTTCCACACACAGTTCATGTTTTTATCACATATAAAGCAGCATCACTTTTGCATATTTAAAGTCTTGAGAGGTATATTTTTGATTTTGCTTGCAAGGACTCTAAGCTGACTTCAAAAACAACAGTTAGACTGAACACAGTTTAGAATAATTGTTATAATATTGTGATAGCCCTGAAAAAAAATCCAAAATCTAAACTCGGAGGCCCAATCTCATAACCAATCTTCGATTCCAACTCAGAGAGGCTCAAAATAAACAGAGGTTGCTTGGTGAAACAGCAGGTATTTTTAGATCGAGTAAACAGAAAGGGAAATGGCTTCAATACACATAGGCATTCATGCCCTTTTAATTTTGTTTAACAAATATAAACAGCATATGACTAGCCTTTGTAAATCTTAATGCTATCTATTCAAAAATATACCACAAAAAACAAAGTCATGCACACACTCACCAAGCCATACCACTGGTTCAAAGAAATGCTAAAAAGAGCTGATGCAGTTTGTGTTTGAGCAAGAACAGGAACCAGGAATTTGCCCTACAATGACATTTAAAGAGACAGTCTCGGTTTAGTACTTTTATGGTAGGCCAACAAAGTTTTGTGCCTTTAATGGCCTTAAGTACATTTATACAACACTGTGCAAAAGTTTAAATGGAGTGTGAAAAAATATTGTAAATAAAGGGTGGTTTCAACTGAAAAATCTCAGTTTAATCAATATTTGATATGATTATTAGGGCTCTCAAGTCTCACATATTTAGAGTGTTACACACATTTTAACCTTTTCACACTCCCACATGCCAAACCTAGTATTTCTCATGCATGAAAATTTATTATGTATTGCTAACCAACTGCATGGCTATATATGCATTGGAACATGCAGCAGGACAATTTGCGCATCGGAGAGCTCAATAAGAGCCTGACATGCCCCAGTCAAAAAGATCAACTCCTATCAGCCAATCAAAAATAATATACAGCTACAAATCAGCTAATCAGAAAACAGCCAGGTAAAACACAGTTGATCTGACCGCAGCAATAAGATGCATACTGCGTGTCACACTTGGCCACAAGTGAGGGTAGTAGGTTGAAAGGCTGACTGGAAAAAAGTGAAGCTTGACCTCAAAATGTAAAAGAAAAGGAGAATCAAAACCTTTTGATGAAAAAATTTAATATTTTATTGCTCTTCCGATAATAATCAGGAACATAAGAGAAAATGAAAAGCAAACTACGCAGCAGAAAAGAATATTTACAAAATAATCACCAGGTCTGCACAGCATCACAGCCCTTCTCTGACTGCCTGGTAGTGATGTTATGAGATATGCCGAGACTTCGAAGCGTGTGCCGAGTAATGGAAGGGGCGTTTCTGCAAAGCGTGCATTGAGTATTTAGCGCGTATTTAGGGGAGGGGCCAAAAATGATGACGTCCGAAGCCTCGTTGCTTGGCTGCACCACGTGACTACTTCAGGAAGCGGTTCAGATTGTGCCAAGAGGTTTGACAGTGATATAAACCCCTCAGGCTCAGTTCAAAATGTAGGTGTTTGTAGGAGAATTGCGGTCAGTTGAGAGTTTGGATAGAGTTTGGATAGTTTGGATATAGGAGTTTGGATAGCGTTTATGTAGTTTGGAGATAGTTTGGAGTGTTTAGAGAGTTGGAGAGATAGATTGGAGATTTAGGAGAGTGAGGAGAGGATAGGTGAGAGGATGGAGCCAGATAGGAAGAGTAGGATTTCTCTTGTGTGGAACATTTTAATTTGATTAACCCAAACAAGGTAAGTGAATAACATCAAACAATATTTCAGACACACTAGGTCGTGTCCAAAAAGGAATCGTTTAAAACCAAAAACTGTTGAAAAACTGCTATTTCTGAATAAAAATGAATAAAACCTCCCCTGTTCTGAACATCATTGTCCAAGTTACACAATAATATTAAGTGTTCTCTTGTGGCTAGTTCCACAAGCACTTTCACTGTCCTCTGCCTGCTTAAGTCCATGACACTCTCCTGAAGTGACAGACAAACTTTACACAACCTGCCATATCATATGCTATGCCACTACTGTAGTGTTGGTAAGGACCAGAATTGTGAAATTTATATTAATTGGGCACCAGACAGATGACTAAATCTGTCGTTAAGATAAACATAATTCTTAGGGTTAGGCCTATTGCTCAATTAAACCACACTACAGAAAAATTAAAGTTTATCTTAAAATAACTAAAAAACAATTCCAAAACATTTCAGTTGCATTCAAATGTAGAGTCCCAACAAGCTAAGCAATGAAGACCAAAATTTTCATAAAGAATAAAGTTTATCAAAGCAAGTCTTCAAGCTTCCTCTCAGTTCATCAAAGAGAAAAATTCAGAATGTCGCAAGCAGTTCATCAAACCCAAAGATGTCCAAAAAATACCCAGATCCAAAATTCAAAATATCCAAAGTTCTTTGTCAATTCAAAAGCTCAAAAAGCACAAAAATACAACCAAACAATCACAGTTCCTGTTCCTCCTGATGCCCCACCTCTCAAAAAAAAACAAAACAAATGCAACCGACAATGAAAATCAAGAAAACACAAACATTCAACACAGTACATATAAAAAAATTTATTACACATGTGTTAAATTATGTTGAGAATCAGTTATATATTTTTTAATTCAGTCATTCCCAAGAGCCATTACAGATGATGCGTCACACATTATGTGTTTCAGATCAAGCTGCCTGTGATTATAAACCTGGCCAGTGGTTTCGTGTGTGAAGCTTTAAGACATGAACCCTTTCTTGAACCAATTGGCTCAAGTGGTTCAATGCCACATGAGGCTTCATCTCACCCCCGCTACTGTCTGGGCAGTGGAGATCCCCTCCATTTTAAAGGCTAAGCCCCTCTTACTGGACCATACCATTTTTAACTAAAATCAATTAAGTAATCAATTCAAAACACAGGTTATTTCCACCTACAAAATACCATTACAATGTCTATTTACATTTACCACACAGTATAAGTCAAAGCATTCACATAATCCTCAAGCCCGGCATGACTTTACAACTCTTTTAACACTTCCATCAGTTGGTACGGTGCAACAAGATGGACTGAGCATGCTCCCTACTCGTTACTCAGGCACCATAAAAGGCAGCCTGAAACTGTACTCGGGTCCTTTATCACTGCCCAGCACCAGGAAGCACTGGGGTAAGAAAATAAACAATCAGACACAAATTCTTGATCAACAGTCTTTAAACTCAAAATTACCACATTGTCTGTGTTTGTGTTTCTGTGAAACTTTATGGGGAACAAATAGCACAGGAAAGTTACTAAGATTTTAAATGCAGTTTAATGTGTGTACCCACCAAGGTAGCAGTAGCATGCTACCTGGCTAAAATGTGGTCTGTGAAATTAGTGATGGTGTGGTGTGCTGGTGTGGTGTTTCACCAGTGGCAGGGGAAACTGCCACACTGCGTTCTTGGGATGGGCGTTCCTTATCACATAAGTACATTAAGTTATTTCATCACTTGATTTTTTTGGTCTACTGAATCATGAAACTACACATTGTACACAAGGAGAACTACAACAGCTCATTGTGAAAAAAATATCAGCTTTTTATAACAGCTTGACAAGACTGCATGCAAACTTCAGCCAAGACAATCCTTGCTAATTCAGCAGCTTCATCTCACACACAGACGTCACTTATGCTTGATTCAAGTGCTCCAGTGGGTGATGTTGCCACCCTGTCTGAGCAAAACCACAGCGCTTATGTGTGTGGTACATTTTCTCTGAGTGGAATTTAGGGACAGGTTTTTACACTCACACACACATAGACTTCTGTATTGACGGACTATTACCGTATTGACATTATCAGCAAACTTGTTTTGAGTGATTAAGAGGCGCATTTGGGCTTATTACAATTTTGGTAGAGTCTGCTGCCTTAATTTATCTTAGAAACCAAGGCTCCAGCACCGGGCTTTCTCAATTCACAAAACATTTCCTCCTCTCCGCTATGTCTGTGGGTAGAACTAAATGCACAGCTGTCACTGCTGATTGGCTGTTCGTTTTGCTCTGCATGTAAACAATTAGATGGTGATGTTGGTGGGAAAGAGCTGGAGAATGAGTAGAAATAGCAGACAGAGCAGCATGGAGAAATCCTCCCCTGGCATTGCAAGGGAAGCTGGGAAATGTAGTGACCTAGGCTTGAAAACCTAGACGTCAGTTTGCAAATTAACTACAATTCCAGAAACTAATGGGATCTGCCATTGTAAACTTCATAGTTTGTTTGTGATGTCAATCTGGATTGGATCAGCATCAAAATGTAGTGGCTTTTTCACAGCCTCAGTCTCAGCCTGCCACACTCCAGCCTCAGCCTAATCAGCTCAACTCCTGTCACCTGCGCTCCTGCTCACTCCTGCACCTCATCTGCTGCAATCAAGCCACCTATTTAAACCCTAGTTCCACTATCACTCGGCGTCAGACTGTCTTCACTCATGCCAAGAATTACAGACCTGTTATCCGGACTGATCACCCATTGCCAACCTGTTCTGTCCCTGTTTCCACCTGTATTGTCTGATCCTCGGCTTGACAACAAGGTACTGACCCGTTTCTGTTCCGCACCTCCCTGCCTGCCTGACCCCCGGTTGCCGACCATGCCTTCTGTTCCTGGCACAGAGTACCTGTTCACGAATCCTGATCTGTGGTGGCCATCAGTTTCCTGGTATCTGACCCTTCTGCCTGTTTGTGATGCCGAGTACCCACCTGTGTTCCCGAATCAGTGGTGGCAGGCTGATCTCGGACAAACTGAACCATCCCCGGAGAATAAAGACAAAGTGAGTCCAAATCTGCTCTCACTCAAAGGCTTTGAGTTGCCATTTCTATGTGTGGCTCCTGTTTGGCCGAGTGGACTACAACAGGGCACCGTGTTCCAAGGATTGTGGGTTCGATCCCTGCTCTCTGCTCATGTGTTCCTGCAGCTTTAAAGAGGACATATCATGCTTGTTTCTCCTTTTCACTATGCCAGACTAGGATGCCTGTAAAGCATTTCTGCCCTCAGTACAAGTCATTAGTTCCTTCATTGCCCCACAATAGCATTCTCAATATCCTCATTTTAGGCTATTATTAAGCGCTTGTTGAAACGCTTCGTCTCAAGGATGACCTAAAGTTACCTCGCAACGTCACAGCCCTTTGTGCTCTGATTGGTCAGTTCTATGGGGGGTAGAGCCAGCCTGTCCTTCTTCTACTGTATTTTCCAGCAGGCTCAAGGCAGCAACCGTGTATTGAGTCCCCCTACAGACCAGAGCTGGTAATGAGGGAGAGTGAGTGAGGGAGCTTTATACCCCTGCTGCTGGATGTGTTCCTCGGTGAGGGTTTGGGGCTAACGGACATCACAGAGGAGGAAGTGTTTTATCAGATTACTCCAATAAAAAGAAAGATACCTCGTGATGTCATGACGTTTGAAATCTCGCGGACATCTTGCAATGACCTATTTTCAGAGGCATCAAATCTCATTCTAGGATATCAGAAAAAATACAATATCTCATTTTTTGAAAATTAAGGGGGTGTAAGGGGGTGTAAGGTCTTGTTTTCAAATTTATTATATTATATGTAAGTATTAAATCATGCATCAGCATGATATGTCCTCTTTAAATAAAGCTGGTTATTGTGAACTGCAAAATCTGTCTTGCGTCTGGGTCCTAACTGCCTCCGCGACAGGCTTCTTCACTTGACCAGACCACACCACACCTCAGGTAAAAAAATTTCATCAAAATCCATCCCGTAGTTGTGGCTTAAACTTGCCAACAGACAAAACATAACTGCTTGGCGGAGGTAACAACACCAATAATTAACACGCACATTGAATTAAAAAAATCCTTATTCTATTTAAATGAAGTTATCTGTTTTTGGTGTCATTTATGGGATTCACTTTTCAATGTTGGCTGCAAATGATCATCATTTTCATATGAAGGTTGAAACACAGTCATTGATTGAGGAATCCCTGTACAGGAGTGGTGAAACCGGGTGAGGAACAGGCAAGCTCTGCTACCATGGGTAGGTTGTTGAACACAACTCCATGTCAAGTCCAGGAAGCAAAGCACCAAGGCACAAAGTAGTCATACTCATCAGCAGGGTCTCTCTTGGGCAAGGATTTCAAAGCAGACTTGGGTTTCAAGATTTACTGTCCAAACTCTTTTGAAAAGCAGAAAGAATCTTAAAGGCCCATTATGTAGGATTCCATTTTTTCTGCTCTCTACTTCCCTCTGTGGTTGTTAAGTGTAACTGCACTGTCGTAAAAGTGCCTCAAACCAGCGTGCACTTGTTACATAAAGAGGAAGGAGCAGCGAGCCGAAAGGACCTCCAGAGAGACATATAAACCATGTGGACTGATAAGGTACAGTCTGATCATGTGTCTTTCCTAATATATCGTTTTTCAAGCATTAGCAGTCAGTAGTTAGCTCAGTGTTTGCATGTGTATTCTGTAACTTTGACCATAGCTTTTAGGCTGGGGCTAGTGGCTGATGCCTAATGGCTACCCAGGAGGGACCCGTTTGTTACCCGCTAATAGAGAAAACTTTCCGTTACAAACTTTTGAAGCTAAGTTGAGGCCCTCTGAGACATGACTGCGGTAGGATGACTATGCTCTCTGCAAAGCTGCTAAATGTGAGACAAAGAAAATTCTGATAATGACTGAGCAGAGTGAAGACCCAGCCTAGCTAGACCATCATCTACAGTTTATGAAACACGTAAAGAATAAACTCCATCAGTTGTGAAAAACTTGTAACACGTACAAGTTAGACAGTGGGCATTTGGCAAAAAGTTACGCTGTAACGGTACGTCTGTTCATTTGTGTAATTTTCTGCTTCGATGTGTATGTTAGACACAGGTCTGAGCCTACACTTCAGACCCCTGAGAAGAGAAGAAGAATCAGAGATGTTGAGGTCTGGAGGAGCAGCAGTGTTTGGATCAGAGAGAGATCCAGCTGACCAGAGGAGACCTTCTAATGTGTTTTATGTTATGATGTGCAAAACTCAGATATTATACTGTGTAACTCATTTGTATTAACATTATTAAAGTCTATTTCACATAAACTGCAGACCTACTCATTTCAATAACAAAAAACTTTATTTGTTCACAAAAGGCAGTTCAAATCTTGGGAGCAAATTGGTCCAGGACATTGAATATGGAGTTATTGGGAAATAGGATAACTACTCTGAAATGCAAATTGAAAACTTGACACTGGAGTATTCAGTGCTAGTTGTTAATTTGAGCACAGATAAATAGTTCAATTTAGTACAAACATTCTGTTTATTTGCTCACATGATGTAAAGCAACATTTTCTGGTTTATGTCGTGGTGTTTGCTGTAGTGCAAAATAAAACTACTTACCATTGTACAATTATTTAGAACAAAGACAGAAATATTTAGGAGTTAATAAAACTGAGTGTAAGGCTAAAATAATACAATAGGGATAAAAATCGAATTGGCAAATGTAAAAATGCCTGAAAGGCAAGAGAAAAAGCGCTAGGACACTGAATATCAACTTATAGAAGCATGTAGAAATGTTTTAATTCATATTACATAAGCAGGATATCAGACATGATTGAAGAATATTCTCATGTGACAATACTTCAGTGTTTGCTAACTTGCAAAATAAAACTGCCCCAAATCTCCCCCTTATTTACTGTATTATACAGCAAAAGAGCTGCAGTGGAAATGCAAGAACAGGCAGCAGGTTTCTGGGATCATTGAAGGCTCTGTCCATTTTGAATCCTCATCAGAATAACGGCTTTCTGAAGGTCTTGATGTAACTGTTTTCTTCTGTGTCTTTAAAATCCTATAAACTCCAGCTCTGGGATATTTTTGATTTGTAGTTCTGTTGATACCTTGAAAGAGAAAAGAAATTTATTTTACAGTTTTTAATTTCACATCTGTTTAGTTTGTAGTTGTGAAAATCTGTCTCACTGAAGGACAGTTAATGAAGCAAATTCTTATATACAGTGAGCAGAAGAGAAATGATGGCCATATTTACCCAAGAAAAACAGCTCTGAGTGATTCCTTCAGTAAAATGAGTAAGTTCTGCACATAAAATGTTGTCAAATACCAAGTATTTCGAGTACATTTTGTGGTGTATGAAGATTAGATGGATTGTAATGGGTAAACCTGTTTGTTATTTCATCATGAAAGAATAAAATCATTATGAATTCACCCCCCCCCCCCCACCCCCCCCCAAAAAAAAAAAAAATCTGGTGCACATTGTTACTGTAAATATGGCAGGTATAGAAGAGAGCTCAGAAATGATATTTATAACACTTTTTGATTCATAGGTTTAAAGAAGCACACTGCATTGTACCTAATTATCATTTAATACAGACTATAATCTTCACACAGTTCGTTTTTTAACTATTTGGATAGATCAAGCACACAAAGGTTCATTAATGACAGTAAATAGTGAAACTATTATCAGAAACTTTGAGCCCTGCAGACATGTCAGAAGACATACCTCCTGTTTTCTGACTTCTGTGGTGGTGTTAGTGTCTCCTGTCTTTAGCTGATGCTGATCACCTGAGCTGATACCTGAAATAAATACTGAGGTCAGTGCCGCAGTGAACTGGACAGAATATATAATCGTCATCTCATACACCTGGACAATACGTTTTCTATGTAATCATCTCCAATATAACAGAATAATAGGACATGAGCTAACTTCAGATCATCTGATTGTTGGTTGACAGCCTCTGAAGTGTTCAACACTCAAGATCACCGCTAATCATAATAATATTATCAGATTCTAAATCTAATCGATCATAACTCATAACAATAGCATGTGAGGCTAACACACATGCTAACAGTAACGATGTATTTCTTTCTTATTTCTTTGATCAACAGTAAAGTGACAGAATAAAACCCCAGCAGCTCAAATCAAGTAAGAAACTTTTAAAGACTTTACTCACCCTCTGACAGCAGCAGAAGAGTTCAGTCTGTCTTCAGCCTGTTGATTCTCCATTCGTCCAATCTTCTCTGTGGTCTGGCTTTTAACTCATTTTTTTCCTCCTCTTTCTTTCCCAATCCTCATCCGTCACAGTCCTCTTTCCTATCATGGCATCAGCTTTCATAAAAACTGGACACACGCATCTGTGATCCGCCGTTTGCATTGGCCATAAGCTGAACTCAGGTTGGTGCCGTAAAGCAGTTTGTTGCTCGACCCCGGCCCGCGGTCAAGAGTTACAGAGTGCCAGAGGAGATCCCCCTGCTGCACAGAGGGAGAAGGGGAGGGACTATTCGCATTATTTACTGACTCTCCACCGTTAGACGGACTTGAAAACAGTAAAGATAAGGTGTAAAAGTTACATAGTGTTGCTTTAATTCAGTGGATAAAAGGCACATCATGCTTGGCTGCCTTTGCAATCAGAAAATGTCTTGCAGTGCTAAAGCAGGCAGAAACCGATGGGACTCAGGTACACTCATCTACTATCTACTATCCACAGGAGTCTGGCAAGAAGTGGTCTTTATGGAAGAACCAGTGCCAAACAAGGCCAACCAACCCAACTGTGCATGATAGCATTATAAATGAAGCTTAGAAAAATGGCAGCAGGTGCTCTAGACTGGTGAGTCAAAATTTACATACTTGGCTATAGAAGAAAACAGTTTGTTTCCCAAAAAGCTGAAGCGCAGCCAAGTAATTAGTGTCATCGGTGTAGGCACTCGGTCATCAAGGTAATGGTTATCCAGTGCTTATCCAAGTGGCAGCTGGACAGATTTAGAGTCTTGAAGATGTTTCACCTCATGTTGTTTGGTCCTTAGTTCTTTGGTGGAGGTATTTGAATTGTTTATGAAAGGAATCCAAACTGCGTTATGTATTGGAGAGAAAAGAGGTTCTTAGTCTCCCACCTCTGTTCAGTGAGAAAGAGAAACCATCAAGAAGGAGAAACCATCATTAGCACAGGGAGACTGTACAAAACATTTTGGTGTTTGTGTGCTGGTAGCTGTAATGTGCATATACAATCCTCTTCACTGTCTGTTAAAAACTCTTTTCTCTTTCTACTTCTCTGGTTTAAAAAAGGACATGTTAGCTCTTTCCTGATGTTTTATCCCTCTGCTTGCTCTTCTATGTGTTTCTGTGATCACTTGCAGAGTAGAGGATTTTTTTAGAAGAGTGGCGTCATCTGTGACAGCTGTAAAGAAAAGAAAAGCGGCTCCTTAAAAAACAACCATTGAAATACCTAAAGCACAAGAGGTCAGGGGTCCCCAACCTTTTAGAGCCTGAGAGTTACCCTAAAGATAAAAAGTATTATGAAGGGCTATTTACACTTACTTAAATGTTCTGAAGTAATACACATTTTTAGTTTACCTTAAAGTAATGGATATTCTGCATTTGTAAACTGTATGTTTGCCATTTATTCTTAATAATTTCTAACAATAATTATTAGTACTTCTCACTAGTACTATTAGTTACTTAGATGCAACTTAAATTATTTATTTCTCTCTTAAACTGGCTACGATGAACAATAGTCACAGTCTTGTGATTTTTTTTTGTAAAAGCGAAAATGTAAGTGCTCTGGTGTGGCATCAACATAAACTTTGACCCCATACAGGTCAATTGTTATTTTTGTATTTAGTTTGTGTTTTTTTATTGGCAAAACACGACATTGAAAATAAAACATGGCTATTTATCTAAAGTTCTGAGGTGGTAACATGTTTTTTTAACATGTCCCTGAGGGCACCTCATTGGCTCCCTGTGGCTTACCAGGTGCTCGCGGACACCTCGTTGGGTATCCTGGACCATATTAATCATTGATTTTACTTTGGCTATTAAATGCAGGAAAGGCCACGAATTGATTCCATGGACCAAGAAAAATTGACTATTAGTCTCTATTTGAGGAAATACAATTTGAGCTGAGAGTCTGTCTGAGGTCTAAATATAATCGCATTTCTGAAGCAATGAAGCAAAAATAACTTTGCAACTGATTCATAACCTGGTACACCAAATGAACTGTTCATTTTATTTAATTAATCAATCCGAGAAAGAGCCAATAGAAAGTGTTTGGGCAGCGCAGAACCTTTCTTAAGCATATGCGGCATGTGACTGGATGACCATTCCGTCAATCACATTTACTGCAGGCCAATCAGATAATTTAGTAGACGGGCACTACTGTGCTCCAGAACAAACTTGTCAAAACATTTTTGTCTTGCTGATATTTGTGATATTTGTTTCTCATTAAATAACAAATGCATTCAAGACCTGATAAAACTGCGATTAAAGCTGTTAGCATCTATGCTAATCTATGTATGTGCAGTCACCTTATGCTGTTCTCGCTCATAGCTTCCACCTCGTCCTGCTCTGAAGAACTTTGGTTTAGGCAGTGCTGCTTTGGGCCAGGCACTATTATTGTAGATTGAAGGTTGGCAAGATGGAGCTGCCTGATCACAGACATTGAATCTGGACGGATCTATCTGCTGCGCGAGGTTAGCAGCTGAGATGTCTAAATACAGCCAGAAATATCTACATGACAACTGCCACAGATTGCATAATGAACACTTTTACTTGTACAGACCCAGATCAAAGTTTTTCAAACTCAAAAGGCAAACTAAAATGGCCAACTGAAAGTACATTTTCAAGGTAAGTATTTGGGCTTACACTGATGGGTTATTGGATAAAGACATAGCCATATTTTAAATGCCAAGTTTACTTGAAGATTGTTAGCATTGTCATTACAAAGTACATTTGTTTCGTATGAAAGTTTTAGCTTTATAAATTATTTCATTCATTCATTTTCTTTACTGCTTATCCCTTACCAGGTCGGGGGGGTTATCCCAGCTGAGGTGTGAGGTGTGAGGTACACTTTGTACCAGTCGTGAGTCGATCGCAGGGCAACATATTGAGAGACGGACAACCATTCACACCCACACTCATACCTAAGGGCAATTCAGAGTCACCAATTAACCTAATGAGCATGTTTTTGGTCTGTGGGAGGAAACTGGAGTGCCCAGAGGGAACCCATGCATGTGAAGAACAAGACCCGAGGATTGAACCAGGGACCTGCACTACCTGCTGCACCACCCTGCCACACTTTATAAATTGACTTGCTGAAATATAAGACTGACACTTCAAGCCTTTAAGAATAGTCTGGTAAATAATTATGGCTGAACATGTAGGTTTAAATTGACAAACTGAATATTTTTGTTTATTTAGTCTAAACGTCCACAGTAGTGTTGTTCTGATTAAGTCATTTTTTGCTCTATTGATAGGCAAAGAATTTACATATCCCACTCAGCAACCTGGACAGAGACCAATAGCAGCCCTTTGACTTTCTTAGTGGGCTTGATGACACTTGAAAAGGAAGTCTTTGAATGTATTTAACAGTTTTATTAAGTTCAAGAGCTGCAAAAAAACAGTAACAACATGACCATGCTCCCAGGTCATTTTTTATTCAATGGTTTACTCATTACAACAGAAAATCATAAATAAATCTGGTAGAGACCATGGTTAACCATAAGGACTACTTCTGCATCAATATTCCTGCCCATTTCCAGTAATGTAACATGTAATGCAGAGGACACAAATTGATAACATGTATTACACAAGGTCTCCATAGCGACAACAGAAATTTGCATAGCTGCATAATCACCAATTACAACAACTTGTCTTCTAAAACTTATGTACAACCAATCTTCTTCCTCTACTTGTGGCATATACAGTATGTCTCTGCTTTCTCAAAACTACCTCTGGTCTGATTTGATTTGTGTGTGCTTACATACATATACACAACCGATAGAGCACACTGTTGTGAAAATGAGTATTTACAGCCTCATTTTACAGATGAACAACAATATTGACTGTATGAAGAGATTAAAGTGATAACAGAGTGGAGCATGGATGATGTTTCTTTGTAGGTTAACAATGGAAGTTAGTATCGCGCTGTTTTTCTCACTAAAAGCCTGTGGGATTGGGACCATTAGCCACCGACGCCCGACAACCACACAATATGTGTGAAAGCCTGCTCTCTGTCTTTAAATGCCATGCATATTTAACATTATTTTCCATTAAACAAAAAAATCCCTGTCATTTAACAAACATGACACACTAAATAGACTATTTCACACATCCATCAAACATACAGTATATAGTATTTTAGGTCTATAACTTTCAAAAAAACTGAAAGGGGATTGAAAAGCTATTTTATCAGTCACATTCATCATGGGCAGATCAGAGGCGTTGAGTCACTTCTCATCATCATCACAACTTAACTTCATTTGTGGCTCTTGTATCTGCACTCAGTGGTCATGTCCTGACGGGGACCATTTATTCAAGTTTGAAGATTTGCATAATAGCTGCCTTACAACGTTAAAGTCAACCTTAGCTTACATAACATGATTATAAGCTGTTACATGGAATATTTAACCCTAAAAAAAAATTCATGGGATTTAAATTATGTAAAATGATGTACCTTACACAGGAAGTAAATGCTTCAAATTCTTCGAAAATGTTACTTATTCTTTCACCATCACTAGCATTAGCACCATAGCTGCAGGTCCTTCTCATTCCCATTTCTGAGCGCTGAGCTGCTGAGAGACGTACTGACAGAAACACACCCCTCCCTCCAGATGACCAGAGGAGCTGGGCTGAGGAAAAGGGAAGTGTCTCTTAGAGAGGCAGCAGGTGTAACCCGATGAGAAGAACATCAGAGCTCTTTGAAACAAGTCCTCCACATCGTCCTGATCTGAAAATGTTTCTGCAAACTCCTGTCTGCATCCGTCCAGAGAAACATACACCAGATAGATTTTTGAATTGGAGCAACATCCCATCAACACCTTCTCCTCTGAGAGCAGCATGTTAGCTTTGCCCACAGCTTTCTGCATCTCCCTCAGAATATACTTCTCATCATCTGTCTTCCAAAGGCCAAGATGAATTAATAATCCTAATGGAACAATGAAGAAACTTGTCACAGTGAGCACCCAAATCCCAGCGAAGAGTGTGTTTTGCTCTCGAGGCACAAATTCACCGTCAGCAAATACAGCTGTCATAAACATACTGAATGCTCCCAGGAGTAAAACGATAAATACTCCAACAATATAAATTTTAATTCTATCCCAATATGAGTGGAACCAAACTTTATTTTCAGAGACACTGTTGATGATCCTCACAGCCTCTCTGTACTTGTCGTGGTCCTCAATGATCAGACGCAGTTGGTCGGGCACCTCCATGTCACTGAACTGACCAGAATCCCATTTGTAGAGACTCTCCTCATTAGCAGCAGTCAGAGGCTGCAGGGCCTTCCCGTTGTAGATGGAGGGAGACTGGAAGGGGACCACAGTGGAGCCTTGGAGCTGCTGGTTGGGGGTGCAGAGCACCTTGAGCAGCTTATTCTTAAAGTCAGGGTCGTTGGCCTCCAGGTAGGTGAGGTGGCAGAGGTGTAGAGGAATAGAGACTCCTGGCTCCAGCAGCACTGGGACGATGGGCTTCCTCTCCAGACAGTCCCTGAACAGAGACATGTTGGCCTCCAGGAGACACCAGCGGCTCCTCACAAACTCTGGACTGAGAACCAGCAGGACTTTCTGGCTCTCCTGGATGCAGTCAGACATGTTCTCCAGCACGGTGCGGCCTGGAGTGAAGTCCCGCTCATGGTAGCAGACCTGCAGGCCGCTGGACTCCAGCTGCTGGATGAGGGAGTGGGTCCACTGGTGGTCAGTGCTGCTGTAGCTGATGAAGACGTGGTAACACTCTCCATCTCTCAGGGTTGGAACATCACAAATGGATGGAGACAGTCTGCTGCCCGTTGGCTCCATTTTTAATGAAGAACTGCTAATGTGAGAAAAAAAATACAAAGTTGTAGTATTTTGAAGATTACATTGTCTTTGCTTTTGGTGCATTCCATTTGTTTGAAGTTGGAAGTAGGAACTAGGGAAGTACAACAATCTTAAGGTACACTGCCTTTACCATAACTGGTAATTTCTTAACTAAGATCTGACCTAAGTAGGCATTCTAACCAAAGGGGTGTTCTCATTGACATATCACTTTTCGGAAAGTCTGACTTCTGAAATCAAATGGAGAGCACAAATAGGACAAAAATCCACATGATACTCTGGATTTGATTTCTGCAGTATTGCTGTGACCCATAAACATATATGTGTCCTTTTATTGTTTTTTTTTTGTTATTTCTAGTAATGATTTTTTTTCAGATTTTGATCATAAAAAGGTGTATAAATAGCAGCAACTTCACTACTATGGATGCAAAAAATACCAATACAATATGCTAATACAGTATATCATATTATACTTTAAGTTTCAGTATTTTATTGATGTTTTTGGTGCATAATTGGACTGCTTCATTATTCAATTATCAATACAAATACTTTTATTTTGTATTTGAAGTAATCAAATTAGCCGTTTCACTTTAAGTCTCTATTCACTTCTAGTTTTCAGGCCCCAACGTTTATTGGATTTCATAATAGCTTTCACATTACACACCTGAATCAATGTCCTTGATCAACACATGCATAATATCTGAATGCCTCATTTTGCAATGTACAGTGCGTCTGATGTTGTCACAGATTTTTTATTTTCCAACTGCAGAGGGTTGTTAAAAAAATGGTTGCTGACAAACTTGTCTGGGTCATTTTTCAGGAGAGACAACCTGATACATGTTTATCATCAGCAATCATCCAAGAATACAATACAAAATTGGTCACTAAGATCTTGTAGTGATAAAATCAAGATGAAATGCCCTGTTTATGGTACAGCAATGCTGCATTTTGCAGTATATAGTGACATATTGTTAATTATTGAGATACATCTCATCATACATGTATCATACTAGCCTACATATCGAATTGCACGATTTCACCAATACTCACTCGTAGTCACGACAAGTTGAGCCTTTGGTAGCCTTATTTCTTTTTTCCAGTAGCTTTGTGTTAGATTAAGTATTTAGTAAGTCAAATGGATTTTTTAGTTACTCATTTTTTATTGTTGCTGATTGATTGATGCTGTATGAAAATGGGAGTGACATCAGCCAGTCGTGTGTTCCACCTGCACCAAACATGTTTGGTTCATACATGTTTTATTCTGAAGTTTCCTGATGCTGCAGGCGATTTAGTTGGATTGAGTTGCTGAAGTTGAGAGGCTCTCCCGTTACGCAGACAGTTACGCTCATGAAATTCAATTAGGGGCTGTTGGACAATATAAGTCCACAAACTTTACATTGGAAAAAAAATCACTGTCATCAGTTTTATTTATGAGAAACATTCAGGGCCTGATCTACTAAGATCCAAAATAATGGGTGCCAAATTGCGTGTGCAAACTAAAAAAATTGCCTGTGAAATTAGTGGGCATTTTGTGGGTGATCTACTATCACTGCGTGTGCAATTCATTACAAGCGCAAAACAGGTTGGGACCACCCCCTTTAAAGAGGAATTTGAATGTGATACCAGCTGTCATCATGAAGAGTTTGGGAGAGCAGAGTGGCTGTAAATGAAAAAAGGAAGTTTGAAGCCATGGAGTTGGGGGCAAATAAACACACTTGTGGAAACTTTTTTTGCCACGTCATTTTGATCATCACTTTTCCCTCATGCCGTATTTGTACCCATCGTTTTTAGTAATAAAAGCAAACACGGTAAATGGACTGCACGTGGTTTTTTGCCCATTTGACAGACGCAATCCTTTGTGCACCCTGTTAGTAGATCAGATTTGCGCATGCTATCACGTTTGCACTTGTTTTTATACACGCAAACCTTTAGTAGAATGGGCCCTAAGAGGTAAATACGACAACAATAAAAGCCTGAGGATACATGAAAAGGCATGTTACTGTGTGCACTGGGGCTGCAACAGCATATCTCAACACAATGTCCAACAAGAGAGGTTGAAACAGAAAATATATATTTTCACAAATATTTCAGTACATCTTCTTCTGCAAACACAGTATATTTCATTTGAACTATTAATTGGCTACATTCTCACAAGAGTACCACACGCTGTTGTCCTGTGTCAATCACACAGAGGTCTGCTCATGTCAGATACTTTAAAGTTGATTTACTGTTTGAACCACAATGGAAGAGGGATTAGCACTCGCAAGACCTTCAGTACTGAACTTGTAAACTTTTCCAGAGAATGCATGTGATTTTATACATTGTTAATACCAGAAAAACAATGAAAATCATATTGAAAATATTTTTTATTTTTGTATTCTACTATACAAATAAATTGTTACACTGATTTTATTGACAGGGCAAAGACAGGGTAGCTCAAAAAACAACAAAACAAGCATTAATTGTCTGGCTGAAATAGGGAAGAATAATCAAACTCATATTGTAAAACTGATAGTTTTCTTTATACCATAATCATACCATCCGAATTTATAATCTTCCCCACCCTAATACTGACTCTGAAAAAAATGTTTAATAGATGAAAAGGTTCCAAACACATTGATGCTTTCACCAAAAAAGCAGGTCGTTGCAGAAGCCTTCTTGCTAAAATAATAAGAAGTCACAGTGTGTTTTTAATAAAAACTAACCTGTGCAGAAGTAGATTTAAATTCATCTTATTTACAACAACACTTTTAAACATGAGCTCACATCATCCACTTCATAATTATCAATGTTTTAATACGTCTTGGTGCTCCTCTTCACAAAAAGACAGAGATATATCGGAGCATAATACCGACAGCTGTAAGTACAAAGGCAAAATACAATTCCTTTTAATGAATAAAAGTTTATAAAAATATCTGTGCACAAATGTTGTAAAATCATGTAACTGATATACAGTGTTACTCCTGTTAGCCTCCAAACTTCTCTTGAAGTATCTTGAAAAAAACAGTCAGATAACAGAGCACAAATCCACTCTGTGCCAAAAAGTTCATACAAAAGTCCACAATGCAGCTGTGTGTACTCATACCTGTCAACCACACTGGTAATTTCAGGGAAAGATGAGGAGTGATCACAGTGAGACAAGTGCAAGAAATGAAACTTAAAACAGGAAAAAGTGACCGGAAAGCATTCTGACACACTTTTCCCTTTTTTCTTTCCTTAAAGGGACAGAGTCCGTGCAAATATTTGAATGGCTTCAAACAACAGTGAGATATCTCTGAACTTAAATTTCTGTTGGGGGCAGGTTTAAAAAAAAAGAAACATTACAGACAAGAAAATGTAGATTTGATGAGCGAGAAAAAAAAGACATTGACTGACTTGACAAAGTAGTCAGTGCCCTTTGGCATTGAGGCCAATTCCACCACTGATTCATCCTTTATATGTCATGACAATTCCTGAAAACTGGAGCACACTGACAAAACTCAGTGCTCTCAGGCTCTTAAGAATCAGCATAGACAATCTTAGATAAGTCATGACCTTGGAAATAACAACAACTCTTTGTTTAGAACAGGGGGTCTCTGTTAATCTCCACAGTCATGTGAAAGAAGAAGATAGTTGGTGGAGGGCCATTCATTTATGTTTAGAATACCTATAACCCCCACCAAGAAGGTTAGGTTTTTGCTGGTGTATATCTGTTTGCTTGTGTGTTTGTTAGCAAGATTAGAAAAACTGCAAGACAGATTTTGCTGACATTTTCAGGAGATGTTGGTATTGGCCCAACTTAAAAATGATTGGATTTAGGTGGTGATTCAGATAACTGCCATTAACGAATAATCATTTTTGAGCAATAACTGTCTAACTAATAATTATATCAACATGATTCTGAGTGCTAGGTGTGGGTTTTCAAGGTCAAGGTGTCATATTATGATGGTAACTTTGTCATTTGTGCTCTAGGAGTGCCTTCTTGTTTGGTATTGATTTTCCTAGGAAGCACTCAACGCCAAATGCATAGTTATAAAAGTATCAATACTTACATACTGTAGGATAAAAATAGACTAAGTGCTAATCTGCTGGTTTGTGAATGCACCCAGCAGTGTAGTTTCGTTTGAAATTCATTCAAAAATTACATGAAGTGCTAATCTAAGTGTAAAAATAGATAACATAATGCTGAAAAAAAGTCACAACAAGCACACAGGATGGTTAGAGTTTGTCTGATGACTGTAGGCAGAGGCAGGCTAACACTTTCCATTGACTCCCACTGTTACAGCTAAGCAAATCAGCATTGGGTGCACTCTGTCCATCACGCACAGTTGAAAGAATGGTGTCTATCTGCTGGTCAAGGAAGCAGGACACAAGAAGAAAAAAAGGTGGCATATCCCTTTAAACCTCCCTGTACCTGGTGTAATTTTAAGTCTGTGGCTCTGAGTATCTTTTTTATTTTGAGGATGATTTATAGATTGGCACGCATCTGTGGGATCAAAACACACTTCACCGAGCTTCTTCACTCACATAGGATGTACAGCTGCACACCTACGCTTTCAAGAAATTTAGTTTAAAGCTTATATATAACCAACTGCCGAGAGACAGCGGACCTTTTCTTCCTGGTGCTCTTGGCGCTCATAATATTGCACACAATAGAGAACCGAGCCAAGGTTCCCTGCGGGGAAAATGAGAAAATGATTTGCTTAAGCCTGTAGTTATTTGATGTACAGTAAACGGGACTGTCAGAAATATGTACAAGTCTAATCCTTAATTAATGAGGTTTTTGCATACAGATGTTTCTGACTCATCTTTTGGGTCGTCTCTTGTGCTCTGGATGATTGAATAAAAAAAGCTGTTTAATCGGACCGTTAACATCATACAGTGTTCTGTCAGCGTTCACTGAGCATAGTGGCACAATAAAAGCAAAGGAATTAAATCATCCATCTAAAATTCTGACAAAAGAACAATCCTGCTGTGCTGATATTAAAAGCCACCAGCACAGCGCACCCTGATTAAAAGGGAATTAGAGATGACACTCGGATTGGTCTCATCTTTATTACGCCCAAAACACATCCATGTATGATCAAGGTGTATTATTCATCCTTTTTGCACCCTATAACTGACTTTGTGCCTAGAACATGTGTCCTTAGAAATAGTAAACTATAGATCGACATGCTCCCACCCCTCATATGCTTTTGACAACACACTCACACCATTAAAAAAAGGGCTCTCAGTCCGTGCCAAACAAACTCTGGCTCTTTTTTGGAGAGTTCATCTGATCTGAAATGGCGTAAGAGCTCTGTGGGCTTTGTCGCAGAACAAAGAAACGACTGTGGTCCACTTAAAAGCTGAGCTCTCAGTTAGCTTCCAAGTGAACTAGAGTTTGATTCGCGATAAAATAAAAGCAAACCAAACCAAACAAGGACCAAACAGGGCTAGAAAAACAAAAAAACAAATGCATCGTGGCTTAGATCTGGTTGAAAATAACAAAAGTTATGGCATTACAATACAATATCAAGCATAGTGTGGCTAACGTTAGCTTTGCAAAGCCTGCTGAATCTGCTTTCACATGCTCCTGTCAATATGCAAGTGTCACCTGACACAGCCTAAATGCAGCTTTATTTTACAGATCAAAATACTCATTTACTGCTTCGATTGAACAATATCATCCGTATTACCTTATATATTTTCAGTTCATAGTGCAACAGTTGGCAGGATGGCAAGAGTCGCAGCAAGCTGCCAAAGCCCTAGATGTTGCTGTTAACTAAACTTAACATGAGAAATCAACCTCAGTCTACTTTGGCTACTCCCATTTCTGAGCGCTGAGCTGCTGAGAGATGTACTGACAGAAACACACCCCTCCCTTCAGGTGACCAGAGGAGCTGGGCTGAGGAAAAGGGAAGTGTCTCTTCGAGAGGCAGCAGGTGTAACCCGATGAGAAGAACATCAGAGCTCTTTGAAACAAGTCCTCCACATCATCCTGATCTGAAAATGTTTCTGCAAACTCCTGTCTGCATCCGTCCAGAGAAACATACACCAGATAGATTTTTGAATTGGAGCAACATCCCATCAACACCTTCTCCTCTGAGAGCAGCATGTTAGCTTTGCCCACAGCTTTCTGCATTTCCTTCAAAGTATTCTTCTCATCATCCATCTTCCAAAGACCAAGATGAATTAATAATCCTAATGGAACAATGAAGAAACTTGCAATATTAATCACCCAAAATCCAATAAGGAGTCTGCTTAGATCTTGAGGCTCAAATACAAAACTGTATAGGAATGACATATATATAAAGAATGTTACCAGGAGTAAAAATGATATTACTCCAGCAATATAAGTGACAACTCTAGCCCAGAGTGGACGGAACCAAACTTTATTTTCAGAGACACTGTTGATGATCCTCACAGCCTCTCTGTACTTGTAGTGGTCCTGAATGATCAGACGCAGTTGGTCGGGCACCTCCATGTCACTGAACTGACCAGAATCCCATTTGTAGAGTCTCTCCTTATTTACAGCAGTCAGGGGCTGCAGGGCCTTCCCGTTGTAGATGGAGGGAGGCTGGAAGGGGACCACAGTGGAGCCTTGGAGCTGCTGGTTGGGGGTGCAGAGCACCTTGAGCAGCTTATTCTTAAAGTCAGGGTCGTTGGCCTCCAGGTAGGTGAGGTGGCAGAGGTGTAGAGGAATAGAGACTCCTGGCTCCAGCAGCACTGGGACGATGGGCTTCCTCTCCAGACAGTCCCTGAACAGAGACATGTTGGCCTCCAGGAGACACCAGCGGCTCCTCACAAACTCTGAACTAAGAACCAGCAGGACTTTCTGGCTCTCCTGGATGCAGTCGGACATGTTCTCCAGCACGGTGCGGCCTGGAGTGAAGTCCCGCTCATGGTAGCAGACCTGCAGGCCACTGGACTCCAGCTGCTGGATGAGGGAGTGGGTCCACTGGTGGTCAGTGCTGCTGTAGCTGATGAAGACGTGGTAACACTCTCCATCTCTCAGGGTTGGAACAAGACTGCAGGGATCCAAAGGGACTGTAGGCTGTGGCTGAATTTCAGTGCTCTCAATTGAAATTATATCCTCCATCACCTAAAAAGAAGATGGAGGTGGAGGTGCCCACCACAGGTTACTTCCTCGTTTTGCTGCCACTCTCTCCTTGGGAGCCTGGTTTGACATGTGATCCTAGAAATGCAGACCAGGTTGTATGTTAGGTCAGGTGCATGTGAGTAAAGTACATTTTTATAATTTAAATACTTATTATCACAGGCTACATATGACACTATATATTTGGCTTTTACTTTGAATAACTCCTCACAACTTGTCACAGTCTGTGTCTGTTAGGTCCGTTTTCTTTTAATTCTTGCACCTTACAGGGTGGATGTAATCTGTTCCTGTGTCATGAATAGGAGTACAAAATTAAGTGACGATTATATTTAGATACAGCAGCAGGCAAATTCATTCATCATGCTTGTGATCCGCCTGCATTCCTGGTCAGTCATTGCCAAATATCAGAACCTTTGGTGATATATCCTCCCCCTCATCCTCCTTGCAATAATGTAGGCTCCTCCATCTTTTTAGACCATGTTAAGTATTAAGATTAAAACAGAAAAATCTGGGCAATCACTGGACAATCCTTAGGACACTGAGGGACTAACATTTATTCAGCGAGCCACTCTATTTTTTTATTTTTTTCTCTCTTTTCTTATGAATTTCATGAGATGAGAGAAGCCAGATACATACTCTGTATCAGCTGATGAGGCTGTTTGTTGTTGGCTTGTGAGATGTGCATCACACTTCCAGCTGCTGCCAGGTTAAGTTTCCATTATGACAAATGACTTTAATGTGACATCAGATGTGAAGGGACGATTAATATAGAATTTGTGTGCTGGTAAAGAAGGGTACATTAAAGTACATTAAGCGCTCCTTACATGCTGTGTTTTGGCATGAAATTGTCACTGAGCCCAGCTGGACACAAGCTGGACACCTCCCCCTGGTGCACCGCCACATCGATCTCGGCACAGCCAGTTTACCAAATTGCCAAATTGGCTGCGCAAATTGGTGCATCATATCACTGATGTTTTTCAAAATTAATTTCTAGCATTTCTATGGAAAAAAATAGAAATAAAACTGAATGGTGGTGAGTTTCTCAGACTTCATGCAGAAGAATAAGCTAATGATGGATATGTTTAATAGGTATAAAATGCGTATGATAGTTTATAACTTAAACACTTCAGGTAGATCAGCAAAATAAGTTCTAATGTAAAATCAATCTAGATAACTATTACGTTCTAAATTGAAAGGTAAGCTCCAACTTTTTGAAGTGGGGTTGCTGGAGGCCCATCGTACCAGGTTATGCAAGCGCCATTAAAATAATTTGCGAGCTTTGTCTCAGGAAAGAGATATCCATGGGCAAACAGGTGGTACACAGCAGTGCACAGTACCACCTAAACCCACTTAAAGGTTAAAACTACTAAAAAATTTGGTGTCATGATCCTGTTAAGATCCCTTTTATGTTTTCATGTTTCATGTCTTGTGCTTCCTGTTTTATTTTGAAAATTCAAAAGTCTTTCTCTGTTCTCACAGCTTTTGTTTCCAGTCTGACTCTGTCACACCCGATTCCTGATTGTTCTGTCCAAGTTCTGTCTAATCACCCCCAATCACCTCATATAACCTTCATGTCTTCCCCGGTCTTGTTGCCAGTTCATGGTCCCTCCAAGACTCATTCCAGTATTATTCCTTGTCACATCTTGTCTTGCTGTTGTTATGATAGCCTTGTTTTTGATCTCGATTCTTGCCTTACATTTTTTGGACACTTTTGCCTCATCTGATTGCTCCAAGCTTTTTTTGGAAACTGATATAACCCTTTAAGCCTTGTCAACTGGTGTCTTTGTGTTGCGCGCTTGGACAAAATAATAGAATTTCCAGGAGTGTATGGGTTTTAAAGTTCATTTTTACTTCAGCTCTAAACACAGAAGCACAGCATTTCAGCTTAGCGTGGCTGCAAACTTGAGTTGTGTTTGAAATCGTCCACTCATTCACTCACTCACTATCCCCCATGTAGTGTAAATGAAATAGTGGACTACATAGGGAAAGACTAAACAACATTTCTGTCACTACATTGAAATTTTCTAAACATCGTAGCGTCAGCAGATGAGCTGGACATTCCTGTGACGGAAGTGGACGCGCCAAAATTTGCGTAAACAAACTGAACTGGAAGGATAAGTAGCAAATTTCTGTTATGTGTTGACTGCACTTTGAGGGTGAAAGAAGAAAGAAAATCCGCCATTTTTAAATAGTTTCCGCTGGTGGATTTGAACCCACGGCGCAGTAAAAAGTTTCATGTGCTCCTTAGTACCCTGCACCCTAACCACTCACCCAACTTCTCTCTCACATAATCAATAAAAAGTGCAGTACCTGACATGTGTTGATTCACGGTTATTCTGGCATTATTTGAAAAAGGTCCCAATTTATATCACCGAACAAGAACATCATTGATTACAGATCAAGATGAACTTAATGTGTAACATGCAGTTTACAAGGCACCTTTCTGAAGCCTGTCGGACCTTCTCTGAGATGGAGCTAAATTAAGCTTGACCGTAAGCCTGCTTGGAGCCAGGCTTGTCGCTCTGGCTGAGTTACCATGGTTACCAAGCCAGGCTAGCCCTAAGCCTTGTTAGTGGAACAAAAGTCTCACTAAAGTTAGCAAAGCTGACTGAAATAAGCCAGGCTTAGACCAAAGCCAGCTTTGTGGAATACCCCCCTGATGTCCACATTTAAAACAACAAGTCATATTTAGTGATGTATATCAGTTTCTGCTTTTGGTGACCGCCACCTGACCCCCAGGGACTTTGTTGAGGAAAATTTAGACATTGTAAAGAATCTTTCTGTAGTCTATTTTTGAGCCAACATTGTTTTTTGAGTAGGTTAAGCCTGTCAGCGGGTTAATTAGGAGGCTTTCAGTGGCACAATATGCTGCTTTGGTCTGGCTACCATTCACCCAAGATGTCTCCCCGGGGGACAATGCTCCTTCTTATGCACTCATATTTACTCGTGCCATGGGCCTCTGGCAACCTCACCTCAAAAAACAGAACTAACTCTGTAAGATATCAGCTCAAATCTTGATGAACATTGAATTATTTTATCTCTCTGGTATTTCTGTCAATAATCTGCAACATTTGACTCCCAAATTCTTTCCTAAAAATGACATGGTGGTGTAATACGTCATCAATGTATGATTTACATAAGAGACCCTATTAAAATATAATTTATTTTTCTACTTCCTTCAAAAACAAATGTTAACACAGAGATTTCACTGGCATGGCAAAAACAGGAACTGAAAGGGGATAATCAGCATTTATAGTCAGGCAAAATTATTGAGGAATCACTGAGATTTTTATGAATATTTATTAACTATCAGTGTGGCATCAACATCTGTAACACTCCCATCCCAAAATATCGACTTGAAACAATCATTTTTATATTTTACTTTGTTAAACAAAACATTGTTCACAAATACTCAAAAAAACAGGGTTGTTGCAGTTCCTTCTTGCTAAAATAATTGCAAATCATCAAACGTATTTTAAAGAAGCAGTCTGGACAACAAGAGCTTACAATACATTTCATTTATAACTACAAAGAAAATCTTTGAAATATTACAATCCATCATCATCTTAATAATAACAAAAGTTCAAAAAATGAACTGAGTCCTATCTGTATACTGAGTAAGCAGTCTTTCCATTTCTTTAGGGAGATAACACTAAATCTACTGGTAAGACGCAAGTAAGATAAGTTATTTAAAGTGATTAAAGTCTGTGACAAATATGTGTTGATAGAAAGACTTAAAAAATGACAAACTGTTAAAGAGTTAACATTAGTTACCTCCCAAACCCCTCTCCATATATCTTAAAATGACGACTAGAAGTCAGAGTACAAACTCTCTGAGAGAAAAGTAATGTGTACTCACAGCTGTCCATGAAATTCAAACAAACATGGGGACTGACCACACTGAGCGGTGAGCAAGAAATGAAAGTTAAAGACAGGATGAACAAACGGAAATCTTTCTTTCTTTTCGGGGGATTCCTTAAAGAGACAGAGTCAGTGCAGACGTTTGAATGTGTTCTAACATGATCTAACGTGAAGCCTCTGTGGCTTTAATGGCTCTCTGCCACTGGTGTGAAGCGACCATTACAGAGAAGAAAACACTGATTTGATGACTGAGAGAGAAAAAACCTTACTGAGTAAGCTACTGCAGTATTTAAATGGATCTGTTTTGAAGTTTCAATGGTCTTTAAAATCCAGAATTCTTTTTTATTTTCTTTCATTTTCTCTTTTTTTCTACAAACAACTGCAGGGGCATACTGGCATGAAAACTATCAAACACTAAACACTCAGGTTGAAAGGAGCCTTCACAACATGGAAATTTGAATGGAAATAACTCCTCAACTGGCTTAATATATGATTAATGATAAAAATAATTTGGAATTTGAGGATATTTGATGAACAAAAAACAGATGAATAACTTAAGAAATTACGGAGCCCCTTAGGCGCCACAGAGGACAAAATAAAACCAAATATATAACTCGTGCACACGATATATTAAAACGTGCGCACGAAATAATAAAAAGTGTGCACGAAATAGTTATTCGAGCGCACGTTTTAGCTAAAGCGTGCGCACAACATACTAAAACGTGCGCACGACATACTAAAACGTGTGCACGAAATAGTTATTCGAGCGCACGTTTTAGCTAAAACGTGCGCTCGAAATAAAGTTATTCATCACGTTTTGACTTGTCCTTATTCTTGTCCGCTACGGCTTCCCGTAGAGAAGCCGGACGTTCACAAACACACACAATGGAGAGAAGAAGTGAGCTAGTTAACTTTCACTTCCACCTCGGACTGTCATATAATGACATTCTTGTTGCTCTTGTCATGAGAGATGGAATAATCTGAAGTAGAACTTTGCTGCTTATACTAAAAGACAACAGGCTCTGCCGGTGTACCGTATTAAATGAACTGGTGACCGTCCAGGCAGAAGTGAGGGGGCGTGTCTGAAGGACCCTTTTGTTTACTATCTGAACACCTCCCGAATCAATTGTACACACAAAAATGAGCTCTTTACACCCATTTACTTAGTGGTGGAAGTGACTTCACAACATTGAGCGTGACGACGAGAGGTTTTGAAGGATTACAGACTTATTTGACAGCGTAAAGAAACGTAAGGTAATATATAGGTAAATATCTTAGATGTCTGATCAAAATGACAAATTTCCGACTGCGTCAACTGGTGATGGCCCCGAAAGCCGCATTTTACCGTCACTTCGGGGTATCAACAAACAATTTGTTCATGTTCAACGCATAACAAGAGTCGGGAGGACTTGAAAATAGGTACAGAGAAGTAGGTTTTTTTACAATGTGGAGGAAATTTTCGCTTCATCTTGTGATCAAACTGATGGCATATGTGTCTGCATTTAGTGTAAGCACAAGAGTGCATTTCTGTAAGCATGCTGAATTTGAGGGATATATTCTACTGTAGTGTGTGTGGTGTCGACGACAAAATGACTCGTCCTTGTAACCCATAGTAGAAAATTAATCCCTGTTAAGATCTTCATAATGCGATGGTCGAATGATACTTTTTAAACTGTGCAGCCTTTGAAGAGTTTCACGATCACTGACTTTTGACATCAGATCGGGACACGTGGCGTTGTTGAATGCTGTTTGAATCAAATGGTGATCTCAATAAATGTTTTAACTGTTAAACATTGGTGTGTTGTCTTTAATTTGCTGTCCTGTTGAAAATATATGTAATTACCTTTTTTTTACTGACATTGATAAACAGCAGATAAGTTGTGAGTGTGACTGGGAAAATACAACTTTATTATAGTTCTGTGACCATGAAGGTTTTTGTGATATGTCAACGTATACAACTGAGTTCACGTCAGCCGTCTCTCGATTTCACGCGGTCGAGCCAGCCGCTCCAACATTTCAAGTGCGCTCTTATTACAGACTGTATGGCAAGCGCACAAAAATGAGTGAAAAAGTCAGCACTAACTTACTTATAAAAGCGTGTGTTAAATTCCAGTTTACAAAATAAAAAGTGGTTGTGAAATACAATAAGATTTTCTAAAAAAAAATATGAGAGCTACATTAAAATGTTATTATTTATTTACAGTATGGAATACATTAAAATTTATTAAAACTATTAAATGTGTCCAAATGCAGTAGAAAGAGGTGTGTGTCATAGCAGGCTTAAGTCTACTGTCCAACACTGATTTTGAACCAACAGATCACATGACCTGGGAATTTTTTAACTATAATGCCCATATTTACTTTATAAAAGACATTACAAATTCATGCAAATATGAAACATGTCCAAATGCAAAAATAAGTGGTGTTTCTCATCGAGCAGACTTAGATCTACTGTCCTACATGATTCTGAGCCAACAGGTCACGTGACCTGGGAGGTATTTGGGCTCTAATGCTCATATTTACATTAAAAGATAAATTAAAAATTCATAAAAAATATAAAGTGTGTCCAAATGCAATTAAAAAAATGATGTGTCTCATAGAACAGGCTTAGATCTACCATTCTGGGTTGATTCTGAGCCAACAAGTCACATGACCTGGGACTTACTGAGCTATAAAGCTCATATTTACAGTATTAAATATATTAAAAATTCATAGAATGTTTTGCGTTCAACTGCAATAAAAAGTGGTGTATGTCAAGGAGCAGCATTAGATCTACCATTCTGTCTTAATTCTTTAGCAAACAAATCTCATGGCCTGGACTTATCCATGGACTTATTGAGCTAAAATACTCATATTTACAGTATAAAATACATTAAAAATTCATAGCTCAATAAGTCTCAGGCTGTGTGACCTATTAGCTCAGAATCAGTGTAGGACAGTAAGCATGCTCAATGACACAATCCACTTTTTATTGCATTTGGGCATATTTCAAATTGTTTTTTTTTATGAATTTTAATGTGTTTTATAATGCAAATCTGAGCATTATAGGTCAATGAGTCGCAGGTCATGTGACCTATTGGCTCAAAATTAATAATACTGACTCTATGACACATACCACTTTTTATTGCATTTGGACACACAAATTTCCTATTTTTTTGGAATTTGTAATGTCTTTTATAAAGTAAATATGGGCATTATAGCTCAATAATTCCCAGGTCATGTGATCTGTTGGTTCAAAATCAGTGTTGGAAGAAATGCCTGCACACTTACTCCATTTTGACTGCAGTTTATTAGGACAACGTTTCGATCATGTGTTGATCTTCCTCAGGCCATGATCTAAGATATTTACCTATATATTACCTTACGTTTCTTTACGCTGTCAAATAAGTCTGTAATCCTTCAAAACCTTTCGTCGTCACGCTCAATGTTGTGAAGTCACTTCCACCACTAAGTAAATGGGTGTAAAGAGCTCATTTTTGTGTGTACAATTGATTCGGGAGGTGTTCAGATAGTAAACAAAAGGGTCCTTCAGACACGCCCCCTCACTTCTGCCTGGACGGTCACCAGTTCATTTAATACGGTACACCGGCTGATCCTGTTGTGTTTTAGTATAAGCAGCAAAGTTCTACTTCAGATTATTCCATCTCTCATGACAAGAGCAACAAGAATGTCATTATATGACAGTCCGAGGTGGAAGTGAAAGTTAACTAGCTCACTTCTTCTCTCCATTGTGTGTGTTTGTGAACGTCCGGCTTCTCTACGGGAAGCCAGTGGCGGTAAGAATAAGGACAAGTCAAAGCGTGATGAATAACTTTATTTCGAAGCGCGTTTTAGCTAAAAGCGTGTGCTCGAATAACTATTTCGCACGCGTTTTAGTATGTCGTGCGCACGTTTTAGTATGTTGTGCGCACGCTTTAGCTAAAACGTGCGCACGAATAAGTATTTCGAGCGCACGTTTTATTATTTCGTGCGCACGTTTTAATATATCGTGCGCACGAGTTATATATTTTGTCCTCTGTGGCACCTAAGGGGCTCCGTAAGAAATATCCTATTTCTCTATAATCTCAAATTTGAGAGAGCAAATCAGTTCAGACAGTTCTCAACATAATGGATCCCGCAGATTGGCTTCAGAAGACTAATTTAGCTAAAAAAAAAACTGGTTGACCAGCTGAATGTTTCACAATGATGATGCCATTGGCTTACCTCTCTGCCTTTGTGTGAACCCTGACAACAACAGAAACAGTGGGGGTTACAGTTTGTGTTTGTGATGTAGAAGCTACTGAGGTTGTTAGAGCTTCAACGGTAAAATCTTTGGCTCCTGACAACCCCTGGGCACCAGCATATGCCAGATTTTGTTGACATTTCTTATGATGTATGTGTACAGATGCAAGTTTCCCCTCCCAGCCAAGTTCAGTTACCAACCAACTTCCAGCCACTGGGAGAGTTAACGCGATTTATTGTTGTTGTTTTTGTTCTCAAAATTCTGTACATAATGGCATTTTCCTTCCCAAGCCAAATGTTCATCTGCATATCCTATAAAATATGGGGGGCCAGGGTTACATGTTTATCACGCAATAACTTGGGATCTCACAAAAACCATCAGGGCAGACAGGTTGGAGCACTTTCCTGTTATGAACCAACCAGGACTCTCTCAAGGAAATTTGGGGGAAGTTAAGTAGCTCTATCTCTATGTTCCATGTCTTCTTCTCTGTTTCTGGTGTATGTCTGCAGCACTGTTACAGCGCAACAGGGCTAGCATATGTACTAAAGTGTTTCAGTGTTTAATCTGGATGGCCACATTTCTGAAATATGTTGTGACACAGTCGAAATGCAGCATCATCTTTATTTTATTGATCAAAATACTCATGTACTGCTTGAGTCTAAACATACTCCACGCCTAGTTCTATATTCCCAGGTCAAAGGGCAACAATGTCAGGCCAAGTTTGGCCCTATGGCCCCAAGTAGAGGGTGGGCAACTGAACTACATGACAGACTTTGGCCAGTTTAAATGAAGGGCAGTGTGAGGGCTAACAAAACCAGATATCAGGCAACCTCACCACCGAACCAAACAAGTCTGACAATCGTCACGTGAGTAAGTGACCTCAGTCTACTTTGGCTACTCCCATATCTGAGCGCTGAGCTGCTGAGAGACGTACTGACAGAAACACACCCCTCCCTCCAGGTGACCAGAGGAGCTGGGCTGAGGAAAGGGGAAGTGTCTCTTAGAGAGGCAGATGGCGTAACCTGATGAGAAGAACATCAGAGCTCTTTGAAACAAGTCCTCCACATCATCCTGATCTGAAAATGTTTCTGCAAACTCCTGTCTGCATCCGTCCAGAGAAACATACACCAGATAGATTTTTGTTTTGGAGTTACATCCCATCAACACCTTCTCCTCTAAGAGCAGCATGTTAGCTTTGCCCACAGCCTTCGGCATCTCTCTCAGAATTCTCTTCTCATCATCTGTTTTCCAACGACAAAGCAGAATAATTATTCCCAATGGAACACTGAAGAAACTTGAAATTGTAAGCACCCAAATCCAAATGGGAAGTGTGTTTTGTTGTTTAGGCTTAAGTACAATAGCACAGAACATGGCTGTTGTATAAAGACTGCATAATAGCAGGAGAAAAACTATTAATACTCCTAAGATATAAATGAAAACTCTATCCCAGTATGAGCGGAACCAAATGTTATTTTCAGAGACACTGTTGATGATCCTCACAGCCTCTCTGTACTTGTCGTGGTCCTGAATGATCAGACGCAGTTGGTCCGGCACTTCCATGTCACTGAATTGACCAGAATCCCATTTGTAAAGTCTCTCCTCATTTACAGCAGTCAGAGGCTGCAGGGCCTTCCCGTTGTAGATGGAGGGAGGCTGGAAGGGGACCACAGTGGAGCCTTGGAGCTGCTGGTTGGGGGTGCAGAGCACCTTGAGCAGCTTATTCTTAAAGTCAGGGTCGTTGGCCTCCAGGTAGGTGAGGTGGCAGAGGTGTAAAGGAATAGAGACTCCTGGCTCCAGCAGCACTGGGACGATGGGCTTCCTCTCCAGACAGTCCCTGAACAGAGACATGTTGGCCTCCAGGAGACACCAGCGGCTCCTCACAAACTCTGGACTGAGAACCAGCAGGACTTTCTGGCTCTCCTGGATGCAGTCAGACATGTTCTCCAGCACGGTGCGGCCTGGAGTGAAGTCCCGCTCATGGTAGCAGACCTGCAGGCGGCTTGACTCCAGCTGCTGGATGAGGGAGTGGGTCCACTGGTGGTCAGTGCTGCTGTAGCTGATGAAGACGTGGTAACACTCTCCATCTCTCAAGGTTGGAAGAACAAGACTGCAGGGATCCAAAGAGACTGTAGGCTGTGGCCGAATTTCAGTGCTCTCAAGTAAAATGATATCCTCCATCATCTAAAAAGAAGGTGGAGGTGAGAACTTGCAAGGTATGTTTCATAAATACAGTTCTCTCTACAAACACTTGCATCAGTCAGGCTGTGGAAAAATGAATGACTATCTGCAAACCCTGATCAAAAGCGCCCTTTAAACTGTGTCACAGATACCCACCACCAGTTGCTTCCTTGCTTTGCAGCCACTTTCTCCTTGAGAGCCTGGTTTGACATGTGATCCTGAAAATGCAGAAAAGGTGGTATATCAGGTCCGGTGTATGTTGTGTGTGAGTAAAAAAAAACATATTCATAATTTTAAAAAATATTGTCACAGGCAGCATATGACACTGTTTATTTGCTTTTTACTTTGAATAACTCCTCACAACTTGCCACAGTCTGCATCTGTCGGGTCTGTTTTCTTTCATTTCTTGTACATTTTATTCTCCTGTGTTCATGTTGCATGCATAATCTCTGTTTTCTCTGTTAAGGTTCACCTCCCGTCCCCGTCCCTCTCCTGTCTCTTCACTGTGCACGTCCTTCCTGTTTACCACACCTGCTCCTTGTCAATCATTAGTCTCCGTACTTAGGGTGAATCCCAGCTCTACCCCTTAGCGCTTGGTACTGTGCATTTACGTCTAGCAAAGTAGGGTCCCAGTTCTCCAAAGAGCAAGCAAAAGAGCTAAGACAAAGGTTTACACTGCCCTTGAAATGAATACAGACAGGGACCTCACTTGAAACCAAGGGGTATGAGGATTTCTCAAATTACACCCTGCCTATTATTATTAAACAATCAAGTAAATATTAATCATGTTTTGAATTGTTGGTAATATTTTACAATTTCTCAATATAGTAGGCTAGCTTTCACAGCTGTAGCAATGGCCATTGTTGCATTTGTCTACATCAGAGCCAGTGAGCGGCTCTGGTTGATGGCGCAGCGGAAGTCCAGTGGTCTTTTGTTTCTGTGCTGTGTGTTTACACCCCTTCCCCTTAGCCCTCAAAACATAGGGCTAAGGGGAAGGGGGAAGGCGAAGGTGAAGAGGTAAGGGGTAGAATTTGGATCCACCCTTCATCTCACTCTCACTTCATTGTTAGTTTGTTTGATCTCATTCACATACGAGATTCACAGGTTTCATGACCACAGCCTGCAGTCTGACCCTCCTTTACGCCTATGGATTCTGGATTTGTTGCCAAGGCTTTTTGCCTGCTCTGGCTTGGACTGGAAAATAAAACGGCCAAACAGTTATATCACTGATGTTTGTTCAAATAATTTCGAGCATTTCTATGGAAAAAAAGGTGAAAAGTTCTGTTTTGTCTAATCACCCCCAATCACCTCATATAACCTTCATGTCTTCCCCTGTCTTGTTGCCAGTTCATGGTCCCTCCAGGCATTCCAGCATTAGTTCTTGTCTTGTCTTGTCGTTGTTTCCATTGACTTTTTTTTTTTTTTTTTCAACCTTGATTCTTGATTCATTTTGACACTGTTCCCTCATCTGAATTCTCTACTCTGTACCAACCTTTTTCTGGAAACTGATTCAACTCTTTATGTCATGTCAACTGGTGTCAGTGTCTCACATTTGTGTCCTGAATCAGAGCTCTGTATTGTAACAATTGGCTTGAGAATTCATGTATCCCTCCACATTACTCTGGTCAGAAGGAACAAAAACACTAACTTCACTAACACTGAACAAAATGTATTAGGATTTTGATTCTGGTAATGACGACGTGCCTTAAGTTGTGATATGAGTGGATACCTTGATGAACTGGAGGACTTCGAGAAAAACCTTTAGCAGATGGAGTCACAGGTAGAAAGCAGGGTAGGAGAAAGGAGAAGGTTGAGCAGATGTAAAACTCAAACACAATAAAACATCCTGGTTTAAAAACAACCCAACTTGTCTCATTGTTAAATCAACTCAAGGGTTAAAGGGATCAACTGGTACTTGTGTTACTTAAACCCAGAAAGTTGGTTTATTCAAATTAACCTAAGTTTTGGGTTGAATAAATAACCCATTTTAAGGGTCAAATTAACCCAACCTACAAGTTGATTTGACTCATTATCTTGGGTTATATAAATTAATGCATTAAATTTATGGGGAGCTTCGTAGTCTTCAAACCTGGATCCTATTTTCCTCTTCCTTTTATCTAAATGAGAGGCAGGATTTTCAATTAATACAACTGCTAAATGCAATTGCATAATATATTATCAATACATACGCCATACCATTTATAATATTTATAGCAAGAGTATAACAAAAAGCCTGTCATGCACACTATCCTTTGCAATAATCCTAACTACATTGTGGGATTATAAAATATTATCAAACCAATTTGACATCACATGCTGTGGTCATTCCTAACTACTGTTATACCCTAAAAAGTCAATACATTCTGTACCCATTTCTACATTCAATAAGATCCTCTCAGTAACATTAACTAGTGTTGTTAAACGTGTATATATGACTAAATATCTGTAAGAATGTATAGCATTATAAAATGTAAGTATAGAAATATTATAATGGATACAAAAATACAACATTTAGGTGTGATTATGGCCCAGCATAAATTATAAACTGCCCTTGACTTATTTAAATACCAAATAATGCAAAATTAGTTATTAATAAGAACAATGTTAGATACCCTGTATTTGTCTGATACTTCATAACTAATGCTTCCAGCTAATGCTTAAAAAAGATACCTGAGTTATTAAAATAACCATCATACCAACATTCAAAATTCCATCATTTGAAGTATGCAATGAAAGACAAAGATATTAAAAGTATGAGTAAAGTAAAACCCATTGATTAATAGTGATACCAACAAGACATTGTACAACAATTTTTCACCACAATATAAGGCTGTCACTTTAGTGCATTAATTAGATTAATTAATTACAACGCAAATTAATGCGTTATAAAAATTATTCGCAAGATTAATCATAGCGCACAAACATTTTAATATTGTCCAGGTGGAGGACCCGTACATGGCAGTGGCACGTCCCTTCACACATGCGTCTCTAGTCAAACCAAACAAAGCCCAGGTGACAACAGGAATGGCCTATGTAAGACTTAGTCTTATTTTATTTTTGAATTTATTTATCTATATTTGTACTACATTCTTTAATAATGCATCAGGCCTAATTGTTTTGCTGGATGTCTTCAACCTTTTTCTTATTTTGAATTTGATTTATGAAACACACTTAAAGTGTAATTTGAGTTGCCTGATTGAGCTTAGAATTTTCTGGACAAGTTGCCCTGACTTTGGTTTTATTTAGTCACCAATAAAAATGTGGATTTACAAATCTTCACTTCTTAGTGTATTCATTTGATTAGTCATGCACTACAATTTTATAATATCCTAGAATTCTAATTCTTTATTTGGGAACTTTAAGCAGATATGAGATTAAAATGCAGTTAATTAGATTAATTAATTATAAATCTGGTAATTAACTAATCTGACAGCACTAGTATTTATAATTACTTGAACTGAATCTTCAAGATATTAACTCAAATTTTTGAGCTGATTTCATCACTTTGGTTTTTCAGTCAAGTATCTGCAACAATTCTTTCTTAAAACTGTTATTGTGGTTTTATACATAATAGATATTTGGGAAAACATTAGATAACCTATCAAATTTAACATTTTTTTCTGGTTTCTTTCAAAAACAAAAGTCAACACAGTGATTTCAGTGGCAAGGCAAAAACAGGAAGTAAAATAGACTAATAAGCATTTATAATCATGCTGAAACATCGAGGAATAGTTAAGATTATTATAGAAGACAGATTATTTAATACCCATCATGTTGGCAATAAAAACCCTATAACTTTCACATTCCAACTGTTGACTTAAAACAATCATTTTTTTTATTTTCACATTGTTGCTTTAACTCAACTAAAGAGGGTTGTTTCAGTTGTGTCTGAAACAACTCTCGTGAAAAAAAATCATGAAACATATTTAAAAGAAGCAGTCTGGACAACAAGAGCTCACAATTCATCTCATTTATAACTACAAAAAAAGCTTAGAATCATTACATCCCATCATCATCTTTACAATAACAAATGTTTGCATTTCTGCATACAGAGTAAGTAGTCAATCAGTTCTTTATGGAGATAGTTCTAAATCTTTATGTAAAATACAAGTAAGATAAGTGATTTAAAGTGATTAAAGTCTGTGACAAATATGTGTTTATAGAAAGATTTAAAAAATGACTAACTGTTAAAGAGTTAACATTAGTTACCTCCCAAACCCCTCTCCATATATCTTAAAATGACGACTAGAGGTCGGAGTGCAAACTCTGTCAGAGAAAAGTAATGTGTACTCACAGCTGTCCATGAAATTCAAATAAACATGATGAGTGGCCACATGAGCGATGAGCAAGAAATAAAAGTTAAAGACAGGAAGAACAAACGGAAATCTTTCTTCTCGGGGGGATTCCTTAAAGAGACAGAGTCAGTGCAGACGTTTGAATGTGTTCTAACATGAGTGAGGTCTCTGTGGCTTTAATGGCTCTCTGCGACTGGTATGAAACAAACATTACAGAGAAGAAAACACTGATTTGTTGACAGAGAGAAAAAAGGCTAATCGATTACTTTCAGGAACTAGGACAGGGCAACCAAATGCAGGAGGAGACAGGTCCGTGGTTCAAAAAGCAAGGTTTATTAAACAGTCCAAAGTTCAAAACACCAAAGGAGATTCTCAATCCAGGCAAGGTTGGTACACGAAGGTGGAAGTCAGACAGAACGGGGTCATACACAAAAGGGCAGTCAAAAATCAGGCAGACAAGATCAGACTAGGATGAGGCAGGAAAACGAGGACGAGACAAAGGAGGTCGAGATCAGACTGTAATAAGATAAGAACGCCTAGAGAGTGACAATGAGTACAAACAATCCGGCACAGGACAAAGGGAGACAGGAGGTTAAATACACGAGGTAATGAGGGGGATTGAAACCGCTGGGAAGGGACAATCAGGGAGCGGGTGTGACAAGCCGGAACAAGGAAGTAAACCTGTGAAGACAAGAAAGAAACGTGAGTCACCAAAATAAAACCGGAAGTGAACATAAAACATGAAACACGGAGACAAAACAAGGACTTGACAGACAGGATCATGACAATTACTGCAGTGTTTAAATGGATCTGTTTTGAGATTTCAATGGTCTTTAAAATCCAGATTTCTTTTCCAATTTCTTTCATTTTCTCATTTTTTCTTTAAACAACTACAGAAGCAGACTGGTATCTAAACTACCAAACTTTAAAACTTGATATGCCTGTAAAGAGCCTTCACAACATGGAAATCTGAATGGAAATGACTCCTGTTATGGATAAATATTACACTGAACAATGAAAAATAATTAGGAATATAGGAAAATCTGATGAACAAAAAAAAAACAGGTAAAGACATATCTTATTTCTCAATATTCTCAGATTTGAGAGACCAAAGACAGCTCAGACAGTTCTCAACATAACAGATCCCACAGATTGGCTTCAGAAGACTAATTTAGCACAAAGCTGGTTGACCAGCCAAATGTTTCCATGTGGACAACAAAAAAAATGATGCCATTGGCTTACCTCTCCACATGTGTGAACCCTGACAACAATAGAGACAGTGGCAGAATACCATTTGTGTTTGTGCTGTAGAAGCTACTGAGGTTGTTAGAGCTTAAATGGCAAAATCTTCTGCTCCTCTACGAAAACCCGGAGCAGCAGCATATGCCAGAGTTTGTTGACATTTCTGATGATGTACGTGTACAGATGCAAGTTTCCCCTTCCAGTCAAGTTGCATCTAGTAATCAGCCAACTACCAGCCGCTGGGCGACTACACAATATTTTTCTCTTGTTTTTTTTCTTGTTATTTTTGTTCCCACTTTCTGTACATATTGACATTTTCTTTGCAAAGCAAATATTCATCTATATACAGGGCTCTAGACTAACTTTTTGAGTTGGCTGCAATGGTGCACCTAAAAAAGTTTTTAGGGTGCACCAGCATAAAAATTAGGTGCACCCAATTTTTCAGTGATGCCTTTAATGCCATAAGGTCACCATTTTATCACTCTCCATAACTTTTTAAACAAGACTAAGATGTAAAGAAATACTTGTCTTTATTTGAAGCAAAAATATACATTCAAAGAAAGAGTGTTTAAAGTGCTTCACTGAATGAAATGTACAAATTCAAACTAAAACATTAAGCAAAATAAAACAACTCCAAATAAAAGTGCTCATGCTTAAAGTGCTTTACTGAACTGAAATTTAATATTTCAAACATCTCAAGTTAAATAAAATATTTCAAAATAATAAGAGCTAATGTTTAAGGTGCTACACTGAGCTGATATGAAATATATATCCATATTTTTACAACAACATAACATTTAACTGGATGGTCTTAGTCTCGAATAAAGTAGAACATAGAATAAGACTTCACACACTACAGTCAATATTTACAAAACTGAAACCAAGGTAAATAATAAAAAACAATTCTCAAACTAATTTATGAAAACGACTTTAAGGGCAAAACATAAATGACTTTTTCTTTATTTTTTTTCTCTTGTTTTGGCTTTTTGTTTTATTGACAACTCAGCTTAATGTACATTCAGGTCATTTGTCCTCAGTGGACATGAACACTCACCTCTGTGCCTGTGTAACTAAGAAATTCCCCCTTTAACAGGAGAAAGGACTGTGCAAACATAGATGTTATATTTAACATTACTTTGTTTTACTTGTTATTGTTGTTAGATATTAATTATCTGACAGTCTCTAAGACGAATTCGGCAGAGCTTCGCTACGTCTTCAGACTTTTCGCTCCCTGCTGTAACCTGACACCACAGAGTCTGGGCTCATTTGCATATTGACGGCTGATTGGATGATTACTGAGGACTGAGCGTGTGTGCGTGTGTGCGTGTGTGCGTGTGTACTGGCCCTGCTGTTAAATGGAGGGACAGAGGAAACAGGTGCTGTGTTTTGTCTGTTTTTGGCAGATTTTCCGCTACCGCCGTTACTTTTGTCAACTTTAATAGGCTGTATTAAGTTTGTAGGTATATTAAGATGTGCTTTCTTAACTTCTCAACTTTGATTTGACAGAGGGAGATGAGGGGCCTGCGAGAGCAGTCAGTATTTTCACCCGAGGAGCGTCAGGTGCACTGGTGTGACCAACAAAAAATGTTAGGCGCACTCTTACTAATTTTGGTCTCAGGCGCGACCAAAATGGTCGCACAATGGAACCCTGATATACCCTTTACAATACTGGGGGTAAGGGTTACATGTTTATCACCAAATTGATGGGGAACAATTAAGTCGCTCCATCTGTATGCTACAGGTCTTTTTCTCTGGTTTTGGAGCGACTTCCTCATTGTTGTTGCTGTAAAGGTACAGCTGACAGCTGAATGAGGGTTTACCACTCAAAATCACATCAAACTGTACTGAACCAAACCAGACCACTCAGTGGAAACTAGGAATAAGCCAGCCTCTGGTCCCCTTAACAGATTGTTGGCAAGTTCATGCTGAATTTGGTTACACAATGCTGCCAATACATATGTGATCTATATATGATCTAAATATAGCTTTATCTTAATTGTAAATTGCCAGATCATGGTACAACAAGGCACTAAAGTCAGGAAGAATGATCAGAGCTATGGCCAAGAAAGAAGGCAGCCTATTAAGTACATGACCGACTTTGGTTAGTCTAAATGAAGGCAGCGTGAGGGTTGCAAATCAGGCAACCTCACCACCGAACCAAACAAAGTCTTCCAAACGTCACATGAGTAAGTGACCTCAGTCTGCTTTGTCTATTCCCATTTCTGAGCTCTGAGCTGCTGAGAGACGTACTGACAGAAACACACCCCTCCCTCCAGGTGACCAGAGGAGCTGGGCTGAGGAAAAGGGAAGTGTCTCTTAGAGAGGCAGCAGGCATAACCTGATGAGAAGAACATCAGAGCTCTTTGAAACACGTCCTCCATATCATCCTGATCTGAAAATGTTTCTGCAAACTCCTGTCTGCATTCATCCAGAGAAACATACACCAGATAGATTTTTGAATTGGAGCAACATCCCATCAACACCTTCTCCTCTAAGAGCAGCATGTTAGCTTTGCCCACAGCTTTCTGCAGCTCTCTAACAATGTCATTCACTTCATCTTTTTTCCACAAACCTATCCTGATGAATACCCCTAGTGATACACAAGCCATGCAAGGAATGATACCAATCCAGAGGTCTAATTTTTCATGCATTATAAGCTTAGCAATAAGCTGGCCTGTCAAGTATGATGGAATAAACATTGTTAACATCCCAGTAATCACCACAATAGTGAGAAGAAGTCCTCTAGTCCAGTATGTGTACGGTCTATTCTGAGAGACACTGTTTATGATGCGCACAGCCTCTCTGTACTTGTTGTGGTTCTCAATGATCAGACGCAGTTGGTCGGGCACCTCCATGTCACTGAACTGACCAGAATCCCATTTGTAGAGTCTCTCCTCATTTACAGCCGTCAGAGGCTGCAGGGCCTTCCCGTTGTAGATGGAGGGAGGCTGGAAGGGGACCACAGTGGAGCCTTGGAGCTGCTGGTTGGGGGTGCAGAGCACCTTGAGCAGCTTATTCTTAAAGTCAGGGTCGTTGGCCTCCAGGTAGGTGAGGTGGCAGAGGTGTAAAGGAATAGAGACTCCTGGCTCCAGCAGCACTGGGACGATGGGCTTCCTCTCCAGACAGTCCCTGAACAGAGACATGTTGGCCTCCAGGAGACACCAGCGGCTCCTCACAAACTCTGAACTAAGAACCAGCAGGACTTTCTGGCTCTCCTGGATGCAGTCAGACATGTTCTCCAGCACGGTGCGGCCTGGAGTGAAGTCCCGCTCATGGTAGCAGACCTGCAGGCCACTGGACTCCAGCTGCTGGATGAGGGAGTGGGTCCACTGGTGGTCAGTGCTGCTGTAGCTGATGAAGACGTGGTAACACTCTCCATCTCTCAAGGTTGGAAGAACAAGACTGCAGGGATCCAAAGAGACTGTAGGCTGTGGCCGAATTTCAGTGCTCTCAAGTAAAATGATATCCTCCATCATCTAAAAAGAAGGTGGAGGTGAGAACTTGCAAGGTATGTTTCATAAATGCAGGGCTATCTACTAACACTTGCATCAGTCTTAAAGCGATATTCCGGGATGGAAGAAGTTGGGTCCTATATATATATATATATATATATATACCCTACAGCGGTGCTGTCAGCAGAAAAAAACTTCCCTGCTAATTAATCTGCAGTCAGACGGGGCCATATTTTACTTGACCAAAAACACACATAAACGGACTCCCACCGAAAAAATCTGATATTGGTCTGCATTTACGCTTTATTTAGAGAATTTTCAGCGCATTACTTTCACACAAAAACACCGCTAAATAAGGCTCTAGTTCTCAAAGCATCGTAAAACGGCCTCCGCTGCACAGCCACAGCTGTGGCTGCAGAGCCTCCGCTGCAGCTGAGGCTGTGCAGCGGATCAAAAGTAATACAAATTCTCTAAATAAAGCATGAATGCAGACCAATATCAGATTTTTTTTTTGTGTTTTTGGTCAAGTAAAATATTGACTGCAGAGGAATCGCAAACGAGCAAGCCCTGGAGCAGGGAGTGCTGCACAGAAACACCGCTGTAGGGGTAATTTCTGCCCTAAACCTTGTGATAGGACCCAACTTCTTCCATCCCGGAATATTGCTTTATGCTGGATATATATATATATATATTAGTGCTGTCAGACAATTAAAAGAATTAATCTAATTAATTACAGGATTTATAATTAATTAATCTAACTAATCGCATTTTAATCTCATATCTGCTTAAAGTACCTAAAAAAAGAATTTGAATTCTAGGATATTATAAAACTGTAGTGCATGACTAATCAAATGAATACACTAAGAAGTGAAGATTTGTAAATCCACATTTTTATTGGTGACAGAATAAAACTAAAGTCAGGGCAACTTGTTCAGAAAACTCTAAGCTCAATCAGGCAACTCAAATTACACTTTAAGTGTGTTTGATAAATCAAATTCAAAATAAGAAAAAGGTCGAAGACATCCAGCAAACCAATTAGGCCTGATGCATTATTAAAGAATGCAGTACAAATATAGATAAATAAATTCAAAAATAAAATAAGATTAAGTCTTACATAGGCCATTCCTGTTGTCACCTGGGCTTTGTTTGGTTTGACTAGAGACGCATGTGTGAAGTGACGTGCCACTGCCATGTACGTGTCCTCCAGCTGGCCAATATAAAAATGTTTGTGTGCTGTGATTAATCAAAATTAATTTTTATAACGCATTAATTTGCGGTGTAATTAATTAATCTAATTAATGCACTAAAGTGACAGCCCTAATATATATATATATGTATATGTATATGTATGTATCTCTCTCTCTCTCTCTCTCTCTCTCTCTCTCTCTATATATATATATATATATATATATATATATATATATATATATATATATATATATATATATATATATATATATATATATATATATATATATATATATATATATATATATAGATATATATATACATATATATATATATATAATTTATTTAAGTATTTGGTTTATTTAACTGCAAAACAGCAGAGTTGTGTTGATGCGTTGTTGTGTTGATGCATCAAAGACTGACATGTTCGAAACAGAAAACATACAGTATTATATTTTAAAAGCTTATTTTAGGGCATGGACATTTTTGTCCCCAGGACCACAAGAGGGAGTTTCATTTTTAAGCCCATACTGCAATGAGAAAAAAGGAGTCGTCTGTTGGTGGTTAATGTGGGACAAAGCATTTGGAGTTGAGCAGGTCCTCAAGAGCAGGTCATCCATGAATGTCACGGCCACACCATTCAGTGTGCTGTTTGCAGGAAATACCATATTCATTATTGCTGATAATTAATTTAAGGACCTGTAATGATTGTGGGACTAAAGAAAATGGCATGTACTTGTAATTGTAGTTCAAGCAAAGCAAAACAAAGCAGTACAATTTCAAATCAGTATAAAGCATGTCAACATTAATGAGTTTTTTAAAGTGAATTAAGGAACGTCAGCGTTTGAGCTGCCCTGACCTCCCATGATATAGGGGGCAGGAAAGGTGGACTGAATACTACAGTAGTAGTACTGATGATGATATACTCTTCTTCCTGGCTCAATATTTGCAAATAGTGGCTGATGGGATGATTTTTGTAAAATTATAAAGCCATGCCTGATGAAGGACTTTGGGGCAGCTGTAGGAATTGAAGGAACTAGCAGGATATCTGTAAAATTATAACACATTTTGTCCTCACATTTTCTTAAAGGAACACTACACCCAAACAATGATTTGGCCTCATTTTCTACTCACCCTCATGCTGAACAACACTGTGGAGTAGTTTTGGAACATCTAGGATGCAACTGGAGATCTGGGGGTATACTCGCTGTCCACTGCCATTGATATCATGACTTAGATATGAGCCCGAACAAACAGTGTCCTTAAAAGTCCACAAAAAGTCTGCAATATTCCTCCATACTGCTCGTGCGCTGTAATCCAAGTGTCCTGAGCAGGTAACGTCCACCATTTACTCGAAACGACATCATTTAGCACATGTTTATAGCCCAAACAGTACTACTTCGCATTTCTATGATACTCTTACGGGTGCCCTCACGGGGCAGCGGATGACCAAACAAAGGAATGCGCACTCTGCAATAACTAAGAGCGTAGAAAAAGAAACAAGAACCCAAGAAATCCCACATTCTGCTGACCCCTCTTGTGTCTGTCTACGGCTCCGTTGCTCACAGCAGAATGTGGGAATTCTTGTTCTACGCTCCTAGTTATTGCAGAGTGCGCATTCCTTTGTTTGGTCATCGCGGCTCCGTAGGCACCGTAAGAGTATCATAGAAATGCGAAGTAGTACTGTTTAGGCTATAAACATGTGCTAAATGATGTCGCTTCGAGTAAATGGTGGACGTTACCCGCTCAGGACACTTGGATTACAGCGCACGAGCAGTATGGAGGAATATTGCAGACTTTTTGTGGACTTTTTGTGGACTTTTAAGGACACTGTTTGTTTGGGCTCTGACCGAAGTCATGATATCAATATCAGTGGACAGCGAGGATACCCCCAGATCTTTGGCTGCATCCTAGATGTTCCAAAACTACTCCACAGTGTTGTTCAGCATGAGGGTGAGTAGAAAATGATGCCAAATCGTTGTTTGGGTGTAGTATTCCTTTAATTTGAATTCACTGGATTCATTGAATCATTGAAACACTGAATTTGATTTATTTGATGTTTTAGGGACCGGTTGGGAAGTCCAGACCAGTTGGAAAATAGTTAATGACCACTGGCGTAGACTGTAGGCAGAGTGTGGACCTGCTGAAAACAGCACTGAACAACCTAGTACTGGCCAATTACTCAACCAACCAGACCAAACCCACACGAGAGGCCTAGTCTGGGGGTGAGTAGAAAATGATGCCAAATCGTAGTTTGGGTGTAGTATTCCTTTTATTTGAATTCACTGGATTCATTGAATCATTGAAACACTGAATTTGATTTATTTGATCTTTTAGCGGTCACCACATTAAAACATATGAACCAGAGTTCAGGTAAATGAGAACACATAAGCATCAAAACTGTGTAAATTTAGGAAGTTTTTAAATAATCTTTTCGACCATTCCTGAAACAAAACAAATATTGAATCCATTCTCATCAATATTGTTGGGACATCACAGGACTAATGACATTGTTTGTGGTAATTTTCTAATGTCTCACAGATATTTCTCAGTTCACCTTTTGTCACAACATTGGCACAAAAGACAAATGTGGTCTCATACCTGCAGACTCCGAACACAGAAAGCAGCTTAACAATATGCCGTCAACAACAGAATAAGGCAGTTGGAATAATATAAAGAACACTTCACTTCCTGGTCATAAGCCCTCTTACTCTTAAAGGCACAAACTTGTATAATTTATACCAATGGCATCTGAGCGTTGAAGCTGAGTCAGTGACTGCGCCTTTAACAAATAGTCATCAAATAACTTCGCCCACATTCTTCCTGGTTTGCATGCCGCTACCTGCAGCCTGTCTTTGGTTTGATAATTAATTCTGCCTGATACTCTTGCAGATTAGAACATACACTCACAGCACAGCTTTGTGAAGAGTCAATGACAAATTCAACAGCACATGTTATGACAGGTGAATTATACAATCTAATTATGACAAATATCATGGTACCTTAGATGAAATAATAATAGAGAGGAAACGTGAGGTCAGCAGAATCACATCCACAGGAGAAATCTTAAAAGTTGCATCATGGACAAATGAAACTACAGCAAAAGTTCAAGCAGAAGGACTTACATATTCATTCAGTCTCCTTTTTCATTTCCTCACCATGCCTACCCGCACAGGTGATACAAATCTTTAGCTGATGGGGGCGTAATCACACTTAAGCACTGAACCAACCCGATTCTGCCACAGTCAGTCAATCTGCTGCTGTAATATTTCTAAATCATGTCTGTTTCCCCACAGTCAGTGTTATGGTGTCCTGCTGTGTGATCTGGACGACCCTCCTCCACTCCAGGCACCTCCAGTTGTCCCATCATTGTCCAGGTCCCAGTCCTCAGGAATCTGGCCCCTCACATTGTAGGTCAGTCTCACTTTGGATAACCACAAAGTCAAACTATCTTGAAACATAAATCAGACTAAAATCTTCATTTTACATAATGAACTTAATCAATATAATAAGGCCTGTGGAAATTGCTTAAAATTCACTTTTCAAGTAAATTAAAGTGTTTTACTGCTTTCTTACTACTGATATCAATTAGTTCACGTTGTTCTCTGCCACTTAACTGCTACTCTGTCACACAAATGTGACATCTGACATCTGTGCAGAACCTCTTTCTATAAAATAAAGCTTCAATATGTTGGCACTTAAAAAAAAATTGCCTCAGTATCGAGCATTTCTGCTGCAACAAATACACTTTTAAAAAGTCCAGAACACTCAAAATTTCAAGGTAACTCTCTGCACTAGATTGTTAAGTTTTGGTCAAAATACAATATTTTGAGTTGAGAGAACAACTATTCAAAATAAAGACATTCTCAGGCAGCTTCTGTAGTTTCCATTATTAACTTAAAAAGACATTACAAAATAAAAAAGTCTGAGAAATCCTGGAGGAAATGTGAGGATTCATCCCCCTCTCTCAGTCACTCTCACCCTCCCTTCCTGCCCCTCTGCTGGGGTGTGGTCGTGGTTCCCTCTCCCCTCACTCCTCTGCAGCCACACACCTGCCTCTGAACTACTACTACTGGCTTTCAGCCCTTTTTAATCTCCATTTTGAGGTTTGTTTCTGAGGTGTTTTTTTTCAGTGTGTTTTGTCACGGCTATCAGAGATTACTTACCTCTGTCTTCTACTTCCTCTCTCCACAGTGTCTCCAGGAGCTCTCACCCTGCCAACTTTGAACTGTCCCTTTCCCCTCAATGTTTGGAACTTGTAACCTATAAAATCTTTGTCAACTTTAATTTGTCTCTGTCATCAGCTTTTGGGTCCAAGGGTTAACACAAAGATGAACTATTCCTAGACAGGGAATGTCATACTGATGGACTAAGTTAATACAGATCTATATAAAGGACTTAAAAAAAAAAAAACAAATTCTACCGACTAAAATCAAAATACAAAATATAAATGCCAGTGCCAAGAATGAAAAGCTTCTCTTAGGTATTCTTTGCACAATAAATATGCCAAGTAAAAAAAAAAGCTCCAGACTGAGGTGAGAACTGCCCCTTCAAAACTCATGTTGAAGAAAAATGTCATGATTCATACTTTAAAATCCCAACACTGTCTCGGGACCCTCCAGTGTCAACATGAAAGATCCAACAATAATACGAAAGCAAAGTCTGTATGACTGACTCAGGGTGCTTTTCTCATGAGGTTATAGGGAAAAAAGGGTGTTTCATTCATCATAACCTGCTTCTTTTTTGGTGAACTTTAAAGAGGGACTCAGAGTGTGGGAAATCAAACTGTGACATTTCCTAGTCTGAATTTAGATGGGAAATTGGGTTCTCCAAACTATTATACAAGGACACAGACGGGGGAAAGAAGGGTCTGTCCCTCAGGGGTGGATAACTTGCCATAATTTTATTTCCTGTTCAGCTTCAGTGTTTCCTACAGACTGGTGACTTCTTCTAATCTTCTGGTGACAGAGCTGAACAAGTGCCCGAGGGTGAAGAGGAAAGTAGCTCTAACAACATAATGTGGCAGCAATCTGAACCAACATCTGCTGCTTGTTGATGCACCCCGGCGGGAGAAGCAGTGAGTGGACAAGAAGCCGAACACTCTAACACTCCTGAACCAGACTCTGGAGAGGAAATCAAGCATATAAGAGGTCACAATGTGGCAGTCACAGTGTACAACATTGGATCAAAACAGTTCACGCTTTTATGTACAACATTTGATCCAACTTAAAGTATTTATTACATCTCTGCAAATAACATTCTTATTTGCCACAACTGGATTATCACCATGACTTGAGTGGGGATGAACAACTTTGATGATTATAAGGGCCACATTCATTTAGTTCTCATTGTCAGAGGGCTGAGTTGTCACAACTATAGGCTGCTTTTATTCAGTTAGTTACTATTAATTTGAAAGAAGAAAAATGCTCCTACAAGGAGGAAATATATCAAGATTTATTTATTTTGTCTCACATGCAAGTATTAATACTTAATTTGAGGATCTGACAACAAAACTTCGGAAAGATTCCCCATTTTTTCAAAGCAAATAGCAAAGTTTGAATCTAGTCTCTGCTATGTAAGACTAGTGTCCTTCACAAATACACTGTTTCCTCAACTCTCTTCTTGGGATGCAAGTGGTGCTTCCTAAGCCAAGGCTTTTATGCAGAGTCATCAATCAACCAAACAAGGTGAGCGTCTCACATACACACAGGGAGAACATGCAAACTCCAGCAAGACAGTCCAGCTGCAGACCTCCACTCTCAGCCGACTAGCTTGCAGACTCTACACCTCCATCGTCAGAAGGAAGTGACGTCATGATCAAGTTACCACGTCGTGGTAACTTGATTCGTCAGTTGTGTTACATTAAAAAACACAAAGTTAAAAATGCGTAATCTCTCTTTGGTGTAATGATCTCGAGCGTTTTCATTTCCTAGAGACTGCTTTATTTGCCTGACAGTCCTATGCTAGGCAGCATCAGTTCAAGGCTTTATTAGTTAAGACCCCTTCACACCGCCGCACACAACATCCCCAAAAACAGCCTCCCTCCCAGATGAGTCCATTAAATATAAAGTGTTTTGAAGCGTCTACTGCGCCCCGGAACAAGAATAGAGTCTGAGGCGGCAGTGACGGAGAGCTGATTCGGTGAACGTCCCAGCAGAGCCCAAAAGTCCTTCATAACACTCCCTCAACAAACATTCTTAAGTGAAATGCTGTCACATGCCAAGTTTTTCTCCCGATTATCTTTGGTAGAGCTCATTTAATGTTAGTTTTGACTCGTGGAGTCTGCTATTTCCGGGTTCTCTCCCTACTCAGATGTGAATGGCTACCCTGCCGCTAGAAAGTCTCTGTGCAGCAGGGCAAAGTCTACAGACATTATTTACGTATATCATAAGTATATAATACGTACTTTATATGTATACGCAATATATTACACGTATATGATTTCTATGACAAAATCTGTGCGCGCTGTCACTCATTAAAATGACTGGAGGTGGTGCAAACAGGGGCTATATAATTATTTATATTTACGTCACGTCCGTCTCACGTTGGAGGTGGCTTCCGATTCACACTGGAGCAGCCATTGGCCGGCTGAGAGTGGGGGTCTGCAGCTGGACCCCTCTCAACTCCAGACTGAGAGGCCTCCTTCTGCTGGGTAATAAAACAAGTCACCTTTTGCTGTGAGGCATCAGCACTACCTGCTGCACCATCATGCCTGACATCATTTACCTTATCTTTCTTTGGTGTAATGTGAACTTTTCAAGAAATTTCGATTCCTGTAAGCAAGAAATCCTGCAACACTTTTCTTCTTTCATATTCATCATGACTTAAGTGTGTTTTGGAATTAAGTTTAGGAAATGGTTGTATTTACTCCAGACAATAAAGCAGTAAAACAGGTCCTAAGTATTTTCTTATGATTTATTACCAACAATAACTCACCTCAGAGTTTCCTGTGTGATCCCCCCGCCTCTCCCTGCACCTCCAGCAGGTAGAGTCAGATGTTAGAGGTAACAGTGGTAGCCAGACATGATAATGAACACTCGTCTCTGTGTTTATTCTGTGTTCCCATTTCGTTCATTGGCAAAGATCCTGTGTAAATACATTACAGCAATCTGTGTTGACACTGTGAATGCATAGACAGGGGAGGGTATTATTTGCCTGTTGTTAAAATGGGTCAGTGAAGGTGGGTCTGACAGGGACCACAGCACAGCCTGTCTGCTTACATCTCACAGCACAAAGACAGTATGTTCCCCCTGTAGATAAATAATTACTTTAACCATCACAAAAGCAAATACGGAAAGACAATGGGAGACATTTATGGCCGTACACTGAGCCGCCATAAAGTCAAGTACCAGGGTGGTTGTTGGGGATAGGAATGAGGGGAAGTTAGATTGCTTTTAAATCATATGGAAAAAGAGCAAGAACATTTGTCTGGCTGATTTTCATTTCATTTTAGGCACTAATTCAATTTTAATATGAAGGAGCATAAAAAGTAAAGAAACATAATTGTCAAAATAGTTCTATTAATGTACAACCACATGAAAATGCTGATTTGTTTACATCAGTTGGACTGTTGGGTTAACAGCAGTGCCATTAAAGACGAATTTCACAACACAGCAAAGCTGAGGCTGGTCAGCTGTAAAAGCTTTATGCAATATCCAGGGGGCCTGAAGCCGGGCATACACTGTGAGATTTCCAGTGAAAAGCAATAACATCACTCCAAATTATGTCATTAGCAGCTTAATTACATCATCCACTACATTTGTTTGGGCAACCAGTGGTTAGTGTTGTTTTCTGAGTCAAACAGCTTTTCAGCAGCTTAGTTATTTTATTGACTGAATAGCATCTTAACATGCTACATGTTACTGTTATCAAGATTTCAATGAGCAATAATCATAGGCCACTAATAGGCCAATGCACAAAATTCATGGTCTTTAACCCTTGAAGAAAGAGAAAATTACGTGAGAAGACATGCAGGCGTGTAGCTGCAGCAGGAAATATGTCTGTGCATGGTGGTGGTGCCACTGTCTAATATTTTACACCTTTAGTGTCCATCCTGCTGCTGAACTCATGAGCCAGTGATTCACATCATTAATCACAAAACAAACATGAACTTAGTTTACCAACACCAGTTTAGCCAATAAAGATCAGCTGTTAATTGTTCAGTCACCACTGAGCACAGAGGAGAGAGGAGCAGCACCATTCATGAGGAAACAAAGAAGTTGGTTTCAGGTTAGGAAAGACAGAAACTAGGTGAAATAATAAGGTAAGATAAGTGCCCTTGTGTTATCAGAAGGAAAATCATGAGCTTGGTCTGTGTTTATTTGACAGTTTATCTGACTGTTGACCCACAAAACATGATTTCATCTGTTAAAAATTATTTCAGTTGGGCCCCTTTTCACCATCACATGGGACGAAGGGTGATTTTTACATTTGATTAAAATATATATTTTTTCAAAATGGAGTTAAGAAATGGACAAGTGATATTATAAAACCTTACAGGAACAGAACTAACCTGACACACCAGTTGGACCATACAATATATTTTACTAGTCTTTGAAAGTGATAATGGAAAGTGTTTAGGGGACAGAACCTTTCAGAAGTATATCCAGCACGTGATTGGATGAGAATTCCATCAATAACGATCATTATGGGCCAATCATGTATCTCAGAGGGTGGGTGCTACTGTGCTACAGAATGTGAGCCGCTTCATAAAACAAACTCTTGTCAAAACATGTTGGAAGTGAAGCAAAAATATCCGTACTTAAGAGAGGTTTGTAGATTAATTTGCTTCATTTAAAAAAGAAATACGGTCCAGCTTCAGTAGCTAACTGCTAATGAAGCCAGCCACTGTACCAGCAATCAATTCCTTTCTCGTTTTGCTCAGAGCTCCCACCTCTTCCTGCTCTAAAAGATTCTGATCCCGCCATCCCTCTTTGGGATGCTCACTGTTGTTTAAGTTTAGAGCTTAGCAGGTAGATCAGCCTGATTTGAAACATTAAGGTTTGAGCATAACTGCATATTGGCATAAATATATTAAAAATAGGCAAATTAAAGGGATCAACTGAAAAATTGATACCCAATATACATGAATAAAACAGAAGAGTTCAACAAATGTGCAGGAAAGCACTGGTTATTTTAATATAAACAGGGCAAAATTATAACAATAGTGATACTATTATATGATAGTATAACTGCTGGATGATGCCAGTCATCCTCTGCACACTGTCATCAACCAGAGGAGCCTGCGTGGCCCAAGACTTCTCCTTCACAAATTCAGGACCAACATACGTAAAAACTTCTCACTGGGGGGGAAGGGGGAGTAACAGGAAGACTGAAGACAGGAAGGAGCAGTGGTAGTAAAAATATCTTTTTTTTATATTAATGTCTATTTCTGTTAAAATATGTATATATTTTATGTATCTTTTTGGAAGCTTAATTTTCCTGAGTGAGTCTTCCAAAGGGATAAAAAAGTTCTATCTAATCTAATTTGATAATCATGCAATGATGATCAGAATATCCCCCAAACTGATATAAATATCTTGGATGTTGTGAGCTAATTTTGTTATTTAGCTTCTTTCTTTTCTCTAGGGTTTAGCTTAGGTGAAGTGAGCTGTTTTTTTAGGAGTAACGAGTAACTTACAACGTTTCACAACTACAGTTGCATAAAAAAAGTAGTTTAACCCTTTGGGATTACTTGGATTTCTTCATAAACTGGCAGAGGTGGGTAGAGTAGCCAAAATTTGTACTCAAGTAAGAGTAATGTTACTTTAGAAAAATATGACTCAAGTAGAAGTAAAAAGTAGTCATCTAAAAAATTACTTGAGTAAGAGTAAAAAAGTACTTGGTGAAAAAACTACTCAAGTAGTGAGTAACAGAAACATCTGATTTATTTGTCTTCTGTGCATGAATTCAATCAGACATACAATATAAAGGTAAATTTAATAAAGTGTATATTCAGGTAAACCTCTTTAACTAAAATGACAAATTAAATCTTTATATGAAAAAGAAATTATATCACAAGACACACGTTCTTGCAGGTTTCAAGCATTTTCTTTGCAAAATAGTCTTTAAGACTGTCCCTGAGGTTTAACCTAAAAATATTAGACATACTGAATGACTGTAACTAAACATGTAACTTAAGGTTTACCAATTTTTAAACCTTCTTCAACAGCAGTTTTTCCACAACATAAAACCAAAACAAAGGTAACAACTCTGCAAACTTGCAGTGAAAAGATACATTAACCTTTAACCTGCCCTCCAAATGGCACATCAGGGCTAACAAGGTAGATTATATTTAGAACAAGGCAGTCTTTAAGTATAACAGGTGTCTGTGTCCAAATAAGAGAGAGAGCAGACAGCCACAGAGAGAGACAGACAGAGAAAGCAGACACTCAGAGAGAAAGACAGATAGAGAGAGAGAGACACACACAGAGACACAGACAGACAGAGAGAGAGATAAAGACAGACAGAATGTATGTGTTTGTGTGTGTTCAATAAAAAGGATTTTTCTGCATGTTCATTGAGTGAAGTGACTGTTGAAATTCAACAGTAGTTGACTTTCAAGATCCTTGCAGTGGAGCCGTGATCTTTTAGTGTGTGTCTACCAAAATAAAAAAAAAAGTATATGCGTTATCACTTGGATAACAAGAGAAGTAACAAGCCGTGAAGTGTAATGTAAAGGAGTAAGAATGGGTTACATTTCCACAAAAATACTCAAGTAAAAGTAAAAAGTATTGTTCCTTAAATTTACTCATAAAAGTACAATTTATCAAAAAAACTACTCAAGTAAATTTAACAGAGTAAATGTAACTCGTTACTACCCACCTCTGTAAACTGGTCATAAAAAATGTTCTGATCTTCATCTATGTCACATCACTAGACAAACACAGTCTGCTTAAACTAATACTGCACAAAAATTTTAAGTTTTCATGTTTTTAATTGACACAATATGTAAACAGTCACAGTGCAGAGTGGAAATCTAGTTGATAGTGTGGTATCTGAACCCCTAGGCTAATTACTTCTCCAAGAGCTAGCTGGAGCCAGGAGTCGGCCAACCTGGGGTTCAATCAATGTGAGCAGACTGTTTGTCGAGTGACTTAGATGAAGATCAGAACATATTTTATGACCAATTTATGCAGAAATCCAAGTAATCCCAAAGGGTTCACATACTTTTTCTTGCAACTGTAGCTTGTCACTGGTGATTTCCGCTGTGCAGGAATTTCCACTCAAGCACTGAATTGTTTACAACGCACGACCAACACGCACGATATATACGTGCTCACACTGTTTGATCTGATGGTTGTAAAGGAGCTGAGTGCTAACATTGTATGAAAAGAGCACAGTCAAAATAAAAAGATTTTGGCTTTCAAATTCACACAATCACTCACTTACACAAGATCACACACGTGAGCCTCAGTGAGCAGGTAAAGCATAAAATACTCCAGAAGACCTGCATATATATTTCTGCTTGTTCATAAATTTCCTGATACAAGTGGAGGACAGATAGGACATATACTGTATACAAGAAAATGAAGTCAGAGGGTCACCTCATTGTTGCTCCCACTTAGTGAGTGAAAGGAGTCATACAAACAAAACATCAAACCTGTCAGAAATCCATCTGACTGATGGGGAGTTGTTGGTGAGACTCAGGTCAAGCTTTTATCTGTCATCACGTCTCTGCGTTTACAGCTCAATATATAACACACAGTCAGGCTGCAATAACATGACTTAAAGGCAGTTGTGCTACTCAAAATTTAGGTCAAAATGGTGTCGAAATGGTAGTGTACGCCTGACCCAAGACCTGAATAGGGTAAGCAAATTTGAATTTTTTGGTTTAAAGGTCGTAATGGGTCTTGGGGAGCAGGAGGACATGACACCCTTTCTAAACTCTCAGTTCAACGAGAAATGCTTCATGCATCTTTTAAAGAAAATGCACCTTAAAATGCTTTGATTTTAACTTCATGAGGTTTATGATGTCATAGCTATACAGCCTCCGCCTACATATGTTTCCTGCTTATCACAGGTAGACGCCATAACTGTTTTGAAAGTCCTTCTCCTCCCTTTGGACAGCCAATCAGCACAGAGCTTATTATCAGAGCCTCCTGTCACCTCCCACCCTCAGATCTGAGCACTTTCAAAGGGGAGGGAAAAAGAACTACATCTGATCCTCTAGAGACAGGATTAAATTTTTTTTAATCAAATTACATCAAATCTATGCTTACTGTACAACCAAGACATGGTTTTAATAGTCAGACACACCAGGATGTTGTACCTTAAAAGTCAATTCTGATATTGCTAACACCACTTTTCATATAAATGAGTTTTCAAAGTGACACTGAGTTACGTATTCACGCACAGAGGTTCAGAATGTAATAATTTTATCATAATTTAAAAAAAAGCCAGTGATATCTATAGACTAAAAAATTATTAGACCACTATCAAGTCTGTCCTAATTTAACAGCACTGAAGTGACCAAAATCATTTGATATATTTCTGTAATGGTTAATACACCATTTGCACTATAAGTACGCTGTATATACTCATGTGCTCAAATATTTCTATATCCTGTGCAATACATTTCCATGTACAATAAAAATAATGAGAACTACAACTGGACTGTTTTCATTCTTAATATTTATACTATACCTCTTATTGTACATTGAGCTTCAATCGCATTGTCTGGTAGATTTAAAGTCTTCTTACAACGTTTTATACTTAAACTATTTTTGTACTACTATTGTTTTACCTTTCATCTTAACTATCTATTGCAATGAAAAGGAGAAGCTCTTCAATCTCGTTGTACATTCTGTATAATGACAATAAAGGCCATCTGATTCTGATTCTGATTCTTTAACTAAAATGACATCTTACTTCTAAAATCAAATTATTATTGTTGTCCAAGAATTTTTAACTTAGCCTCACTGTTTTCCACAAAACAGAAAAACAGTTATACACATTAGTTTACTGTTTCTTTCCAGTTACAGTGGTTGAATGTTATGTTGACTAATCTCTGACTTATCAGAGAAGTCCAATGAGGTCAAATTTGCATATAAAATGCTGAATTTAGTTTGATATTGCTCGATCCTCTTCAAAATGTATACTGGAATAACAAAAACATTTGTAGTTTTTAATTAATTGAAGGTTATGTTTTCTTGTTTATATGACAGATGGTCTTCATTTGAGATATATACATATTTATATATGTATATATATGTATGTATGAACATAGATAGATAGATAGATAGATAGATAGATAGATAGATAGATAGATAGATAGATAGATAGATAGATAGATAGATAGATAGATAGATAGATAGATAGATAGATAGATAGATAGATAGATACATAGATAGATAGATAGATAGATAGATACATAGACATATAATGTGCTAGTATAAATATATCCCCGGCAGAACTAGATGTCATTTTGCAGTGCTTATCAGGAGATATTGATGTCACCTGTGGAGACTCCTCACAGCTGAGAGCAGACGATCATCAGCAGGGCTGTGAGGTTATAAAGGAGGCTTGGCAACTCCACATCATCAAATGGCTGTTTTGTTTTGTTTTGTGAGGTCTTAATAAGAAAGAAAAAAAGAAAAAGTGTCCGTTCAGTGTTGGTGTGGGATATCAAAAGTTTCTGTCTTTTTTCCACCCTGTTTTATATGACTCTTTCTCCACCTTTTATTTCTGATTATCTATGTTCTTCTCTCATTCTGATAGATTTAAGTGGTCAACAAGTCCTTTCAGCTGTTAGAAAATAATGACCCATGTTTATTTTCAATATTATCTAAAAAGTAGTCTCTTTTCTTGGTCTCCAAAACTACCACCTGGTCTTAAAAGACTTATTCTAAGGGAAATGCAAAACTAGATTGAACATTCATCGCATTTGTGCAGTGTGGCCCTCTTAATAAAGTTACCAGCTTCTCTAGAGATTATACTCACTGATACTCACAACAGCACTTTCATTTGCTACAAAGCATTATTAGCTCCACCAGTTTGTTTGTCCATCCATCTATCATCCATCCGTGAGCAAGGTTACTCAGAGGGATTATTGGATTTTGATTTTTTTCTGATAATGCTGATCATAAAACATCATAAAAAAATGTTTAGATCTTGATGATGATGAGAGTTATAGTGCAGATTAAGTTTTTAAGGATTTGAAATATGTTGCTGTTTGGGAGAGGGTTCATTTTGGGGTCTTCTTCCTCTATTGAAAGATGCGACACAGAGAATTGAGCTGGAAAGAGCAAAGGAACAACACAGAGAAAAGATAAGCTGACTTAAACCCAGACCAACTGCTGGAGATGTCTAAAACTTCGGTGCATGCAGAGCAACTTCATCGAATCCTTTCAAATCAAATCGGCATCCCAGAAATGTTGGTCAGCTTAGTTTTTGTCAGGCCATGTAGTTGCCATTGGTTACACAGGTAGGAGGCAATATAACTTTATGAAGAACATACACCCAATTTGGTACACCGACTTAACTACAAGTTTTGTGTAAATAACTATTCAGCCAATATCATGGCAGCAAATCAATGCATTTTGGCATGGATCCATGGTCATGACGACTTGCTGAAGTGAAAATCAAGCAAATCAAGCAGAACAAATCACAGAAATGGCATAAAAGAGAGAATATATCCTGTAGGAGCAAAAAAGCCATGTTAAATACAAAGTTTAGAGGAAAACCTGCAGAGAGGTTTTGAGATGACAGAGAGGAAACAGTAATCAATTACCACTTGATATTTGGAAAGTAGACAACCATTTCTGAAAGCACAACCACAGAGTCCTTAGTTGTAAGGGCTACAGCAGCAGGAGACCACACCAGGTGCCACTCAAGTGCAGTTTTACTCTCAAAGTAAAATAAACAGACCTGGTCTCTGTAGGTATTGGTACATGTTGCCAGGCAACTGAAACAAAACATGGTTAGTGATAAGTGACTGAGTGGTAAAACATTTTTTGTCATTTTTGGATGCACAACAATTTTGTTCATCTCTCAGAGCATAACTCTTTTTGTCTCCTGATGAGGGGGAAAGCAGCAAATGAAAAGTGTGGACATGAATTCCACCAGGCAAGACACTGATTTGTGTTTATAGATGTAATGTGAGGAAAACTTAATATACAACCTACTTTTATCGACATTGTGGTTGCCTCTCAAACCACCTGACAAGGTCAGACTGTTTCAGGTGCCTTTACAAATCAGACCTTTCTCCCTGAGATCCTGGAGGGGCTTTTAAGCTCATTTTAGAGAAAATGTAAAGACAGCCTGAACTAGAAAAGCAGAACGCGCAGACCTTGGCCAAGCAGCTTAGTAAAGTGACTTTACAACCTCTGTAAAAGATACAATTCTCAATCACCACGCACACCGATTGAACGGCCGAATGTCCCCTCATGTCTGCCAATGTGGGTAACTCCTCTGCTGGCATCGCAAGGGAAGCTGGGAAATGTAGTGAAATAGTGTAACAGCCAGAATATTATTTCTATACATGGTTATGCCCTTAAATGACACTCTCTCTTTATCTGAGTTGTAAGCAGTAAATACATGTTTTTCTCTCTCATCGCCATTGGAGATACCAGTATATTCCCTACAGGAGAGAGGATTCTTAACAAGTAACAGGTTGGCACAGATTATGTATATGTCTCACTGCTCATGTATCAATAGTGTATATAGTGTCGTGGAGGCCTGGCATTATATGGTCTATGTAGATAAATAAAGATAGAATATATAATTATATAGAATAAAGCACTGTGTGGAAATCCCAATCACGTCTTATCTCTGGTCTGAGCTAACCTGCTATCCCGGGTCTTCTATGCTTGCTGCCAGCTGCTCCACCTCACCAGCCAAACTCACTACAACAAGCTTGAAAAAGGTTGACATGAATTTTTCAAATAAACTTCAGTTCCCATAATTGTGTAAAGGGGGCACACCCTCACGGAAGAGAAGTTAATGGGATTTGCCATCAGAAAATTTAATTTTTCCTTGACCTCAATCTGGATGGGATCCAGATCAAATTTACCTTGGTGATAGTTATATTGTAAATATCATCCTCTAAATTTTAGAGCAAATCCTTCAAGTGACATCAGAGATATGACTTTCTGAAATATGGCCCTTTGTTGATTTGTGGGATTTTCAGGAAATTTGGGGAATGTTTAGCATCCAGTCAAATGTGCAAATCACCACCAAAATTTTATTGCCTCTTCCTTGGATCAAACCTCAACTTTGCTAAATTAAAAAAAAAATGTAAATCCATCCAGTAGTTTTCGCATAACCTTGCTAACGGACAAACAAACACACAGACCCTGATAAAACATAACCTCCTTGGTGGACGTAAATATTGTCCCTCCATTTTCCAGATGTGATCTGATCCTCCTCCCATTAGATGCACGGATGAGTTGTCGCACTTTGCCAAATTTGAATTTCTTTTAATTTAAGTGTTCTCGTATTCATACAAAACCATATATTTATAAAGGGACAGTGATCGGTCTGGAAGACACTTCTGGAATAGAGTAACTATCATTATAAATCTGCATGACATAAATCAATGTATGTTTGAGATAAAATTCATATACCATGATAAAGTTGCAGCCAATGTCATGTCTTTCAATTGGGCCTTTATTTTTCCCTCATGTTTTATGTCTTGTGTTTCCTGTTTTATTTTGAAATCACTCACCCTTGTCCATGTTTCAGGTTCTTTCCTTTCCTTCCTTTTTCTTGTCACCAGTTCCTTGTACCTTGAGTCGCATTCATTCGTTGTTAGCCTCACTATGCTGACCCTGCCTGTGGATGACCCATTTTTGAAACTTTACAACTTCTGTGAGTTCTGTATTTGGGTTCTTTTTGGGGGGGGCATCTGGCATCTGGCATCACAGGAGATTTATTCAACCAATTAGAGGAATAAGTGTTAATGCTGATTGTGTGTTTCAATGAGGTCTTTGTTCAGAAGTACTGGAACTACATTTTTTCTTTTTCATTGGCTATTAGGCTCAATTTTTGCTTCTTTGTTTCTGTGTGCGTTAAGTCCGTTTACATACAAAAATGTGATGGGTTGCATAATAAAGTTCAGGTCTGTTACGGTAAACTGGTCCTTAAATGTTGAGAAGCTGAAAAAAAAACACAACAGGAAAACCATGAGACACCCTTGTGTCAAACAACTGACCTGCCTCCTCTGAGGTTTCCTTTATTTACATCATTTTCAAGACTTTAGAGTGAGTTTATTTTTCTGTGACAGAGGAGTGGGGTCAGGAAGTCGTGCTAATTTTGGCCAGAAAAGTCCTTTGAGACACAAAAAGTTAAACAAGCTGTATAAACGGGTTTATGTGGATTTACTGCTGCCTGATCTTCATCCAGAAAACTCCTCAGAAGCCAGACAAAGTCCTCTGTGATCCTCCTTTAAACTGAGATGTGGTCACTTGTTGTGAACATGGTATCAGGCAAAAATGCTTTCTGTTCCGTCCAACAGAGGGCACTCTGAGCGCAGCTTGACCTTCAGTCACATCCGCTGCTCTTGACCTCAGTAAACAAAGAGTTTCCACTCCGAGTGGACATTAACAGCTCAGGAGAGCTGTGTGAAAGTATTTTTGGTTCTGCACCGTTGATGGCAAACTTAAAATCAAAGACCAGTGTGTCATGTGAAATGCAGTTTAGTCACTCGTCCTCCACATCAAATTTGCGGGCTCAGCCGTCGGCTCTTCATCAAAGTTATATGGCTGAGTGCAGCGGCGCTTCGTCAAGAGTCTGGCCCCATGTTTTTTTCGACAGGGTCTTTTCCGGAAGGGTAAAGGGTCTGTCCCTTACAACGGGGGGGAGTAATTGAATATCTTAGATTATTTGGGTGCACGTTCGAAAACCATTCAAGTTTGATTTTTAGGAAAAGTGACAGCCTTAGTATGACCCCAGTGCACCCGTCTTCTGATGGCTACTTCCAGCAGGATAAAGCCTCATATCACAAAGCTTGAATCATCTCTACTGGCTTGTTAAATATGAAAATGAGTTCACTGTACTCGAGGGGCCTCCACAGTTACAAGATCTCTATCCAATACAGCACCTTTGGGATGTGGCATCATGGACCATCATGTCAATATGGACCAATTTCTCCTAAAAGTGTTTTCGGTATCTTGTGCAACCTATGCAACGAAGAATAAGGGCTGCTCTAAAGGCAAAAGGGGGTCAAGTTGTGTACCTAATGAAGTGGCCTATGAGTGAGCCTTAAGGTGCGTTCACACCAGACGCTACCTGTACTACCTCGGCGATCACTCTCCATGCAAAGTCAATGTACAGCCGCGATGGGGCGGGGCTAACCCTCCCGTGATGCGACAGCCGGCCACTTCACTCGTCGCGCGATGTCAAAGTTAAAAAAAAGTTGATCTATTCAGGTGATGTGGTGCGAGGGCTGTGCTGCATCAGCCAATCAGTGGTGTGTGTACATGTGACGGTGCTGTTATTCATCCGGACTACAGGGCAGATGACTTCCGCATAGGCGGAACTAATCTCAGTGAGAACATTTGCAGACGGACCGCAGTAAACTCACAGATAATGCTGCTGCATCATCAGCTGCAGAGTTTTGTGTCTGATAGGTGAGTGAAAAGGATACAGCTGGAATAATGTCCGCTTATACATCCTAATATGTGATATATGATACGATCGCGGTAAAACTCGAGCGGACGTGACGTCACCCACCGACGGCCGACTCCAGGCGACCAAACAGGTAGGCTATTTATGGACGCGCGACGCTACCTCAGTGGGCGACGCGACTTTTGTCGCTGGGTCGCTTGCGGTGTGAACGCACCTTCAGTAGCAGTGCAAAATGTGGAAGATGTGTATGAATTGTATTAAGTGACAATCTTAATGCTGGGCCTCTACTAAAAGGGCCACAAAGGCCACACACTGGACTCATGATTCTCCCTGAAACAAGCCATCATCAGCATTTGCTTTGTGTTTGGTCTTTCCTGTTTGCCTTTGTGTTTTATACATGAAGCTTGTTTTCTAGCTCTCCTTCAGTAGTTGATTCTTTTAAGAGCTATCATATCTAAATAAACACTTGTCATTGTATGGACACATAGAAATATACATAAATCCAACCTGTCAGAACTTAAATTACACTTTTTGACTACCACATTGACATTTGTCCTCCTATACATCAAATAAAATAATGTACAACAGGCTATCTGCACGGCCCTATTACCAGCCTCTGCTGCTGAAATAATCAGGCTTAACATTGCTTTGAATGTGATCTTTAATCAAATGTAATTTAATCAAGTCAAGAAGAAATATTTGACTGTACCATGTAATCCTAGAGGATTGTGCATCCTGAGAGTTGGATAATACAAGGAAATGACTTTAAATAGTTAAATGATCTCTTTATAATTGATTCTCTCAAAATTGTAATTTCCTGCTGCTTTTGAATAGAGCATCAGCTTCAATTAATAAAAACTAGATTTATTAACCCAGGGTCAGAGTATGATGTTAATCATTCTCTGCTGCATGAGAGCTGAGCAGCATCTCACCAACGGGTTTTCCACAAGAGATTGATAACACACTCAGCTCACAGGACAAAAAGAAGAGACACATTGTGAGGGTCTTAAGACCAAGACAAAACAAGAGCTTTGAACCATTTTTTTATAAAATTTACAAACAAAGTATGATGGTGAAATAGCATTTTATTCAATTAATATTTCAAATTTGAGTCACTGAATGTCATATAATGTGATAATTCATTTTAAAATCTTATAAATCATATTGAAATGAATGTCACTGCTTATTAATAATAATACTAATAATTCATCCATTAATAATCATATAGCTTATTCTTCAGTCCGGGGATACTGGAGAGAACCCATGCATGCACGGAGAGACCAATCTAGGCCTCAACACGGTCTGAAAACACAAAGGACTCCAAACATCAGGCTAAAAACACCAGAGACCACACATATTTGTACCAGGCTCAAATATTTGAATATGTTTAAAAAAATATACATGAACTCACAGGGATGTATCTTTGTCAAGTCACGCCTGGTGCTGATTCAAACACAGATGATAACGGATCAGCTGTTCTCTCTCTCTCTCTCTCTCTCTCTCTCTCTCTCTCTCTCTCTCTCTCTCTCTCTCTCTCTCTCTCTCTCTCTCTCTCTCTCTCTCTCCTCTTTCTCCTCCTGTAACAGCGCCCCCTGCAGACCCAGAGCTTTTGTTTTACTTGGTTTTGCTGCATTTCTGCTCCAACAGGTGTTTTCTGGGTGTTTGTTTTTGGGCTTTGTTTTATTTTTAACTTGCAGCACATCTGCCATTGATTTATTTGTTTTCCTTCTTGCAGCACCTTACTTCATTTGCACAGCAGTTATGTGTTTGTATTTTGTTCTGACCTTTGGTTGTGTTTCTGTTCTTCCATCTTCCATCTCTTGAAGCTGGTATTCTCTTGTTAAATTGCAACAAGCCATTGCCGGCCCAGGGAAAGAGTCCGTATAAAGACTTTGGAAAAGAGTAGAATCTTTCAAAATCAGGTCATTGGATGGCCATTCCATCATGATTCATTTTTGGAAAGCATTCACCATAATTTCAAATGCATACTAACACAACTGTGATAAGAACTATTGCATGTTGCATTCTTTGGAAACCATGCTGCAAATAAATGGAAAAATAGGACCAACCTCTAAAATTTCAAAAATGTAAGCTGAACTCCGGTGAACTCGTGGTAACAGGCCGCAGCTTCTGTCGATTAAATACTTTTATGACCAGAACCGTAGCATGACAGCTTCATGATTTCTCAGAGTTTGGACACTATGCAGATCTCAAGAGCCATGAGGATGCTGGAATGCTGAGAACTGATTGAGAAAAAACTAGCTGATTTTTTTTTTTTTTTTAGATTTGGGTTAAGTTCCTCGATATTAAAGTATAAAAAGATCTCATAAAAACAGCACTTTTAGTTGCCAGTACCAAATATAGTGACATATTGTTCGAAAATTCTTGGAAATCTGTTTTGGGCATGCATGAAGAAACGCTTAAATGTCCCAAATTCCAAGAAAACATAATAAATGATCCATCTTGAATTGTAATGTGTCCGTTTTGGACCTTGTTTCACATCATTGCAAAAACTTGTCCTCTGGAATTCTTAGAAATCTGACATCGTAATGCACAGATGTTTATGATCTCCCATCAGGCCTGTTTGTATCAGTTTACATTAAAGGTTATACGAAGACATCGCTGTTTGCCAAGCCACATGGAGCAGATTATAACATGAATGTTCATGTATCAGTTCTTGAGCTGTGACCTCATTCCTCCTCACAGAGAAACAGCAGAGGAGATTGATGATAAACTTCTTTCATGCAGGAGGATGACATAAACTCTGAGCAAACAGGTGGGTGTTTTATATTGAAGGTTGAATTTTTTTTAAGAGCTGGATAAATAGCAGCTCTGGCAGCAGCAGAAACAACATGTGACAGCCAAGCTTTTAAAATTAAATCCTATTCATCACATGTTTATCAAAATACCACCTTTGCAAGTTGTCAGAATGTCTGGAACATGTTGGAAGGATGTTAAAATGTAACAGCAGGTGATGTTGAGTCAAAACGAAGAAAACCAAAGTGACAAATCAGTGTCTGAGGATACAATCCAAGCATGGTGAGCCTGTGAAAATTGAAATTAGGTGAGTGAGAGCAGTGATGCTGTTTTAAGCAACTACCCATAGAGCCTGGTTTCTACCTCTGCATCACAGCGACACTGTGATTTCCTGCAATGTCTTGAGCCTTCCTGCTTATGCACTGGTATGTTCATGTTGCTTGGCCGAACAGTAGCTAGCAGTGCAATTTGTCTTTTGATCCTGAGGCATCCTCTGCTTGTTTGTGAACAAGAAACCATAATGACAGAGAAAGGAAAAATGTTGAAGTGAGGAGCCAACGCAGTAATGAGCGGGATACAAGTATTGGATCAGAGCAGGTGAGATTTAGGACTCTCCAGTTGGAGCACAGGGTGGAGAACTTTCAGAGACTGTTTGGCTGAGTGAGACATTAAAGAGGATGCACACTTACGATGTATTGGCAAGTCAATGCAACATCTTTAGTCATCCTCTGCAGACTTAGTATGACTTTATTTACCAATAAAATGATGACTGAGACGTAATTAAAAAAATCACTGAGTCACCGTGTTGAGCAGTGGACCAATCAAAAGGTTTGCAAAACATGTTGTTTTGACTTGTAGCCTTATTTTTAAGGACGAGCACATCGGGCTACACAAATATCCCTGTTTTTTTTTTTTAACGTATATTTTTTTGCCATTTTTGTGCCTTTATTGATAGGAGAGAGACAGTACAGGCTTGTGAAAGGGGGAGAGAGAGCAGGGGAAGACACTCTGCAAACTGGTCACAGGCGGGATTCGAACCTGGACCGGCAGAAGCAAGTACATGGGGTGCTAACCACTACGCCAAACCAGCACCCCAAATATCCCTGTTTTTACAGTTATAGTTTTCTCAAATTTTATAAGTTTAATTTGGGGTTAGTACACTTTCCCCTTTTATGCTGATCTGTCTGTAATATATGTGTTATGATGGATGTCTATATCTCTCTGGCTGCAAAACAATTACACACAGGTACAAATTAAGTGCCATAACCTGAATCTCTTTGCATCAGTTCAAGGCTACATGGACCAACAGATGGAGCCACTTAAATTACCCCCACTTTCCTTGATGGAGTCTTGGCTGGACCGTAATTGGAACATGCTGGCATCTTCATGGCTGTCTTGTGATGACACGCTGACCTGCGTTGTTACTTTGATTATTGCAAAGGTTGAAACCCACAGTGTCTGTTTTTGTTTGGAAAGCACCATCTCATGTGGATCTACCCCTCAAACGATGGGAAACTCCTAGTGGCTGGAGGTTGGCTGGTGATTTGTTTGAACTCTGTAGGCTGTTGGCTTGAAGGAGAAAACCAGGAGCCACACGCATCTTGAAAGTAAAGGCTACAGATAGGCCGCAGCATGGTCTAAACATCCTTAACTGTTCAGACAACCAGCTCAAGGCACAGCTTTTAGGCTACGTTCTCACTGCAGCCCTTAATGCTCAATTACGATTTATTGCTCAAATCCAATTTTTTTGTTTGGCTGTTCAGATTACACCTTTAAATGTGGCCTGACTGCAGACTGTGATGTGAACAGCTCACGCTTCAGAAGTGACATGCATGCTCAGTTTAACGTTAATGACATCCTGCACAGCACAGTGTGATGAGGGGCAACAAACAGAGAGCAAAACTGTGCTTCACAATGCTGGGGAAGTTTACACAGAACCTGATGTTACAGCAGCTCACCTTGAGTGAGCTCTTATTAAAGTAATGATGGCCAAATTTTATTTCTTTAAAACCTTAAGGCGGACCCGCTTTCCTGCCGACCCCTGCCGATGATAGATCTCTGCTGGAGAGCCAAACATCTCAGAGCCATAGCGTGCTGAACAGGTGAACAAAGAGGCGAAAATGTTGTTTTGTCATCTGTTCTGATGTTTCGTAGTTTGTCTGAGAGCAGAGCAGATCAGACAGGAGCAGACTGCACTCTGACTGACGCTGTCTCATACATACAGCCACGCGTAATGGGGACGGATGAGATAGACAGCGGTGGATCATCAGTGTCTCTGCTTCCTGTAAACTGTTATTTTAGCCTGATTAATCAATTCAGAAAGTCGGCAAAGTGTTAATAAACTAAGTTTATCAGATATCATCACACAAACATATGATTCATTCACATTTATCGTTTATTGTGCGTGTAATGTAGACGCCAGTCGATCGCCCCAGCACTCTCTCTTTCTCTCATCACTCCTACCTTTATGCATTGTTTAATAATGCTTGTAGTTGGAAAAACGACTAAAACTCTTTATTTTAAGAAAAAAATGCATAAACTTTTTAAATAATCATGTCTATATCAACCTCTGATTATGTTCTGTCCATGAAGTGACTTTGAAAACATTTGTCCAGAGGTAAACTGCTGCTCTGTAATGACGTCAAAGTCACATTAAATGCGACCTGACTGTTAAGACAGCTGTCACATTCAAGAAAATGGGATACGTATCTGATTTGAAAATATCAGATTCAATGTGACTCGTGTTGTTCACACTGTCAGAAACAAATCAGATACAGGTCACATTTGAGCCAAAAAATCAGATTCAGGTCACTTTTAACTGCAGTGTGAACGTAGCCTTAGGCCTCTGAGACACTTCATCTTTACTGAATACTCTTAAGTAAAGAGTGATTTTGTGGTGTTGGTTCTCCATTCAGATAAGTTTAAACCTCAGCAGGTTGTCTTGACCATGTCAAAATGCTCAGATTCAGGTTCTCAAATGATATGGCAATTTACAGTGTACTAAAAACTCGGAATTTTACAAAGTTTACATTAACTCACAAAGTTGTAACTTCAGTCCAAGTCTAGCCTGCTGCTCATGAAAACACAGAAGATTTTGGATCAGCTGTTCCCTCTCATAAGCGCAGTGGCATGGCAGGTAGTGCACTTGCCTCACAGCAAGAAGGTTGTTAGTTTTATCTTTGGGTTGGTCAGGGCCTTTTGTGTGGAGTTGCATGTTCTCCCTGTACATGCATGGGTTCTCTCAAGGTACTCAGGTTTTCTCACACAGAACATAACATGCTCACTAGGTTGATAGGTGACTCCAAATTGCCCTTAGGTGTTAAAGTGAATGGTTGCCTATCTCTCTATGTGGCCCTGTGATTGGATGGTGACCGGTTCAGGGTAAACCCTGCCTCTTGCCCAATGTCAGCTGGGATTGGCTCCAGCACCCCAGTGACCCTTAAAGGAATAAGCAGAACAGATAATGGACCGATCAGATGTTCTCTCTCTCTCTCTCATCTATAATCTTGTAATGAATTTGATTGACAGGATGATCGTCCAATCATTGGTGCATCACATAAGGAATAAGCACCACCGTTGAGAATATATTCACTCTCACACTAACGCCATGATTACAGCACTGCTCCACATCACATAGCAGTGACATTACATGCTTACTGTATTTGGCCATGAAAACACAACTGCTGCGAGTTCCTCCATAATGTTTTCTGTGAAATCTCTCAAGAGCCTTGCAGGTTTGATCACTGAGGTTGAATAGGGGGAAGTAGTTTAAGGACTTGAATCAAGGACACCTCTCCAAGAACACCTCTACTTTGATTTTGACTGATTTGAAAAAAGCAAAACCCCAGGTACACCATGAATTATGGAACTAATCATATATACAGTTTATACATTCTTATCCAAGTCAGTGCTCAGCTGTTGATGCTATTTCACAGCATAAACGATGGTAATGTCCAGGAAACAGCAGATCCTGGGCTGTTTCTCATCTCACAGAAACTTGACCTTCTGTTGTTGCCAAAGCTTCCTTGATGTTTAGCCAGAGAATATCAGGCATCACTGAAATACTTACAAAGTGTCTCAATAAAAGCACATGCAGATGTAGATATTTACTGCTCCATCGTCCTCCATGGATTCCTTTGTGCTTTTGATACACGGAGACGAAGGTTTGCATGTATAAGAATAAAGGCCTGAGGTGGTCTGTCTTATGACCCACAGACATAGTAAATATTGTATGTATAGGGGTTATAATGACCAATGACTGTAAAAGAACTGAATTAAGCAATGTTTTAGGAGCTTTTGGAACATGTTGATGTTCTCCATCCTCCATGTGTGTGTGTGTTTATATAGATGCACATAGAGAGAGAACAAAAGAAAGACAGACAGACAGATAAATAGACAGACAATTAGATGGACAGATAAACTCAAAGTTAGAGCACATACATGTGTAATACTTTGAGACTCAAGTTGAATTTTGAGCCAGGCTGTAAATGTCTTTATTAAGGCAAAAACATTTTTGTCCCACAAGTAATCATAAAGATGTCAGATTTCTGCAGACAGCCTCAAGTGGACACTCTGGGTACTGCAGGTTTTGGTATTTACAAATGGCCCTACATTTACAGTCCCATAGATTTCAGTCTGGTTATCACACATCTACAAATCAGATCTAATTTGACTTTAAACTGTTGTTAAATTAATGCATTTCACAAGCAAAATATGGCCATTAGACTTCATTTGATGTTGAATCTATGACCTTAAAAAGTAATTAGCTCATCTTTTAATCTAAGTTTACTTCTGGTCATAAAAAACAACAAAAACAACAGAAGCTTTTATTTGACGATCGTTCGGCTTGTAACACTCATCACAGACCAATCCATATCAAGCAGCACTGCTATGTATGACTTAGCATACATAGCAGCTATATGTAGCGACTAACGTGTAACAGCAGTTTATGGCCTTTAGCTGTAGCGGGTAATTGTTGTTAGCTGTTAGAAGTTAACTGTTGTTAAAGCAGATGGACCTGCATGATTCTGATTTTGATGATGGCCGTAGCAGCTTACAACAGTTAGCTGCTACGGCCGTTAGCTTAAACTACCTTAAGACTGTCGTTTCACATTAAATTATACCACACAGATGTATTATTTAACATTCATATGTGACATTAACCTCGTCAAAGACAATCCCTGCTGATCCCAACCTTCTGAATAGAGCATATTTTGCCAAGTATCACTTAGTAATCATGACGACCACAGGCAAACCGGCATGTCCGTGGAAGATTTCTGCATTCTGTCCCAGTTTCCCAGCAGTGATCCCCGGTCAGGAGAAACATGATTTCCTGTAAGGCAAGCTTCAAGTAACTTTCTTTCCTCCTGTATGTAAGAAAAAATTAAGTCCATTTATGATTTAAAAAAAGAAACTGTTATTGAGACAGCTTCAGAAGCCGCCATTGTTTCCAAACATGCAGTCACTTCCTGGTGTCATCGCGTCGGCTGCTCCTGCAGCTTGCGCAGCTCCTGCCTCTCTGCCCTGTTTGGGCCGTTAAACATTTAGCCAAGTGAAGTTGCTGGACAATGGAGGCTGGCAAGACGGATATGCGGGATTTCAGGATCAGGCAGGTCCGTCTGCTCTGCAAGGCTATAACTGGGAACAGGGGATTGGGAATTATGTTTCATCCCAGTGAGACATGCACCAGTTAGGAGCTGGTAAAGTTGGGCTAGCTGAAGACATCTAACTTCAAAGTGATAAATTCTGACTAAAGGGGGCATTCTCAGTGACTACATTTAATTTGCAACAAGGACTATCCCAGTTCTGAGATAAACCGGAATGCACCATTACACCTGGAGCAGCCATCTTCAATTGTCCACTTGGAGGTGATGGGGATTTTCTGAATTTCCAAGTCAGAATTCTGACTTAAGGGAGTGTAGTTGAAATTTTCCATTAGGAACTCAGACTTTCCGGTACAATTCAAACACACCATTATACAGAAGGATAATGCCTCTGGCCTAAGCTGTCACAGCTTAGGAGGGATGGTAACAATTGTCAGGAATTTGTCTTTGTTAAAAAGTTTCTGTCTCAATTTAAGGGAGTTTTGGTCATGAAGACATAACAAGCACATCTGAGATGCTCCAAAGCCATGTGAGAATGGCCAACCTTTATGAAATCCAATAAGCCTGCTGAGTATGAACATTTTTTCCACCGTTTTAACTTTGTTTTCTGGATTCATCTGCCAGCTAATGAAGGGGGTAATATACTCAGTCAGGTTTCTGATAGTATCTCATTTGTTGTCATTAAAGTGGTATTATTACAAAACAAGGCTTCATTTTTGCTTTATTGCATCCCCACCTTTATTAAAATGTGTATTCTTTGCAATAAACTATATGAGCCTCAACCAAGAGGAGCAGAGACACAGACAGTCCCTCATCTTCCCATGAGTCAGTGCTGGTGCTGTAATTGATCCAATCAGTTTTCATTAGGCTTCTATTATGGGGACTGTGGGGGCGAAAGTCTTCATGGTGCACAGTCAGTGAAAGGGCAAATGGTTCATCTAGAGCGGTTGTTCACAAACTTTGTTTAAATGTGACTTTAGCGTTTTTCTGCTTTGACAAATCATCACAGATTGATGTTTCTATGACTTTGTAACTCTGTGTGCTAGAAGCTCCTTGCCTGTTCATATGTTCCTGAGTGGAAAGCTTTCTTTGCCCAAGTTTGTTTTATTGTACTGCCAAGAGAAATAAGCACAGCTTTATTTAATAAAGAAGCACCGACAGGTTAGATTTTGTTTGTACTATGGTGAGGGAACATTGAGATCAAAAACTGTAGAATCTCATCTTAAGCCGATAAACATGCTAGTGGCAGTTTTTTGAGTAAAACTTGGATCAAATGAGCAGAGAGATACAAAAACAATCCCTTAAAATACCAGGCTTATATAAGCAGGCATGATTTACTTCAATGTACAACTTTGTCCTGAGAAAATGTGCTCCAAGATCAAAACAACCTTCAAGGTCATGTTTGTCTTGATCAGGTTAATTTCTGATTTTTGATCGAGCATGTTCACAATTACTATTTTTCAAAACACTCAGTTGGATTGGATTCCATCAAATTAACATTCTTTTATACGTGGCTGCTCCACAAGTCCTTCTTTGACTCTTATAACTGATGAAGAGCACAGTAAAATTGATGGAACAAAACATTTTGGAGCAGAATAACACAATTTTAGTGCTGCATTTGATGAGATAGAGCATCTACTAAACAAATGATGGGTTTTTGATCTGTTTTTCTTTTCAAGAACAGCGTGTCTATTTCAGAGACAGTTTCTCAACCTTTTAATAACCTTGAAAATTGGTACACTGTAACTGATTATTGTAAATGTAACAGTAATTTACTGTAATATCTACAGTTACCCACTGTGAAAATCTATGCTGTAAATGACTGTAAATGACAAAAAGCTGTGGGAAAACATTTTTGATTTTTGCAAAGTTAACATTTTGCCAAAAAGATCAACAGTTTCCTGCTGTAAAATGTTCACACAATTAATCACTGAGAAGGAAGATGGATCAAGAGAACATTTAATAGTGACCAAGTAAACTGACCATTAAGTAGGTAACATTGCTTTTAGCAAATGTTTCACAATTTTGAGTTTAAGTTTGAGTAAATGTATTTTATAGCCAAAATATTGATGTATGTGATTTTTTTTTTGACAAAATGATTTCTCATAAATGTTCAGTAAAATAGATTAAAGCATAGTAAGATAAACTAAAATACACCAAGTTCACTAGAATTTAAAATGCATTTAAAAAGTTGTAATTTAAAATACGGATATGATACTGTAAATTAAAAAAAAAAACAGAAAGGATGCTGGTTTTGAAAAAACATTAATTATTATGGAAGTTGAAAGACAGTAATGATACTTTGAATAAAAGTACAGAAGTAAAAAAATACAGCAAATGCAGTGATATTGTTGAAAATCAAAGTAGAGTTATGTTACTGTAAAGACATTTACAGTAACTTACTGGTATCTTGTTGCCAGTAAGTTACTGTAAACTTTACAACAACCCTTTTGCAGTGTACCTTAAGGGGAGCTGCCTTGGCCCGATCCAATTGTTGATTTGTACAAATGACATGGAGCATCTGTGGTACAATCTCATATTGTGCTTGGTCTACAATCAATCAACCAACCAATCAATCAATTAAACTTTATTTATATATCAAGTTCCATACAAAAAATGTAGCACAAAGTGCTTTACAAACACAGATAAATCCAAATAAGATATACAAAAAAATAATGACCCAAGCCCACCCACCCTGCCATCTGCTCACAGTTTTGATAAGAGTCATCATAATTAAAGACAGTAATAAAGCAGGAACTTTGTTGTACCAGTGCGCAATGAGGAAATGCAATCTTAAAGGGTTAACATGAGTAAACACTGGAGGTTAGGCTAAAGTGGAAAATTAAATACAATACAGGCCAAAAGTTTGGACACACCTACTCATTCAATGTGTTCTCTTTATTTTCATCACTTACGTACATTGTAGATTCTCACTGAAGGTATCAAAACTATGAATGAACACATGTGGAATTATGTACTTCACAAAAAAGTGTGAAATAAATGAAAACATGTCTTATATTTTAGTTTCTTCAAAGTATCCACCCTCTGCTCTGATTACTGCTTTGCAGACTTTTGACATTCTCTGGATGAGTTTAAACAGGTAGTCACCTGAAATGGTTTTCACTTCTCAGGTGTGCCTTTCCAGGGTTAATTAATGGAATTTTGTGCCTTATTAATGGGGTTGGGACCATCAGTTGTGTTGTTCAGAAGCCAGGCTGATGCACAGCCCACAGCCCTATAAGACAACTGTTAGAATTAATATTATGGCAAGAACCAATCAGCTAAGTTAAAAGAAACGAGTGGCCATCATTACTTCAGTGAGAATCTACAATGTAATTAATGATAAAAATAAAGAAACTGTTTTGAATGAGAAGGTGTGTCCAAACTTTTGGCCTGTACTGTATATCAAAAACAAAATAAAAATAAATTGAAATGAAGTAAAAGATAAGATAAAATAAAATGATAACAAAAGGGAGCTGTAATAATTACAAAAAACACTGAAAAGTAATTCAGGTAAAAGCCAGACTAAGAAAGTAGGTCTTGAGTTTGTTTTTAAAGCCATTAACATGAAGTGCAGCTCTCAGGTTTTCAGGTAGGCTGTTACATAGACGGGGACCATAGTGGTAAAAAGATGCCTCACTGTAAGTTTTTGTTTTAACTTCGGGAGCTGTTAACTTCCTAAAGACCTGAGGGCTCTAATGGGCTCATACGGTAAAAGAAATCAGAAAGATAAGAAGGACTAAGACCATTAAGAGCTTTAAAAACCCAGTAAAGGATCTTAAAATCTTTCCTGAAAGAAACAGGTAGACAATACAGAGACCTTAAAACTGGTGTAATATGGGCTTTCCCTCTGGTCCCCATCAGCATCTGTGCAGTTGAGTTCTGCAGGAGCTTAAGACGGTAGATTTTCTTTTGCAAATATGCCCGAGGCAAGTCAGACTACCCTTGCCTCAACCAAGCCCTCCTTGGAAGTCTTGCCCCACCATTTGAAAAACACTGAGTTGATGAATTGCCCTTTTGAAATAAACTTGCTGTGCAGTTAAATCAGCCTGATCTAATGTCTGTGATCAGACAGATCCATGTGGTCAAGCTCTAGTCTGCAACGGCTGTGAGAGGGCCAAAGTGGGACGGTCCAATCAGCGTTCTACAGAGCAGGAAGAGGTGGGAGGTACAGCAGGAAGTGACTGCACACGCAGAGATTAGCTTTGATGCTAACAGTTTAACAGTTCAGTAGTAGCTATAAAAGATCATGACCATGTAAATGAAAAAAATAACACTAAGCTTCTCCGTAGTAATATTTTTCACTCCACTTCCAACACAGTAGCACCCGCCAACTAAATAATGTGATTAGTCCATTATAAATGTCACCTGCTGGATATGCCACTGAAGGGTTGTGCCAACTCTCAAGCTCAATTTATGGACTCTTTCCCACATGTATTAGTAAAGTACATTTAAAGGGCGTGGTGTGTCAGGTTGGGAAAAAAACAGTTAGTCCCTGAAGTACTAAACTTTATATTTTTCAGTGTTTTACACAACTGCCTGAATTAACAGCCTCCTAAAACCTTTGATTTAGAATCACTGAGAAAAACAATGACTTGCATATGCCCTTTAAAACTGAAACCACATGTTGCACTTAAAATAAAACTCTGAAAAGAGCATAAAATCGTCCATAACTTTTATTGATCTCTGCTTTGCAACAAAATCTCAAGTGTCTGACACAATCTGTTTTCTACACTAATGTGTTGGTGGAAAACAGTACATCAGGAAATGAATGATACCTTATGAGGATAATTTGATATTTCAAAACCCACAACACTTCTCAATGAAATCACAGAACGGAAAATCTGATCCCCAGCTTCGGATCGCGTGCATGAGTAAAAATCATCCAAATGTAGAGTGAATTCAAATAAACAACAGGCTAACAATCTTTGAATCAATTATTTTATCTTTATTTGTCAATTACACATCTAAATCAATCAGCGTCCAGAATTATAAGATTAGCACTCCAGATAAATCCCTGCAACTCTCTGAGCACTTCCCTGCAGACAGAGAGGTGCCCTCGATGATAGTAACTGTTTGTCCCATGCTGAATTTCACTCGTCCTCCCTCAAAGATTAGCCGTGAAATTATTTTTAGCAAACATCTGTATATAATAGAGATAACTCAGGATCAGTGCGACAGATTTATTATTTCTCATGGAATATCCTGAAGCAAAGGTTTAAGAATTTCAGCTCCCAAAGGGGATAATTTATCAAAACCAGATTAGTCTTACTTGTGGCCAAATTTTATTTTTAATCATAAATCTTCACCAAAAGCTACATCAGTTAGCGGTAAAACCAGCCAAACAAAAGAGCCATATTTTATTAACCTGAGATCATAGCACTGTTCCCATACATGATAGCCACGGTCTCAAGCAGGGATGGACATCTTTGGTTACTATGTGGGCCACAGTATTCTCATTCTCTCTGCCAGAGGGCCGAATTGTGGGCATAATTCATTATGTCGATTCCGATTCACAATTATAATTACTGCTTATTAAACAAGATGTACAAATATATGAGGTATTATATTCAGAAGTACTTATTTTAATAAACATATCACAGACTTCAGGCCAGATTCAGATATGTTTTTAGAACAAAAAACAAATGTAAACTGGTTATTTATTATAATTCCCCCCTAAAAATGCATTTTGTGACATCAGTGTTAGAGAAACAACTCCAGCCAAATACAGCCATGTTTTCATGGACTTACCACTTTTTAAAATTCTTTTTAACCAAGCAGATATTGTCATGATTCCTTGCAAATGTGTATTATTTTTATATTTAAATTGACTTAGAGAGTAAGGAGAATGCATGTGGCCCCCAAGCTGACAGTCTCACACCAAAGGACTAAAGGTTAATTAAAATTCAGTCTAAAGCCCTGATGGTTATGTTTCTCTCTGTATCTTTTTTTTTCTCTGTCTCTAATTATTTTCTCATTCTCTCTGTTTATTGATATTTTCTTTTTGCTTCTGTACTCATCTTTGTTTATCTGTGTCATCTGCTCAGGATCAGAGCTTTGGACTCCAAACGACAAAATTATCAGCACTCACAATTAAGTCTTTTATGATTTTAACTGAAATTTATGCAACAGCAACAAAAAAGATGCCTTTCAGTGTCAGGTTTTCATCAAAACACTTGTGTGTGACCATTTTAGATACTGAACACATAACTTTTATTGATCTCTGCTTTGCAACAAAACCTCAAATGTCTGACACAATCTGTTTCCTATACTAATGTGTTGGTGGGAAACAGTACATCAGGAAATGAATGATACCTTATGAGGATAATTTGATATTTCAAAACCCACAACACTTCTCAATGAAATCACAGAACGGAAAATCTGATCCCCAGCTTCAGATCGCATGATGGAGGATTCATGATTGGCTATTTGGATTCATGTTGGGTGTTGGATGTATATATTTGTAAATATATATATATATATGTATTTTATATATGTATATGTATCTATGCATATATGTGTATCCATAAAATGAAGAGCTTTATGCTCTATTGTAAAGTGTCTTGAGATAACACTTGTTATGAATTGGCGCTATACAAATAAAGATTGATTGATTGAGAGAAGATACACATAGTGCAAATAAAAAGAAAGATGATAAATAAATATAAATACATATAATAGTAAATACATAAGTCACAGGATATAAATACACCCCAAACTAAAAACTTGACTGACATAAAATGTATTTCTCATATTGTGGTTGCTCTGTGGTTGGCCTACTTCACGGCTGCCGCACATGTGCAGTACGGCTCATTGTTTCAGCGGCAACCGCCGGCTACTCATCAACTTTGTTCTTCCAGTTTTGTGCAAAATGGACGAATATCTATTGGATGAAGACGTTGTGGACAAGAACTTTGAATATGGTGGGTGCCCTTACAGTTTTGAGCCAGAGTTTACAGATGAGGAGCTCATCGAAAGGAGGAAGCCTTTCGCATGCGCGGCAGCCGTGAAGAAAGTTTCCAGTTCAGAGGTCAGCACAATCACAAAACATGGGTGGAGCGACCCCAGACTGTAATGGAGAAGTAGCGCGAGAGAACCATGATGAAATATTGGTGAAACTAATGAGTTTTTGGACAATTAATGCAGTTTTAGGAGCTGCGCTGTATGCCCTATGTGCTACCATTATACGGATGTCCGCCTCTCGATTTTGGATCTAAATATCTCCCAAAGCACTGTTTGGATCAGGAAAGCCTTCTGGGTGAGTATCTACTTCATTCTATAAACAATGTGAAAGCTGCAGAAACCAAACATGTCCTTTAAGATAAATTTTCACTTTTAAAACCATCAAAACCAATCTAATGGCAGATTGGCTAACATATTCCACATCCAGTCAGCCAGTAGCCAGAGCCATTTTTTTTTCATTTTTCATTTTAATTTATACCTTTTTATCTACTTTTTGAAACTGCTATTGGAATACTAATTTCCTTGAGGGAGTCCCCAAAGGGATTAATAAATTATTTCTGATCTACTCCTATCTAATTGCAGAGAACTAACTGCAATTATATTATCAGCATCAGTCTTTTGCACTTTATAATCTAGCCTTGTGGTGCAGATCGATCCCAATCAGGGTCCTTTAGGGCAAAAGGAGGTGGGAACTACGAGTGAGACAACAGCAAGAAGTGACTTCTGGTACGGGATTAGCATAGATGCTAACATCTTCAGTAGCAGTTTTAATAGATCTAGACCACATTTCCTTATTAAATGAAAAACAATAACAACAATACAAACACTCTTCTGTCTTCTAAACAACAATGTCATCCAGCTTCTACTTCATCTGATTGGCCCATGATGAATGTGATTGACAGAACAACCTCCCTTTTCCAAACACTTTCTAAGGGCTCTTTTCCAGATGAACTAATGAATTACATCAAACAGTCCATCTGCTGTGCCAGGCTACTTATAATTGTTATAGGTATTACTTTAAATATTAGTACAATAAAGAAAGAAAAAAATCTTTGAATTATCTTTCCTGTCTTGTTGGGTTCTAAAACATCTATTAAGCCAGGTGGGAATTAATTTCATGAGGCATCACAAACTGCAATAGTAACAGAGCCTTTAGTTGGTGGACATATTTTTGCACAGCCTTGTTATTGCTAATAGACTCAACATGCAGCACTCATTTTTACAATGGTGATCGCTTTGCAAGACTTTGCTAAGCATGATAAAAGGGAGGTACTGATGAGGGTATCCAAAGAGCACAGTAGTCCATCAAACAAAAAGCCAGGTCTTAATGAAATAAAAAATATGTAAATTCGTGAGTTCAGCCGCTCACATCTTAATCTGCAGCAATCAATTACTTGTTTGTGAGTCAAATATATTTTTATTTAACCACTGGTGTTTTAAATTCTCTAAGTTATTGCTTGTTTCTGAGCTGTTTTCACTTTTATTGCTTGTTCATGATTCAGATCCAGAACAGTTCTAACATTTAATGGCTTCTTCCTCGGCCAACGCTTATTCCTTCCAACAAGTCTTACGAAAATCGGGAGAGTAGATTTTCCATAATCCTGCTGAAAATCACACAAACTAAGGCAATAGAAACGCAATGTCCTTGGCAAACGTGTGTCTGTAGTGTCTGTTTTATTTTGTTTCCCACTTTCAAATTATACAACAGTGACAGAAGCAGAGCGAGGAGAGATAATTATGCAACCCAGCTTTTATTGGTGGAGTAAAAATGCTCACAGTCCTTGAGTAATACTTTCAGACAGATGAAGGATTAGGGTTACAGTAAGCAGCTCTGACCTGCTCTTTATTTCATTTTGGGGAGTTGACACCAAGAAAGATTCAGCCAGCAGATTGTAAAAATGCTACACAGACACTTCATGCTTTATTTTTAAAGTGTTTGGAAGATTAATGTTGAAGTACACAGGAGCAGGGCTGCCCTGAAGGGGAGAGGTCTCTGGGGCCCATGTGATGAAGGGGCCCATGGGGGAATTGCATAGTCCACCCTATACGCTTTAATTTTAAAGTCTGTACTTTGCATTTATTATTACATTTTAAATATTAGAATTACTGGCAAATTTAAGACAGTGGTATGATTTCAGTTTAAAAGCATAGTAAAATTTAAGAGGGAAAGATTACATACGTTTATACTTCCTCTTACTCCTTTTCATTCATGTAAGCAGAGAGGTTTGAGAAATCACAGATTCAAGTTGCTGTCTTGTTTGGTTTTCATTTTTGATCATCCTTTTGAGTTGTATTTTTAAATATTTATGTTGTCATTGACATTATCAAAAGCAATACATTGATTAATCCATTCATAAATTGTTAGTTTTAAAAGAACAAAGAACAAAAATATGTTTTATTTATTGCTAAATATTACAAACTGTGAACCCAGTTCCTGGTGCTCTGCCTTTTTTGCATTCATTTCAAGTTAAAGCTTTGTAAACATCTGTTTTAAAGGCGCTTTAAAAATAAAGTTAGCAGTGGCTTTTCCGCTCACATTGGACAGCCGAGTCTCTGCTTATGTCTGTCCATGTGGAGCAGGCTGTGCTGCAGTTACATGGGAACTCGAAAGTGGGGAGTGTGAATGACTTGATTTCCAAATTATCAGCACTCTAGTTACAAGTCTGAAAAACATGCTGATCTACCTGGCTATTGTTAGCCATTAAGTTAGCAGAACTCCTCCACTGGCATTACAAGGGAAGCTGAGAAATGTAGTGACATAGGTTTGACAAACACTGACTTCAGTTTGCAAAAAACTACAATTCCCACAGTGACGTAAATGAATGGGATTTGCCATTATAGACTTCATTGTTTTGTTTTTTTGTGCCATCAATCTCGATTGGATCAGTAATATGTAATGGATTCCTTCTTGGATCAAACCACACGTCTGCTAAGTTTTCATGGAAAATCCATCCAATAGTTTTTGTGTAATCTTGCTAACAGACAGACAGACCCTGGTGAAAACATAACTTACTTGGTGAAGGTAATTATTATGCAAAATTATCTCACTGGCTTGATTCAATTGTATTGTGAGTCTTACTTGGCCCACGAGAGACTTTTATTTAAAATAAACTGTGTGATGTGCCATTAAGCTGATCGTTTTCTCACTGATGGGGCCAAGCTGAGTGGAAACATGCCATTAGTTGACACTTTGAGCACCAACCTGGCATTCCTTCCACTTCACCCATAATCCTCGTTAATCCCAGGCCCTTCAGGTCGAGCATCCCTCCAGATGAGGCGTCGGGAGGAGACAGCAGCTGTCTTCAGCAGAGCACCTCGCAAAGCAAGAACAGGAAGCAGTTTGGCTTTCATCATCTTCTCATTTTCCCCTTATCTCCGTGTGTTCACCACACAGGGTCATTTTACCCTCATATATATGATAATTGAACAGCAGTTGTGCCAAACACATTAAAGAAAAGTGCAGCTCAGGCATTATTGTTGTTCTTACAGGATTTGAAAAGGACTCCTCTGTGTGGCCTGGCTTCTCTTCGAGCGGCTGAGCCCCACAGGCGATGTAAATTTATGATATTGTGAGTTTGTTGAGTGAATCCTGGACTCTGTCTTGGCATTGCTCTACTCAAATAGAAACATGAAACACGTGCAGAGCATAGGGTCGACGCAGGGCGGGGTTATGTCATAAATTGGCTCAGCAGGAGGTTATGACACATGATGTGATTTACCTAAGCTGCTGTTTTGAAAGCAGCAACTGCATCTCTATGAGGAGAGTGTCTTCATCACAGTAGCAACTTTTAAATTCATGTTTCGGTGTAAATGATTTCCTTTTTCTGTGTGAGCTGCAAAATAATACCAGGAAAGAGGAGGCTTTCACATCTGCAGCTGGGATAAACAAAAATGTCGCCAAGTAACTGGAATCACTGCGCGATCTAAGTACTTGTTTTGCAAGAACTCTAATGATCATTTATTATTTTTGTGTGCCTGCCCAGCACTGAACTCCTCATAACTTTGGCCATGATCTGCTGGGAGAGACAATGAAATTATCCCCATTTAAAATGTCTCCTCACCAATCAGATCACTGCATATTTCACTAATTATATCAAACAGCGCTGAGCCCCACACCTTTGGTAAGTTTATGTGAGGACAGCAAAGACGATACATGCATGAGCTGAAGTGTCTTGTGTAATACTGTGCAATGTTTGGACATAATTTTCAAGTCCTTTCATTGAAACTGACCCCACGGCAAAGGGGAGTAGGAGATCTGCACGACGTTGAAAAGGACCCTGCAATATTTCTCAGGCATCTGTGCCTCCTGGCTGTCCTTTGAAAGTTTTCAGGAGGCGACAGCTCAAAATAGAAACAATACTCACTGCTAGAAGGATAACATATCCTGTCTGACCGATAAATGTCGAGAAGGGGGCCTAAAATGTTGCCACAGTCTGTTGTAAGTCTGAAATGTGAGGCTTTTCTATTTGTGGCATCACCTCAGTTTTGGTGCTAGGTGCCTTGTTTTTCATTGCTGTATTCACATCTAAAGAACCTTGATGATCAGCATTGGAGGAAATCGATGCTATAGTGCCTGGTTCTCAGTCTGTGACCTCTTGTCACTGTAAGGCTCTTGCAGAAACCCCCAAGTTTGCCTTTTACTCACTACAATGTGCACAAAAATATGGCTACAACCTTACCATGTCGTCTTTTAGATTAGATTTTAAGGTTCTTTCATTAGATTTTAATCCCTTAACGGTCTTCCTCCTTCTTATTTCTCCAATTTCCTTTAACCTGTGAACCCAGGGGAGCCCTCAGGTCTTCCACTAGTGGTCTTTTAAAGGTACCCAGAGTTTGAAGTAGAACATATGGAAAACCATTGTTTCAATGTTACGGCCCCCGTCTGTCTAACAGTCTACCTGAAGACTTGGGAGCAGTACCTGTTCATATTTTAGAAACAAACTCAAGCCTTATCTTTTTAGTCTGCCTTTAGCTGACTGTATTTATTATTATTATTTAATCTTATTTGTTTATTTGATACATTGATTTTCTTTCCATCATCTTACTTAAGTAGATTCTATTACTCATTTGGTTATATAATTTTACTATATTATTATTATCTTTCTTGTTGTGATTTCTTATTGTCACTTTAGTCTTAGCCTCTGTGCTGCCTCATTTTTAATTAAAGATAGTGTGTGTATGTTTGTGTCGTATATAAATTGTGAGGATGGTTGGGGTTTTGTTTTTCCATTGTATTAAATTTTCTATATTTTCTGTATTTATTTTATTTCTTTTCTTCTTATGTAAAGCACTTTGTGCTACAAGACTTTGAATGAAAAGTGCTATACAAATAAAGTATTATTGGTATATTTATTGATACTGAGAATACTTCACCCTTGTGAAAGTTTTTCCAACCAGATGCAGCTTAACATTGGCTGCTAAAGAGAGGGCTATCTGAATGGAGAACTCCATCACAGGCTAAATAATTAGCGTCTGTAGTTTGATATAACAGTGCAACCGCATGCTAATTCTGATGCAGATGGGTTTCTTTAATTCCCTCTCTGTCTATAAATTTGTGCACATTTTACAATCAAATGGTTGGAAATGACCTGAGTCCTCACTAACCTGACACACCAGATGGTAATGTATAGGATAATATATAAGATAATATATTTAATAATAGTATATTTCATTAGTCCATTTGGGAAAGAGTTAATAGAAAGTGTTTGGGGAGGGCTGAACCTTTCAGAAGAATATCCGGCAAGTGATTGGATGATCGTTCCATCAATCACATTTATTAAAAGCCAAGCAGAAAATGTAGTAGGTAAGCGCTACTGCTGCGGTGTAAAGGACAGGACAAAAGCCACTTTGTCAAACAAACTCTCAGCAAAACGGGTTTTAAGTGGAGTGAAAATATCTGTGTTGTTGCTTTTGTTTTAATAAAGATCCTCTCACGCCTCTTCCTGCTCTAAAGGAAGCTGATTGGGTTGTGCTGCTTTAGATTTGAGCTTGGCAAGATGATCTGACTGACAGACACTGAATCAGGCCAATCCATCTGACATTGGGGCAAAATTTTGATAAATGTGGACAAAGTTTCCTTTGAAAACTCCCACAGATTGAAGCTGATGTCATGTCTGCCTGTTTCTTTGGCACTCTTGCTGTGGCATACACATAGAGCATCAGAGGAAAACAAGCTCATCAATCCTGAAAATGAAAATGCAAAAAGAAAACAGTTGGAGAATTTGCACATAGATTTACTCTCACTGGTGCACATTTATCAGTCTGGTGTAGAAAACCGTGCATATTTGGAAAAACAAATCATCTTTGACCCTTGAGTGATTCATGAAATTTGCGTAACTGGTCAAATCCCATCATGCATTGCCACTGTGGAAAAATGTGATGCCTGAAAACTATTGAGAATTTATGACACGGAGGGGTGTCATGTGGAAAAAATAGAGGAAACGTCACTGAGCTGGAGATGGAGACCATCACAAAAGAAGAAAACAATGTCATATTGTTGGTTGGCAGCGTGAGAAGGGAAATAAATCAGAGTCCGAGACATCATGTCTGCAAATTGGTGCTGAGATCTGTTTGTGTTTGCAGAGACATATTTAAAAAAAAAAAAAAAAAAAGCCAGACATTGGCCGCTTAAATAAACAAATTGTGTGAACTGTTTGGATCGTTTTAGAATATTAATGCTTTGTTTTACTATATTCCCTTTAAAACAGTTCAGAATGTGACACCAAACCCTCAAAGTGAAAGACAAAGGTTATATGTTACAGTTCATCAACATCAGAGCAGGGAGAGTGGTGCATGAGCATCAACGTACAATAAATGACACTGCAACACTGATTAACAACTCTTGATAAACTCAGTTAAAGCTGGGGTTGGTAATCTGATTTAGATACACTTTTTGTAATACTGGTTAAAATGGTCTTCATGACCTGATGACAATCGGTTCATAATCTGTTCTTAAAATAGAGCGAAAAATATCCGCTATCTACAGCAGGAGTAAAACAGGGAAAACACCAACCAATAATCATGCCGGGACACCTGTTTTTAAACCAATCAATTTTCAAGTGCATAATCTTTAGAATATTGTAAACTCTGACAGTGACGTTCACTCCCATTGTTCCACCTCATTATTTCCTGAATAGCTGCCGTGGATAGCTCTCATCAACATGTTTTGTATCAGCAGCTGTTGAGGCAGCTGAGGGAATGAGAGGAATGTCGGCGGCGAGTAAAAGGCCTCAGTGGGGTCTGAAACACCAGGCCAATGAAATCCATGGACATCCTGCTGGTGAAGTGCTTAAGATTGGAGGAATCGCTGGTCTCTGTATGAATTTCAGTTGTCTGCGGTCACAAGAGTCTCAAATTTGAACAGACCTGCTCGCCTTATGTCTGTGTCCTCCAGATAAACCGGGTCAGTGTGATGTATTTACTGACATAAATTTGCCCTCAGAAGGTTTCAGGGCTGCTTGCACGATGCTGCACTTTTTTTTATTGAGGCGTTAATTGTTGGCTTTTGTTTGACTCTCCCGTTTTTGTCCATCATTCTTCTGAGTTTCTCGCCCTGTGAACTGAGCTGTTCCTCAGTAAATACCAGACTGATGTGCCTTTATTAATTGTTTTTCATCCTGATCCCCTATTTCCTTTCATCTGCACAAAAACTGAATGGACGCCGACACAAACATGGAACTTAGGAATTCATTACCCTCCCCGGAACATTTTATGTGTGTGACAATGGCACGACTCATTCGGCACTTTGTCTCTTGTGTCAGTGAAACTCAAAAATAATTCACAGCCATAGATCATTTTGCTGGCTCGGACACTGCTGCAGGATCTTTAGTAATTACAAACAGGCACAAATGCAGTTTGAAGGTAACAGCAGTTGACATGGAATTCCAATATCACTCGGGACATCTGCTTCTATTTAACCCAGAAATAACAGAGCAGTGTACTGCACATGTCTGCACAAACAAAACAACTCTCTTTAACATACGAGGACTGGCTGCCTCCTTTTGTGTATTGTTTTTCTTTTTATATTGGTCACACCAAAATATGAATCTATTTGTTCCCTGGTCTTCTGACCCACCAATCACAGTCTAACAGATAGTAGCCCACTGTGGGTGGGCTACTATCTGTTAGACCGACTTTTCCCCAAGCCAAGTCTTTTCAGTGCACATTAAAATTGTGGCCTTATTTTTGTTGTTTCATGGTTGAATGGTGAATCTAGAGTGGCTCTGGTTTTACATAGCATATTCTGGGAGTACTCATTTTGTTTTTCAAATTATAAGTCAGAGGTCACCTCTTAAGGGGCGTTCACACTGAGACTCAAGACTTTGACAACCAAGGCAACCAGTCTCCACACACTAAAAACAGCTGAGTTATTTTACCTACCCAACCGTGGGGTTATGAAATGTTTTACCCATTATGGGTTATTTGTATGGTATTTGGGTTATTTTTGTGCAACTCAGGCGCTGGGTCAAAATCCATCAACCCAACATACATTGGTTGACTCAGCACCTGGGTTGTTTGTGCTTCGAACGTCATCACCTCATCATGTGGACAGATGTGCTCCAACACAAATCCACACACCACGCCAGGCTCCGAGTACCCGTCAGCTCCATAACACCAGCTGATTTAACACGTCACACCTATCATCTGGTGACACTTCTGAGGAAGGCGGAAGTTTACGCCAAAACATGTCAAGGTACGTGAAAAATCTACATGTCTGAGGGAAAAAAAAGAGAACTTTATCTATGTAACATGAAGACATAATGAACACCATTCAACTGAGTCCAAGTCTGCTTCACTTTATACACTCTGAGTGGCAAATAGCACATAGCACATGTGGCTCCTGTGTGGCCAAGTGGACAACATCACTCTCATGACTTCCAAGGACTGTGGGTTCGATTCCTGCTCTCTATTCAACTGTTCATGTGTCTGTTCAATAAAGCTGGCTATTGTCAACTGCTAAGTCTGTCTTACTTCTGGGTCCTAACTGCCCCGGTGTCATACCCAGTATTTGGGTAGAATAAATAACAAATAAGCAGTTGAAACAACCTAGAATTTTCATTAATTTGGCCCAGCATGTGGGTAGAGTATATAACAAATACGTGTGGTTGAATTTACCCAGGTTTGCAGTTAATTTGACCCAGAATTTGGGTATATTTAACTCATCTGTTGGGTTAAAGTGGACCCACCCATCTTGCTGGGTCAAATTGGGTTGGTGCTATAATAACCCAGCGGTTGGGTTATAAAACAGCCCAAATTGGGTTATTGTTAACCCAACAGTTTTTAGTGTGCATGTAAAGGCAATGTACAGCTGCGATGGGGTGGGGCTAAACCTCCCTCATGACCGCTGCAATAAAGGCGACATGGTTGCCAAAGTTGAAGAAGTTGATCTTTTAAGGTGATGCTGCCTGTGGCTGTGCGTCAACAGCCAACCAGGCTTCTGTGAAAGTGTGACGGTACTGACAGCTTTTATTTCAGAGAGTAACAATCCATGTCTGTGTGGGAAACATTAGTCGGTGTGTACATTAGTTTTGCCTTCACAGACCGCAGAGAACTCACAGATGCTGCTGCTTCAGGGCCATCAGCTGCAGTGTTTTGTGGTTGGTAGGTGAGTGTAAAGGATACAGTTGGAATGTCAACTTATAAATCCTACTAAATGATATATGATCATGGTTAAACTCAAGCCGACGTGACGTCACCGAGCGATGGTGACAGTGACTAAAATGCAGGTATTTATGCAGGCACGTTACTTCAGTGGGTCGCAAAGTCGGGTTTGGTTTGAAAGCACATTTATGCTCTTTTTCAACAAGTTTACAAGGTCTTCAGAAGTCCCTTTTCCAGTCCTCTCAGATGTTGGATTTTGGCTTGCCTCTAAATCTCTCTGTTTTAACCCCACACAGAACTGGCTATTTTAGAGTGAAACTTTTGAGCAGTATTTGACCTTGCCCTCTATGGAAGTGTAATCACTTTGCTCTAATGTTTACTGCAGCTGACCCAGGCATGCTTTTCTCTGCAGCCAAATGTAGGATGAACAAACACCAGGCTCAGAGATGTCCCCCCTTAGGTGGATGAGTGTTTTATATGTATGTGATTATGAGGGTGAAATGTAGAGGTGACAAAAGACTTATCAGCAAAATCTGCATTGACAATTTACCACTATCAAATATAATGTTAACATCCCTTTAGTGCCATACAGGTCCACACCACAAAGTGTTGTCCTTACTGTTTGTTTAAGTCTTATTAAGTGTATTTGGTGACTCTTTTGAGAGTAAAAAACACCAAACTTTTTAACACTTTACAGTGTCGCTTTTGATCAACACTTCAATGCAGTGCAATGTCTTATGGTATATTTTTAATGAATCGTTAACTTGAAATTAATATTGCAAAGTGTAAAAATAGTGTATTTATTGACTATTTTACTATTTGTTAAAGGGAGAGCTGAGCTGAAATAAAGATGTCATGTTTGTTTTTTATCTGAAAATATAAAAGCATTTGCACTGCAGTTTTCACGACACTTGCTTTTGGCATCCATTGGTACTTATCCAATAATGGGGGCCAGGTGAGATGACTGATTTGTTTCTACAGGACTCTCTTACAGGTTCAGTGTGAAAACTTCAGAGTTTGAGATCGCTGACACCCTTGGATTTAATTCTCCAAAAAAATACACAAGCTCTTTCTACTGACATTAAATTTTGAGGGATTTGATTCCATCCAGAGTAGGGTTAACACTTGTTTCTGAAAATTTACCAACACCAAAGTTTAACTCTTCTCAATTTGCTGTATTGAAAAGGGCTACAAAATTAAGCCCGTTAACTAATTCAAAGAGCATATAAGTGTTAAAAAACACTCCTTGCAATTCAAACAGCAAAATAAATACAAACCTTTATGATCGACTAATCAGCTTGTGTATGTTGACCAGTTAACAAAGCACTTTTTTCACATTAAATATCATATGGGGTCCAGTGTACTGATAACCTTTACCACACTGTACACACTGTACCATCAAGTAAATTACTGTTAGCTCTGTGAATTGTACATGATGTACTGCTCAGAATAGCTCCATATTACCCTGTGAATTACAGGCAGGCACAGTCATTATATTATACATAGATGTTACATTGGTTGAGCTCGATCCAGCACCTTTGGAATGAATTGAAAATCTGACCTCCTGCCAGGCCTTTCATTCAGCATTGCTGCTCATGATCACTGATACTCCAGATGCTGAAAAAGACATAAATGGATGTATTGATGCCCCAAAAACATTTCATCATCACAAAAGAGTGTATGTAACACCTAAAACAAGCAGAGGTCCCATTAACTACCACAGCTATGAATCTTAATTTGGTGGTAAATTATCTCCCTCACTGCTCTTTTTCTTTTTTCTGTGGCTTAAGTCTAATCACTTTTCTGCATAAGGTTGTGGAAAATACAGATGCCCTTACGTTGCTTGTTGTGCTTCCCAGCTGCTGGTACAGTGTTGACTAAGCTGTCAATGTTATTAGTGGTGAGAGAGGCCTCGGCTCTGGGGGCGGCCTCATGCGTGTATACCTCAGGAAATGTCTCTCTAGAAACACACTCTTAAAAACATAAACCCTCTGTTGTGATTTCCATCAGTTATGCACTTAAGAGACCAGACATGCGAGCAAATAGTTTGGAGTCTCGTGCAATTTAGGCATAAATATTGTCCAATTATGTCTTTAAACCCTGATAGATAATACACATTTTAGGAGGAAATTAACGTCAGGCATTAGGCCAGACTCTTTAGTCTTCTTTAAAAATGGAGGACGTAAGTGAAAGATCCATATAATCTGGGTCAAAACTACTCCAACTTAAACATGCTATGACCTCAGAGTGCATGAGAATAATGTTTGAAGTGCAAATAACTGTGATGTTAGATAAAGTCGACAAAAGGTTGGAACAACTTTAAACCGCTTTCATAGTAAATATGACGTAAGTTGTTAAAATAATGGACAACAGCAGAACCTTGTCTCACTTTACAGGGGATGATTAAACTGTAACAACCTGTTCATTGGATATTATTCCCCTTATATGTATTTTTCAGCGATAGTTTCCAATTCCAAAAGAGCTTGCACATTGTAGGAAATGTGAATAAAAACTGAACATATGACTTGCAGATCATTTTAAACTCATTATCAGGAAAAGCAGCGGTTTGAAGCAGTGGCCAGGTTGTGATCAATGCAAAGGTCAAAAGTCAGCAATAAATTGTGATATAAAGGTGAATTAGTGCCCATGGCATGGTCAGCTTGCATATACCAGAGAAGGCATCATTAAAGTTTCAGAACATCCCATGCAGATGATGGTTTTCTGGTACGTCCCTGCTGCACATTTGAACAGGACAGAAGCATTGCTGCTGTTTCTGTAGTTTTCTACCTTCTAACTGTCAGAGCATGTTAACATTTTCTTTGACATTTTCCCTGACATTAACAAGCTTAATCACACAACTGCCATCACAATGTGCTGCAAATTATGCTTAATCCATGTGGTCACACAGTATGGTTTCCTGTCACTTTGTCCTTTTGTTTGATTTAATGTTTTGCGATGACTTCTCCTTCTGTTTTTATAATAGTTTTAGCACAGTACCATTAACAGACTTCTATCTGCTTACCCTAAAGCTGAGCTGCCACTCGAACGTCTGTTCTCAGCAGAAGCAGTTCAGTAAATAGAATAAGAACATCTTAAATGCAGCACAGTTAATAACATTTGCCAACATTACATATCACAGATAAGAACATCAATAGAGATGATACACATCACATTATAATAACCTTGTTATCTTGAATGCTTCCTACTTCATGAGAAACCAAAGGACTAAAGTAATGTCTTCGATCTGTCCTGTCTCTTCACATCTTCACCCTCCATTGACATAAAACACATCCCTCTGCTCATTTACCAGCCCAGTGAATTTGGCCACAAGAGCTGCCCTTCATCTGCCGTAATCCTCCAGAATTTACTTTACCAGAGGTGTGTAATCCACAGATCATGCTATGGTATTCTTATGGATTATGTTGGCACAGTAATCAGGAACCAGCCTGTGGGGTTTCATCTCATGTAATGACTTAAATGTAATTCTTGGGCCCTTCCAGGTCAGGGAGCTCAGTGGTGTAGACTTTGAGGAGACTTTTGATGATAATGAAGTTTGAGTTATGGTCACAGATGCTAATGAACCTCATTAATGGAGGCATCTGCGTATTTAATGCATGGCTACACTGAAATTCCTGGATGATGGTAATGCACCAAGCATGAACAAAAGTTTTAAATAATGATGAGGCCCTGCAGTCCTGAAATTCTCCACAAAATGGAAGATATGTAGAGCTCATCCAATCATAGAATCATAAAATCAATATTTCTGCCTTTAAGACAGCAGGTTTCCAAATGTATTCCACTTAGGACCCAGATGGGGAGTTTACTCTCTCATCTCGCCATGTTTCATGATGACATCAGCTTGATGCGACCAAAAAAAAAGCACAGCCACGCAGCTTGTCTGCTGTCTTTGAGACCTGATCAACCCCCATTGAAAAAAAAAACTTGCGTTGACTGGCTAATTTTAGTGTGAAAGTGGTATTAGATACCGTAAGGAAGGACAGAGTATCTTATCATTTTTGTTTTGTTTTGTTTATTTTCACAACAGGTGTTTGTCAGTTGCTTTTTCAATGTAAAGTACTGACATTATAAATTAAATAAATATGTCAGTTTTCACTAATTGCCTTCCAAGAAAACTTAATTTTGACCCAGTTTGACTTATATAAAGATAAAGTTAAACTTGAATAGTTGGTGAGGGGTGAGAAACTAAGATGTAGTATATTTAAGCCATGACAAAATCAGCTTCACTTCAACACGCTACAGCAGGTCATGCTGACTATGTCCACACAGCTTTGTAATAAAACCATTATGAATATTTATGTGTGACTTTCACTTATTACCTTACTTTATTATTAAATGTAATTTTAAAATTTTATTGTCAGATTATTTATGTTATTGTTAGTTATTGCTTAGGCATCTTAATTTACCAATGTAGTTTTTATCTTTTAAAACCCAAGCTTTATAGATTTTCTTTAAAACTCTGAACATGTTTTTTTAATTTATAGTAACTTAATTATTTAAAATGTCTTTTTGGTGTTTTATTCATTTCTGTCTGGTGATTCTTGATTTTATTGCTTTGCATTTTCCCTTGTTAACTTTTCTTTATATTTTATCAGACATTTCAATTTTATTATTCTTTTTACTTTTGCTTTTCTGGTGTGCATTAGTCTCCAAAGCCTCTTGACATCCAACCTGCCATCATTGCAATTACCATTATGTATGGATGTGTATATATGCCGAGTATGTGTACATGTGTGTGTTTATTTGAGTTACTGCCATATGATTGGTTGTAGTGATGAGCAGTCTAACGGATGTTTAAGTGGCCAATGAGTGTTCCAATCTGCAACACACCTCGAGATTGTGAGGGAGAAAGTGGGTTTCAAAATCTGTCCAGCCAGTCTGATTGTTAGTGAGACTCTATTAACCAATCCCAACAATGAGTCGAGAAAAGCAAGATAACAGCTTAATCAGAAACGAGGGTTCAAAAATAAATGATATTTCTTTCACTGGAACTATGATAAAAATTGAGAGCAGATTACTATCAGATCTTTGCGTGACAGTTTCATGTTTCTGTGCCCTTTTTGTGTGCATCATATTTATTTATGAAGGCTTTCTAAGAATAGCAGTGTTGTTTTGTTGATGAATACAGCCGGCTTGGCTTTGTCTCTTTGAGTCTGCCAGGTTTATTGATCGTTCAGATGAATCACTGTCCTGTCATATAAAGCTGTGACATTTCCATGCAATGAAAGCAGAGCAGAGAAGAAAACCCTGTTTCCTGTCTTTTGACCTGGTATTAAAAAGTGTGATGATGTACTCCTGGCACTGTGGTAACCACTAAAGCAGCACGAGATGGTTCGGTAATTGAAACTGAGAAAGTGAACCCTGCTGTGGCTAAAGAAGACCGCAGTAATCATAAATGTGGCTCAGACGTTCCTAATTGTGAAACTATTTAAACAGTTGTTATTGTACAGGCTGCATTAGCATTTATTAATTTATGTATCCCAAAGTTCTGTCTTATATAACACAAAAACTGGAGCAGTGGTTGATATGTCCTAAAGGTTTCACCACAGCATTAACTAATCTTCCCTCATAGGATGGACATGCATAAATATGCAGTTAGTAATTTCAGTGCACTGGAAACATTTAGCTCCACAGCAGGAAGTACTGAGGCACTCGTAAAGTACAAGTTAAAGCTGCATGAAGGTGGTCAGAAGGACTTAATTCTTGGGTTTGTATGTCTTCTTGTACTTTAAGTGCTTCATCATCAAGTGCCTAAAATTATCTAATCAAGACCACGATCATATTCCTGAGCTGAAAGACATAATAAATATCTCAAGTTAAGCACTGACTCAAAATGAGATGGTGAAAGACAGCAACCGTATCAGATTGGATTGCGTGTAAGTAGATTCCAAAGGCAACCCCGAGTCACAGGGAAGACCTTTTTAATAATAATAATCATAATTTTATTTGAATAGAGCTTTTAAAATCCTAGGTTTACAAAGTGTTATGACAGGAACATACAGAAAAGGAAGAACAAAGCTTAAGTAAAAGGAAAAAAACACCAAAAACAAAAGGCTGAATTTAAAGCACAGATCCCTAAGTGTACTCAAAGAGGGTAATAAAACAGCCTCTTCATATGCCATAAGACCACTTAAGGACTTCTGAGCAGTTTTTGGCAGTGGATCTGTTCTGATATTAAAAGACAGTAGGACTGAGGCAATGTCGAAACAAAGTGAGTACTTTTAGAAACAAAGGTTTTACTCCTCAATTTTCAAAAAATATCCAGTCAACACAACATGCATAAATAAACTGTTAAACACTAAACACTGTTAGCACTACCTTACAACTATGTCCATCATATACGAAAACCAAAACCAGTGAAGTTGGCACGTTGTGTAAATTGTAAATAAAAACAGAATACAATGATTTCCAAATCCCTTTCAACTTATATTCAATTGAATACACAGCAAAGACAAGATACTTAACGTTCGAACTGGTAAACTTTTTAATTTTTGCAAATATTAACTCATTTGGAATTTGATGCCTGCAACATGTTTCAAAAAAGCTGGCACAAGTGGCAAAAAAGACTGAGAAAGTTGAGGAATGCTCATCAAACACTTATTTGGAACATCCCGCAGGTGAACAGGCTAATTGGGAACAGGTGGGTGCCATGATTGGGTATAAAAGCAGCTTCCCCGAAATGCTCAGTCATTCACAAACAAGGATGGGGCGAGGGTCACCACTTTGTGAACAAATGCGTGAGCAAATTGTCCAACAGTTTGAGAACAACATTTCTCAACGAGCTATTGCAAGAAATTTAAGGATTTCATCATCTACGGTCCGTAATATCATCAAAAGGTTCAGAGAATTTGGAGAAATTACTGCATGTAAGCAGTAAGGCCGAAAACCAGCACTGACTGCCGGTGACCTTCGATCCCTCAGGTGGTACTGCATCAAAAACCGGCAGTCAGTGTGTAAAGGATATCACAACATGGGCTCAGGAACACTTCAGAAAACCACTGTCAGTAACTACAGTTCATCTACATCTGTAAGTGCAAGTTAAAACTCTACTATGCAAAGCGAAAGCCATTTATCAACAACACCCAGAAACGCCACCGGCTTCGCTGGGCCTGAGGTCATCTACGATGGACTGATGCAAAGTGGAACAGTGTTCTGTGGTCTGACGAGTCCACATTTCAAATTGTTTTTGGAAACTGTGGTCGTCGTGTCCTCCGGACCAAAGAGGACAAGAACCAGCCGGACTGTTATAGGCGCAAAGTTTAAAAGCCAGCATCTGTGATGGTATGGGGGTGTATTAGTGCCCAAGGCATGGGTAACTTACACATCTGTGAAGGCACCATTAATGCTGAAAGGTACATACAGGTTTTGCAGTAACATATGTTGCCATCCAAGCAACGTCTTTTTCATGGACGCCCCTGCTTATTTCAGCAAGACAATGCCAAGCCACATTCTGCAAGTGTTACAACAGCGTGGCTTCGTAGTAAAAGAATGCGGGTACTAGACTGGCCTGCCTGTAGTCCAGACCTGTCCCCCATTGAAAATGTGTGGTGCATTATGAAACGTAAAATACAACAATAGAGACCCCGGACTGTTGAACAACTTAAGCTGTACATCAAGCAAGAATGGGAAAGAATTCCACCTGAAAAGCTTCAAAAATTGGTCTCCTCAGTTCCCAAAGCGTTTACTGAGTGTTGTTAAAAGGAAAGGCGATGTAGCACAGTGGTAAAAATGCCCCTGTGCCAACTTTTTTGCAACGTGTTGCTGCCATTAAATTCTAAGTTGATGATTATTTGCAAAAGAAAATAAAGTTTCTCAGTTTGAACATTAAATATCTTGTCTTTGCAGTGTATTCAATTGAATATAAGCTGAAAAGGATTTTCAAATCATTGTATTCTTTTTTTATTTAAGATTTACACAACGTGCCAACTTCACTGGTTTTGGGTACACACACACATATATATGTATATATTTATATATATATATATATATATATATTTATATATATATATATATATATATATATATATATATATATATATATATATATATATATATATATATATATATATGTACACACTCAACAAAAACACAACTTTTGTTTTTGCTCCCATTTTTCATGAGATGGACTCAAAGATCTAAAATTCATTCTAGATAAACAATATTACCATTTCTTTCAAATGTTGTTCACAAATCTGTCTAAATGTGTGATAGTGAGCACTTCTGCTTTGCTGAGATAATCCATCCCACCTCACAGGTGTGCCACATCAAGATGCTGATCTGACATCATGATTAGTGCACAGGTGTACCTTATACTGCCCACAATAAAAGGCCACTCTGAAATCTGCAGTTTTGTCTCACAGCAAAATGCCACAGATGTCACAAGCATTGAGGGAGCGTGCAACTGGCATGCTGACAGCAGGAATGTCAACCAGATCTGTTGCTCGTGCATTGGATGTTCATTTCTCCACCATAAGCCATCTCCAAAGGCGTTTCAGAGAATATGGCAGTACATCCAACCGGCCTCACAACCACGGACCACGTGTAACCACACCAGCCCAGGACCTCCACATCCAGCAGGTTAACCTCCAAGATCGTCTGAGACCAGCCACTCAGACAGCTGCTGAAACAATTGGTTTGCATAACCAAAGAATTTCTGCACAAACTGTCAGAAACCGTCTCAGGGAAGCTCAACTGCATGCTCGTCGTCCTCATCGGGGTCTTACCCTGACTCCAGATCGTCGCCGTAACAGACTTGAGTGGGCAAATGCTCACGCACGACAGCATGTACCAGTTCCCACTAATATCCAGCAACTTCGCACAGCCATTGAAGAGGAGTGGACCAACATTCCACAGGCCACAAATGACAATCTGGTAAACTCTATGCGAAGAAGATGTGTTGCACTGCATGAGGCAAAAGGTGGTCACACCAGATACTGACTGGTTCTGAGTCCCCAGACCCCCAATAAAGCAAAAAAAAATGCACATTTCAGGGTGGCCTTTTATTGTGGACAGTCTAAGGCACACCTGTGCACTAATCATAGTGTCTGATGAGCATGCTGATGTTGCACACCTGTGAGGTGGGATGGATTATCTCAGCAAAGCAGAAGTGCTCACTATCAAACATTTAGACAGATTTGTGAACAATATTCGAGAGAAATGGTAATATTGTTTATCTGGAATGAATTTCAGATCTTTAAGTCCATCTCATGAAAAATGGGAGCAAAAACAAAAGTGTTGCGTTTATATTTTTGTTGAGTATATATATACACATGCAGTTTCCTTGCAAAAGCTGTATCATTTTTCTAACAATTAATACCACCATGTCCAACTCATGCTACACAGTTTAACTTGTGGCTATATTAATTAATGGCGTGCTGAGTAAATATTTCTTTGCTCATATTTCAATTCAAGACATAGCTGATAATCTTGATCAAATCCTGTTTTAAATTTTTTTCTTTGGTATTTCTGTTAGTTCTAAGAACTGTTTTAACCATGGCAAAGATGGAGCAAGCAGCTATATGTCTCCAGTCACCATGGTCACTCGGGAAACAAAAACACCGGGTCTCATCTGAAAAGTCAACAGAGTGTTTTTAATCCTGCATCATAGTGAAGGAGCAGGAACAGCAACACCTTGGCACAGTCCATTGCTGTTCATGCAAACAAGTGTGAGAATGTTGCACAGAGGGACTTCACCCTGAGGAGAGGTCAGCAGTGTGACATCACAAACATCATTTTGAGAAATCATTACCATGTTTTCCAAAATATGTATTTTTAGTGAATTAAAATGCCTTTTGAATGAGATTAATTAGCATCATGGATGCAGGTTGGCTTATATAAGGGACTCTGGGCATTTTTTAAGAAAGTTGCTTGTAAATATTGGTAGTAGGGGGTTGTGTTCTTTTGGCATTGTTCCCAAACTGCAGTTGCTCATTTGGGCTTGTTGTGCCTCCAAACCCAGGAGGGATCTGATCACTCTCTCCTACCAGAAGAAAATCAAATCTGAAGTTACACTGCACAAAGGAAGTGTAGGAAGTGAAGTGACGTGAGTCAGTTAGTTCCAGATAAATTGTATAAATTGTATATTTCCGAAAGTTAATGCACTTAAAAACATGTACAGGTAGTGTACTCTTAAACTGTGGTATTACCTTTTGGTGGGAGTTCTTGTTGGCAGAGAAAATACCCTTTGTATTTGGTACAATACTTCCCTGTTTGCAGCTAGTTCTGTGTAACAGACTCTTCCAGACTCTGTTACACAGAACTATGCCTTTAAGTGATAACAGAGTTATAAATAGTAACAGTAGACCCTCACTTCACTTCTGTAGGACATCCCACCTCCATACAAAAGGATGTTGAATCCATAAATTAAGAACCGAAAAATAAATTCACTGTGAAATTGAACCGTAATGCAGATGAAAAGCAAACACAGTTTATGTACATTTCTATTTTAGAAGAAAATAATATATCACAATAGAAAAAAATAGCTGGAGGTTGCTTGTTTTGGGCCTGCTTTTATCACTACTTATGTCAGTGGAAAAATCTGGCAACACTGATATTGTTTATTCAAATATGATGGCTTCTTGTTGCATGACAATCTCAACTACATTTCTGTTTTCTTGTTTCTGCGAGTATTTATTCTGGAGCACAGAATAGCATATTGCACACTAGATTCACTGCAAGAAAGACGGGCTGTCTCTCAGATCTCCATCTTTTTCTTCACTTTAAACAGAATTTACAACAAATACTCTGATGCTCGGTGGAAAAGGTGAGCTGCTGTGCATCTTGTGTGAATGAAATGAGGGATCTCCTAGATGTGTGTTATCTCTCAAAACAGCAAAAACACATACTTCAGACTTTAGAACAGGTATGAGGATGTTTAATGCTCAGTCATTTTCCAACCATGCATGTCCTGCAGTGGGGCTGTTAGACATACCCCTGATGTAAATCTGATGTTAAAACAATGTTCAGTATGGTACACCTATTTGTAGGTCATATGCATCTTTGATGAATGAGGCCCATTTTGCGAGAGTGTTACTTTTTTTCCCCACACTGTGGAAAAAAAAAAGTTTTCAAAATACAGGCTTGCATGTGGACGCAGTCCTAAAAGCCGGTCGTATGTTTTCAATAAGTGTAGGGACACGTTTTTTCAATCAACTATGTACTTTTTTTAGAAGTGATAAATGTTTCCTGTTGATTCACTGAAAATACTAAACTGAAGCCTAAAATGGTGTTTACTTCCCTCTGATTCCTCTGAAGGCATCGTAAAGTGAGCTTTCTCTGGGGTCTCATTTTCTTCATCTGTTGTCTCCATCCATATGTTCTTATTTTAGCTCAGAACATTGGCAGACAGCAGCCAAGTGGCAAACTGGCTTCCGGTAAGAGGATGTAAGGATGAAGTACTCCATTACTGCACCAGAAGATCCGCTATGAGTGATTCCCTGTACACCCGACTCAGCAGGTGGGAACAGTTGGGCATCATTAGATATGTTTATACAATGAGGATAATTAGAGTGTTTTGGTTGCCAGGGATCAACTGTTTCTATGTTTGTTGCCATGTAACAGTAGGTCATGGGGGTCTGTTTGGAAAATGGTGGGAACAAGGAAACTTAATCGCATCCATCCACAAAAGAATAATATGTGTATCATTTTGATATGGAACTGGTTGCTTGGAAAAACAAGGTCCTATTTTTCAAAACTAACACCACCAAAGAAGGAAAAATGTGTTTGTTCACTGAAAATAATCAGAATATTAATAAGAATTTCCCTGTTATGTAACATATTCCGTTTAAAACACAATAATAAAAGTCCAGAAAGAAGCCAAACATCAATAAAAAAAAATGCCTCCCACACAGGCCTAACTTTACAACCTTCATTCAGATTTCAGTGTATTCTTTAAAGAATTTGTTGTTTTCCACATTTCCACTACTATTTCAGTAAATTCTCAACAGATTTTGATGATGTTTTCAGGAAATGGCACAAGGAGATGGTGATATTTTGATGTGATGCCAAATTCAGATGTGGATCCAGGAACTTTTTTCAAGGATTTATAAGCACTGTGAGATAGGGCTGATTTCCACATTTTTAACAGAAACTTGCACTTTTTAAATACCTTTGTGGAAGTTTGTGAACTCTGCGTACTTGTTGGTTACTATTGGTTCAGATTCATTTTTTCCTGTTAAATAAACACATAAAGCCAAGACCAAGCTAAAGTGGCTTTGAATGCTACGTTAAGTTGCCTAGTTTTTTAAAACCAAAGCCAACAACCAAAAGCCACAACTCACAGGGTTTTTTGTTTGTTTGTTTGTTCACCTTATTCGGTTTGTATGGCTTTCACAACCATCTTATAGTGGGTCAGGGTTCAGTTGTTTGGTCCACATAAGAGTTCATCTGAGCTTTCACACCATCCCAAATGACATAAACTGTCCAAAAGACAGCCTTGAAAGATGGAAATAAATTACCTTTGTCACTAATTGGTCAAATCCCTGCTGTTAAAATCTCATAACCCCTGTTACCACACTCACAAGCTGTCTATCTTAGGCCTTGTCCACGCGGAGACAAAAATATTTTTGTATTGGAAATGTTTTCTCTAAGGACAGCATCATTTCAGTAAATGTCTCCATCCACATGAAAACACTGAAAATACTGTAGCTAATATGCCAGTCCTGTAAGTGGCACTGTAACCCTGCTGCAGACAGACACCAAAACCAGGGAAGAACACATGAAACATTTGCCTGCATCATGAGAAATGCCAGCAAACACTGGCATCTACTGTTGTCCATGCTCTTGGTGGTCATAGAGGAGCAGAAGGTTTGCTGTTAAAGCCATAAGAAACTCAGAAGCTTCTGCAGCACGAACACAACACTGTACTAAGCTATTCTTTCTCTTGCTGTCAGGGTTTGTGACACAGTGAAAGACAGAGGTGGGCAGATGATGTCACCATCTCTGAAACTGTACTTATTTGTTTCCACACTGCAACACTCGGCGAGCATTTTCAGATTTATCCACTCTGGGACTTGTTTTCAAAAATGTGTTTACGGGCACACAAAACACTGTACCTGTGTGGACGAAAGATCTTTAAAACTAAAAACTATGCCCAAATTTGTCTCCATGTGGATGGCCCCTAAATTGCAGTTTCACCTGGAAAGAACAAATTAACATGCATTATACTTTCTACCATTCAAATAATTTTTAAAAAAAAAAAGCAAACCAGAGTTTATTCGCCTGACTGATAGTGTCATGTGCAATCTGCAAGAACCACAGTTTATATTATCTGTTGCCCTGCCAGAATTGCCTGCATCAGTGCTACACTCTTGCTTTCAAAACTCCACCTGTGCATTGATCTACAGATCAAGCTGCTTCAGTTTTTCCCTTCTGGCTAGCTGCCTTCCAACTTCCAGCCAGTTACAAGACAACTTGCAGTCACTGGAAATCCCTCCAACTTTCTTGGGTTGTGCCTTTATTCCATTGAAAAGTGCAGGTGACTCCATGAGAAGGCACCTCCCTTACAAGATTACATAACTTCAACATTCTTTTTCAATAGAGTAGATGCCAAATCAATAGAGAGCAATCTTGACACCACAAATTTACAGATACTTAGCCTCAAGCTTACAATTCACAGCTAGCAGTGTGGGTATGCCCTGTCATAGATCGGCCCTGGACCAGCCCAAGACCAGCAGAGACCCTATCAGGGAACGGAGGGAAGTTTTAAATGGCTGCATCTGTAAAGGTTCTGCCAAGGGTTTATTGCTTATTCAGTAATGATTTTGGAGCTTTGATGCCAAACGCAAGCATTAATCTTTTTTTATATAGCTTCTCCATTTGGTTTACAGAGGGGTGTGAATTATGCTTGAATTTGAGCAAAGCTGGTTTGACAGCAAGCCAGGACATTATAGTTGTCTGTCATGAAACCAAAAACCTGCCTATACACCACATCTTTGTTAGATTTTCAGATGGCTGTTACTTTGAGATAGTGTTTTCAAGGTCTTCCGCTCTGGATTGTCCTACATTATGTAGCCAGCCAATCCCAAGCACATCTCTATGTTTTACCCCTGATGGGTGGTCTGTAGACATTGATGACTTTGCCCGAATGTGCTTAAGTCCGGGGTATAAGTGTCAGATTTGTCCAGTACCTGGACTGTCCATTTCAGCACTGGCCTTTCTAACAGCTGTGAGGCCCCGCTGCCCCAGTTGTCTTAAAAGTGTTTTCTCATGGTTAGTGTTGTCTCATTAAATATTAACTGTTCCATGGAGTGATTGCCGGCGCTCAAACTCCCTCCCACCTCTTTGATTCTCAGCTGATGTGACTCTCAGTGCTTTCCTGACAGCACGCCAAGGTTCCCAGCCGTGCAGACGATGAGAAACAGCCAAATCTTTTCCAGATGTCCCGACCAGTGGCCCTCTGGTTATCAACAGAGCACAGGCCTGATTTCCTTTCCCTCGACAGCAGCAGGACTCGTCCCTGGCAGCAACGGTGAAAATATATGCTTGTGTTTGTGACCTCACTTACTGACCCTACAGATGCCTCGTGAACTAAAACAACACTAACCCGTCAATGCACGGGGCATGGATTTATGCTACTAGCAGACAATGTTTACATAATAAAGAGGGGAAGGAGAAACATCTGACCATCACATCAGCCTGAATCTTTTTACTGCATGAAAGGAATATTGTCTGAGACCCACAAGACGGTCCTACTTTGTGTAAAGGAAAAATAAACCGAGAATTTGTGGCTTGTGCTCCCGAGGTTTCAGACATCTGTACCAATTTAGTCATCTGTTCTCATGTTACTGGCTTTTCTCTTTATCACACGTGCAGGCCACCAAGCTTCTGTCAGGCAAGAGCACATGACGTTTTCTTGAAATAAGAGATAATTTATATATTTATATGCGAGGAAAATGTATAACTTTGGAATAAAACTGAATTACGACTTTCCTCTGCAGAGCCAGATCTATACTTTCCTATTGGACAAGCTTAGATGAAGCCATCATAATATCTGCTGACAAAATACATCACTGTGGGAAAATTGGTTATAATATATGGCAATATGATATATATCCTGAAACAGGGGTGCTGATAGAATTTATTATGATACACCCTCCCACTTTGTTGTTTCTGTGTCTGCTCAAATTGACCAGGCAGAATGAAATTAGACCCAAACTGATGGACACATATATATATGTGTTTATCTGCCATGGCACCTGTGCAGACAAAGCTAAACTTTTTCAGGCTGTTGTCTGGGGTCACTGGGGGTCAGCTTTTGAAGTTTAAGATGCAAGATGTTTTTAATATTGGACAAAGAGCACTTGTAAACATGGGTCTGTGAGTGGGTACATGCTGAGATCAGACTTTTAGCCTGAATGAAAAAGTAAGCATATTCTAATTTCACCTCGGCTGTGAAAGTTCTACACCCTCTATGTAATTGTAAGGAAATGTAGTTTATTTGGAAACTCACGTCAACGTTTTTCAAGTCTATGAATTACCCAGCTTCCTTTGCAATGCCAGCAGAAGAGTTCACACTTGGACAGACATGCGCAGAGACTTGGCCGTCACATTGGAGCATGTGGTGTTCGAGAATTGTACCTTGGTGGAGAGCTTTGCTCTCTGAATGCTTTTCTGGTTCACTTAATGGAATTAAAATGCATTTTCACAATTGTTAAAAATGAAATGATATTGATTCTTGTTGGATACTGCAGCAACAAAAATATTAGTCCAAAATGCTTTTTAGCTTTTTCTTTAAAATAAACAGCTGGGGGAAAGCATGACTCCATTAGACTGAATAATTACCTTTTTATCCAGCAGTGAACTTAAGATGTCACTTATTGTTAACATACATAAGAGCAGTCTCATTATTTATTAGCAACACCTCATATGTGAAGATTTAAATGACAATATCCAGAATGCAGCAGGAAAATCTGCCAGAAAATGCAGACTGTGCTCTGACTAAGGCTGAAGGTATCACTGTCCTGTCATGAGAGCGCAATATATATATTTGTCTTTAAATTATCTTTCCTGCTCAGATGTGTCCCTGTTGCATGTGGTGCTGTACTATCTCACCTGTAGCCATGACAGTATCAGCAGCATAGTGATCTATAAAAAATAATTATCTAAATTAATGAAAGGAGTCAGTGCTCTTACTTTTATATCTTAGAAGAACATCATGGATGAGCACGAGTCCTTTGATCAGTCTGCTCGGTGATGATATCAGTAAAGCACAAAGATAATCTGTCACAAGTATTTAATATGAGTAATCCTACAGGAACAAGCTTGAGGTCTCTGAATGCTTTTATCCTCCTCTCCTCTCCAATCTGCTCACTGATCTTAAATATTTGGAAAACTAATTGGGCCACATGCTCAAAGTTCACACGCCATGGTTCTGGTGACATCTGGACCAGCTCCATGAGGATGAAGCCCCTGATTTAAAATCCAAAGCTGTGGAGCAAACATGTGGGATATGCTGTGATATATTTCAAAAACTTTTATAAATATTTATATTTTAAGCATTTTGCGAAGGAAAGTTCATAATCAGCAGTCTGATTTAACCCTCTGAAGCCTGAGAAAACTATTTATAGCCAGAAAAATCAAACTTTTTGGAGCTGAAAAGTTTATTTCACTTTCTTCTGAAATCTAAAAATATTTCCAAATTTCCATAAAATGTATTATAAATATGTCTTTTGTATCTCATTTGATACATTAGGTGTTTTTGGCAACTGATAATCCAATTGAAGACATTTTTTTCCAATTGTCTGATTGTATTCAGGTGTTTTAAAGGAATATGTTGAACATATTGATTAGATAGAGGTATAATAAAAGGAGGTATAAAAGCTGATACAACAGGCGTTAAGGGGTTAAAGGGATATGCCACCTTTTTTTGGTTTTTATGTCTTGCCTCACTTTCGAGTCCACGAAAACCAGGTAGACACCTTTCTTGACTACGCATGCAGTAACAAGAGAAAGACGGCCAAAGCTCACCCACTGATAATTAGCTTAGCTCAAATACTGGGAACCAATGGGTAATGTTAGCCTGTATCTGCCTACAGTCATCCGATAAACTCTTCCGCAACTCTAAAGGGTCCTGTGCGCTTGTTGTGGCTTTTTTTTTTTTTTACCTTATTACAAAACAAGGCCTCGGTTTAGGAGTAGAAGAACATAGTGCGATGACAGTAGAAGATAACGTAACATAAATCAGAAAAAAACAAGTCATAACAAGCACCTAAGACCATTCAGAATTGCTAAGGACTTTATCTGATGACTGTAGGCAGAGGCAGTCTAGCTATACTCGTTGACTCCCAGTGTTTGATCTAAGCAAATATCAGTGGGCGAGCATTGGATGTCTCTTTCTTGTTACTGGACCTGTAGTTGAAAGAATGGTGTCTTTCTGCTTGCCATGGACTCAGGAGAAAAAAATCATTGACATATTCCTTTAAATGCTCAATTCTAACAGACTTGGAATAGAGAGGAATCACTGTCACTGAAACTGGATACATGAACCTGAAGTAGGGCAAAAATATGGGCTTTCTAATGGCCCTTTTCCATTAGCCCTGCTCTCCTCCACTCAACTCTACTCGGCTCTACTCTACTCCCCTTATGCTGCTTTTCCATTAGCTCCAGTTGCCTGCCCAACGGGGTGCAGCGTCGCTGTAAACAGCTGAGCGGCACTGCGGTGACGTCATTTTGAGCGCGACACAACAATCTGTGGCTTTCTGTCACAAACTGAGTAAAAAGGAAAGCAAGAGAAGGCTGCAGGTGGCAGGAAGAAATACCCCTTGAGGAGCACAGGAGAGTTTTGGAAGCTGTACTGTACAACAGAATGAAGCCGAGGACGAGAGCAATCGAGCTGCAAAGAGCAGATGTATGAGGGTAAGCTAATGGTAGCTACCGCTAGCATGCTAGGTCGTTGCGCTCATGACTCATCGATGACTCATAGACATTGTCTGACCAATCAGTAGCCGGCAGTCTGTGACGTCATCTTTTAGTATCGACTCAGCTCGCTTGGAACCAGAGCGGAGTAGGTACTAAAACTAGCTTGTTTTAGGAGGTACCAGGCTAGTGGAAACACGCTGCAAATCGAGTAGATCCGAGTAGAGTAGGGCCAAGGCTTGCTAGTGGAAAAGGGCCATGAGTATGTGTGGTTTCAGCACCAATTGCAGGTAAAGCAGTACATCTTACCACTTTGATAAAAACCTCTCAGAGAGCTCAAACCTCTGCCAAGGAAGCTCACACATTGCTGTTACATCTATAAGCAGTAGTTCAATGATAATGGTACCATCATATTGCAATTCCTTGAACCTGAAAACCCACATCCACACTCTGAATCATGTTAATATCATTGTTAGTTAGACAGCTATTGAGCAAAAACCATCATTCACTAATGGTGGTTATCAGTCACCACCAGAATCTAATCATTTTTATGTTGGGCCATTACCAACATCTCCTGAAAAGTCAGCAAAATCCATCCAGTAGTTTTTGTGTAATTTGGCTGAAAAACATACCAAAAATAACCTCCTTTGCGAAGCTAAAGATCTCCTGTGCATGCTTAAGTGCTTTCTGTCAAAAATCTGTTATAACTGTCAAACCTTTTCCTCAATGTGAGTCTTGTCCATCAAAAGATTAATGTTGGCTCTTCCTTCCAGGGTGTAAATACCTCCTAATGACTTAAATCCAGCAGCAGAGGGACAGAGTGTCAGATTTAACTTTTAAGCACACACCAAACATTATCCTCAACACTGTCTGTGCTACAGTGGATCATTAAGAGGCACAAGTATAAATCCTTTACATATGCAGTCAAGAAACTCTCACAGAGGTTTTGACACCACAAACTCCAGCTTCAATGAAGTTGGGACATTGCGGAAACTTAAATAAAAACAAAATACAATAATTTACAAATTCACATTGTGTTTTCGGGTGTTGTTGATATTTGGCTCATGCTTTGCATGTTGGAGTTTAACTTACACTTGTAGTTGTAGAGATGAACTGTAAAAACTGGCAGTGGTTTTCTGGAGTGTTCCTGAGCCCATGTGATAATATCTTTTACAAATGAAGTTGGTTTGTAATGCAGAAATCAAGTTCATGGGCATTCAATGTTAGTTTTCGGCCTAACTGCTTATGTACAGAGATTTTTCCAGATTCTCTGAGTATTTTGATGATATTATGGACTGTAGACGATGGAATCCCTAAAATCCTTGCAACTTTTCTTTGATAAACATTGCTCTTAAACTGTTGGGCTATTTGCTCACAGTTGTTCACAAAGTGGTGAACCTCGCCCCCTCCTTTCTTGACTGAGCCTTCCATTGATGCTCCTTCTGCACTTAATTATGACTCACGTGTTTCTAGTTAACATGTTCACCTGTGGACTTATCCAAACAGGGTTTTTTTTTAGCATCCCTCAATCTTCCTGGTTATGCTCCTGTCCCAGCTGTTCAGGCATCGAATTAATTAGTGTATGTTTACAAAATCAATAATATTTATTAGTTTAAACAGTCAGTATCTTGTCTTTGTAGTGTATTTAATCAAATTTCAAAAGGGTTTCCAAACCATTGTATTTTCTCTTTATTTACATTTTACAAATGGCCTTACTTCATGGGAATTGAGGTTTGCCATAGTTTGCTGACACTTAGGCAGTGTGTGGGTTGCCCATTCCTACACAAGGGGAAATTTAAGGTTTCAGCTACAGGGCTTACAGGGGCTCACTAAGTGTTGTTGACACTGACAACATCACCCACGCTATCATAGTAATATTCGTAGAGCAGTTTGCATCATAACGACACATTTCTTTTTCTATCTTAAACACTGTTATTCTATGTATCTGCAGTGGAATTATGGCGATGGAAAGAATTCAAATAAAGCGATTTGCAGAAACAGAGAGCTTCAACTTTGTACCCACAAGCAGGGTTGCACATTTAAAGAAAAATATTACACATCAGTAGTTTTAAATAATATTAAGATCATGTATTCCAAACTCCCTTTTCATGCTTTTGTTTACAGTTTTTATGTTTTTTTGTTTATTCAAGATAAATTAACCCAAAATAAGATTTTTTAATTAAAGAAGTACAAAACATATGGATCTTGGACAGACACATGTTCAGTATGGTTGTATAAAATATGTTTTTAAGCAGTTCTGACATAATAGACGTAGTTAAGATCAACTTAGATATCATTTGTTTATCTGAAGTAATTCTTTCTTGTTGGTTCAGTTTAAATTAAAAATGTTTTTTCACTGAACTGCCTTTATTGTTTTTACATTCAACTAATCTAATACAATAATATGGAAAATGTTTAGGTATTGAGTTTGATTAAAATAAATTAGTTTGTTTTCTGAGTATTACACGAAAGAGCAGTTTTCAACATTTTTGCCAATAACCCAATGAGTTCTCTGTAGATTTTTTAAAGGCATTTTCGGGAAATATCAGTCATGCCACAGGAAGGAAGTGATACATTTTTGGTGGTAATCTGAATCCAGATGCGGATCCAAAAATGGTTTGAAGGATTTCTTCAGAGTGTGAGATAGGGCAGTTTCCAAAGTTTTGACGGATACTTATTCAACAATGTTGGAAATGCCTTTACCGAGCTTTATGCTCCTGAAACACTTCTGTTTATTAAATGGGTTTGTTGAATCAATGCCCATTTCTCAAGTGTTGTCCTTGGTTGCCTTCTTGCACCCTGAATGCATCCTTCCTACAATCAGACTGCACTTCTTTGAAGGATGTCATCATATGCAACATGTTTTGTAGCTGACCAATTTGGGAGCAGAATATTTGTAATAGTGGGGATCTGACTGACTGAGAAAGATGAAAAAGCGATAAGATACAGGAGAAATTTGTTTTGTAATATTAGTGGAAAGTTTGATGACAAGAAATTCATTTTGAGACACAGATAAACATCAAGCTATGTGGTTTCCAAACTATGGCCTGAGGGACAGTTGCGGCGAGGGGGGAACCATAAGTTGGTTTGCTGCAAATTTTAAAAATAAAATGAAATTGGCCCGCAACATTAAACTTGTATTTGACTGATGACTATGACAATGAGCTATGGTACTGAATTGAAGCACAAATTGCATTGTTGCCTCTACTATCTGCTCTGTCTCAAGGTGCAATTTGTGCTACTTATCCACAAGAACCAACACTGCACTATGCTCTTGTTTTGTGTCTAGAAATGGAGGGAAGTCTCTCAGCTCTCCACTGTACTGAGCATCGGCCTCTTTCTAAAAGGTAGATCCAGCTACAACCAGGACCAGCTAGAGTCCCCCTGAGATTATCTGAAAAAAATCAGAACATTGACAAATATTTGCCGTGCACAGAAAAAGACAAAATTAGATTAGATGAGCTATAACTTCATTTATCCCTTGGGAAGACTCCTTCAGGGAAATTAACATTCCAGCAGCATTGTACAGTGCATAGGGTAGAAAGGAACAAATGATATCAAAAAGTAACCAAGTTTCAAAATATTGCAGATAATAATGATTAGAAAAATATAAAGAAGGCATGCACATCCCAAGGTGGGTGCTGGATCAAAAAAAAAAACTCATATGTTAAAGTACAAAGAGGTACACACACTCAAAAGTCTCCTTCCTTTTCACTTGCCTGTTAAAGCCATAAACAAAAACATGTGATTCAGGCTTTATTTGTGTTCCTAACCATGCATATCTCACCTTAACATTTTTTTCTGTCTCAAATAAACTCTGTCTAATGTGATCAGTGTGACCCACTTAACCTCATATTTTTCAGTATGTGGCCTGCTGTGAATAAAAAGTTCAGACACTCCTGTTCTAAAAGATAAGTGGAAGAAAAACAGACCACATGGAGAGACTGAGCAGAGTTCAGGTCAGGATGTTCCCAAGAGGAATCACCTGGAAGAGGTCAGAGTGTTGGAGTACATTTCTTAATCCTACAAACAACATCTAAATCTGCCACTGCTTTCTATCATCAGTCTTTGCACGGCAACCTGCAGCCCGGTGAGATACCTCAGCAACACTTGTTGCAAACACATCATCAGTCATCTCTGCATGACATTATTTCAGCTTAGACAGCTCGGCCTTTACTCAACCTCCAACACTTCTCTGTGTTACGCAGTTCTTATTCATTATCACCAGTGTCTCTCTAATTAGTTCACTGTTATTCTCATCGTCTGCAATCAGAAAATCTAAACAAATGTCGCCTCTTTGACCCCGGTCATGAATATATTATGGATGCTATTATCTCAGAGGGATGTTTGTTTCACAGCCAGCTCAGCACAGAAAGCGTCACAGCAGCATACAGATACAGCATACATAAAGAGCCTCAGAACACATTAATTCATATCAGCAGACAGCACTGATCACAAGTGCAAAGCTGCAACAGCAGAGTGTAAAAGCTTCATCTTACAGACCTTTGCCCTCGGGCAGGCTGTGGACAGTTAAAATAAGCCAATCATACTTTTGGAATGTCAGTATGAAATAATCAAGAAATGAGAGAAACTGATACATTAGTGAGTGCAATTAGCACCAATACAACTGAGTCCAGGTCTAAGGACAAGACATACAAATCATGTTAGTAATCTCTGCTCTGACATATATCCTATTTCATACAGCAGCTAACGCTTTAGAGGCAATGACATAGTATCCTCTATTTCTTTCTATGTCTCAGATTTACCCAGCAGGAGCAGCCTCTGATTTAATACACTGCTTTTCTATTTAGGCAACGGTAACAAACCAGACTAAACATTAACTGTCTGGTCTTGGAGCTGGAGTGGTCATAAATTTGAGGATCTCCTGTGATTATGACATCCTTTTCCACATATTTACTTTTTATTAGTGCTATATTTTGATGTTTTAGATGTTCAAGCTTAAAGTCCTTTATGGGTCAGGAGCTGCAAAACATTTCGGCTCAAGACCGCAAATAATAGAGTGAGGGTTTTCAGACCCCCTCCATCACCTGAGATAAACAGTATAAAGTATTCAATGCTGCACAAAGATGTGCATTTATTTTTTACGTATTATTATAACACAAATCTTACAATAATGACAGAAAATTGACAATTTATAATCATTTTGGCATTTTTTTAATCTTTTCTGGCTTTTTTGCCTTTATTAAAGGTGCACAGAGAGAGACAGATGACAGAGGGAGAAAGGAGGTGGAAGAGCAAGAGGAGACGCAGAGGAAATTGGCAGCAGGCTAGAATCAATCTCGGCCTCGAGTAAACAACATTTATCTGCCTGGCAAGATCCTCAAGACCTGCGTGTGCATGGACATGACCACCGGATGACTGGGCTCTCTAATTGGAAATCTTCAAAAATAGCCTATACTGTTTTTTTAAGTGTTGGGGCATCACACAAACCTGACACGCCAGACTGAGAGTTTCATATATTCACCACAGAAATATTTCCCATGTCCATCTGGAGAAGAGAGAAAATGTTTTCAAAGGGCAGAACTTTCAAAAACAGCTGTGGCTGGTGATTGGATGATCATTCTGCTCGTAACACTCATCACATCCATATCAAGTCTTTCACATCTTTTTCTTGACCAGAGGAGCCAGTTGGTGGATCAAACTCGTAACAAAACTGGTTGGGAGAAAGCAAAAACACGATTGCCTGTAAGAAAAGCTAAAAGTGATGTTCTTCGCTCTTCTTTTAAAGAAGAAATCCAGCAAAATTCTGGAAAAACTACAGGTATTGCAGCATCAGCTTCAGACCTCTTCTGAAGTTGCCATTGTTTTCAAACATGCACTCACTTCCCGCTGTCGCCACATCTGCAGCGCCCTCCTCTTTGCCCTGGTTGGGTTGTTCAGCTTTTAGTCGAGTGAAATTGTAGAGCTGGAGCTTGGAAAATTGGATCTGCATGATTTCAGACAATAAATCAAGCAGGTCCATCTGCTCTGAAGGGTGAACTGCTCTAGGGCACGCTCACAAATGTAGATCAAAATCATGCCCGAACAAGCTTGACCAAAAATTCACTTAGTATGACTTTTGTTAGGGCTCTGTGCAAGACACCTGACACATGATATGAAGTATTTCTCATATTTCTGGGATACATTTGTTTAACAGGGCAGCAGAGACAGGGATTGTAAACTGAACCTTTGTCAAGCCCCACCCTTTTCAGGAAGTGGTCCTCTCTTAAGCAGATTGTTTTTTGTGTTCATTCAAATGCTAGTTTTCTTCTGTCAGCTTTATTGATGGTGGTCCTGCTTATTTGCTGCACTACTGCCACCAACAGTTGAGCATGGAGCTGCATTCATCTAAAATCTGACTATCCTTCTGTAGCAAAATAACAGATGGGTGACAGGAAAGGTGCACTTCAGCATTCTAATTAGACTTCAGATGGGGCCAATAGCCCCTGTGACCCCGCCCCTAAAACTGCCACTGGACAGAGCTATAGGGGTGTAAGAAGAAAAGACAAAATCTTCATGAATTTGATGACATGGTTAAAACTTTTACTGGTGCATGATCTTATTATTGTCATTTAACCTGCTATTGATCTCAACAAAATGCTTTACTTATCTCCAATAAAGTACTCCAATAAACCAAAACTACTTCTACAAGGACATCCACAGAAATCTCTTCAAAGGCCGTCATTGTTTACAGGCCTGCAATCACAAGTAAATCTGCACCCCTTACTATTGTGTCTTGCTCAAGAGATGCTGATTAGCTTGCTGATTCTTTGACCAGGTTTAGTTGTAGTAACTTAAGGCTTTGCATGATCAATCCGTCTGATGACAGACAAGAAAACCGATGAATTCAGCTGCTTTGCAATGTTGTTGCTAAAATGGCACACTAGATGTGCACACACTGTGCAACATACGTATGCCACTAGTCCATCTGGGAAAGTGTTTTTGGAGGGCAGAAACTTACAGAAGCATATCCAACTGGTGATTGAACGGTCACCGAATTTCCCCTTGGGGATTAAAAAAGTATTTCTGATTCTGTCAATCACATTATCACAGGACTTAGATATACATATTTCATTAAACTTATGATTTATTATTTTTTCATTTAAAGGTGCTATGAGGAGAATCTATTACCGGTGACATAAAGACTCTGCTACCCATGAGCACGTGCGGCAACTGTCGGAACTGGGAGTAATATCTCAGATTTATCAACATTCCAGTTGAAGTCGGAAAAAAACATGCCGATCTACCAGGCTATTGTTAGCTGTTGTTAGCATGCCCTGCATTGTTATTCACTAATATCACATGAAGAATGTGATTATCACTATGGCAGCATTTTTGTAAATATAAGTCTAACAATACGATGTATACAGCTGATCTAGAGCAACACACCCCAGTCAGAAGTGCAAATAAATTGATTATTACAGGAGCTAAATAACTGTTCACACTGGGGACATCCATCTTCGATTATCTGCTCAGGGTTGGCGAGGTTTCACCGAGTTCCCAGTAAGAAATCCCGACTTTCGGGTGGCCTACTTCGCCTTAATGGTAGATCCGCCCCTGCTTGGATGTTTTCTCGATTCACATTTCCTAAATATATAATACAGTACATGTTTTAGGTAGCTCAAAACCCATATCTTTTTCTTCTCTTTTCACACATCAGTATTTTGTTATTTTATTACAGTGCCAAAAAATATGTGTGTGACCCACATGCTGTTCTCCACACTGTCTCCAGCAGAGTTGTTGGTGCAAAGGTGTTGGGCCGGTCAGATAATTTAAAAAGCGGGTGATACTGCAACACATAATGTGAGCCACTTTGAGGAACAAACTCTTCTCAAAACAAAACAGAAGTGGGGCAAAAATAGCTTTACTCTTGAGAAATTTGTATTGTGGTTTTCATTACCTCTACCAAGGAGGTTATGGTTCTCTTTGTGTTTGTTTGTTTGTCAGCAAGATTATGCAAAAACTACTGGTCAGATTTTGCTGTAATTTTCAGGAGATGTTAGTAATGGCCCAACTTGAAAATGATTAGATTTTGGTGGTGATCCAGATAATTGGCATCAGTGAATGACCATTTTTGTTAGGTGTTGGTTTCAGAATATTAGATGGACCCAGAGCAGAGGCAGAGATCAGATCAGGTTTGAACACAAAACCAGGATTTATTAACAGAGCAAAAAGGTGATATGTACAAAGGTGGCAGTGGCAGGAGCTCGTGGAGACCTGGAGGAGAAAACAGAGGAGAGAGCACTGATTAGTCCACAGGTAGAAACGAGTGAATCCCACACACATCCCAGACAAAAAACTAGAAAAGATTCACTAGTGATAGTGAGAGGCAAAACTGAAGCCAGCACAGACGTTTGGTACGAACCACAAAGTGAAAGGCAATCAGCCGGCGCCGAGATGAATCCCACACAGGCTTAAATAGGGAGATCCCTCATCAGGAGATCAGGAACAGGTGGTGCAGGTAAGGGAGATCAGTACCAAGGGCGCCGCCCATTCCGGAGGTCCAGAGGGAAGTGAAGAGAGCTCCATAGCGCCCACTCCACACAGGTGAAAGGGGGAAGTGCAGGACAGGAAAAAGAGAGGAGACAACCCGAGAGGGGAGGGAGAGAGGAGCAAAACAGGAGGACTGGCGAGCAGTCCTCACAATTTTTACTCAACTGTCTAACTTAAAATGATACCAGCATGACTCTGAGTGCTAGGTTTAGGGTTTTCAGAGTCAAGGAATCATGTTGTGATGGTAACTTTATTATGGACTATTAGTTATAGATGTAACAGCAATATGTAAAGCCACCTTGACAGAGGTTTGCACCCTTCAATAATTGCTAGTTTCAGAATGAAATGTGGTCCAGATCTGGTAAAACTGCTACTGACCATGTTACCATCAATGCTTATGTTCTGTCTTCATGCTCTTCACATATTTAGAATCTCTTCCTGCTCTAAAAGACTGATTGGGGTGTCCTGCTTTGGGCTTCTCATTGTTGTGGTAGATTGGAGCATGGCAACTTGCACCTGCCTTATAACAGACATTGAACCAGGCAGGTCCAGCTGCTGAGCAAGATTTTGTTGTTGTGCCACCTGAAAGTGCATTTCTTTGGCCTTGGCAAAGATTATTGTGGCGGGCTTTTTTCACACAACAGCCCAGGCACAGATACAGGTGAACGTATCATAAAACGAATGCAACAAACCCTTTTGGCAGTCATGGAGGAGCATCTGAGACCCACATATGCTTGTGTTGAATGATAGTGCTGATATAATAATACTTCAGCTCAGTAGCTACTGGAGCACTGTGATTACAGACTGATAGGATACTTGTGGGAGTCATGGTCATAACATCTGAATGTTGTATGGGTGCAACAAAATCTACATTATGATTTAAATCTAATTTCTCTTTGCTGGCTTTTTGGCTTTGGGAAAAAGAACTACTGTCATGAAATACTTGTGACAAAAAGATAATTTGAAAAGCAATAAAGCAGAAACTAGACTTAGAGATTAGTTCACACTGAAGTGTCTTGCTAAATAAATGATCACCTCATATAAACCCTTGCATGACTATTCCTCACTTGATGAATGACTTCACTTCAGGTTCCTCTGGTGACATTTGACATTTGTATGCAGATTAGACTTTGCCCAATTATTTAGATATACTCCAGCTACCACTATGCATACACAGTGTATCATTAAATTTTGTCTGGAAGAGATTTTTAGTGAAAAATAATGGGTTTGCTTCAGTAATTGCTTTGTTCAGAAAATGAACCCAAAATGAGGATGATTGTCTTGGGAATGTAAATGACGGATTTCTTTTTCCTTCATGAATTCAGGCATGACAGGTACGTCCTCCTGCGTAAAAAGATAGCTCTGCTGCTTCAGCTATCCAAGCATGACAGTCAGTGAATTCCAACCAAGCCTCTGTTTATTCTTTAACCTTCTGAAAATCTGAAAGACATTTGAATCAAATAATAACATTGAAACAAATTATATGCTGGGACATGTTACCTGAGTGTTAAGTTTGCTCCCATCGTTGTAGTGGAAAATGCTATAATCTTAACTTTACTGAAAATATTTTTATTTAGATATATATATAACCTGGACTCATACTGAAATCGCCCTGTACCTGTGAGTGGGTTGCATTCAGGGGCTTAGAATTGGGTAGGGACGCTCGGGACACATCCCTATCAATATTATGCCACTACCGCATGGTCTCTACCATAACACACAAGCATAGTATATAATGTTATAACTAAAAATGCATATATTTAATGCAAACAAGGTACATGTTTTGGTTTTTTTATTTATTATTCATGTATTATATGTGTATTGAAAGGCAGCAACTGTTTAAGACCAACAATAAAAGTTTGTGGGGAAAAAAAATAATAAAACCTTGAATTAATAACATGACTTTATACATTGATATTGTTGGGGAATACACTTATCGGCAGTCCTTTTGGGTTTTGGTTATATATTTATCAGACTATAACATACCATCAAAGTTTCTGATTGATCCCAAACTGTCCCACTGTTCATATGTCATGCATCAATATATTTTTGTCAAGGAACAGACAGGAGAGATTTAGGAGGAGAGGCTGGAGGTTAAGAATATGCCAGTAGAATAGTTTTTTTCTGAATAAGATAGTGTGCTTGTTTGTTTAATTAGCTCTACATGACATTAAAAAACAGTCATAAATGCAAAACACATCAACTTTCAGGGGTGTCATCTTGGTGTACTTTTATGTTCCCACCAATGTCAAAATCAAACCTACGCCCTTGGTTGCATTGATCCATCAGGTTCCTCAAAAGGCCAATTCTTACATTTGATATGACATCCTTTTTCTCCTGTAAAGTCTGCAGAGACAGTCCTTCCCTGTGTATGGATCCTTGCCCTTCATTTCACAACATGTTGTGTACATGAGTATTCATAGTATATCCTTCCATGGATTCTTGGGGTCATGAGGGGAGCAATAAGAGACAATTAGTGGAAGGGGATATTTCTTCATGCACTTCCTTAAAGCTTGCCCTCAGCCGGAGCTAAAAATGACGTGGCCTTAACTGTACAGCCACTTTGGTTGTTTTAATTGACCCCAACTAGAAATGGCCTTCTAACATGAATGACATCAGCCCAGTGATGACAAACAACAGATGGCCCAGATAATGGAAAATAATCGACTTCCTGCTGTATGCTAAATGGACCTAACAACAAAAGGCAGCTCCATGGGACTAGAGTGCCCCTGTTTATTTCCAAATGCCCATTTTAATATCACTTACTCACTCAGATGCACAATCAAGGAAATTTCAAGAAGCTGGCTTTACATGTAAAAACAGGTCAGCATTTACAATAGTATGTTTTAAATGCTGATAATTTAAAAAAAGGTACAAACAATCATTTGTTTCTTTCTCCATTCAAGCACTGAATGCTGCTGAGAGAAGGAAGTAATGTACATGTAGTTGTTGCTGCTGCTGTCATCCTATTCTTTATTTTTCTTAATTGTTACTGCTATGCTTAAAATGAGAGGCACTTTCAAAGTTCCCTCTCTTTTCAAGAAACTATTTTCTAGGACTTTTCCAGAAGGTGTGTCTCACTCAACAGAGAGAGGAGAGTAAAAAAAAAAAAAACCTCAATATACAACACAGCAACACATAGTTTTGGAGGAAAATAAGGCCTGGTTTTCATGAGAACGTTTTCAACAGAAATGGAAAGGTTTTCCTTTGTGTTTTCAAAAACGATTCGTGTTCAGACAGAGAAGCCAGTAACGACTTCCATAGGTTTTCCATGACTGGAAAATGGTCAATCATTTTCCAGGTTTTCCAGGACACGTGGAAACTGTCTTTATCACACTTCGAGAGACTGCACTTACCAGACACTCTGCGTCTCGATATCCCTTTGTGCGCTTTACTGGTCACTGTGTGCCCCGACCCTGCATTTTATTATTATTTCACCCTTTTTTTCATTCTCTATGTTTTAGCACATACATTTTTAAATCTTATTTGTCATTCAGCAAATTTATTCAGAGTCAGTTGCAGCTGCCATGACTTGCATGTGCTGGCATATTGCTCAGTAACAGCTATCTGTGTGCGTGGTATATGTTTGTACTGTCACTCCATATCTTATGTGTTTCATCATGCCTCTCGCTGCAACCCAATTTGTCCTCAGGGAGACTAATAAAATGAATCTTGAATCTTAGCACATGATACAGATGCCCATCTGACGTGTTATTTTTAATGCATTGATAAATCATTTGCCTTTAATGGATCAAAAAACAACCATAAAGCCTTCTTTTGTCTGTGCCTCCCTGCTCATGAAAAACCGTGAACAGCTGAAAAGGTTACAGATGCATTTATATGTGGATGTTGTTCTACACCCTCTCCCACCATAACACTCGCACCTTTCACTGCTTCTTCAGAGAGACCATTTGTAGAATGTCAATCAATCAGAGTTGATTAGCCTCACATCAGGGAGGGATAAAGTTGGTGCAGGATGTGTTTTTACAGGAAAACACGTTAGTTTCCATGATGTGAAAGGATGGGGCTGTACTGGGCACCCATGTAAAGCTGTTTCTGTAAACACTAATGAATGAAACAGCTCTTGTTATATTTGGTGGGGTTCTGTTATTCATTTGGAAACCTCATTCTGTAATGTACATGATGAAATGTGTTTAGGGTGGATGAATACAATCTCAGCCCTGTTAACCTGTTCTAATAGGAAATTATACACCTTGGATTTAAAGGGATAGTTTAGGATTTTTGAAGCAGGGTTGTATGAGGTACATGGCATTAGCCTAAACATTAGTTGCAATGAAGGAGACCAGTTCTGCTTCTGTATGGGGATAGCTGGCGTGAAATAGGGCTATATATTGCAGATAGGGCCCCCTTTTTCCACAAAACAGAAAGAGTTATAGGGGAAATCAAGCCACAACAACACATTTACAGCAACTTACTTTTCCTCTACCTAGAGCTCTGTTTAGGTACTACTTTGGTACACAGCACAGCCAAAGTTAACCTGACATACAAGAGTGACTGTTCATTTTTTTTTTTTTTTCATATAGGAAATAGCCCAGTGAAAGTGTTTGGGAATGGGCAAAACCTTTCAAAGGCATACCCGGCTGATAATTTGATGATTGCCCACTCACTCACATTTGTAGGGGCAAATCAGATAATGAAGCGGTGTAAACTGCCACAAAGTGAGCCACAACATAGAACAAAGTACCATCAGGATATGACTCAACTGGACAGAATATACTGTATTATTTCTACCGAGAAGTACTTTCAGTTTTGTTATGTGTCTTTTAATTAGGACCTGTGGTCCAGATCTGAGTACCCATCTGAGTACAGTCATATTGCATCCCAAAGGAAGATTAGTCAGAGTAACAAATGTTTGAAGATTAGTGCTGTTATTTTAAGAAATCATGTTAATCTTGCTCAGATTCCCCCCTTAAAAATAAACACACACAGTTACCCTCATTTATCAAACATTCTCCTTTTACAAGAGCAAAACTGATCTCTGTTATTGTGAATAATAATCAAGCTAAAAACTTGTGCCTTGTATAACCCCATTTCGTAAATCCTGAACTATCCCTTTAACTTGACTGTTCTCTGTTGAGGTTTTTTGAGTAAAATAATGTTGATCCAATGAAAATGGTCAGAAGCCAAACTTCTTTCCAGACAACTGCAGAAAGAAGTAAGTAGAAATAGGCATCCCTTATTGGGGAAAAAAAGTTTGTTTTTCTCTCTTAAACATGTAAAACACAGACTGAAAAATATGCAGATGCAAACAGGATCCTATGGACTTGCACTTACCTCCCATTTTCACATAGAGCATTCCATATGTGTGGTGTACTCCCCAGCAAATCACCCATATCTAGTCAATCAGTCGGTCTCCACATGCTGTGCAGTTATTTGTCTCCAGTGTGTGCCTGAAGTGCCAATCTGTGCTTGTTTGTAGGAGATCCACATTTTTTTCAACAAGAGCTGCTTCAAGAGCTGAGTCTATATCCACTGGAAAGTTTACCCAGGCGAGGTTTCTTGAGACAACTCAAAGAGCTGAATATCACAATTGACATGATTACACCTTATCTGTTTGTCAAGTTACCTTGTCTGTCCTGTTGTTATGTGTTTTATGCTCTCTTCCTTTTTTACTTTGAAATTCACATTTCTTTCTTTTCCTTTCAGGCTTTACTTCCTTGTTCTGGCATGTCACACCCGCTCCCTGATTGTTCCTTCCCAGCTGTGTCTCATTACCCCTCATTACCTCTTGTATTTAACCTCCTGTCTCCCTTTGTGTTGTGCCGGATTGTTAAGAACCCAGTTCACTCTGTAGGTGCTCTCATAGTCACAGTCTTTTTGATTACGAACCTGTTTTTGCCTGACCTCGTTTTTGTCTCTTCCCTCCTGGATACCTTACTACCTTCTGCTTCTCTGTGTACCAAACTAGTTTCGTCTGATAACCTCCTCTGTGTACCGAACCTTGCCTGGTGGAGAACCCTCTTTTGTATTTTTGATCCTGGACTGTATTAAAGACCCTGCTTGTGCTTTATGGACTCAATCTTCTGCTTCTGAGAGTTTTTGTCCCTCTGTTCTTGATAACAATTAAACATTTACACAGCTGTTATGTTGAGCGTCCAACAATATTGGAAATTCACACTTGCATTTACATGCCATTAAAGCAGTAGTGGGAGCAATTTGTGGTCTTGTCTTGTCTCTAGTGATACATGTACGTGGCTGCAGGGGCTGGAATCAAACAACCTAATAGGAGGGTTTCAGTCACGTGATTATTATGACGTATGAAGAGGGCGTGGTTTTAGATGGAGGGCAGGAAGTAAACATGAGTCTATGAAGAAGGCCGGCGAAAGTTCATATTGTGCTGATCTAGGTCCAGTTTCAAGAAATAGACATAAGCAGTTAATCAACAGATACGGTGGGCGTGATCCATATCTCATGAAGATGAGCGAGTTTTCGGCAGAGACAAAAGATTTACCGGCAATTGAGGCTATCGACATCGCAAACTGTCTGGTAATTCAAACAGCAGATGAAGCCTACAAAAGTATGGAGGCATACAACTTTTTCATCAGCGGGTGGGTCCACAACCTCGGTACCAAACTACTACAGGATTGTTATTGTTTGGTCTTCGGAAGGGTGAGTCTTTCTTCTTTTTTATGTGTTAAGGTGCTAGCAGCTAGCAGTCGCGGCTATGATGTACACAAACCATGGAAACAAACACGCAACAAATCTGAACGGCGACGTTAGCCCAACAGTCAAAGAACACAAGGACATTAATTTGTGATATACTTAAAGCGCCCGTAAACAACACAAAACATTGGCATCTTGATTGCTTATCATCGCAAGTTCAAACGTTACTGTACCTCCTGCCCTCCATCTGAAATTGCATGCTGTCGCTATGCGACAATGTGAAGTCACGTGAAACCCAGCTATAGTAATAGACGCCACTCTATCACTGATACACCACTGCTCCTGTTGTGAATATACTCCTTAGCCTGTTAGCATAAGTTAGATCAGCAGTAGTGTGTGGGGAAGTAACAGAAAGTCTAGATGGTGCTGTTGAGAGCAATCAACTTAATGATGTCCCTCTTTGGTCACCCTCGTTTGTACTTGTAGGTGCATTTTTGTTTTTCACTGCCTACCATAAAAGATAGGCAATTCCAATAGGTGTCTGCAACATTATAAACTAAAATAGTTCAGATGCATGCTTGCATATGTTTATATATCTATTTGTGAAGTGTTGAAAAAGAATTTAGCTGTTGTTTGAGTTCACAACTTTGGTACTATCTTTGTTTTTTTTTACTATCTTTGTTTTTGTCACTGATCAAGAAAGCTGCTTCTGTGCTTGGAGTAACTTTGGAGCCGCTGGAGCTGATCGTCCAAAAAACAATAGTGCACAAGCTGATGAAGATAATGGAGGACTCTTCACACCCTCTCCACAACACAGTGATGAGACAGAAGAGTGTGTTCAGTGAGAGGCTTCTTCAGGTCCGATGTAAGACTGAGAGGTACAGAAGATCATTCCTGCCAGCAGCCATCAACCTCATGAACAATGTCCAGAATTAATTATTGTTATTATTATTGTTATTATCGTTATTATTATTATTATTGAACACAATCTGAACTACTACAATCCTGAATTTCCCTTTGGGATAAATAAAGTATTTTTTCCTTTCATTTCATTTTCATTTTCATTTATTGTCTCACCATATGAGTTACTGTGGAGAGATGCTGCAGACTGAAAACATCTTTAGAGTATTTGCGCATTTAATGGAGACATTGTTAAACATTAATGGTTCAACATTTGTCTGTCTAAAGCACCTAAAGTGACAAGCTTTTCTGTTTATTCACTTAAGTCTCTCAATCAGTTTTATGATTTACATTTGATGTCAAGACAAAAATGTCGTCTTTATTCAATGCTATGAAGTCTGTACCAGCAGCTGTTGGTTAAAATTAATTTGCTTCTCTATCTTAATTACGACCTCTGGTGTCTGATCCTCATTCTCTCTGCATGACATCCCGCAACTCAAGCACCAAGTAAAAACACAATGCAGAGTAGCAAGGTTTGTGGAGAGGCACCACAGGCATAGCAGACATGCAGAGCAGTATGGGTTATAAGTGCATAGTTCAAACAGCTTTGTCTTAGCATAACAGTGTTACAGAGCAGATTCTGTCTTCTGCCACTGTACACTGCATGTACAGTACAGTACTTAGCCTCGGGGTGCACTCACTGCCGATCAAAGTCCTATTAGGATGGAAGGTTCAGGAGGTATAAGCCTATAATTCAAAGAAATAGTGACTTCATATACTGTATAAATTAAGGTTGTTCATGCTACATGAGGAACCTTGACTGATTCAGCATAACATAGGTTGAAATAATACGGATGTCTGTTATGTATGGAGTCTGTACGGGAATGTTTATACAACTGAGGGAATGAATGAAGCATCCTGAAAAGCCAACAGGCATGTAATAAAGAAGATATTGTAGCCAGTGTAATATAATGGGGTGTACAGTATGTTCTTTGGAATTATGGTGGATTAGAGCCATCTGCAGCACAAACTAATATTGTTGAGTGACAGATTGGACAAACTGGCACAATGAAGACATTGGAGTTGATGTATCTTCCACTCTCAAGCACTTTGAGTCAAATGGATTAGTTTCATCATGTTAAATATTAAGTCATTTAAATTTTCTCTTTAAAACAAATGTTTGAATTTGCTTGAGGACCAAAACTTATATGTACATACGTACATACCAACTCTCTTTAAATTTGTCTTTTCTATGTGTAAGATATGCTCCAACACTCAGGACCTTGTTTTGGTAGCGTAAGATGAGTTGTCTAAGAGGCCTACAGCATTTTTTGTGTGTGTCAGTTGATGTTTTTCTAGTTTTACAAATTCCTCCATGCACAGCAAGTGCATATCTTATAGAGGATGGATTATGCTCTTTATTATACGTTGGTGTGTCTTGGGCATAGCACAAATGAAACCAATAAGAGTGTCAGCTCTACATTCCCATCAAAGCGGTGATGATTTAATTCCTCTATTTTTACTGTGTCACCAAACACACAGACTACACTCAGAAGACAGTGTGAAGTAGGCCCATTTTAACTAAATATGTTATATTTCTACATTCTAGAACATCCTCTTCTTGATAGGAAGTCAGACGATGGGAAGGGGCAGTAGACATATTTATATTTCCATTTTTAATTCCATTTTTAATCATATCTGCAAATTGTTTTTACTTACTTTTTATACCCTGTGTCCTTTGAACTGTGTACTGCTATAAAATGCTGCTGGAATTCTAATTTCCCTGAGGGAGTCTTTCCAAGGGATTAATGAAGTTTTTATCAAATCTAATCTAGGCAGAGTCAAGCTGCAGTCACATCGAGCATGACTTTGCAACCATAATCTCATCGCCCTCTGAAGATGCGTTGCGTTGCCCATAAATGCCTCATTTTGGTCACCATCTCCATCACTCAGTGACGTCACATCTGCTCAAGTTTCAGCACGGTCATTTTATATATCATATGAAAGAATGCAGAAGCTGACATTATTTCAATTGTATCCTTTTCACTTACCTATCAACCACAAAACACCGCAGCTGAGGGTCCTGCAGCAGCATCGACATGGTGGCATTGGCCATTACGTCACAGGAGGGTTAACCCCCGCCCCATCCCGGCTGTACATTGACTTTACATGGAGAGTGGTCACTGAGGTCGCAAAGTCACGTTTGGTGTGAACGCAGCTTCAGGGTGCATACACACCAAACACGTCCTGGGCCAGCTGGGCGACCACTCTCCATGCAGACTCATTGTACAGCTGCAATCAGGTGCAACCAGACCTCATGCCATGCAACAGATGTGATCTGGACAACTTGGTCGCACTGTCGGGTTGCTTTGGATGCACAATGTTTCCCTCAGTCTGACTATTTGTAACAAAAAACACTTTGTGGGGTAATGCTAATGGGAGCAATCACCAAGAAACCTTATTATTTAAAACTTGGCTTTGTCTTTAGGCAATAAATAATCAGTGTAAGCTTAATACTTTACTTTATTGTTATAGCCTTAAATCGAATAATGCTCTATATATATACAACTTTGGAGTGTGTGAGGTGAGCTGTGCATCCTGTGTGAGTAAAACAAGTGCATGTGCCGTGTCTGCTGATGGGTGCCCATCCATGTAAAGCATCCTCTGAATATCAGGAACACACTTCACCACAGACTTTAGACCAGATTTAGATTGAAAGGTGCAGTCATTTTTTTCTGTCTTCAAGATAGATAAACACCAGACAAACAATAGAACCTGCTAGTAGTTTATAAAAATGGGATCTATAATCTGACATTATGGATGTATTCTGTCATGGATAAAAATGGTTTACATGGTCCCCCCAGCAGAACTTATTTTGTCTTCTTAATACTCCCAGAACTTTGTCATCCAAACCAGGATGTCCATATTTTACTGCGCATCAATTTCATTTAATATTTCCTGCAAAAATACATGTTTCCATATTTGCTTGTTTCGCCTTTTTCTTTTGCCTCTGGTGGTGTTTTTTACTCAAGTATGGATGAAATAGCATGAAATTAGATTAAACTGTATACATATATTGAATGAATGCTTTATTGGCAAAAAGCAAAAGCCATTATCTGATAAGGGTTATTGGATTATCCTGTTTACTTGCCATCTTGAGCAATCAGGTTACTCCATAAATCATATTATAATTGATTATTTGGATGGATATACAAACACATTGACTGATATCTACCCTGCCCAGCACCTACCACCACTTCTAGAGTAAGAAATAATGACCATCATTTTCTAAATCAATCCAACCTCTCATATCTATTATTGAAAAATGTTGTACTCTGGGTCTTGGATTGAATTAAACATTTTCCTTAACAAAACTAAAGGACACAACAGAACATACACTACATTATACATTATTTTACTCTGTATTATACTCATGTACATTCACTAGGAACTTCGAGGAATTAGTCTGTTAAAATGACGATCTAGCATTGTTAATCCAAGAAAAGAAGATAGAATTTAAAAAATCTAGACAATGTAGTGGAAATGTACTTGTTATAATAGCAAACAAGTCTGCTTAAGGCTTTTGCATCATAGATCTTGCCATTTTTTCCCTTTAACCCAACCTACAACGTTCTAAAAATATCTTGACAACCCACTTTTGGTCCTGGACCCACCAGTTAAGACCAAGCTGTGACCCCTCAAGGAACAGCGCCAAAGACGGGGGACCCCCTCCGTCTTTGTAGGTGGTTCAAGCAAATAATGTTTAGCACAGCCAAGCAGACTCACTAATAAGCTTTCACTGGGCCAGAAGAAACAATATTATTTCACCCAGGAATTTATTTGAATGAAGGCTGGACCCAGACTACAGTAATCTCCATGTTCAAAGCATTACACTGAGTGGACATGCTAAATTAAGAGCTGCGCAGGTGAGGTTTATGTGTGTGTTTCTCCAAGAAGCAGCAGACCGTCATTATCGCTGTCATAATAAGATTTTTTTTACACATCACTTTCTTTGGAGCTTAAATCTCACCTGTTGATTTTAAAGCGTTGTGCATCAACCCATGGTCAAAATGTGCAGGGGGGGATTTGGGCTTAGTTTTGCTCTCATGCAGAATAAACTGCAAGATCAGGACAATGAGATGTTTGGTGTCATTATACTCCTTGTAGCTTAATCCTTGTTGAAAACTGATGTTCCTCAAAAGTGTTACAGGCAGTGTCTTCAACACTGTCCCAACTAAGGCATGTCTTGATCAAAGTTATTGAAGAAGATTGTTTATTGACAATATAGAGACCATAAAGAAGAGTTACTGGGTTTTGTTCCATTGACAGAAATTGGACAAAGCCATGTTAGCTCAGTAACTGGATTATCAAAGAATGCTTTCAAACATTGTTGAGGCCAATCCATGGATGCAGCCTCGCAAACTATCTCAATCACACTTTGGATCAACCTACTCAAAGAAAGAGAGGCCTTGTTGGATGTGACTTGAGGCTGTTTGGCTATAACAGCAAATATAAGTTAATGATGTACATATACTTATAGTTTGTACTTTTGGTTTGCCACTTGTAGGCCGACTTTTTGATGCAGAAGATCCATTGGGATCACCATGGGAGTAGATGAAGGATTGAATAGCATTGAAATTTAAAAAACCTTATCAATTCCCACCTCTACCATCCCTATCTGGACCCAGTCTGCTCTGTTTGACTACTCTGTGATAAGTCAATTAGTTCTGCTACGCACCATGTTGTCATTGACTCTGCATTCATTCTTCCATCAGTGTAAAACATTGGCCTTGCCTGCGTCAATAGGGTTGAACTGTCAGTAAAAGGATTATGGGTCATCACACTGGTAGGACTAAATCTCATACAAGCTCATACAATTCCAGTCTCTCTCTTCCACACTATACCACTATAACATGAACACAGAGCATTCACAGACATTCATTCATTTTCAAAACCCCTTTATCCCTTTCGGGGTGGGGGTGGGGGGTTAACCAATTAGGTTAATTTAGAGTCACCAATTAACCTAATGAGCATGTTTTTGGTCTGTGGGAAGAAGCCGGAGTGGCCGGAGAGAAGCCACGCATGCACGGAAAGAACATGCAAACTCCACACAGAAAGGCTTCTGTCTGACCTGGGAATCGAAACGAGAATCTTCTTGCTGTGAGGCCATGCACTACTTGCTGCGCCACCGTGCCGCCCCAGTCAAACACTAACAATTTCATTTGAAATGGTTTTCATTTGTTTTAATCTTTTTTATTGGAGGCATCACACAACCAACTTTGGGAAGCACTGCTCTTGCTTGTGTCCTCCCTGACACAGCAAAGGCTGGTTGTTGCTCACTGTGACATAAAATCCTCTTTTTTCAACAACATAACTGGGTCAAAACAAGATAATTGCTTGTCAATCAGAAGCCAGACTACAGCATGAAAATTATCCAGGAATTAACCTTCGTGTTGGGGAAACACTGAATGATTGATGGTCTCAGATGTGCTGAAGAGTACAAGCCTTTCCAAGAATGAAAGCATCCTCATGAAGGCGGCTGCAGGTCGCTCCCGTTACCCGAAAGTCAATATTTGACAGTGAGTTGATTTGTAGATGGATTAAGGAGAAATATATAGTACCACGAAGACTATGACTTTGACGTCACCTGACAGCACTAATACAGCAGAAAAGCCTCAAGGAATTCACTTCTTTTTTTGATATGAAGGGTTATGTAACAGAGAGGATAACGATGACAGTTTAAGGCCAACACATGTGTTGAGCATGCCTGAGGATTGCATGAGAGTGAAAGATGTGCAAAATATCAGCCTGGATCTCAATTATAATAATCTTTCTGTCATTGGCCAATAGTATTTCTCTTTGAGTTTCTGTGTTTGACCAATATTTAGTTCTTGCATGTTTCAGTGTTATCATTATCCCAAAAGTATTCATATGAGATTCTTATTTGAAGAAAGACCAAAGGGAGAGGAAAAGAGACGATTTAGGAAATACAAAAACAGAAAGGATGAAAAAACTATATGCCAACAGATTAACAGGCTGTTTAATGGATAGGACTGACAGGCCTTGACCCACCCACTTTATAACTCACAAATCTCAGTTTATAAGAAGATATCAGACTCTTCTTTTTCCTTTCTTTTCATGTTTGACATTTTAATTCAATTCTGGGCATGAAATAAAACAGGATATTATTAAAGTGGTATGGTTGTTTAAGTGCAGCTTGTTATTTCCACGTGTTGATTAAGTTTAACTTTTTATGTCTAGCATTTTTTTGAAACTTGAGCGCTTCAGTAAAAGTACTGACCATTTGCAGACATCTGAGTAAAAGGACATTAATCTGATGAAAAGAGGTTTTTAAATTTCCTACTTCAAGATTAAAAGACAGGAAAGGTAGACTAGAATCTTCTCCAGCATGGCTTTGTGTATAAAGATATACCAATGTGTCAGTCTGCTTCCAGTTCACTGTAGAATATAAAGTACAATGATGATTCAAGTTCAAAGTGTGATAACTCTTAGAGCACCACGATCCGCACTGGCCAACATGTGAAGGCTCAAACAGAGGCATTCATGCACAACCCATCTCCTTTATCAAGAACAAGAAAGGATTTATTCCTGAAATAAAAACCCAGAAAGACCTTCAACTTTTAAGCCACGTACTGATTGTGCTCCCTTAAAAACAAGCTGTCATTAAGAAAGAATCATGAGTACTTAAAGTAGATCAATCGATAGTTCACAGACAGCAGGCACCTTCTTTAGAATTGAAAAAACTCTCTGACTCATCGAGTCCTGCCTCAGGACCATCCCAGATTCCAGCAACTCACCACATCAGCATCATGGGTCATTATTGAGTGTTGACTCAAGATATTGCCTCTAAAAACAGGATGATGGGTCACACTGGGCCTCCAATGCACAATTCAAGCATCCCTCAGTTGGTGTTTTCTGATGTGTGAGGAGCTGAAGTGCTTCATCCTGTATTATACTTTAATGACAACTGAATGGAGAAATACATTGTTATTGTTGTTTTATTGTATTTTGCTAAGCATGTAACTTAGTCCAATTGATTGATTTCAATCATATCAATGACAACTTTTAAAAAGTTAAAAATACAAATAAGTAATAATCAAAATATAAAAATAAGAAAGTTGAATCTGCATTTTCTGAAGCCTCTCCAACTACATAAGCAAAAAGGAGTAGGAAGAAGTATAAGTTTACAGTATCTAATCCGACCCCCTTAAATTTTACTTTACATTGTAAATGAAATCAACGCTGTCTTAAATATACCACTTCTTTTGAAACATGTACCGTGAATATACAATGTATCACTCATATAGAAAATAATAAAATCATAGCTATATTTTCCTTACAAATATATATTTACCAAACCCTGCAAAAATTCATCCAAATAATAAGCAAGCACCTTGTGGTAGTTATTCATTAATGTACCTCTGATAAATGATTTCTTTATACCTCTTTTCAAATAGAATTCTACTTGAAATTTGCTTTAGCTCTGCTCTCAATCTGCTCCACATTTTAACTCAACTCACAGAGATACAGAAACTTTCAAATGTAGTAACACATTTCCAACCTTTAGATTTGAATTTTCCCTTAAAGTTTAAGGGAAAAACATTTTCCTAATGTTTTTTGGTAGCATATTATTCCTCGCTTTGTATAATAGTTTAGCTGTTTTGTGCACCCCTAATTCAAAAAAGTAATTCTAATTTCTAATTTTCTGTGCTAGTGAGTACTACACTCTCGCATCTGGTGGAGGAATGGGTTTCTATTTACACATGATTGTTATTAAAAACCAAATTGCTACCATCACAAACTGTCAGATGAAAAATTGTCTATTTTTCTTGTCTAAAGCTCTCTAAATAAGTCAATCTCTTGGACGTAGAACGAAAATTCCTTCAATTTCTTGCATACTTTCTTCAGCAGACAATGTAACAAGTCCTGACAACATTAATGTGTGATGGTTCCATCGTGCCAGATACCTAACGGTGCTGTAACAACATGTTCTGTGGTGGTTAGTAGAAATTCTGAACAGATGTGCTCTAGTGAAGGTGAAAGAACTTCAAATTAAGGATTACTATCTTTGTTCCATTCTGCTCTATTATAATTCTAATTATGGTCTCACATGCAATATCTGTCAAAGCAAGACAGATGGGCTTTTGTTTTTCATGCTGTTGTAATAAGAATTCACTGAAAAACTTCACATTTACACATTGGCCACTTTATTAGGTATACCTTGCTCATAACAGGTTGGACACTCTTTACCTTCAGTTCTGCCTTAATTCTTCATGGTATTGATGCTGGACACATACCTCAGAGATTTTGGCCCATAAGAAATTATATAATCACACAGTTTCTGCAGATTTATTGGCTGCACATCCATAATGCTAATCTCCCATTCCACCACATCTCAGGGTGCTCTATTGGATTGAAATTCGGTGACCGTGGAGGCCACTGCTGGAGTGCAATGAACTCGTTAACCCAGTTCACAGTGCCAGAAGAGCCACGTTGAGGTAACACTATATTTACATATAGAGACATTTACATTAGCAACCCTGCAATGCTTCAATTTTTGTGTCAATTATTGCTGAAATACGGCTTGGACACAGTGGACCCTAATTTTGTGGTGCAGCCCAGGGTGCGCAGAGCGTGGTGCACCCTGTGCAGTGTTAATTTTGTCCGGCGCACCGCCATGTGCTGCCAATTTTACAATTTGGTAGACCGTCTGCCCAGAGATGGGTGTGAAGGCGCACCGGGGGAGGTGCCGACAGATTCTGGTTGGCGCACTGACAATTTTGTACCAAAAAACTGTGCGGAAGGTGTGCTGAAAGCTCGCCAGCTCCAACCTGGTCTATTCTCGGCACAGGCGAAGCGCACCCTCCGCAGCTGTAATTTGGAAACAGGGGCACATGCGCGCACATGTCATCAAACCCTCAGAGACAGGTTTCCAGAGTGTCAGGCACATTTTAATGCAATAAAAAATCCCAGCAATCGCTATTTAATGTAACCGTCTGAACCAGCATATACATTTGTATCTATATTAATTGTCCCGTAACATCTGATGTCGGATTAAAGCCATTTGTCATAATGTAAACTTAACCTGATGGCAGCTGGAATTTGATGCAATTCTTACAAGTCAACGATACACAGCCTTATCATACTATACGGAGTATATAATCAGCTTCTCTCATCTCATGAAATTCAAAGAAAAGAGGGAGAAAAAGATGGGGAAAAAAGAGAGAAAAAAATGTATGTCACTAAGGATTTACCTGTGATTTCCAATATTCCTCTATTTTAGTCTTTATTTTTAACGTGACCTAAAAGATGGAGTACATTATTGCAAGGAGGATGAAGAGAAGATACCTGGAGAGTATACAGTATGTCACCAAAGGCTCTGCTATTTGGCGATGACAGACCAGGAATTACAGGTGGATCACAAGCATTATGATTGGATAAGCCTGCTGCTGTGTAACTGTCTCTTAATTTTACACTCCTATTAATAACAATGTAACAGATTACATCTGTCCCGGGAGCTGGCCCGCACGGTGACGTGCTTCATAGCCTCCCATGCATGCCCCGATGGCCAGTCTGTTCTCCCAGTTGTTGAAGTGACAGCTGCTCTGACCGTCTCCGCTACCAGGTCTTTCCAGCACACTGTTTCTGCGGTGGCGGGAATCAGTCAGACCAATCAGTCGCTGCGCCTCGGCCGCAGTGTATTTAAAGGCAAGGAGAGGCCTTCATTTGATTGGAAAGGCAACACTCGGCTGTGTTAAACCCTCTCACGCCTTTTCTCCTCCCTCTCTGGCACTTGCGCGGAGGGGCAGGGATGGAGACGTGGATGCACCTCTCTGCGCACTGCAAGAAACTTGCAAAGTTCGCTGGACACACACTGTCGGCGCGGCGCAGAGGCGGCACAGGGCAGGTGCGCAGCGCCTGCGCCTGGTCTATGAAATTAGGGCCCAGTGTGTTTCCCCAGACACTAGAGGTGAAACGAAATTTCGTGGCACGAAATTTTGCGAAATAAAAAAATGACGAAATAAAATCAAAGACGCACAAAATAAAAGCACGAAATAAAAAATTGCGAAGGGGCACACGCACGACTAGTGATTTTTACCCTCCTCGCCTACCGTAGCAAAACACTCGCTTCAATATGGAGGAAGACTAAGTGGAGGAATTAGCTGATACTCCTTCGTCAAATAAATCGGTTGTGTGGACCTATTTTGGCCTTCTATGTAAAAGACGAGAGAACGGTGAGAAGATTGCGAACAAACAACAACCGTGTGCAAAATATGCCGCAACAGTTCGCTGTATACTGCAGCGAGTACAGCTACCAACTACTTTGAACTGGAGACAGGCAACGACTGTATGTTTGTATAAGTCTGCATAAAAAACAATATTTGATTTTTGCATCTACTATTGAGTTGACAGAATTTGATCATACTTGAAGATCAGAAGTATATGCACTGTTATAGGCTAAATATTATAGTTCACAGTTCAGACATTTATAGGTCTAAACTGCAGCTCTGAGGACTGTTATTTGTTTTCCTTTTCATTCAAGAATGGAGTTATCCTGATTGTTACAACACAGCACTTTTTATTGAGATTTTATGTTTGTATTTGGACTGTAGTCTAAATAAGGGGAAAAAAACTACAATTTTGGTTTTTTTTTTCAAAGAGCATTTATTTTGTACTGATGCAGCAATATTTTTGTATGTCTGCATTAGGAAGAAAATAAAGAAAATGAGATTTTTGCGCAACTTCCTACTGTTGGAGATTTTCTATAATCTTTATTTTGTTTCATGAGCCCTGTCTCAGATTTCGTACCGTTTCGTGAGTTGACCATTTCGTTACATCCCTACCAGACACACAAAGCAGAAATGCTCACTTGCAGCATTCCTGTCTCTGGCTGAGTCTGCATGTCTTCTCCTCTCCAATATCACTCTTCTGTTACTACCCCTGGGGACAGGACAAAAAAGGGGTCAACCTGTTCCCCAAATTCAATCTCTATCTTCACCGTGGAGGTAAAACATCTCAGGAAGCAAATATTATGCCTAACATTGTCAGTATGATTTGGGCTATTGTCATGTTAAAGACAAAAGATATAGATGACTTGAGCTTTGGGACGTGCAGAACTATCCTGCTAGAAGTAGCCATCAGAGGATGAAAAGAGATGGACATGGTCAAAAATAATACTCTCAGTTGGTACTAAAGGGCCTGAAGTGTGTCAAGAAAATATCCCCCTCATCACCTGCCCAAAGCAAAGTTACAACCCAGGATGGATCCTTGCATGTTGTTTCTGACCCTACCATCTTGATGCTGCCAAATGGTTGAAATCCCAGTAGATCAGCACACTCAGACATCCCACCTGAAGCCGGTTTTCATGACCTTGTTCAACATGCCTATGTGCACTGAGTTACAGCCATGTGATTGGGGTAGGGAATTTGAATGATGGCATGACACAATGTTCTCTTCACAGATGTGGGAGGCATTTTTTTTTAGGCAGCATGAAAGTCACATAGGTACAAAGTGGTATCAGCAAGCTAAATTTGAGCAGTTTAGACAGTATTTGTACTCTCAGACTATGTTTACCATCTTTGCAGTGTCTCCTTGCAGCTAACAGCTCTATCTAAGGGCATTGGCGATTGTCCTGCTTCAGACAGGTCAGGTGAGAATGACTTAACTTCTATTATAGCATCACACATACAAGCTAAATGTCAGGCAGCAGCAGGTGATAATCTTTCTGTGGTCTCTCTCAAAGACACAGCTTTTAGTGTAGGCATATAATAAGGTGATATATACATATATATATATATATATATATATATATATATATATATATATATATATATATATATATATATATATATATATATATATATATATATATATATATATATATATATATATATATATATATATATATATATATATATATATATATATATATATATATATATATATATATATATATATATATATATATATATATATATATATATATATATATATAACTCCTGATATGATATTCTCTATGAACTTATGAAAATGTTATATTGGTAATTAGCTTTTTGCCTTATCAGTGGATTTCAACCATGTGAAATCATAGATAAGGACAAAAGTCACAGTCATATTATGAGTCGCAGACTGAGCCAAGGGTGCAACATTGTCCCATGTACTATATCACATACTTGAAATTACACTGTTGCACACCAGCCTGATGCATCAACATAGCTTTGGGCAGGGATAAATAAACTTGAAGTGGATATGATACATGTTAGATCACAAATAAAAGCTTCTTCTGCCTCTTATCTGTTATCTCCCAGTCAGATATGGTTGACAACTGATTAGTCCACTTGTTTTTTTCCCCTGACATCTAGTCACACTTTTCTTATTATAATGTATTCACCCCATCTCTTGAAAGTGAGATAAGCCTGTTTCCAGTCTGGGAACTTTTTAAATGAGAGTTGTTCCTGATGAACTGGGATTTAGTGTTCTTTTGTGGGCTGAGAAAATTGTCCCCAACTTCTTAAAAATGAAAGGTTAAACCCTGCCCTTGGATTAGTTAAATAGTACTCCAATGCTGAAAATAAGGCTATTCTTTGTGTTCCCACAAGAAAGCAACATCACAAATATGTGAGTGTTTTAAAGAGTATGATGCAGTATTACTTTGGATTAAGATCAAAAGGTTAAAAAAAGCTTATAATCTGTGGTTTTATGCCACTTAAAGCTCAATGCTCTTATTCTTTTCTTCTTTGTTGTTTGCTTTTATCCAATGATTGTGTTTCTGCATGATAAGAAGCACTTTGATATAAGTCACAAAAAATATTAAAATAAAGAGCTATATTTACTGAGGATGCACAGTTCTTTGAGCATGATATCTGTAAAGATAGTTTAAAAAGTTGATAACCCTCAACTCATCAATATATATTAAAATTTCTATCAATATCTACAGCAGATGTATATTGGCCATACATATCTGCAGAATGTATGAATAATACAGAATGATCACCTTAAATTCACTGAATGTCCATATCTAAAAAAATACTGTAAAACTGATCTGAGAGTCAAATGTGGTATTATCTTGTTTCACATAAGTTGCAGTTTAAAGAAATGGTCAGTATCAATATGAAAGGATCATCCCTGAAAGACTCAGTCATTCACAAGCAACGATGAGATAAGGTTCATCACTTTGTGAACAACTGCATTTAAAAGCATTTCAAATATTGCAATTGCAAAGAATTCAGAAATGTCATCTTCTAGAGTCTATAGTATCATCAAAAGATTCAGAAAATGCAAGGAATCTCTTGCAAGGCTGAAAGCCCGCATTGAATTTCAGAGACCTTTGATCCCTCAGGCAGCACTGCATTAAAAATCAACATAAATCTATAAGCAATATTACAGAAACACTTTGGAAAAAACATTATAACTTAGCACAGTTTGTCACTGTATGCACAAGTGCAAGGTAAAAAACCTACAATGCAAACACAAAGCATTTATAAAGAACACCTAGACATACTGCCGATTTCTCTGTGACTGAGCCTATCTAAGATGGACATAAAGTGGAAAAATGTGCAGATATCATGAGCATTGTGTCCTCAGGTCAACAGAGGAAAAGGATCACCCAGACTATTACCAGCACAGAGTTCCAAAGCCAACATCTGTGATGGTAGTGAGGTGTATTCGTGCCCATGGCATGGATAACTTGCACATCGATGAAAGCACCATAAATTCTGAATGTACATACAGGTTTTGTAGCAACATATGCTGCCTTCTAAGTGATGTCTTTTTCAGGGATGTCCCTGCTAACCTTTGCAAAGCACTGCCAAACCACATTCTGCATGTTTAACAATAATAATGTGACTTCGTAGTAAAGAGTGAAGGCAGATAGTAGACAGGCCTGTCTGCAATCCAGACCTGCCACCTATTGAAAATGTGTAATCCCAAAACACAACATGACAACTGAAATTGTTAATCAAGCAAAAAGTGAAAGAATTCTACCTACAGCTTCAATAACGACTGTCCTAGGTAGCTGAAACAATACTGGTTTATTTTTTAATTTTTTTTTTTTTCAAAAACAGGGTTGGTCACATTTAGGAAATCAAAGTTTTTCACAATTTTCAATGTAAAAAAAAACATATCCACAATAATTAAAATGTATCAGGGCAAACAGTTTATCTGCATTTACATTTGGTATTCTATATATTTCTTAATTCGAAACTTCCTCATGGTGTACTGAGTACATTTTCATTTACATCTTTAATGTATGATTTATTATCAAAGCAAACTGCGACTCTGACCTCACATAACTGGAGTAAATGTTTTTATAGACTTCTACGTCACTTTGCACTTAAGTAGTTTGTCATAATAGTTTTTTGCACACTTAGTACAGTACAATATTTGTGTAATCGCTCCAGTCTTGGTTAACGGTTAAAATACTCATAATAAATCCTTTAGCGGAGGAGTTTAAAGTTTAATTCCGATACAAGTGCTACCATCATGCGGTAAACGATCTGCATTACACATGAAGCTTCTTCGCCATCAAACAGCTGTGATGTGTAAACCAACCTTTCACAAAACCGCTGCCGCCCATTGGTCAGTGGATGCAGCGGCTCCCTCAAGCTCATTCCTGATTGGTTGTTAAAAACCTAAACAGCCAGCAAGTATTCTTGAGCATTTGTCCGTTAGCTACAGCTCTCTGGTGGTCCGAGTTCGATAATCAACAGGTCGGTGTTTGATTTAATATGACGTAGTTAGGAACTAAAATCATACATAATAGAAACAGCATGACTTTAGAACACCAGCATACCTCCTACGATACAGCCTGGAAACCAGCGTTTTCTTTTACGCCGCTTTAGCCGGTGTTCTTTTCGGGTTTAACTCCACAGCTTGCTAATTAGCTTTGAGTTAGCAGGGTTAAGATCGTGACATCCCCTCGACCCCAGCACAAGCACCTTAAAACCGAGACGAGCCCCCTCCTAAGCTCAGATTTGTAGCTAAATACGCGACAGCCCTCGCTTTGCTTGGTTAACCCTGCATGCCCAGTTTAAATGTGGCGGTTTGCATCGCTTGTGAAGTGACGACGTGGGAGGCGCAGCACGGAGCCAACTGCAACTAAGTCATTCTGAATATGAAATTTACCTTAACGTCACAGCGCTTAAAATAAGTTTAACTTTGAAGCATGATAATGGTAAATAATGTTTTTGTCAGTAAGACATAATATAAAGTGCAGTCATTAAACCCAACATTAGCATTTTGTATATTATCCGTTTCGTTAGCATACTAATCATACTGTTAGTTTCCATGGCAACAAGCCACAGGATAGAACGCTCGCGCACCAGCGTTCATATAACGGCGCTAAAGCTAAACGGTGTTAGCAAAGTAAGACTTTTATCCTAATTTAATTACATTTTGGATTCATATATATTGCTGTAGCCTCTTAATGAAGCTCGTGCTTTAAATAACCGTGCGCAGAACGTCCTCTTGTAAGGTAGGGTGTAGAAATGATGGCACTTATGTGGATGATTAGCGACTGTTAGCAGGGCAGCTATGTTTTAACTACCAGTTTACGCAGCTGGTGATAGATTCCCCTCAAAATACTACCTTACCTTATCTTCCCCACGACAGAGACATTTTGTTGCACAGAGGGGGTCATATTTATTCAAGCAGCCCTGCAGTGTTCTAAGTACGGTTTTATAGACATGTAATCCGCTTTGACTGTCTTATTTATAGGGATGGAAGAACCTCCCGTGGTGATCCTCCAGCAACAGACGACTGTCAGGTAGTGACGGTGCAGAAAGCAATGCTGTGCTGCCGAGTACAATGAAGAAGATATTCAGCTTCACCAAGAAGAAAAAACAACAGTCCGGGACCCCTGACAGCGGGAGTGTGCTGTCTGTGGGTTATGAACTAAAAGACAAGGACCTCGGAAAGGTTCACAAGGCAGCCTCAGGGGGTGATTTGGCCAAGTTGAAGCAGCTTGCTAAAAAGAATGACATCAATCAACTCGATAAGGAGAACAGGTATGTGTGATCATAGCAATACTTGAAGGGATGCACAATATATTCGGTTTGGTATCGGTATTGGCCGATTTTAGCCTATAAAGTTAAGTATTTTATCAGTTGATATTGATTGATTTTATATATTTACAGCCAACCTACAGCCGATTTATCCATGTGAATATCCATCCACATAAAATATCGGCAAATTACACAAATGTACAATATTGATGCATCTTCTCATCACGACATGGGTACATTTAAAAAGCATAGAGTTTCATTTTTGCAAGACTAAGATGTTTTTCTTCTTGCTTTGCATCTGTTCCTCACAAAATTTACTTTAACACTGAAAGGAGCAAGTCCATTTTTGTTAAGTACAGGGCTTGTGCTCTTGATCAGAAGTATCAGTAAGTAAGGAATTAAAACACACAAGCACATCAGCGAAAATCCAATATTGTGCATTCGTTAATATTTGTCTCCCTCTTGGCTGTGTTTGCCTGATCTGTATTTATACTTTTGCAAGGGTTGATTTTTAGAGTCAGAGGAGTGTTCAGCTTCTAAAGTACAAATGGGCAATTTTTTATACGAAATCAAATTGATCTTGACGTTGCAATTTGAGAATCTAGCACAATTTACTGTATCAGTGTCAACTGGTTAAATGTTGATTACCGGTATTGGCAGGTATGGATTTCTTTGCCAATATTTACAGCTTATAGTTTGACCATTAAATTAGCCATAGATATCTCATATAGTTTCTGTAATATTTGCAAAGTGCACAATCTTACTATTAAAGTTTACCTCTCTCACTCAAAGTTCACTTTTGCAAATCAACAGTGTCATTTCTTAAAGAATATTTTTTTTAAGTTTGTTTCTAATATAAATGGACTGTAACCATTAAAGGAACAGATTTTTTTTAAGTACAGACTTTGTCCTCTTGACAAAAAATATCGATATCAGCATATTGTGTTTTGGAAATATCCATGTTTTGGATATTGGAAAAAACTTTGCATTCCTACTCAAATGTCACTAAAGGGATAGTTTACTTTTTTGAAGACCCCATAAGTAACTATTCATCAGCATTTCTTAACATGTATATTTAAGCTCAAATACACTGCAAAATGTAATCTAAATTCAGGTGGATGGAGGAACTATGCTACTTAGTTTATATGGTTTGTTTCTAGTTGAATAGTTTCCTCTTTATTTTAAGAAAATGAGTGTTAAATTAAATCAACTGTTTGAGCTACAGTTCATCATCATTATGTTGTGTCATCAAATGCTTGACTTGCAACAGTATACTTAATTATTACATTATATACTTTTTGTTGGACTTCAAAAATCAGGAGGTGTGTTGATGTGCCTAAGGAGTGCTGAGATGTAATTTATTAGAGCTTCAGTTCCCATTAAAGGGTCTAAAATACATTGTGATAACTTCCTACAAAAACCAAGTATTTAGTGTCAAAATATATGCTTTTTATGTTATATGGGGTTTGTTTGGTAGATCACTCTTTTGTCTGTCCCTTTTCAGTGCATTTAAAGATTTATTTTCTTTCACAAGCTTTTTATTAGTGCACACAAAGTTACTTGACAGCTCTATTCCATTACTTGTAGTGGTCTGTCCATTACGTTTTTTTTTTTGTTTTGTTTTGTTTTGTTTTCTTATAATATCAACACTCACTTAATTTAATGTTAATGTAATAATACAGCTGGTTAAATAATAAACTTGAAATGACTCTTAATATTTGAAATGATGATGGTCTGTAGTTTAAAAAGAGTTTAAAAAGAGGTTTGTTTCCTGGGTTGTTTCTATCTGCTGTCTGGCTTCAAGCTTCCCTCAACACAACAGCCATCTGTTTAAATGTACACGACACCTTTGTGTTTTTTCTTCTTACGTTTCAAAGTCTGATCAGGTTACCAAATACAATTAGCATGTGTGAGGACTAAGTAAATGGGCAGTGTAAATGGATTAGTTCAGTCAATTTGCACCCATGAATGAGAAACGTTAAAACATGTTTGGTCAGAATTCCAGTAGTATTGCTTGTAACAAACAATTTTAAGCACTTAAAATTTCAAGCCATAAATCATTAAATGTTGGACAAATACGAAATTGGTGCTTGAAGTCACTCTCATGCTGATTACTATTTACTTATTTGTCAAGAGATGACAGAATTGATCTGTCCATGTCTCCCTCTCTCTCTCTCTCTCTCTCTCTCTCTCTCTTTTGTGATAAAACACAATTTAAAATAATGTCTATAAAATTTGACAAGAGAATAAAGAAAAGTCAGAATACTTTTTCCCATGGTATGAATATCCATCCATTACCCATCCTTCATATCTCTTTTGGGTTTGGGGGTGTTGCTTGAGCAAGTCCCTGCCAAAAGTAGAGTCACCAATCGATTTAATTAACTTATTTTTGATTTGAAACTGGTGTACCCAGACAAAACTCCTGCATTCTAGGTAACTCCACAGAGAAAAAGCTTCACTCAACCAGTGAGTCAAACCAGTAACATTTTTACTGTGAGGCCTGTAGCCCAAATTAACAAAGTAAAGTCTGTCTTTTCAACAGCCAGTTTTTCACACCCTGAATAGTCTTTGAAATTTATTTTGAATAATGGAAAATAAAATTAATAATCATATGCAGCTGTGGCTGGATCCATTTTTTTTTCACAAACAATATCAAACGTTTTTACTGTTAATTGACTCAGCCACATCTATCAGTTGGTTCACTATCTTTTCATCAGTTTCAAGGATTTTTGTAGTAACCTACAAATGCAGGAGTCAGTCTGCAATCATTGTAGCTAAATTGTTTAACAAACCTTTCCTTTGGGGCAAGAGGATTTTTTTTCTGGATGAAGGAACAAGCTAAGTGATGCTGAGTTTTAAACTAGCTGTATAAATTCTAATGGTTTCATTTGCCCATTAATGGTTCTTCTTTATCATTACAGGACAGCACTTCATATCGCCTGTGCCAGCGGACATGTTGAGGTGGTGCAGTTTCTCGTTGAAAGTAAAGCAAAGCTTAACCTATGTGACAATCAAAACAGATCCGCCTTGATGAAGGTAATCCTCTTTGAGGAGCATATTGTACAGAATGAATCTTCATCTAATGTTAATTATAATGATTGTATTGGTATATATCAGGCAGTGCAAGGCCAGCATGAGCGCTGTGTGAGCATACTGCTGGAGAACCATGCTCAGCCTAATCTGGTGGATATCAATGGCAACACAGCTCTACATCTAGCAGCAAACATCCCATCCATCTCCACAGCTGTCCTGCTACTTGAGCATGAGGCTGACATCAATGCACAGAATAAGGTGGGATGTCCCTGTCTTTAATTTTGTATGCCATGTTGCAACCACTTAGCCCTAAGTCACTACTACCATCACAGTGGGTGTTCACCTTTATGCACCTTGTGTTTTGGCACCATATCTTGTTTATTTGTTACAAGTGCTTTAAAATACTACTGTCCATCCCTTCAGTGTTCATCATAGTGCTGCCCCTTTGAAACATGTTGTTCTGTTTATTGTAATATATTTGGATAATGTTGCCTCCCGCTTAATGAATGTTCTGAATTTCAGGAGGGTTTTTCGCCGCTGTCTGTGGCAGTCCGGGAGGACCATCTTGAAATGGCTGAGTTTCTTCTTAAAGAGGGTGTAGATGTGAATGTGATAGACCAAGACCAAAGGTCAGTTGGGAATAATGAAATGTGTATAATGTACAATACAACCAGTGCTCTTGATCTTTCTGGAATAACAATTGGACATTTGTCATGGTGTGATCTGTCTAACTTGTAGGACTCCATTAATGATAGCTGCTGGTACTGGACAAATCAATATGTTGCGGCTGCTCTTGCGATACGATGCAGACATCACTCTCAAGGATGCCAAAGGATGGTCAGCTGATGACTATGCTGAAATGAATAGCCATCACCCGTAAGCTAGGCCTCTTTTTCTTGCACTCATGTTTCTTGATTGGTTTGTCTTAGCAAAGAATATCTCACAGTGATATGTAGCTTGTCTAATGAACATGTTTTTGTACAGTTTTATACTTTCTTTTATTGTCCATTAGTCAGATTTGCAAACATGAAACTGCAGAAGTTTGCAGGATCATGGGCTATACAAAACTGACTGTGATTTCTCCCTCTTGTAGATGTTCCCTCCTGATAAATGAGCACAGTACTCAGAGGAATGATAGGCCCTCGCCATCCCTTCAAGGTCAGAGCAAAAAGAAGAACAAAACCCTGTTGGGCAGTCCCTCCCAAGACGTTGAAACCGGCTTCTCTTTGGGAGGACCAGTAACTGACAGAGACGGTATGGACATGTTTTAAGCGCATAAAAGTAGTGCTATGAGGACATATTTGTGTCTTTTTCGTAATTGACTGTAATTATTTCATTCATCCCCCATGCATTACCTCTTGACTGGATCTAGGGCATACAGCAAATGAAGCAGGGGGAGGTATTACTTTGCTTGGATGAACTTTGTGTGCAAACTTAACTGTAAAGTGTCCATACAAGTTTAAAAATGGCATAGGACAGAAACTCAATCTACTCCTATTTGTAGGAGCAGCCATCTGCTACTAGAACTTGTATCCTGCGTACTAAAATATTCTGTTTCTAACTGTGAAATCCCCCCCAAATTCCACTGTTTGACTGTTTGATCATTAAGATGTGACATCACATTTTTGCAAGGCCAAGTACTGATTTGCTGGTAATGAATTTGCTTTGTTGCAGATTTTGAAGACAATTCTCAGTCGGAGTCATTAAGTCGGTGAGCAGTTTTCTCCATTGGATGCACTACACTACACTATGTTAAATTTGACATGCAAGCTCATGCTAATTTTCACTGCCCTACAGAGTTTCAAAAAGTGCTGAAGATGAATGGTCTTTAACAGATGATGACGATAATTCGGACTTAACTGATAAGGTCAGTGCTACTTTTTGCTCCAATAAAATATCATTGCGTTTTCTTTTTGAAAATGGTGGTCTGGTTCCAATTGTCCTGCTGTTTTACAGAAACCACAGAGGGCCAATCTAAGAAAACTGCTTGAATCAGATAGAAGAGGAGGAGGTACTGGGAATAGTTAAACTTTGGTTATTTGTCAGATTCCTCTTGTAGTTTTAGATTATTTGTTTGTAATATTTTGTCCCTGCCTGCCTTCAGCTTCTGTGCTGCCTGACAGATCTTTGAGCAGTTCAGACACAGAGCCAGAGTGTGAAAATAGAGTCCAGAGAATCCCACACAGCCTACAGACTTTATCATCCAGCAACGCTCCACCACACCCAGTAGATCCCTCTCCTGTTTCCTTCTTCTCCAAAGCACCCAAGATGACTCCTTCCCCTTTCCCAAGCTTTAGAAAGGTAAATTATTTTTTGTTCTACCTGCATGTCTAAGACATTTTTCCTTCCTTCTATTTTCTCCTTAAATCATATAACAAGCAGAAAGTGCTACTGGGCAGAAGAAAAGCAGACACTCGGAGCAGCCATCAAGTAGTAAAGCAAGACCTGAATCTCAAGAGGGAAGTCCAGAACCTGAAGATTCTGAGGATGAAGATTCTGAGGATGACGAAGAGGATGATGAGGAAGAAGATGAGGACGATGATGAGGAAGAAGATGAAGATTATGATGAAGAAGATGGCGAAGAGGATGATGAGGAAAGTGATGAGGAGGGTGAGGAAGATGAAGAAGAATATGAAGAAGAGGAAAACAGCGAGGCCTCTGTTGCAGTCAGCCAGACTGAATTTGATAATATTCAAAAACCCTCTGTTACGGGTGCGCTCGAGACTATTGATGGTGCCGATGCTAGAAACAGACCCAGTTCTGGGACCTGTGTTCTAGATGAGAATACACATGCCTCAGAAAAGGATGCCAAAATAGAAAACCCAAATAATGAAGGAACACCCAAAGCAGAACATTTTGCAATACTAGCAACCTTAAATGCAGAAGATTGTGTTGTGTCAGCCATTAGGGTTGAATCAAAATTTTCTGATGACGATGACAGTCTTGGCAAGGAGTATGTCAAGTCACCCGCCCTTTGCAAAAATCCAGACTTGGGTGTAGCAGGAGGCTCCATTAAGGAGGAAGATCTAGGAAAAGAAGATGATGATTCCAGAATTGATGAACAAAACAGTGGTGGGACAACGTGGAATGACACAGAAGATGAAACAGAGAACCAAAAAGGGGGATTTGGTCGCAACACTGTCCTCGATAAACGAATGAAACCGCTACCTATGGATGAAGATGAAAACACAGATGCTTTCAGTGATGCTGCATCAAACAAAGAGGCAAACGAAAAAGAAAAACACAGATCCTCCTGGGGCTCTTCATTGGAAGATAGTGATGCTGACCTGCCCAAAGATGAAAAGATGCTTGAGCAGAAAGCTGATGTTCCAGACTTAGAAAAATCGCATTCAGAACCTGAATTACCTCATTCGAATAACTCATGGGATTCTTCTTCACCAGTGGTACCATCTCCAAAATGTATCTCACCTCGAATTGTGAAGGATAAACCTACTTCCTCTTTGGGATTATCTCAAGTAAGTACCATAAAGTCCAAACAAAAAACATCAAAAACAATGGACATTTCAGATTGGGATTCCCTATCTGAAAATAACCAAAAAGATAACATTGATGAGTCAGCACCAGTCACTGTAGCAAACATAAGCCAGACTGGGGAGCTTTTTCATGACTCTTTGGAAGATGAAAATAAGGAAAGTATGGACAAAGATTCCATTGACCCTTCCCCTGCAGTGTCGCCAGTGCCAGAGGATGAAGTGCCAGAAGATGAAGTGGAACCAGCTGGTCCACCATCACTCATAGAAAAGAACATAGACTCTAATTTTGAGAAAGGTGATGATAACAGTTGGGATGATGAAGAGGAAGGCTGTTTATCTGAAAAGCATGAGAAAGTAAAAACAGAGAATGAAGAAACGCATGGTCCTACCACCCTATCCAAAGTGCTGTCACAGAAGGCTAGACTCTCAAATTTATCGAACTCTAAGTTAGTAGAAGAGGAAGTAAATGATTCTGAGGAAGGTGAAGGCAAACATGAAGAAAACGATCAAGTGGTTAAAAGTAAAAAGCTGCTGAATGTTCAGGAAGACATTGCCAGCAAAGATGATGAACCAAGTGAGGACTCTGATAGCATGGACAGAAAACTGCAGTATGATTTTGCCAGTGCAACAGTCAAAGGGCCTGATGTTGGGCGTCCGTGCAAAGGAGACAAGTCCAGTGAAGATGAAGATGGAGCCAGATTAACCGCATATGTTCCACTGGGAAGTAAAAGGTCCGTTGTTCCCAAGGAAGGAGTGCCAATTGATGGCAAACAACAGGATTCAGACCGGAGCATGCAGTCTGATGAAGAGTTGCCTCAGACTGACATTGATGATGTCGATCTAGACTCACTTGATGTAGAGAGTGTAGGCATGACAAGTCAAGAGCCCAGAAACACTGAAGAGGATGAGCTCCAGGTAAACCAGAAGTATACACTAGTAGGTAGTTTGATTGTTATTGTAGTAGTTTTGCTGGACGATAATTGTTCAAAAAATTATTGGCTATAAACGATATTGTCAATGTTCTTTTGAAATATCATTTTTTCATTGATGTAATGATAATATATGTGAGTACACTGTATCAAAGGCAATAAACTTTAATTTTTTATGAGTATTTAACTGTAATTGGAGTGTCAAGAGCTTTTAAATTAAATGAACAATATAGTAAATTTAACAAACAACAACAGAGAAAAAAAACAATGAAATTGAAATGGACTCTCTTTTGGGAAAAATTGCATGTAAATAAAAATCATGAAACTAATCGCAAAAAAAAAAAGAAAAAAAGACCTTGTCTTTGTAAAAAAAAAAAAACACTCCAATAAAACCACACACAACAATAAAAACATGGAGTCTATACAGTTCCTGAATTGTTTGTGTCATGTTCGTTCTCCCAGTCAATTTGTACTGTCTGTCAAATGTTTGTAACATTTCCCAAAATGCAGACTTTTCAATCGTATTGCAGGATTGCATTTATTTTGCAATGTAGCGACAACACTGTCTGTGAGGGTACACCATTTTGCGCTGCTATATTTATATTTACTTTGCCGACCTAACTCCTCAGTGAGCGCTGACTGTCATGAGGAATGCACCGCTGCATCTTGTCTTCTTCGTTGCCACTGCTTTCAAACAAATGCGACATATCGGCTTGTCAGTGTTCATGGGCTCACACCTTGTTCATTCTGTTTAAAACCAAAATATTCCCACACTGGGGCTTTGGCATTTGGCTTAGGCACCATGGCTTTCATGCCATCATTCATATTAGTGTTTGTTTCCTTGTTACTCCTCACAACACTCACTTCAGCTCTCTGTGTGTGTACGCGCAAGCAGCCCAGCCCACCCCCCCCCCCCAAAGATTAAATGAGTAACAGATGAATCACTGACCCCAACCCCGCTCATTCCTCTACAGAACAAACATGCCCAGGCATTGAGTAAGATGGATGGAGTGAGCCATCTTCTCATCCAGCCTGTTTGGTAGAAAGAGAGGAGGAAAACAAACATGTATGCACATGTCAATTGATCGAGGCCGGCAAACTTACCGAGGACTTTTTTATTTATTGTGCGGTGAATTGACTTACTGATTATGGTGACAGGCCTAGTTGGATACAGCTGGCTTGAGGCACCAATATATTTGTATAATACTGTCTATTGCATTATAAAATATCCATTTAGGGTTATTTGTGCTCCCTATCAGAGCCAGTGACCTAGGGTTGTGTCTCATTTGGAATCTTTCTGACACCAGGGTTATACTGGGCTTTTGCCTAAACAGATGAATTGATACATTCATAAATAATGCTGACTCATATATGGCTCCATTTGATGATGCTTCTCTTGCCTGCATTATATTTTCTTAGGGCAGAGATGTACTGGACAGCAAAGAAGGTAAAGAAAAGTTAATATCAATGGCTTTGACATTTAGTGGGATCAGAAAAAAAATTTCTGTTGGTGCTGGATTTGTTGGTTCCTGAACCGCACCAATACCAGATTTAAGTAAACCATCCGTATTTCCACTTAGTTCAGCTTGCCAGTGATGTAATGCTCTCATAAGAGACAGTTGGCACGAATGACTCTGAGGGAATCAAGGTGGACTGGAGACTGAAAAGGTCTTAGTTCTGGCTTAGTTGTAGTCAAAATGTAGCCAGCAGTTCAGTGTGCATTGACCATGGCCGTGTGATTTTGAGCAAGGGTGGAAACAGGAGAAACTTGCAGAGACCTGTCTCCATGCTGCAGAGCATTAGATATCAGCAGCTCCGTTGCTGACACAGACAAACCTGACTGGGATTACTGTTTGCCACACAGAAAAGCTTTGAGAATAAAGGGAATTAAGAAGGAAACAGAGTAATATAAATGGTAAATGCATTGGTAATAAAGAAAAAACCTATTGATTTGTGACACAAGTCAAGTCATCCTCCATCCAAAGAGAAACACAACATTTGCTTGTTCATTATTATGGACAAACCAGTGTAATCAATGTCATAGCATATGATTATACGTTAGCTTTTTATTTAAACTATTTATATGAATTGTTCCTTTGTTTTTTACAGAGAGAAGAAAGCACAGATGAGGATGATAAAGAACAAGATAAGATGAAAGATGAGGAGGAGAAGGAGCGAAACATGTCAGATGAAAATGTTCAACCTGAAGAGGCTAGAGAGTCTGTTCAAGCCATGCTGCCTGTGCCTGAGACAGAAGGCTCCACAAATAAGAAAAGAGGTAAGTAAATAGGAAATCTAATCAGATATATATGAAGTTTTATCCACAACTGAATTTGTATTGCTCAAAAAGTATACTTCACATCAAGATGTTCATTTGTGTTGAAGTGCTTGTGCTGCAGCCTTTGTCAGAAGGCTGCAGCACAAACATGTTATCACCTCTAGAAGAGATTTGTGAATGTAATTATTTAGTTATTAATTTTATTGTTACTAATAACTTTATTTCTAAAGCACCTTTATAGACCAGGTTACAACGTGCTGTAAAAGCAAACTAAAAACAAAATAAGGCTAATTAAAAGCACCAGAAAGAAGATAAAACATGATACATGAAAGAAGACTGAAAGAAACATACCGGTAGTTGAAACCTTCTCAATAACAACTGTTCCCATGGGTCTATACAGAAAACTCAACATGCAATATCCACCAAACACAAACGAAGGCAAGTAAACAATAATAAAGATAGAAAGAGAAATACCATCTTTTGTAAACAAGAGCTAAACAGTATAAGTATTATATTATATGTAGATGAATTAACTAGTTCATGTAAAAAGCAATTTTTACTGCACTGTTTTGCTTTAGACTGCTTTAGTGAAGTTGGCACGTTGTGTAAATCGTAAATAAAAACAGAATACAATGATTTGAAAATCCTTTTCAACTTATATTCAATTGAATACACAGCAAAGACAAGATATTTAATGTTCAAACTGAGAAACTTTATTTTCTTTTGCAAATAATCATCAACTTAGAATTTAATGGCAGCCACACATTTCAAAAAAGTTGGCACAGGGGCATTTTTACCACTGTGCTACATCGCCTTTCTTTTTAACAACTCTCAGTAAATGTTTAGGAACTGAGGAGACCAATTTTTGAAGCTTTTCGGGTGGAATTCTTTCCCATTCTTGCTTGATGTACAGCTTAAGTTGTTCAACAGTCCGGGGTCTCCGTTGTTGTATTTTACGCTTCATAATGCACCACCCATTTTCAATGGGGGACAGGTCTGGACTACAGGCAGGCCAGTCTAGTACCCGCACTCTTTTACTACGAAGCCACGCTGTTGTAACACTTGCAGAATGTGGCTTGGCATTGTCTTGCTGAAATAAGCAGGGGCATCCATGAAAAAGACGTTGCTTGGATGGCAACATATGTTGCTCCAAAACCTGTATGTACCTTTCAGCATTAATGGTGCCTTCACAGATGTGTAAGTTACCCATGCCTTGGGCACTAATACACCCCCATACCATCACAGATGCTGGCTTTTAAACTTTGCAACTAGGGGTGCAACTGTTCAGTTAGCCCACGGTTCGGTTTGTATCTCGGTTTTGGGATCACGGTTTCGGTTCGGTTTCGGTTCATATTTTGCATTTAAAAAAAAACAAGAAGTTTGACTTTCCAAAAGATTCCCTTTATTTTGCTTTGAAGAAAACTATATTATGACAATGCCTCTTGGTCTTAACTATTATTTGGCTTAAATAAAGTATAATGAAATTTTAAACTGTTAGAGTGCCTCTTAGCTCCCTGGCTAGTGTAGTGATTGACTACTGAAATACAATTTACTATTATAGCATTTTTTTGTCCTACAAGAGTTTTAGTTGTTTTTCCAGCTACAAGCATGATTAAACAATGGATAAAAGGAGTGATGAGAAAAAATGAGAGCGCTGGGCGATCGACTGACGTCTCCATAACACACAATAAACAATAAACGTGAATGAATCATATGTTTGTATTATGATATCTGATAAACTTAGTTTATTAACACTGCGCCGACTTTTTGAATGGATTAATCAGACTAAAGTAACAAGTTTACAGGACGTGGAGACTCTGATGATACCGCTGTCTATCTCATCAGTGCGTATTTGCGCGCGGCTGTATGTTCCTATGAGACAGCGTCAGTCAGAGAACAGTCTGATATCCTGTCTGATCTGCTCTTAGACAAACTAAGAAACATCAGAAGAGCTGACAAAACTAAGCTTTTGCCTTTTTTGTTCACCTGTTCAGCGCCATGGCTCTGAGATGTTTGACTCTCCAGCAGCGATCTGTCATCGGCAGGAGAGAGCGTCAGCCTTCAGGTTCATAAGAAATAAAATATAGCCATAATTACTTTAATAAGAGCTCACCCAGGGTGAGCTGCTGTAACATCAGGTTCTGTGTTATGGGAACAAACTTCGCCAGCACTGTGAAGCTCAGTTTTGCTCTGTGTTTGTTGTCTCTCAGCACACCGTGCTGTGCTGTTGTCATTACTGTTAAACTGAGCATGCGTGTCACTTCTGCAGCCTGAGCTGTTTACTCTCCCTCGTCATTATAATCCATAAGGAAACTGAAATGTCCCCACACCGCAGACTGAACGAAGCCAGTGCTTCTTCAAACTCCGGTCTCTCCACCTCTCCGCTCGCCATAATTTTTGTGGAGTTTTTCTCCTTCTTCGTCTAAGTTTTGTGAGGCCGAGCGGAGCCGAGCTCCAGAGTGAGAGACACCGCCCACTCGGCCATGTGCTCGGCTCCTATTACACAGTAGCGATTGGATATTTACAAGCGGGGCGGGGTTTTGTACAGAGCTGCGCGAGGAGGACGACGAGGGGTTGTCTGCACAGCCTGAGAGCAGGCGCTGGCTCGAGAAATCAGTCTCACAGCTGATAGAAATGAATTGATTGCAAAACCGAAAAAGCGCGCTTCATAAAGGCGAATTGAGCCGTGCAGGGCGAACCGTACGGTTCGGTTTTAAACCGTAAACCGTTGCACCCCTATTTGCAACTATAACAGCCCAGATGGTTCTTTTCTTCTTTGGTCCGGAGGACACGACGACCACACTTTCCGAAAACAATTTGAAATGTGGACTCGTCAGACCACAGAACACTTTTCCACTTTGCATCAGTCCATCGTAGATGAGCTCGGGCCCAGTTGTTGATAAATGGCTTTTGCTTTGCATAGTAGAGTTTTAACTTGCACTTACAGATGTAGCGACGAACTGTAGTTACTGACAGTGGTTTTCTGAGGTGTTCCTGACCCCATGTGGTGATATCCTTTACACAGTGATGCCGGTTTTTGATGCAGTACCGCCTGAGGGATAGAAGGTCACGGTTAATCAATTTTGGCTTTCGCCTTGCCGCTTACGTGCAGTAATTTCTTCAGATTCTCTGAACCTTTTGATGATATTACGGACCATAGATGATGAAATCCCTAAATTCCTTGCAATAGCTGCTTTTATACCCAATCATGGCACCCACCTGTTCCCAATTAGCCTGTTCACCTGTGGGATGTTCCAAATAAGTGTTTGATGAGCATTCCTCAACTTTCTCAGTCTTTTTTGCCACTTGTGCCAGCTTTTTTGAAACATGTTGCAGGCATCAAATTCCAAATGAGCTAATATGTGCAAAAAAACAAAGTTTACCAGTTTGAACATTAAATATCTTGTCTTTGCAGTGTATTCAATTGAAAATAGGTTGAAAGGGATTTGCAAATCATTGCATTCTGTTTTTACTTACGATTTACCCAACGTGCCAACTTCACTGGTTTTGGGTTTTGTATTTGAATTACTTGCATTTATGCAAACTTTTACATACATACCAAAATTATTTATCTTCTAATGCCTTACAGTTGTATTTCAGGAAGAATGCTCATGGTCAAGTAAAAGCTTACCCAAATTAAAAAATATATAGTTAATTTTTTGAAACCAATAAAATATGAGAAACTGGGAACCATTATAAAACATCTGTCCGACTTAAAGTCCAAACTCTTTTGAAAACCACCTCCTGTCCACAGCGAGTCTTTTATGTATAAGATTGAAATCAGATCGAGGACTCAACCACTTTGTAAAAAATGATTTTTTTTATTCTTTGGAGTTTCACATTGTAAACAGACAATGTGATTGTGACATCAGATGTTTCTGTTCCATAAATGAAGCACAAGGACTTAAAGGTGTAGTCAGCGATGTGGGAGAAAACGAGTGGAGGGGTTGTTTATAAACAAATTTAGACCTGCCTCTCCCTTCATACCTCACCCCTGGCTCCACCCCCGAAAGCTGATGGATGTGCATCGTCATGGAAACATCCATAGAAACTGCGTAGCTGACCAACGTAGCTAAGGTAACCCCGACTCGTCAGACAAATCAGCTGACAATATTGATAACATCAAGACAACAGTACATTCTGGCAGATTAGACAATAAGATGAATGCCCGACGGCTGTTACGGTTACGTGAAGCACCACAAGGCTAATGTTGCTTACCTATCCAGCAGAAAGACGGGGACATCCATGGTCGTTTTCAGGTCTTTCAATTGGCGGAGTTCCCTCCACCGTCGGAAAGCAACACCAATGTTGACCCGAGTCTTCACTCTTTCATGGTCATAGCCCTTCTTTTTCACTTTCTGCTCCTCTGACCTTTTTCTTTTGGGCTGTTTTTCAGCCATTGCTACTGCACCTATTGTATCTCGCTCTTACGCTAACTGCGCACGCTACGCAACCTACAACTCCCCGTCCCCCCTCTGTCTGATCTGCGCATGAGTATGATCGCACCCTGGATGTGGGGGGGTGTACGCTGTTTTGGTAACTCAGCCCGAGCCACAGTATTTACCTGCTGAAATCCAGAGCCAAGACCGTGTATTGAAACCGGACTTTTTTTTTCAACATGCTGTCAGTGGGGACATCTTGTGGATGGAGAGGAGAAATATGGTGAATTTGACCAATACTGCATTAGATTAGAAGATTAGAAGATCGCTGACTACACCTTTAAGCTGTTATCTTTGAAGGAACAGCTGAAGCTTTGTCTATCCAAGTCAACATTCATTTCTCTGCAGCTCCCACTGTTTTTAATCATATCACTGTAATTTATTTACACCCTCTCAAACAGATTTTCTCTCTGAGCTTGGTCTGGAAGAGGAAGTTGAAGAGCAGAATTCTTGGGACTCTGTGGTACAGTAAAGATGCACTTGTGGTACCTTTTATGGGTCAGATGATGACCACACTTACACTAACAGATTTTTTTCTTTCAGTCTGGTTCCGAAAGCCCGAAAATGCCACATGAAGAGAAACACAGCTTGCGTTCTCCAGATCAAGAAATGATGCCCCCTGTCAAGGATGCGAGTAAAGAAGGTGGGTCTCTTTTCTGTATTCCTTCTCTTAGGCTTTCCAATCATTCCATGCATCATTTCATGCTTCAGAGCCAGACTGACGTTAGGTAAGCAAAACTGTAGAAGGCAATTCTCACTGCAATAATTCATGCTTAAGTTGAGTCAAATATTAAAACATACTTCTAATGTTCATCTTTAAATATTGTACATCATGTCATAATTCAAACAAGCTTTCAACAGTATGCAACATTTCTTTTCTAGACTTCTTTTATATACCGTCTTTCTTAAGAGAGGGAGAGGACAGTATGATGGCAGTCGTAGAACCTCGGAAAAGTGTAGGCAGACTGAGGCGCAGCCTTGGAGAGGGTATGATTGTCCTGTTTCATAGGTATAAGGGACAGCATGTAAACCTATCTGAGGCCTGACTATCAGCTACAATACCACCATTAGAGCTGCATGTATCATCATTACTAATACTCCTACAGCCTGCCTGTTACCCCAGAATGCATTTATCCCAAGCTCTGAAGACCTAATAAGGCGCATGGTCTGGTAAAGTTGCTTTGCTTTGTTAGGGTTCGACTTTGATAGGTTGCTCTATTGTTAAGTGATATACAGTATAGGGCTGAAAGAAATAGACCAGTGTTTTTTTTTTGTTTGTTTTTTTACCTTTTTTAAGCCGAATTACTAAATTTTGTAAAAAACAAATGTGTTTAGAGTTCTATTTCAGAATTGTGAAAAACACTCATTTGCGTTAATATGGTTAATGTACAAATCAAATAATATTAATACTTGTCCACCACAAAGATAAGAAAAGTAGAGGTCATGTACACCAAGTATTTGGCACTTTTATTTTGCAAAATCATGCTTTAGGTTTAAAACATAAAATTTCTTTTGTGTCTGATAAAAGTATATTTGAAACTGAAGCTGGCCAGTATTACATTTCTGTAGGCCTGACTAACAAAATTTTATATTTCAGTTGGAAAGCTACATTCTCTTGTAAAAAAAAGGGGGAAAAAAAGTTCAATCTGACCGTTGTAGGTATTCTGCACATGCTCTGCTGACTCTGTGCTGGGCTCCGATTAACAGCATATACTCAAAAGTAGAACAGCATGCTAACACTTAGCATGTCATCATAGATGCAAAGCTTTGGCCTGTTACCATGAGTGGGGTTGGTAGAAGTTTGATTTTTTTTTTGTTGTTGTTGATTTACAATAAGCCAGAAAGGTAGTGTTTAAAGAGAGAATTGTGTTTCCATAAGTCTAGGGGTCCTCACCTAAAGAAATGGTGATATATAGTAGGGCTGTAATCAACCAAAGAAATTGTTGGTCGACTAAGACACAGCAATTGTCGACCAAAAATCGACCAATCAACACACACCCCCCCACCCCCCCGCTGTGTTTCTCCCCTGTGCGCGCTTCTCCTTTTTTTCTCTCAACACAAGACTCTTTGCTTTCCAGTCTTCATCAATGAAATGGGCAGTCACTGTCATATAGGACTCCATTCGAAGAGACGTACACATCTGTTATCTTTATCTATTAACTCTGAAACTTTCTCTTTTTTACTCCCTCGTATTCTGCCGTTAGTGCGTGCGTAATTGTCTGGCGCGCTGGCACTGAATGTCCAGGTTTCAATGTTTTTCTTGGCCTTCCACGACACCAATGGGCCTTAAATCCTCAGAAATAAAACTGCCAATTCGTTCTGTGATGTCGTTTTTGCATTTGGGTGTTTACATGAGGCATAAAATCCAGCGCGGACTGAGTGAGGGATGCCGCTGCAGCGTGGGCAGCGGGCAGGTGCGTATGCAGCTATAAAACGAATAAACGATTATTAGACTAGAATATTGAAATGTTCTTAAATAAAGATATTGAAATGAACGATAAATACATTGAAATGGTGTTCTGAGACATGATGGGGGTGCTCAGAAAATACCCCCATTTCACTTGATACATTTCTCCTGATGAAATGAACTGCAGGGGGGAAAAAAAATTTACACAGTTGGTCGACCAATCAGAATTTTGGTCGACTGAGGACGCATCGACCAATTAGTCGACCAGTCGACTTGGACTTTACAGCCCTAATATATAGGGCTTATAACAAGGTTTCAATTTAACTTCTATTCATGTGACTGCAGTAATATAGAAAAATAATGAGATATGTACTTTCCTTGGTGTCTGATGTGGCAAGTCCTCACTTAACAAAATCACTTTTGCTATGGTGCATGTGTAGGACTAGACTAGAATAAAACTCCAGATGAATTTCCTTAATGATGCCATTACCACCACATGCGTATCAATCAATCTTTATTTGTATTGTGCCAATTCAAAACAAGTGTTATCTCAAGATACTTTACAGTCAGGCAGGATACACATATATGCATATATACATATATACATATTTAACATAACTGCATGTACACCGACTCATAGGCAATATTTGTAGATATTGTTTTTTTTTCCTCAGAAATTTACAAACCCTTAAATACATTGTGTTTGAATTGGGTAAAGTTTTCATTTTTGTGATGATTTTTGGCTTTAGAAATTTAAAGAAACTCAAAAATTTCAGTTATAAATACCAAAAAGAGCAAGTGAGAGAACTTTTGTAGGTGCAGAAATAAGGGTGTGCAATAACAAGAAGTCTGTTTAGATATGTATTGGTTTTAGATTTTAGATTCAACGGTCTTTTTTTTTTAACTTCATGTTTTTGAGTGACTGATGCACTGATTGGTTGGCACTTTTAATTTTGTTGTACATGTGACAGTGACGATAAAGATCTATCTATCTATCTATCTGAAAAAAATTAGTGGAACTAGCGAAGAGCAAGGACACCCGACATTCTACCTCCTAATATACAATAAATGCTTCTTAAATAAATATTTGAATGCCTCATTTAGACTCAGCATTTCAAAGAGATTATGTGTGCAGTCAACAAGCTGATTACTGGTAATGTTTGTTACTATAAATCTTTTAACTGAGCATTAGTACAAAAAGATTGTCGGCATGTTATTTCAACCAGCGTAAACTACAGCATAACTATATAAACAACATTGTCTTACCCTAAATCTCATCCCAAAGTGTGTTTTTTTCGTAAAGACTCCATAGATTGGCTGTTTAGCATGTTTGATACCTAACCATGCATCTCTGTGCTTAATAACCACAGCTGCATTTGCACGTGAATGTTCTTCGCAAAGCTTTTGCAAAATCATCCAGCATGATCAGAAAGTCGTATTATATTTGTCTGTGTACAATGTTTTCTAAACCTTACAAATGCATCCTGCCTCTCACAGTGACAGACAACAAAAGTGATGCTGAAGGAGAGGAACCAGAGGAGGTTGGTCAGGCTTATGTCCTGCAGAAAGAGGTGGGTTTAGCAGTGCAATTAAGTATTTAAAAATATCATCATACATTTGAAAATAATATTGTTTTGTCTTCATTCAGACTGAGAAAACCAAATGGGAACCACTCAGTGTTTTGAGTAAACTAAAGGCGGAGAAAGAGCAAACAGGTAAACAAGTCGAGGACAGTGTGGGTGTTGTTTGTCTGAAAGTGAAAGTGTGAGTGTGTAACTGATTTTGTTGATCTGCAACAGATCTCATGGAGGAGCTTGGTTTGGGGGATGTTGATGATCTTGAGGGTAGGACGATGCCACTTCCTTTGATTTCTTTTTTTTCTCTTTTTTTTGCTGTAACCCTCTTAAACTTTAAAAAACATCTGATTTTATGGTGTGTTTTTACTGTACAGGAGACTCTCATTTAAGTACTTTGTAGCTTCTTCCGTCTCAGGCTTTTCATAAAGATCATTTATCTGCATGCAACATGGACTTTGACCTCTTTTTATTTCTCTGTCTTCATTTTTGAAGCTCGCAAAGCAGGTCAGTAAACAGAGTAGCTGCTTAACTGAAATGAACTTACACTTGTAGCTGTAGTTGATTATTTTAGGGCCCAGCTTGATAGAGTAAAGTAGCACAATACCCTCTGTAAATGAATTCTTGGCATTGGGATGAAGGGAGCATTGCAGTATGAACTGATGTGTCTTTCTGCACCATCACTATTGGATTATGGTGCTAACCTACAGCTGCATGTTGTTTTTGACTCAGATGCATCAGACTGGGACTCAGCCAGCACCACCAGTAAGAGAACCCTGCCTGGCCGCAGAATGGCGTCCCCTGGCCTTGAGGAGTTTCCAGAAAGCTCCAATCCTCCAGTTGAAGAGGAGGATGAAGCTGTGGCTCCAGAAGTACCCCAGACACCGCAAAGAAGCTCCACCTCTAAAGACAGACTGCAGTCTACATCACCTCAACCAGTGCCCCAACCTCGATCCAGGAAGCTGGTGCTTGAGAAGCCAGAGAGTGAAGAAGGTAAGACCTAATCTTTTTTTTAAGGTTTGTTTAACTTAACCTCAGCTCACGTGAAGACAATGTTTCTCTGTCTCGCTCATTCAGAATCAGATTATGAGCCTGACAAACTATCTCCCTGCAACACTCCCAACGCTGACAATCAGAATGTTTCTGAGCCTAAGATCACTGTTACACCAGGTGAGGCTGTCTGTCATTGAAATCCAGTCTACAGATATGTCTGTGCCTTTGCTTTGTTCTCTTGATTCAGGCGTTGTGTCTTCTTAGGTTCCCCTGAGCTCATACCAATGGCCAGTGATGGAAATAAGAATGAAGAATCCGAAAAGCGCCATCAAGAGGTAAGAAATATCCACGTACTGTTTATTTTTCTAATATTACATTGTCTGATAGCTTCTTTGTCCCAATGAAACTGAACTAGTCATGACGTAAATAGAAGTTATTGTTAGCATTCAAAAACAGATTTAAAATACTGTGTGTTTTCAAATAATATATCTAACCAAATTTGATGATTTAATTTATCCTTTGGCATTACTCATATGCTGTGGGGATTCACAAAAATGTCGTGCTCCCCCTGAAATTAAAAAAGGAAATAAGAATCAGCTACACTGGCTCAGAATTTATATGTGAACTGAAATCTGCTTTTAATTGAGATCCTTGTATTCTCTTGGTGATTTCATAGACGACTAGTTTAATAGTTTTTGCTGATTCTCACTAACTAAGGCTGCATTCACAATCAAGTTGTCAGTATTTTCAAAACTTGCGTACTTTTTTGATTCCACATGCCTTAAAAAAGCTGTTTTCATTTTTTTAATTGGATTGTGCAGAAATGATTTGAATGATCTAAAAATCATATAATAGCACATTTTACTTAAACGTATGGGGAGTGGGCAAAGACAGGCAGCCGACAGCACTGGGTAATAAGGTGGAAAGAGATCAATTCCACAAGAACATGGTGTTTGGCTTAATTCACAGTGAGTTACAGCTTTGGAGCAGGAGAGATAGTGTGACGCAGCCCATGCTTCACATAAGCTCTATTCACTCTGCCATTTCATGCAGTAATACTTACATCCCTGTGCTGCTTTACCTCCACTTTGAGTGCCGCAGAGATTGAATGGGAAGAACAAGTTGACCTTCTAATTTGCTCATCAATACTTAGTATCAAAGGCATAATATTGGGGGCAAAAGGGAGTGTTACTGCCTTTGTGTGTATGTGGGGGCATACTGTGCTGGCAATGCAGCATTCAATTTGTATCATAGTGTGAATTGACAAGTATTATGGCCTCATTATATTAATAACTCAGATGCCACCTATAGAAAGGCAAATCAGAGGTTGTATTTTCTGAGGAAATTGAGGTGTTTTAATGTTGACAAAAAGCTACTTAAAATGTTTTATTCTTCTTTTATTGAGTCCATTTTAAACTTGGCTATGATCTGTTGGTTTGGAAACCTCAGCATCTCAAACAGAAGCTAGAGAAGCACTCGGAGAGCGCAGACCTCCGCCAGCACCACAGTCTTCTCCCATATTGTAATTTTTACCATAAATATTAGTCCTACCTTTATTTCATGTAAATATTTAGATTCATTGACCATGAAAACATACCATTAGCAATTGGTTTCATAATGATATCTATTTTAGTTCAGTAGTTATTCATGAAAAATTGCATTTCTCGTCATGGCGGATCCAGATGGTGATCCGGATCAACACCAAAATTGAATCAGTTTTTCCTTTTCCCATGCTGAACATTTCCTAAAAATTTCATCAAAATCCATCCATAACTTTTTGAGTTATTTTGTTCACAGACAGACAGACAGACAGACTCTCCCGAAAACCTAACCTCCTTGGTGGAGGTAATAAGCTGAGAAAAAATGTGAAGTTCTGCCAAAAACTATTGGCATAAGTCTAAATGATCTTGACTCAATGTTTAAAGCTATAGCCACTTAGAAGGTTAGGGTATTTACCTTCTAAGTGGCTATAGATTTATTGGTATGAGACCTACATCGGTTTCACCCACTGTTTTTTTAAACAAGCAGTGGGGGAGCTTGATGAGAACGATGCACCGGTGAAACTGTTCTGGCTCTGTGTGATTACTTGTATTATGTATGTGGAATCTGTTTGTGTGCTTTTACTGTGATGGGAGATATTGTAGAAATGGGTGTTTTAACTTGTATTGCAACCCAAAATTTCCTTCAGGGACATTAAAGATTTTCACATTTAATCAATTTCAAGGGTTTTACATGCATAAGCAGACAAACACACTCACAGCTTCAGGGTTTGTTGTTGTGTTTACTTGCTCCTCTCTCACCTCTGATACTACCTCTGGAGACAGATCAATCGGCAGTCAACTTGTTCCCCCCTTTGGATCTTGACACTTGGCTGATGATACAATTTATCACAACATATATAAACAGAGCAGTGCATAACAATGTTTTTCACTTCAAAATCCTTTTTTTTTGCATTAAGAACCCACAATATCAAACATTTTCTGTTTGCAATCATTGTTACATTCATTGCTATCATTGTTGAAGTAATAGCAACATAGAGAGGGAGAGTCAAGTGGCTGAATGTCTGTAGCCAACCAACTGCTGAATATAATTTCATTATAGTACTGAACATGGGGGCATGTTGGCACAGCAGGAGTGACTGCTGGTGCAATACTGTGTCAGTCAGGGTCTTTCTGTGTGTAGTTTGCATGTCCTTGCAGTGCATGTGTGAGTTCTTTATGGGCACTTAGGCTCCCTCCCACAGACCAACATAATGCTTATTTTTGGCCCTGCAAGAAGCTGGCAACCAGTCCAGGGTGTATCCTGTCTCTCAAGACTCTAACCTCCCAGTGACCCTGAAAAGGATTATCAGTTTAGATAATGGACAGAAGAAAAAAAATCAATACTGGGCCACAATAACATATGTTGGTGCACTGATATTTTCTTACATTTCTAACAGAAACAATAATGCCCACTGAACATGCACCTACTGTCATCACTTTTGGATAATTTACTTAAATTCAGAGAAAGTGTTTAATTCTGTTTTGGTTTCAGTAAGACAAAATCACATTTATTTAGTTATTTATTGTTATTTTATGTTTTCTTATCATGATCAGTGTGTGTAACAATTAGTGACCTGAATATACAGGTTTAACATCACAGATACAGTAACTGTTAGGGGGGGTTATTTATTGGTGTGGTATTGAATAAGTACCGTACCATACCGTCTTCTCCCGCTTATCTGTGGTCGGGTCGCGGGGGCAGCAGCCTAAGCAGGGAAGCCCAGACTCCCCAGGTATTGAAGAAGTGTTTGATACAAACTAGTATAATATCAACATCAAAAATTATAGTATGGTGGTACAGTGACAACTATAATACTCAATGTAGGCATAAGTGGCCTTTTCTTTTTTTTCCTTTTCTTTTTTTTTTTGCTCTCATATGTCACAGATTGGAATCTTAATAAACTTTCTATGGACAATGTGGGCAGCGCAAATCACACAGAATCTGATATTTTCAGATTTGGGCCACTGTCTCTAAAAGATACATGTTAATAAATTGATGTGAGCAGATTACACAAAAAGAGTGAAAAAAACTATCTGAGCAAGAAATCTGAACTGAGCATTAAGACTTTAGAGTGAATGCAGCTTTAGTTTATCCATCCAGCCACCAGAGTTGGGTGAACAAGTTGTGAGTGTCAGATTTGCCATTGGAGGAACACAACCACAAACTCCATTATGAATAAGCAGGTTTTAACTTCCCCATGTATTTTCAGTTCACCTATTAGGCTACTGATAAGTGTTTCAGTGTCATGTTAGATATGTTTTTTTTGTTATGCAAGAGCACATTTTGAACATAGTTTTGATTATTCAAAGCCCATTGTTATTTGCATTTTTGTCTTGTCTGTCTTGTGTTTATCTTGTTCATCCATGCAATCAAAGGAGAAAGATGATACCATAGATACCAGTCAGATAGATCTAGACCATTCTCATGCGCCTGGCTTACTAAGCTCTGACTGTGGTGAAAAGGATAACATCATAAGGGAGCAACACAGTCCTGAAGAGGGCAAAAAGACCAGTGAGGAAGTCCCATGGGAGAAACGTTACGAGAAACTCTGGGTAGAAGTGGAGAAGAGGGACGTCAAATCCACCTTCAAGAGTGTAGCTTGTGAGCTAAAAGAGAAGTTTGGGGAACTTCTTAAATCAAGTCCAGCAGAAGACTTCACTGAAGATGAGGATGGGAATGAGGAATTTTCTTCAAGTGATGAAGAAGAAGAAGAAGAAGAAGAAGAAGAAGGGGAAATCATTTTGCGCCCAACAGCCAGAGCAAGGAGCACTGTCCTGCTAACCATACCGGAGCAGAGGGAGTCTGGACTGGAGGACTCGGCGACAGAGTCGACTGACAGATCAGCATGTGAGGACAGGATGAAGGTGTGGGAGCGTCCAGCAAGCGAGAGCAGCTTGTGTCAAGAGCAAGATCTACTCACTGATGATGTTGAGGATGAGTGCAGGTCTACAACACCACAAATTAAACAAGCACGAAGAGACAGAGCAGATGATGCCACCACAGCTTCTTCTTATGAAAACACAACACTCAAGTCTTTTGCTGACCATCCAAAGTTCTTTGAACATGAGGCCAGTGTGATGCAGAAGCAGAATAGGCATCAGGACTCTTTCTATAAAGGCATTAATGTTACTCACGAAGAAGCAGAGAACAGAACAAACCCAGGAGAAGATGCAGAGGATTTCACTGAAAGCCGCAACCCGCCCCTGTTCAGGGTTCCATCATCGGTCGCTGGCGTTTCTGATGAGGAGCTCGAGGAGGGCATGGAAAGGTTTAAACATGAGGTAGGGATGCTGAAGGTTGTCTTCCTGGATATGGAGAAAGAAAAGGCCCAACTCCAGAAAGAGGTAGAGGATGGCCGCCCCTCAAACAGTCTTGCTAGACCGCCTCACTTTCTCCACTTTATTCATGTGCTTAATTTCATTTCTTTCTCATTATCTGTTTTTAGAGGGCCCAAACCGGCCGTACATCATGCCCTTATCATCTTGTGTCCCTCCGTTTGATGTTCATTTAGGATCTTAAATAGAAAAGTTGTCCTTGCATGTTATTCTTAGAATGTTGTGTGTGTTTTTAACAAACCGTCCGGACATTTGAATTGACCAACTGTTTTTAAGGGCATTTGCTCTGTCGTCATGAAACCTTAGTGTTCTGTCTTCCAGTTAAAAAAAAAAGTTCTTGTGTGTACTACTCTAGTATTAACTCTGACTTGTTGCCTGCATGGACTTTGCATGGATTTTTGTTGTATAAATGTCCTGCTAAGGTTTTGTGGTGTGACTCTGCCAATAGCCTTCTTTTTCCCTAAAAAGAAGTGCTGTTTAGATTTTTAAGTTGCTAATCAAGATTGCCTTCATTCATGCAGGTATTTCTTAAAGAACGGCCAGCCTTTTGAGTGCATCAGGGTATCTGTCCAAATGAAAACACAGGGAAATATTCATTTAAGGGGATTTTTTTTTGCTACCCTGTACTATATCCTGGGTCAGTGGTTCTAAACTAGTGGGTTAAGACCTAAAATTGGGTTGCATTGCAATTTTCAGTCTGCTGTTACTGTATACCTGGGTAAGAATGCAAAAAAACTGTTATTTGTCAAAGCTCAAAGCAGATATGCTTCCATATGTTTGGATTCACTCTGTTTTGCTGAAATGTCGAGTAACTTTTGTTGCTTTTTAGGGGTCTGTAGCATTTTACACCAACAATCTTATCATAAATACTGTATCTTAAATTGTGGTAGGTGGTCAAAATGTTACACCTGATCCGTGCAAGTCATATCATCCTTGTTTAAACAAATTTTGTTAGTGCAAATGCTTTATCTTGACTTGGTTGAGATGACCCTTGATTTTTCATCAATCTGTAGATAAACTAAGGAATCACAACTTTGATAGGAAAAACAGGAAAATGCTTGCAGTGTGATGAACACAGAATTTACCATAACTGTAAGAAAAGGCTCAAACATGTGACCATTAAAGTTCTTAATATGTGCTTGAATCTGAGTTTAATTAATCATGTTGTTTATTTTAGGGATGCACAGACATGAGACCAGTATCGGTTTCTGCAGATATTTGGACAAAAAAACTGATTGTTGCTTTGCAGACAATATTTTGACCATAAAAGTACATTATAATATTTAATTGGCAGTTTTATTGGTTAAATGTACAATCCCACCATGTTTAATTTGTCATAACTCAATGTCCTCATTTATAAATCTAATGTATCATTTAATAACAAATGTAGTGTTTTTCTTGCTTCATATCTGTATCTAACACAAACAGACGATAGCTATGAAAGGATCAGATCATTTACAGTCATGTAGAGGTTTTGTGCTCTTGTCAACAAAAAACAGACTCAATATTGGTATTGGTGAATTTGAGGTTTGAAATAGGGACATGTCAGATACCTGCATCCCCAGTTGAATTTGTTTTATTCAGAGACGAAACACTTTTCATTAAACAAAAATGAGTAGTTGAAATTCTGGGGGGAAAGTAGCTTTCATTCCTCATACTGAAATGTTGGTGAGTCCTGAGGTCAGACAAGGTAAGAAGCACAGCTCCAGTCTAATTCATATTATTTTGGATTTTTACTCGTGGGATCAACCAAAACTGATTGGATTCTGACATTGAGATTCTCTTATCTAAGGGAATGTACTCCAGTCCATCGTAATGCCTGGTATTTCACATCCTTGTTATTAATTTTAAAATACTATGTCAGATAGACCAACCACACTGAGGTGTTAGGTCTCTGAAGGGAGGGGTGATGCTAAATTATGTATGACAAAGTGTACAAGTCCCTGCTACAATATGCATCTCAAAAGGCTGGCCCCAATCTGTTGTAGACAGAAATATTGTCTCAAACATTTTAATCAAAAACTTTACTCTCTCTACTCAGGTAGTCCAAGAGGTGGCAAAGACAGCAACGCATGTACAAAAATCCAGCACTTCCCTGCATGCCGGTGAAGCTGTGTTGGGAGAAGTGAGTACAAAGAAACCTGAGAGCAGGTTAGGAGCCCTGTCAAGTCAAACTGGAGCAATTCCTCAGGAGCAGCAGCAGACTGAAGCCATGGAGAGGTATGTGCCTTTTGCTTTTGTGCATTTCATCAGCAACAAAGCAAAGACAGTTTCTGGTTCTAACATTTTCAGAGCAACGCATCCACAATCCCTCACAAAAATGTAAAAACTTCCTATTGTCTCCAAGGAAAGATTTCTTTTGTTTGTGTGTAAGCCATCTAAGTCACTTTTCCCTAAATGATTTTTGGATTATGCATTCAACTGACAAGTTTTATAGAATTTATTTGATGCCTGAGCTACAAGGGGTCCACAATGCAGTTGTGAAAAGCCATTGACTACTAGGTTTATTGCTCTCCATAGCATCAACGAGGCACCCGTGCATTTGCAACTTCCGCTCCAGCAGAACCACAATAGCAACAAACAGGAGGGTGGAGCTGTAGAGACCTCACAGCTGGAGCTGGTCCGAGGGGCCAGGCACAGCAGAGCCCCTCAGACCAACGCCCGTGTTAATGGAGATCCTCTTTCAGTGTTTGATGATAGCACTTTAAGTGAAGTGTCCGACGATGAAGGAAGGTATATATGCAGTATGCCAATGTAATTTCACCTCTTTGTCACTAACCTATAGGTCTGTGTAGACTGAATGCATACTGACAGATAGCATTACTGCACACAGAGACAGTGGGGGAAAATAAGCCCATGACAGTCTCTGTTTGAGGGTAAATTAAAACAAATTGACTTTAAAACCACTTCAAGAAGTGTGAAAAGTGAGAACAAAAGGAAAAAAAGCCCAAGCAACTTTAGAAAAGGTATTATCGTATTTAATATATTAGTTTATTATTATCATGAAACAACACTGATTAATTCAACATGCAAAGATTGTAATTAGCTTTGTGTTCAGTCTAAACAAACCTCTGTACTATGTTGGTGGTGGGTGATGATTACGATGTAGTTTTTCCTCTTTTTCTTATAGTTTCTAACATCTGACTCTACAAAACTAGAATAGTATACTGCATTATACCATTTTACTTCAAGAAAGTCTTTATGTGTAGTTGCTGTAATTACAGTTAAAACAATGATCATGCATGTCAGTGTCTGACTGACCAGGTTTTCCTCTCTCTGTTTGTTTGGCGTTAGGCTGGAGACCAGCGGGAAACGTAAAAATGAGGTAAAAATCTGAAAGTAACTAAATTTTCAGCACAAACAACTGAATGAAAACTGTATGATTGCTTGAGAGCATATTGTCTTTACATTTAGAACCCAGAGGCTGAAATGGCAGACGACTTTGATGAACTCACTCAGTCATCAGACACAGCGACAGATGATGTTGACTCTCCCACTTCTGGTTATCGCCACGCCGCACACTTCATTCAGAAGCTTGACTCAGCAAGCTTTGGTACTGACTCATCTTTTTCAACACTCTTCTTAATGCAAACAATTATTTTATTTGGCTTAAAAAAGTTATAACTATATAATCACTTGTGCTTTAGTGTCTTTCCCTCAAGAGTGGTGGTGTGGTTCCACTTGGCAGTGGGAGGAGTGTTGTAATTTACTTTAGTAACTTAAGCACATTTTATTGACAGTTTATTCCTGTATCACAGTTTAGTTTGATATATACTGTATGTTATATTTCTCCTGCATGCTTCTTTGGCCTGTGCGGCCGTAACACTCAGGATCAATTAAGGATCACTTTATCCCACATCAGTTGTTTGGTGTTAAAAGAGCATGCACTCTCTAACGTCATGACATATTAAAGATACTAAATATTAGAATTTATCAGAATAGTGGGTACAGCAAGTGTATATAGTCCTGTAGGTCAGAGGTTAAAAGAAAATCATATCCTGTCAGTGGGCAAAGATTAATTCAGTATACTTGGGTCAAAGATAATAATGTTTCCTTCGTATGAGCACACTAAAAGGATGTTAATGTTTAAAACAAGCAAAGTGCATTTAAATAAATCAATCTTGTGTTTCATTTATATGCAGTGGTGTGGGGTTGTGTTGGGGTGCTTGGCTATCGATGATACTAGTAAACATGTCTGTATGAAATAAAGTTGCCATGGCAAGATCAGGTGTATGTTCATTTACCTGTGAGTCCTTAAAAGCTTCTAAACAGGCTCCACTCTGCCGTTCTCCACAGACTCTAGAACTATGGTGAAGCTGCAGAACATTTTCCATGAATACGAGCGCTCCATCCAAAAGGCTCGGAGCCGGCATGGTTACCTGACGGACAAAGTGAACCAGATGGAAATGGAGAGGGTGGAGTTGAGAAGCTCTCTAGAGGAAGTTAAAGATATTAAGTCTGCTCTGGAGCGCAACCAGTTGGAGCTGCAGACTGAAGTCACAAATATCAAGTGAGGACTACATTAGAAGTACTTTTACTTCAAACGTTTTATTCAAAAGATTGATCCACATCACATTCTCATCTCTGTATTTGCTTCCCTTCTCTTCCCCTCTTCATCTAGGCATCATATTGTGCTTCAAATCTTTCTAAATGTGTATACTTTTCTTTTAAATTGACTTTAAAATATTTGACACTTTTATAGATTCCAGCTTAAACAGGAACAGGAAAACCGCCGCAATGCCACCATGATGTACAACAACACCAAAGATAAGCTGAGGAGGACGGAGGAGCAGCACCAGGTAGAGGTTCAGGAGAGACAGAAGGTGGAGCTCACCCTCAGAAATCTGGAGCTAGAGATGAGAACACTAGTCAGCAACATGAAACAGGTACTTAAAATTCAACTTTTTACCAGAACTTGTGGTGATTAGGTCAAAGTGTTTTTGTTGTATAGACTTTTCCTCAAGTGGGTTAATGCTAATTACAAGTTTAATGGTTGACTGTCCAAGGATTAGTTTCATCATAATTTGTATGGTTCATTCAAGTAATGAAATACTTTCAAGATTTGTGCATTTGTTAGATTGCAAGTTTAAGTGCTTTTAAGTTCTTATAACTTTCTCTTTTCAATGACTAAAAGCAATCAGACTGAACAGTTTGCTAAATTATAATGTGAAAATATGTTGGATAGTGAGCAAAGGTTGAGTACAGTCATAGAGTAAAATTTAGTTACCTGAAACCCCATTTACACTTGCAAGAAAAACAAAGAATTATCTGGACATTACGCAGATGAGCAGTCTGTGTGAACACAAACAGCTGAGTTTTTCACCTGGACCGGATCTGGGTAATTTCCTTGCACCGGACGCTGACATGTTTTTTTCTGTGTCTTTTTGTGACTAACAAAAGAACACAGAAAAAAGCTTTTGAAAATGAGACAGTGGAAATAAAAATTGCAGTTTCCCATCTCACCAAAACAGGTGAGTTCAGATGCTGCAAAATGTAACAAATTTCCTTTGTTTTGCTGTTAAAATCTTAGAATTATTTTGGAAAGTATGCAGCAATTCTGATGGACTGCTCTCCTAAAATACAAGTGATGAAGTTTATTTGAATACAAAATCAGTTTGAATGATAAGGAAGCAAACAGATTTTGTTGTCAATGTGTCTCTGTTTAAAAGCACAATAATTAAACATGTGCTGGAAAAGCTTGAAAATCATCCTTGAAGATTCTTGAACTTGAATTTGGACAAGGTGCACAAACCACGATTATGTAGTTATTGTTGCTCAATCAGTCTGTCCGGACTGGTAACAAATAATAATTCTGCCATATTTATTTGGATTTAATGAGTTCTATTCTGTTTTATTTTTTATTTTTAAGTCACTATCTTTTAAAGAATTTGTTATTTTTTTGATTTTATGGTGATCTCTTTTCTCTAAATGTCAATAATGCAGCTTGAAGAGGACCACAGTGATACCCAGAGACTTCTGGCTCAGGAGCGTACTGCTCGAACACTGCAGGAAAATCTACTCAACAGTCATCTCCGCAAGCAGCAAGAGATTGAAGATGAAAACAGAAGAACCATCAGCAAAAGCAACGAGGTAAACCTCAGCTTTTTGATGTGAAATGACATCTTTAAGGCCAAACTGCCATCTTGGAGCTTCCTGAACATGATTTTCCTTGTGCCCATAGGCTCTGTCTCAGCTCACTGAGGCCAGTGACAGGGAGAGGGAGCTGTTGCAGCAAATATCTACCCTTCAGGAGCAGCTGGCCATCCTGAGAACAGATCTTGAGCACTCACAGGCCAACAGCAGTCTAAAAGAGAGCCACCTTTTGGAGGAAAATGAGACCCTCAAGGAACAACTAGAAGATGCTCGCAGGGATCTCAAACTGAACGGTGAAGCACTGACTCAAACTGTGTTCAACTGCAATAACCAGATGACCACCCTGAAGTCTGAGTTAGCTATGACAATGAACCGCATGGAAAATGAGCGGCAGGCCCGAGAAACCTTAGAGACGGAGTTTGAGTCTACTCGCAGCCGCTTGGCCGGAGCCGTGAAGGAGGCAGAGCTGTGCCAGTCAGCTCACACTGACACAGAGAGAGCTCTGCTTCGGGAGAAGGAGGAACACCAGCGTCTTAAAGACAAGCTCACAGGTTAGTTCCTGGATGGTCAAAGCTCATTGTGCCAATGACTTGTATGTTGTTAGCTTTCATTAACCCTGACTTGATAAGTATTTAGGTTTGTGTGCACCTGTGTTGTCCAAATGGACTATATATGAGAGTTTCAGGTACAAAGGATTGACTTTAGCAGCTACAACTGACCGATAGATCCACTGCAATGTTAAGTATTTAATTGATCCAGTTGTCTTAATGGCATGATCCTTGATTGAACAAAGCAAAAGTGCCCTCCTGCTGTGTAAAGGCAGGCTTTAGTGGCTTGTCTTTAATTGTATAAGCAGGCTTTTGTTGCCTCCGCCAAGGAGATTACAACCACCATATATCATAGGTGGTGTTTTCAAAGGCGGTTGTTTGTTTGTCAGCAGGATTAAAGAAAAAAACTGCTGGCATGAAACTTGGTAGGGTGTCGCAGTGACAGAGCAAGAACCCATATAAGCGGGAGCAAGTTCAGAATCCCTCCTGGAACCAAATCCTCATAACTCTTAATATTTAAATGTACACAGGTGAAGCGAGCACTCACCGTGAAGCAGTGAGCAGCCTGTCCCAGAAGCTTGCAAAGGCAGAGGCTCGTGCGAACAGCATGGAGAATGAAGTGCACCGCGCCACCCTGCAGCTGACAGAAAAAGGCCTGCTGCTGGACGTCCTACAGCGGGAGAAGGACCAGGCAGCTGCACGTATCAAAGATCTCGAAAAGACTCTCCAGGCGGAGAAGGAGCTGGTCACTCGTGCTGGAGCACGACAAGAGGCTGCACAGGAGCGGCTAGCTCAGGCCCAGAGCGAGGGAATGTTACTACGGCAGCAGCTTGAGGAGGCCCAAAATAAGGGAAGTGCTAAGGACCGAGCTGTGACTGATGCTCAAGAGCGCTTCAGTGATATTCTGTCCAAGCTGCGCTCTGACTGTGAAGAGAGAGTCCAACTAGTGGAGGAGAGAAACAAGGAGCTGGCCAGCAAGGCTGCTGATCTCCGGGATCAGATCTACAAGTTAGAGGAAGAGAAGAACGAGAGGGAGGTAAGATTAGGGCTTGTGAGGGTAAGAGGATTATCCCATTTCTTCTTTCAGACCCAGTTTCAGCCTTTCTTTCTCTTTCTCATTCTTAGTAAAGATTTCCTGTTAACAAACTCTTCTTTCTTGTGTTCCAGAGTAATCTGAGGCAGCTGCAGCAGGAGCTCGCTGACTCCCTTAAAAAATTGTCAATGAGTGAAGCTTCTCTGGAGGTCAACACTCGATACCGCAGTGACCTTGAGGAGGAGAAGGCTCGGCTCCTCAAAGACTTGGACAGGCTCCGTGGAAAGGTGATGGAAGAAAATACCACCACCTTGTGGGGATGTTTTCTCACTACATTTCTGATATAAGGTGGTCAGTGATCATGAAGCAAAACAAATAATGTTACAAAATCAGGAGGCTTGTTCCCACCTTAGTAAGATGATAGATGATTTAAGTATAAGCACCAGCAAGTGTCAAACACTGCAGCCAAAGTATAACTGAAGTCATATTAACGTGTTCCCACATCACACCTTTACTCAGATCCCTTCACTGGCTTTCCATTACATTTAAAATATATAAAAATCTAGCTGTCACTTTTATTTGTTGTGATTGTCACCTCATGATCAATTCAAGTAAGACCATAGTCTGATCCTTATGCTGTTGACAGAAGGACATGTAGGCTGTTCCTTGTCTCAAAATAGTGCCTAATCAATGTAGCAGTGTGGTGGTAACTGTTTATCGCATGTGATGACCCCATGCCTTGTTGTGGCTTGTTTTCTTCCACAGTTATTTTGATTAAACAGAGAATCTGGCACTTTGTACAATGTGAGCCTCTGTCCCGAGTTTTTCTTAATGGAGAGAACTCTGAGCTGTGACACAGTGGCACATGTTCAGGCTCATGCCATGTATCTCACATAACTTGACTTCAAAAACCCGAACTATCCCTTAAACATCATTACAACAGATAAAATACAATTCTATAAAACAGTTATAAACAGGTTGTGCAGTCTTAAATCAGGTTTCTAAAACTATTAAATGATAAAAATTGAGTTGCCCTCAGTGAGGTGTTGTATCCTATAAGGGAAAGCTGATTTTTTTTCTAGCTCTGCCGTGAAACATGTAGCATGTATGATCAGGCCTTGCAGAGAAATATCAATGTTATCACAGACATATTAAGTATGATGGAAGTTTAATGTCATTGTTTTAATTTTTACATTGTTTAATCTGAAGCACCATGTTCCTCTTGTCTGTAAAATGCCTTATGCTATAAAAAGAGCCATGTAAATACTCAATCACTTGGTTCTCTCTGAATACATGCTGAGCAAGCTAATAGCCCATTGTAGCACTGTGCACTCATCACAGTTTTGTCATCGTCACACAACAGAAGGGCCATTCAAAATATTTTACTTGTCCTTCTGGGAGAGAGCCCCTAATAAGTGTTTGGGGAGGGCTGAATCATTTAAAAGCATATCTAACAGATGATTGGACGATCATGAGGTCAATCAACGTTAATTATAGACCAGTGACATAATGAAGTAGGCAGGCACTACTGCAGAACAGAACTTGATCCACTCTGTAAAACAAACTCAGGTCAAAACATGTCGGAAGTGGAGTGAAAATATCCTTATTACAGTGGAAATTGTGCTAATTTTTGTTATTCATTTATTTACAAAATGCAGTAAAAATCTGGTAAAACTGCTACCGGAGCTGTTAGCATCTATGCTAATCTCTATAAGTGCAGTCACCCCCTGCTGTGGTCTCGCTCCTGTCTTGCACCTCTTCGGCCCTTAAGAGCCGTGCCACTTTGGGCCGAGTACAATCACTGTAGACTGGGGCTTGTCAAGATGGATCTGCATGATTACAGACATTAAATCAGGCTGATCCAGCAGCTGTGCAAAGTTACACAATACAAACCATCCCAATAAATTCATCACAACAGTCTACCGTTTAGTGCAGTTAAATGTGTTGGCTTTAATCTACCTTCAAATGTCTTTGTGCTAGTTTAGTGAAGACTTCTTTTTGATTCAAAAAGATATGCTTTAGCTGCAAGTGTTGTATAAAACTGGGAAGGCAGATGCTGGGACACCTATGGCCCTTTTTCACTAGCACGCCTTGGCCCTACTCTACTCAGCCCGATTCCACTCTATTCGTTTTGTGATGGTTTTCCACTCGCCTGGTTCTTTGACCACCGGGGGGTGGGATGGCCATAAAACAGCCGGGCGGACACTGCGTCTACGTCATTTTGAGCGCGTTCCTTGTGGCTCTGTCCAGCTCCCGTTGGATCCTGTCCTCGGCCACCAAACCCAAAAAGGCCTGGACCTCATCGTTGGACCAGGGAGAGACTTGACAGGATACCATTGCAGTTGTTGTTTAAAAATGGCGGGAGGCTCCCGTCCTCTTATGTCCCGTCTTGTTTTGGGCGTTGCGCTCATGACTTATCGATGACGACATTGTCTGACCAATCAGTAGCCGGCAGTCGATGACGTCATCTTTTAGTATCCACTCAGCTGGCTTGGAACCAGAGCGGAGTAGGTACTAAAACTAGCTTGTTTTAGGAGGTACCAGGCCAGTGGAAACACGCTGCAAACCAAGTAGGGCCGAGTAGAGTAGGGCCAAGGCGTGCTCGTGGAAAAGGGTTATTAGTGGTAGCTCAGAGGCACTCTTTATGTTTAATCTGATTAACACAATATGGAACTATGTTGTCGCACATCACTTGTTCCTCCCACATCCTGCAGGCCTTGTAACATCACTAATGAGGTTGTTGTCTGTGTCGCTCAGCTGGAGGAAAGTGAAGACCAGTATGTGCAGGCTGAGAGACGCATCAACAGCCTGAAGAGCAGCCTGGATGAAAAGGAGAAGGAACTCATAAGTGTTGCTCAGAAACTGCAGGAGGCGCTGTCTGCCTCAGCAGCTTCTGATACTACTACCAAACAGCTGGAGGAGGCCGTGCAAAGGTAAGTGCAGTGAAACAGACTTTCTACTCATGCATTTTGATAATTGATTTTTAAGATCATCGCTAAAAAGTTAAATATGTCAGGTAAACAAGACAAAAGCAGGGTCCCAAACGCCCTGAAAACCTGGGAAATGATTGACCAATTTTCCAATTACGAAAAACATGGAAAATGAGGAAAAAAGTGAAATGTCCTAGTAAAGCTTGAATTTTCCTGGAAAGTTATTTATCTACTTTCTACCTTGTTAGTGAACAAAAGTCAAACAAAGGAAATGAAGTTAAAATGTACTTGGTAACTACTGCACACTTAACCACAACATATGAGTAGATAAAATAATTTACGTAAAAGGTGAAATATAGGTTATTTAAACAGTAAACCTACAAAATATATTTATGAAAAGGCAGAGTAAACTAAGATGAAGTAAAAGTATAAACCATAAATTTTGTTTTTTTGGGAGTCATTGAGCTATTCTCTGATACATTTGTCATAATTTCTAAGAATGCCAGACAATTTCTGATCGTTCATAGATTTGTTACAGCCATAGACTGCACATCTTGTAAATCAGACTTCGGGGGGGAAGAGACATTAACATAGCAATCTCGGTAGAGTTGTAGAAAAGGACACTGCCAATTGTGTGTGTGTATGTAGGGGAGGGATGACGTCCTGGAAAAGTCCTCGAATATGATTTCTAGAAAAGAGTCGGAACCCTGAAAATAAAACTTATAAAGAAAACTGACATGTCAACGTCTTGTCACATCAGACTGGAGATTGAGAACGCCAGGCTGGAAGCTGCTGCAAAACAACAATCCAACAAGATCGAAGCTCTTCAAAAAGGAGCTCAGGAAGCTGCCAGGGTGAGTCCAACATCATAACACAACTGTCTGCTGTAGGTCATTTCACATATGAAGTCTTTACTATAATTCCTATCTGGCATTGTTTCTAAGAAAGGAAAAACACAGCATGTCAGTGCTGTGAATCTTTGAGAAAACTCCCTGGTATCAACAGTGACTTCACATTTTGAGGTTTTGATGGTTATTTGAAAGTATCTGGTCTTTTTACAGCTATCTGACTGCTCACCGGATGGAGGGGTTGGTATTCTGGTCGTAGGCTTAGTTTCTCTGTGTGGGGTTACCTCTGTTCTCCAAACTAAATTAGAACTTCAATTAATTTTGTGTGGATTCAGAGATAAAACACACTTTGGCTTTGGGGGCTTTACTGCACAAGATGGTTTACCAACGACGTTTTCACATGGAGAAAGATTTAGCTTTGAGTCCGTTTGGTCTTTTCTTCACTGTGTCTCTTCTCCCTTAATCCTGGTCTTGGTACATGGGGTCTTTAACTTTCGGTAGTCTTCAGGTGCATGATGCATGTCTTCTCCTTTAGTCTTCAGTGATCTTTTAACTCTCTTTAAAGGTAAATTATTTAAATAAAGAATCAACAGTATCATAGTTTAATCTCCCTAAGTTAAAACTCCTCTGAAATGTCTTATTCTTTCTTATTTCTGTAGGTCAGAACTCATTTGGAGGATTTGGTCACAAACCTCCAAAGCAGTAAGATGACTTTGGAAGACCAACTCAGTAGGGAGGTTGGTGGCATGTTTTGTTTCCTTTCAAGTTCAGGCCTAGACCTGAATTTCCAACTTCAACATATTTTTTTAGACTGTTAGGTTTTTTTTTAACAACAAACATCTAAGACCTTGAATTTCTGAGTAGCCAGCCAAGTTAGACAGTTAAATATTATTTTTTATTTAAGGGAGAGTCTTCAGTAAGCTGTAATGGCTGTGAGTTTTGCTTGTTTATGTGCATCAAAATGATAATAATATTAAAAAGAAAGTGAAACAAAGGCTAATTCTTCCAGATTCCCACAGAAATTTTCTCTCTGTTTCAATTCAAGGCAAAAAAGTGTGAACATGATAATCTCAGTGTGAACTTTAAAGAATATGGTGTTATGTGTTGTGTTATATCCAGACATTTAGCAAGCTGGAATACACCAAGCTGGAATATCCATCATGGTTTTGTTTACTACAAAGTGTGTGTGTTTTTTGAATGTTGCTGTTCACAACCAACAGTATTATATACAATTAACTAGTGATTTTTTTTAAAGTACCTTCCAGCAGGTTAGTAAATTAGTGTTTATCTATTAGAAGGACATATGAAACTTGATTTTAATATCACAGTCAAAGCATGTTTTACATGTGACATAGATGTCATCTAAAAAGAAAAACTTTCAGCAATTTCTGTATATTGGTATAATGATCAGTATTGGCCAAAGAGGTTCAAAATTTCAGATGCTGTCGAAAATTAAATATCGCGGGGCCCTAATTATGTTTTAGTTTTCACCTATGGGGAAGGTCTATACTCCTACTTCTGCCCGTAGATGCATAACTGGGTATAAGTTGACCAGGCCAAGTTGTTTTTTTGTGATTTTGTTATTTATATGAGCCTGTTAGGCCTTGGCAAAACATAGCAATTTGATCTAGTAACTAGCATTTTTTTTTGCTTTGGAGGATTAGAAACCAAAGTAGTTGTTTTTTATTCTACCGTGATACACTCCCCTATGTTTGCCTCAAAATGAGAAGCAACATCAACAGTTTAAAAAGATTTGACTTTTAGAAAATAGAGATGCTGAAAATTTTAACTGTTTTTTTTTTTTTAACATTAAGGCCTGTCATGTTTTGCAAAGGCGCATTTTTATGCTTGTATTTACAAAAATTTACTTTTTAATGAGACTAATAATCAGAGCGTTTCATTACAGGTTTCAGTGAAAGTGGTGCAGCTTCAGTATCAATATAGATAAGCCTCCCTACGTCCTAACTACATGTTGTTAGAAATAACAGCTTGCACTTCAGTTCACAACATGACGTGTACTCTTCTGATAAAAATGAGTAGAATTTGTTTGGTGTAAATTCTGTCATTTGCAGTTTTGTTTTCCTCTCAGAGTAAGAAATGCATTCAAAATCAGAAATGGAGTTTTGTTTGGAGAGAAATCTGAACTTTTTTTTTTAACGTAGCACCCATCCCTGTTTTAATTATTTCTAAATCCTTGTATTCCTCAGAAGACATGTTTTTTTTAAATCATAAAATATAGATTTAATCTCTGTTCTATTGATTTTTGTTCATCATAATTTTGAAGAAACCTAAGCTTTCAGAAGTGAGTTTGAAATTACATAAAATTAATTCTCTCATGGGAACCTTTGATTCTTTTCTATTGTAGCTATAATCAAATCAAACTTTATTTATAAAGTACTTTCATACATTAAAAATGCTGCACAAAGTGCTATGCTATATATATCTATATATCTATCTATCTATCTATATATATATATATATAGATAGATATATAGATAGATATATAGATATATATATGTATGTGTATATATATAGATATATATATATGTATGTATATATATGTATGTGTGTGTATATATATATATATATATGTATGTATATATATGTATGTATGTATGTGTGTGTGTATATATATATATATATATATATATATATATCCTATGAAGGATACATTTCCTCACCATTGGTCACAAACTCCTGTCTCCATTTTTCTATTAATTTATTGATAAAACAGTGCTGTTGGTCACATTGCATCTTGAAAAGTGTGTTTTATGAAATTTCAGCCAAATCAAAGTACAAAAAAAGACGTATTATCAGGAAAATGCATAAATTCATTTTAGTAGAGCATTCTTTTCATTTCCTGTTAAGTATCAGTTTTTGGAAATAGGAGGTTTGTGCCTGACAGCGACAGTATGCTGTCACGAAGGCAGTATGTAGACGATTAACAGCTTCAGAAGATCACTATGCCCTAAAAGACTGGATACTTTTCAGTTATACCCTCAGGACATAAAAAGATTAATGAAAATGAAAATTTTAAAAATGTATGTGTATGGATGCACAGCATAACACTCTGCATGTAAACAAATGTCACAAACAATTAATTGACACCTTGTATTAACAGCGTAGCTTATATTAGCCATCATATTTAGTGTAAATATGTCCAGTATTTATGTAGATATATATATATATTTAGTACATATATTATATTAATCTTATACACATTATATTATTCTTTTGTGAGACTAATTGTATTGTCTATGGAACAAATAGTAACATTTATTGTGAATATTTTTTACTGGCAATTGTTGTTCTTCCTGTTTTCTTTCTAGTGCTAAAAATTAAGTGTTAGAAACAAGAAATCTTCAGCTGTGGACAAAAAAATAATAAATACAAAGTAACTTAGTTTTGTTTACTTAATCAACCTAAATCGTACACAGCATTTTATGATTGTTATGCAGGTGATTTTATACAGGAGTGTGAACTACTTGTGCTTCCATGTGTTATTTATTTTCCTCTGTTGCCATCCGTAGGTGCAGAAGCAGAGCATGCTGTCTCACACAGCTCAGGACTCGCAGGCCCTGTGGGAGGAGGAGCTGAAGAGCCGCTCCAAGTTAGGACTCCGTCTGGCAGAGCTGGAGAAAGAAAAAGGAGAACTGAGCACACAGGTGATCACAGCAGGCCAGCGTCTGGATGGGATGATTTGAATGGCAGTGCTTCGTAAAAAAAAAAAAAAAAAAACTCATCGGCCTGTTGCCTTTGTCTTAGATGGAAATAGAGAGGAAGAAAGCCAAGAAGATAGCAGAGCAGAAGAAGGCAATAGATGACAGGCTGGATCAGGAGATGAAGAGAAACTCAGATCTTCAAAAAGAAATGTACAGGTGACTCCTTTGCTTCTCCCTGCGCCCTCCTCATCCTCGGCAGAACCTCCTCCCAGTGTTTAGATGGCAGTAGAGTCCAGTAGAGCGCAGTCTCTCCAGGCTTCTGTGGCTGTGGTGCACAAGTGTTTGTATCTTTTGAAGTTTCTGAAGTCTTTTCAGCAGTTTGATTTTTACTTTTGCTCACTTAATATTGTTTTTCATTTTTTCTTGTCTGACTTACTTTATTCTGTTGAAAGTTTTGTGCTCTAATTTTTTTCTGTTTGAATCTGCACATATTTTTACCTGCAGTTTTTACTTTTCTACTTTAAAGGTTACGAACTTTGTTGAAGACTGCAAAGAAGAAACTACGAGATCATGACACAGGTGGAGCAGAATTCAGCTCTCCAGTGGGCAGCCTGCGGATGGGCCAAGCTGATGGTTCCTTTGGTCGAATGAAAGAACAGGTTTGTCTCGTACTTCTGCAGCTAACTTGGAAGTCTGGATTGTCTGAGCAACCCAGTTTTATCACTTAAACCTTGTCCACACATGGACAGGGATTTTGTTTCTCCTCTATGTGACGTAACTGTGAGATATTATTCATTTTGTTTACATCAGACTTTATTTCCTGTCCCCAAAATATCAGTGCACCATCAGATCATGGAGTATATATTTTTTCACTGTTTTCACCTCTGACATTTGTTAATGAATTAATAAGAAAATATAATGTCCAAATCAATTTCCTTACTGTCAAATGTGTTCTAATGTCAAAAAGCTTAATGTCACATTATATTCATATTGTAAATATTGTTGACGTTAATAGTGGGAATTCCTTGGACTTGTGGATAGTCTCAATTTAAATATTCTATCTATTATCCTTCATAAGGATTCTGCATGTTGCGACCTGATTACTCAAGTCTTTACTAGTATGTAATTTTTTATTCTTTTATCTTTTTCACTGACTTTTTTTTAATATTTCTTCTGCTTTACTGTGTATAAAAGCAACTGAAATTAACAAATTTTCCCTTGGGATTAATAAAGTATTTCTAATTCTGCTTCTGATACATGAGCATTGTGCTATGGCTAACATTTCTAAATCAACTTTTGATCTCCTTACACACACGTTGCTCTCCCACTTTATTAAGAACAGAGACTGCTGATTGAATGGCAAAGGTCACTGCTGCTTGAAGCAACACTTGGATACCACAAACCCTACTGATGCTTGATGAGACTCTTAAACGAAAACTAGACAAAGAAACATTTGAAAAGGTCTGTTAACATGGGCAGAAGTTTAAATCTGACAACCAGTTGCACTGTGGGTTCAAGGATGACTTAAAAGACTTTACGTTATAGAGGCTGTAAAAAATGGCAGTATTTGTCATTAGCAGAGGTTCAAGTTGTTTCTGGAAACTTCAAAAAAGTTTTTGCTGGATTTTGATGAGATTTTCAGGGAATATTGGTCATGGCATGAGGAGGAAGTGATTTGATTTTGTAGGTGATCCAAATCCGGATGCAGATCTATGATTTAGTTTTTTGTGGATTATTTAATATGGATAAATAGCAGTAACTATGGTTAGAGTTGTGCTCACTGCGGACTTCTAGTTATAAAGATTTTCAGACATTTAAAAAATATATCTTTTTTACATTAAAAAGGACATTATCTGTGACATACAGACACAAAAAAACTTACATGTGAAGGAGGGTAGAGTATGAGAACTTAAACAAAAATTGACATCATCAGGAGAGAGCACTGAATGAGTAACATCAAAAACTATTACAAGTGACATGGAAACCCTTTCAGAATAAAAGCATGATGTGAAAATAAAGTGTTATCTTTAACAAAAACAGACCGGTCTACTTTGTAACCCGACTCTAGAATGTACTAAAAACACATCCTATTCATGACGCAAAAATGTATTTTATCCACCATTAGTCAAAAGTATTAGCATGTTTATTCAGCAAGCTCAGGCTGAACTATGATCAGCATCAGAACTGTCATCATCTAATGCAGATTATCTTGTTTTTACAATCATGGGAGGCCAAAAACAAAACCATGATTGAAATGTAGTGAACCATCCATCACTGGTGTCAAGGATATTATTTTATGATTTCGACATCATGCTACACCACCATCATGTGTTTTTATATGAAGTATGTGGAAAGGGTTGACGAGAAACTGAGGAGAACCTGTGTTTTAAGAAATAAAAGCCTTGGTGTGGACATGGCCTCAGATGTCACCACCTCATTTTCTCCTGCCTGCTCTTCGTCACCAGGTGGAGGATCTACAGGTGCAGCTGGAGAAAGAAGCCTCACGTCGCAGCCAACTGGAGAGGATGAACGGGGATCTTAAGGATCAGCTGGCTTCCATTAAAAGCTTGAGCCACAGCAATGACCAGCAGGAGAGGACTAAGAGGCAGCTGGAGGAGGAAGTTTTGGACCTGAGACGCAGAATGGAAGCAGCTCAGAAGGAGCAGAGCCAGGTGGAGCAGTACCGCCGTGACATAGAGGAGAGGGCCCGTCAGGAGATCCAGCAAAAACTGGAACAGGTCAACCTCTTCCTGCAGGTAAGAGAGCTGTTGAGGAAAACATCTTAGATTGGATTAGATTAGATCAAACTTTAGGGGGCGGCACGGTGGTGCAGCAGGAAATGCACATGCTTCACAGCACAAAGGTTAACCAGTCCCTGATCCCTGGGTCGGTCAGGGCCTTTCTGTGTGAAGTTTGTATGTTCTCCCTGTGCATGCGTGGTTTCTCTCCAGGCTTCCTCTCAGAGACCAAAAGCATACTCAGTAGGTTAACTGATGAGCCTTAATTTCTCTTGGGTATGTGTATAAGTGTGAATGGCTGTCTGTCTCTATATGTCTCTATAGCAACCACTGTTGCTAAGGGCTCAAATGGAGGCAGACAGAGATGATCCAGTACAAGGGGCAGGTCCCAGGCCAGTACCCTTGAGACTCACACAGGACAAGGCCTTATAGCCCCTTTGAGGAAAGAAGGGGCGCCAATCTATGGCAACCAACTGCGTTACTGTCAATTAAACTGTGTCCAGAGGAAACAGCGGCAACATATATCCTCAGAGTAGAGGGGGAGTGACCAGGATCTAAGATTACAGAATGAGTGGCACAGAGCAACACTTGGCATTCTCATTCCTGTCTGCACACCAAGATGAGCATAGCTTCCACCTATAGTCATAATGAATGCAGGTAGAAGAAGCCCCAGCATGTAGGACTGTTGTGCAGACAGGTGCCGGGCACTCAATCAAGACTCCGTGTTGAAGACAACGAGGGTTGGGGTGCCAAATCTGATCCCTCATTTGGGATCAAATCTTGCATAAAAGAGGCACCTTGGCCAGTTGTGGGCCAAGGCGTCCTGCCCCAGGGGACTGTTTTTCTTTTCCTTAGGGAAATAAACCAGAGTGGGCAATGTGTTGTTACTTTCTAGGCAAACAGGTCTACCCGTGCCCTGCCAAAGAGACACCAGATGTCTTGTACCACGTCTGAGTGAAGATTCTCCTGACGAGGGGCTTGCCCTGAGACAAGGAGTCTGCCACCTCATTGTTCTCTCCTGGTAGATTCATTGCCCTCAGGCTGGCAAGGCGGGGAGCAGTCCAAGTTAGGAGTTTCTGGGCCACTCAAAGCAGACTAATAGACCTGTTGCCCCTTGATGATTTATTTGGGAGACAGCAGTAATCGTGGCCAGTCGTACAAGGACGTGTTTCCGTCTGAGATATGACATGAGATGCTTCGGGGCCAAGTGCACTGCCTGAAGCTCTAGTATGTTGACATGGTCCAAGTGGATCCAATGGACCACTGCCCTTGAACTGCTCTCTTCTGCCAGACCGCACCCTTATCTGAGGGGGAGGCATCCGGTGTGACCGTCTCGTGACGAGCTAGAACTGAACCAATAGCCACGCCCCTCTGCATAAAAAACCTTTGCCTCCTTGGGGCCGGTGCCAGGAGGTGCTGCTAGCACACCACAAATTTCCTGTGTCTGTGCCGTCTGGGACAGATCAAAGCTTTTTCTTAAACCTGAGTCCCAAGTGATCAAAAGCGAAGTGCTGTCATGTAAGACAACCAGGGTGCAACAGTGTTGCTATCCTTACCGCTGAGAGTCAGCTCCGGTGAACACGCCGTTGCTATTTAGAAACTTGTAGAATGAGGCTACTGGCTACAACGCCGTATGCAGTTAGCACTAGCTTCAGCACATCAAGTAGACGGTGTACTCACAGATCAGGAGCGACCAACCTCAGGGATGGTGATCCGAAGGGAAAAGCCGCAGAGGCTAAGCTCTCACAGCCCTTGGAGGGTGACTGAACAGCCACAGCTCCGATCAGTGATCACAGGGCTACTAACAAGGAGCTTCAATGTAACTCGACTATCTAACACCTGCGAGCAAGAAGATGTGAAGGAACAGATCCTCTGATGACACCGGAATAAGTTGTTCGGGTCAACAGGGGTCACACGTGACTTTGTTGATATATCTACTCGACCTGCGCATGTGCGATGTGTCATCCAGTGCTTTAAGGCTCCGCCTCTGGCGGTCAGGAAGGATGAAATAGAACTTTACTTGTTTCATTGGCAGGTGTTTTCTTATTACAAGCAATTCAGTACCCTTTTTTGGCCTTTAGTCATTATAGAAAGATACCTATCTGGACTTGTCAAGTTAATATGGACTAAAATAAGTGCTTCAGATGTTTTTGACCTGTAATTAGACAAACACACTTGCCAAGATCTGAGTTTTTGCAGTGTTAAATTAATGACATTGAACATTTTCCGTGTCCACATAAGTAACAAACAAACGATGGCCCAAAACCAGGGCTCCAGCTTTAGAGTGACCTCTTGTAATCCTTGCGTACTGGTTGTACAACAGCATGCAGCATCAGAAACCTTTTTGTTCAATCCTGTTTGTCTCTCAGTCTCAGGCAGCATCACAAGAAACATTGGATCAGATAAAAGCAGCCAATGAGGCGAACCTGCGTTCCCAGCTGGAGCAGAAAGTCCGGGAGCTGGAGGGGGAGCTGGGCCGGGCCCGCACCACCCAACACGACAGCCTTAGCCAAAGAGACTCCACACGCACCGAGCTGGAGAGATACCGCCAACTTTACGCAGACGAGCTACGCCTCCGCATGTCCCTGTCTGCCAAACTTGAAAGGTTTGACCATGATGTTCTTTATACAGCCAGATTTAGTCAAAGACAATCTCCGGTCAGTCGTTCAGTCATCGTGATCTGTCCAAAGTGAGGGCTTAGAATTCATGTTGAAGGCTATGCTGAATCTTGTAAGGCTGTAACCTGTGTTGTGTGATTGTTTGGTTGCACCATTGACATGTTTTATTCTGTTGAGCCTCCATGTTACCAGCCGATCCACACACTGTCTGCCTGCTGTGCAGTAGCTATTTTAGTCCCATCTATGCTTGTTTTTTCAGTTTGAGAGGCTTCCTATGGTATCCAGAATCATCTGACAGATTCAGCGACTTTTTGTCTCTGTATTAATGATGCTCTGTTGATTTAGGCTCAAAAATGTATTTCTGCAGTAAATATTGGCTAAAATACATTACACTGTAAAAAAACAAAAAAAAAAAACAAGTCACAACAAGCTCACGGGACCATTTAGAGATGCTGAATAGTATACCTGATGACTGTTAGCAGAGACAGGCTGACACTTCCCATTGACTCCAAGTGTTTGAGCTAAGCTAATTAGCAGTTGGCGAATTCTGCCTGTCTCTTCTTTGTTACTACAGATACAGTCAAAAGAATGCGTCTATCAGCTTGTTATGGACTCAGGAGTTAGTCAATAAACGAAAAGTAAAAAGTTGGTATATCCCTTAAAGGTAAATCATCCATCACTATTAGGTTACACGCCATTTATACAGCAGTAGGACCAATTTTCAGTTTAGATTCTTGGCCAAATGGTGCATTCCTTTGGATCCCAGATGTTGGAATATACAAGTTGCAAATTCTAGACGTCTCTGGAAATGCCACTTTGGCTGGATCTTCTACTCTGGATGTCAGATAATCTTCAGCTACCCCAAGTTCTTGTAAGTGGTACCTAGGATGTGGTGTAATTCTCAGTTTCTTTTTTTAAATTTTTTTTTATTGACATTTGCAATAGACACTTTTACAGGAGTTACAAAGTAATGTACATACACTTAACCTATTTGTTTGTCTGAAATGTCATATGAAAAAAGGATTTATACATAAATATATTCCTTCTTTTTTATAAAAGAAAAGAAAACAATTAAACAATTGAGTGGAACAACAGTGAAAAGACATCATGTCTTTAACAGAGAAATAAAACTTCAGAAAAAATAAAGTCTTGCCTGAAAGACAATTTTCCCAGTATGAGGCAAATAGCCCTGAGTTATGATTAACAAATACTGTAATCTTTTCCATTTTGTAGCTGTTAATTGTAATTTTCATCCATGTCTTTAATGAAGGGCTCTCCTGTGATAACCAGTTCTTTGTTGCATCCTTTTTAGCAGCTAAATACTTGTCTTTTTTGGCAGATCTTCAGGAGACCAAAGTAATTCTCAGTTTCAAGCTCTGAGGTGAATAAAATGCACCAAAAGACACATCGACAAGCAACAATGGGGCTGGTGATCTAACCCTACAGTCTCCTCAAAGACGATCACCTTCACTCAAAGTCAGTAAGACAGGGACGCTGTTGTCATCATACCTCTCTTATGTTTTCCCCCACAGGGCCAACAGTCGTCTTTCAGAAGCCAATTCTAAGCTGCTCAACGAGCGCAGCAGGTCACTGATCACCAGCAGCATCGCAAACGGCAGCCTTGTAGGGCCCTCGCTGGACGTAGGCTCTTTGGGTTCCTCTGGACACTACGGGGCCACACTAGGACCCATCAACAGGAGTCTTGGCCTGGGGCTGTCCCTCCTCAGCCCCGGGACTGATGGACAGAACAGCAGGGTGGAGGACTATCTGGCCAAGGTCTGTAGAAGTACTCATTTACTCTCAAAGAGACAATAATAAGGATTTCTGTTTCCGCCAAGTCAGTTTTATTCGGGCTGTTAAATCCCGTAGAGTCACTGTTGTCAGTGTGTTTGTGTAATAAAATGTGTTTTGTCCAGGGTTGTTGTTTGCAAACTGCCTATAGAGTAATTTACTCAGGAGAAAGACCATTTAATGAATTCATGCTTTAATCATCTCATCACAAGAACTCTGAATACAGAGCTTAATTCTCCTCCATTTTTCTTTTTTCTCTTTCCCATTGTTTCTTCTTCACTGTCCTTAGCCTTTTTTGTAGCAGGACTTTCCTCTAACTTGTCTTCTATTTCTCACTCTTTTAGCTTCTTGCTCAAAAGTCTGTCTCTCATCTGTCCTCTCTTCAGCCAGACTCATAACCAGGTGTGTAGATCTGTCTAGGTCCGTGTCTGATTGGCTGCCGTTCCCTTCACTCTGCTTGTGTTTTTCAGCTCTGTGCACATGCACACAGTGATGTTCAGGGTTTAATTAACACACTGCAGAAGTCACAGTTTGTGTATGGGGAACCAGCGCTCTGTTTGAATTTCCAAATCGTATTTTATGACTTGATTTAAAAAAAAAAAAAAATACAAGGATTAAACCAGTTATTCCCTATGAGAACCAGTGTTTTTCATTAAATAGCAAAAACTGACAGAGATAAGGTTTTAGTCAATCCGAGCAAAAAAATTAAAAAGGGAATTTTTTCTGTAAGAAATGAAAGAACCCTGGATTTTACATTGCATGTTTGGTTTTTGTTGATACCAGCTGTCACCTCTGGTTCTTCTTTGATTTTATTTTTTCATGCTCTGAATTTGATAAGAAAAACACATTATGCAGCTGTCATTTGGCTTTTTCAGGGCGTGTTTCAGTGTGATATTTTATTCATTTAAAAGTTGATTTCAGCAGGGGGATGCATTAAAGTTGAGAAGCTGATTGACATACAAGAAATGTAGTTCTCTTCTTATAAAATGGGTGCAGAAGAATGAGAAATACCACTTTTAGAGCTCGTGTCCACAAACACCACTGTTCGCACTGGCAGCAATAATTTTAAACACAAAGTCAAAGTATTGCAAAAATCTTAGCACTTTGCGTACTGAATGCTAAAATGCTCTCAGCTAGGGCTGGGCAATATATTGATTAAACTAAGATTATTTTCCGCAAAAGATTTAAAAAATAAAAACATTCTTTTGTTAACTTAATACATGTGAAATGGTTGAAGTGTTTCAAAATATAATTTTATATTTGACCAGGAAAAACTCATTGAGATACAAAAAAAAACTTTTTGTGAAAGTGTCCTTGCCAAGACACCAGCGCATTCAACAGCAAATACTGAAAATGTACAGTTTTCATGATGGTTTTTTTAAAGAGGGGAAAAAATAGATTAAAATTGTAAATCGAATGGGATCTGGGATTCTACTTTTAGGCCATATTGCCCAGCCTTACCTTCAGCAAAGGCAGTTTATTTATCTGGTTTTGTTTTTGCTCTCTGTACTCTCAGTCTGAAATAGTTTGTCACTTGACAGCATCATGCTGGCCGATATCTCGTCTTTGTCACTGACCAACCAAGATCAAGATGGAGATAATCTTGATATCAGCTTTTTAAAGAGTGATTGAGGAGACTTTATTCTTTTTCGGTTTTTGTGTGACATTTTCTTGGATGAAATAAAACACGAAGCAGTACAGACCCAGAGACTTCAGCACAGAGCAGAAATCAACCTTTTAAACCAAGCAATAATACGCACTGTTCACACGCTCACACCAAGGCTGTGGTAACGGCAAGCACGAAAACTGGAAACAGGCCCTCATTTAAAGGTCCCATGTCCTTCAAAATCACTTGCTTTGCTTTTTTTAATGTTGTTGGAGGGGCTTGGCGAGCTGAGAAACTTGACAACTTTCTCTGCTCTGGACCGAAAAAGCAGAAAATGAAAAGCAGAGCTGGCATGCTGGTATGTTCTGCTGTGATTCATTTAAGACCTCTGTTTTGTTGATGTGTGTTTTTCCACTCTTGCAGTTTGTGTCTTAAATTTAGTTTCTTTAACAGCTATATTTAAAATAAAACTGCCTTTTTTCCCTTTTTAAAATTGAGTTGGCAACTCAGTTCTTATACTGGACTCACACTGGATACTCTGGTCTTGTGTGACAGCGGTAGTGCCTGCATGTTATTAAGTCAGAGCTTTCAGACTGCCAGCGTGAGCCGTGTGTGTCATTTGCGTTTCCCTTCACTGAAATTCTTGATAGTCGGAGGATTGCCTGTTTTTCTTTTTGCATGTTTTTGGTCCAAATCTGACAGAAATATCAAATAGAGGGAAATATTGACCTTAATCCAGCTGCTATGTTTTTCCACAGTAAGAGAATATGTCACAGAAATGAAAGAAATAGTCCAGCGACTCTTCCTGTCAGTTTGTCTCCAATGTAAAGCTCAGCTTACGTCCTCTGTGGAGAAACTCCCCTTGTTCATCAGAATGTTTTCATTCTGCAGATTCCCCAGGTCAGTTGTGCAACAAAGCAGTGTCAGCACAAAGCATAGTGGGAAAATGTATTCCAATTCTTCCCAAACTTTCGACAGAAGCTCATTACTGGGGTGTTATATATGTAGAGACAGATGTGACAGCAGGGAGATGCTCTGAGGCCGCAGGACATTCTGTTGTGAAATATGGTGGCCAATGAGGGCAAACAGCAGACAACAATGATGCAGTTCAATGAGAGGAAAACAAGAATATAGAAGATTTGAAAGAGAAAAAAAGTTATAATAATAATAAAATAGTACCCTTTATATACATAAGTGCAGATAAATACATCAACACATGTACGTCCATGCATCCATACATGTACAGGTATATCCAAATACAGAGAGGGAAATAGTAATGAGAAAGAAAAAGAAAATGATATAAGGAAATGCTTACATTAAAAAGAGGATATACCACCATATACATATACATGCATGTATAAACATGCACAAACCCCTGTATAGACAGGGAAAAAGTTCAACAAACAAAAGTCAAGAGAGAAAAGAGTAAAAAAAATGTAAAAATGAAAATAAGAAAATGTAAAAAAAATAAATGATAAACAAAAAGAGATCCCTCAATCCCCTGAGCCCCTTCACATCTGCAAAAATGCAGCAGTCCAATGCACAACAACACAAGAAAATATGCAATTATGATTCTAAAAACTTTAAATTACCTCCTAAAGATGTTACTTCAGTCATAGTCTGGTCTGCTGCTGACTGAATTGTCCATGATCATGGATCAGCTGTTCTCTCTTTCTCTCCCATGTGTTCTCCTTGACACAGCACCCCCTGCAGGCCTGGAGCACTCCTGTTGGTTATTGTGGGTTTCTGCTCCTGCAGGTGTTTTCTGGGTCTGGTTTGTTCTTTTATTTCTACAGTGTGGTGTTTGTATTTGCACCATGTTTGTGTTTTATTCTAAGCTTCGGTTGTGTTTCTGGACTTGAATCTTTTCTGTTCTTGAAGCTGTTTTCCTCTTGTTGAACTGCATCGAGCCATTTTAGTCTGTTTGTCCTCATCGGCCACCGTAGTGAAAGCTGTAGCAACACTCGCCAGAGCTGACATGAACACAAACAAAACGCCTCTGGTGGTTAATCAAACGGGAGTTTAATTTTCTTTTCATTGCAACATTCAGACATAAACAGCAGAGGAAGGCTGTTGAGACTCTTATCAATACTCCATAGCAATCTGAGGGCATAATAATGTCACTAGTTCAACTTTTCATTAACTTAACTCTCTTATTATTTAGAAAACTGTTTCATCGGTCATTGGTTAACCAGTATGATGTGTGTATTTTAAATTGCTATTAATACAATTTTGACTTCTAAAAGTGTGTTTGTATTTAAAAAACAAGCCAAAGTCATTTTGTTCTGAAGTTAAACGTAAAAACACATAATGTTGTTTTAATCCCTTTCGCCTTACAGTAGGGATGGGAATCAAAAACCAATTCCAGTTGAGATTTGTTAACAGCTTATCTTTTTGCTTATCAATTCCCTTATCAATTCCATTCAATTGACAGGGTTCAGAAGCGTCAGAATTGTGGCTTGATTTTAATTACACCTACTGCACAACCTTAAGTGAGTGGAAACACCAGCAACTTGCAGAAGCAGTTATCAATGCTGGTATGTGTTTGGCATTGTTGCCACTGAAAATCGGACCACTTGCCCACATGCAAAATTTGCTGGAATCGTTAAAGAACTGGATCCATTAGCATGATCGTTAACAGCACTGGTATTGATAAAATCTTATCAATTCCCATCCCTACCTTACATTCATTTGACTAACCTGACCTAAAAGAAATCACACTGTCCTTTGTGCCATTAATCTAGTCATTGAAAAGCTTTAATTTTGTAAGAATTGCAATGAATGTTAACCATTTTTTTTAACTCACGGTACATACACAAATATTTTGGGGGTCTTGGTTTGTACCATGGCTGCCTCACGAGGAGGAAGATGACTTCTAACCAGCAGCAGCAGATGAGGTTATGAAGTATTTTCAAACAAGCAGTTTAAGATGCTGCATGTTTTTTTCTTTATTGTATTTTATATGTAGTGCTAGTAGGCTGAAGAACTGTTGGCTGGCGATTCAACTATTGGCTATTTACCTACATTTTTTTGTAGTTCTTTGATTTAAAGGGGAAAAAAGGATTCCCTGAAAAATTTGACGTCACATCATCCCTACTCCTGAATTTTGTTTTGGGCTCTTTCTGCTCAGTGTTGGTTTATTAGTATTAGGTCTAGGGCTGTAATCAACCGAAGAAATTGTTGGTCGACCAAAACACAGCAATTGTCGACCAAAAATCGACCAATCGACACCCCCCCCCCCCCCGCCGACGCGTTTCTCCCCTGTGTGCACCTCTTTCCCACCTTTCTTTCTCTCAACACAAGACTCTTTGCTTTCCAGTCTTCATCAATGAAATGGGCAGTCACTGTCATATAGGACTCCATTCGAAGAGATGTACACATCTGTTATCTTTATCTATTAACTCGGAAACTTTCCATTTTTACTCCCTCGTATTTTGCTGTTCTTGCATGCGTAATTGTCTGGCGCGCTGGCACTGAATATCCAGGTTTCAATGTTTGTCTTGGCCTTCCACAACACCAATGGGCCTCATATCTCAGAAATAAAACTGTCAATTCGTTCTGTGATGTCGTTTTTGCATTTGGGTGTTTATATGAGGCATAAAATCCAGCACGGACTGCCCGCTGCCCGCTGCAGCGTGGGCAGGTGCGCATGCAGCTATAAAACGAATAAGCGATTATTAGACTAGAATATTGAAATGTTCTTGAATAAAAATATTGAAATGAACGATAAAAACATTAAAATGGTGTTCTGAGACATGGGGGTGCTCAGAAAATACCCCCATTTCACTTGATACGTTTCTCCTGATGAAATGAACTGCAGGGGAAAAAATAAAATTGACACATTTGGTCGACCAATCAGAATTTTGGTCGACTGAGCACGCATCCACTGATTAGTCGACCAGTTGACTAGGACTTTACAGCCCTAATTAGGTCATCATGATTCCTGCAGTATTTCCATTACTTTTTCTTCTGCCTGAAGAGTTGCCTACCCAATTTTTAAACGTGTAAAACATATATTTTTAAAGACAACCTGTTTGGATCTTTGTAGAATTTAAATACTGATGTCTTTTTTAACATTTAAGCTTACTTAAACTTCCTTTCTTTGTTTACAGATGCAGAAGGAGTTGGACAGAAACATATCAAAAGAATTAAAAAATGGTGAGTACAGGAAAGACGTGGAGGTGATACAACATATTTCATCAACACCAATGCCATCTTTATTTTCTTTTCGCGTCTTATCTCACCCCTGAATCGATGACGAGCAGACACCAGTCTTTCAAGTGTGTATGCAGTAACAAGAAAAAGAGGGGCAAAGCTCACCCATGGCTAATTAGCTAGGCTCAAATACTGAGAGTCAATGGGAACTGTTAGCCTGCATCTGCCCATAGTCATCCGATAAACTCTTCAGCAACACTAAATGGTCCTGTATGCTTGTTGAAACCTTTTTTACCCTGTTATCTTATGTTATCTTCTACCCCTTAACAGAGGCTCTGTTTTTTTGACCTCCTGCCCCGTTGGCCTGAGCTAGGAGCGCAATGTTTGCTAACAAATTGAGTGTTTTGAACAACTCTTTTTAGCAAAGATGAAAACTGATTCACTGTTGTGAGTGAGCGTTCCATCTATAAACAAACGTAATGTAACATAATGCGGTAAAAATGTGTCACACAGGGGTGTTTAGAGTTGCTGAAGAGTTTATTTGATGACTTTAGACAGAGGTAGGCTAACAGTTCCCATTGACTTCCAGTGTTGAGCTAAGCTAATTAGCTGTGAGTGAGTGCTGCCTTGTCTATTCCTTGTTACTACAGTCGAAAGAATGTAGTCTGTCTGTTTGTCATGGACTCAGGTGTGAGGCAAGACATGAAAACAAACAAAAAAGAAGTTGGCATATCCCTTTAGTGTGCCAAATCGAGTGGTGCAGGGATGATGTATTTTTGTTGACCAACCAGGGAGTTAGCATCACGATGGTTCCCTTGACCAACAACGTGAATCTAAGCTGAAGCCTTTGATAAAGTCTATTGTCTGATTTTGGACTACTCATTTTCTCTGCCTCTTCAGCTACAGCAGAGCTGTACGTCACCTCAGCCCGGACGTCGACAGCGGGCTCAGTCCCCAGGGCGGAGCAGGACCCCGTCAGTATGGCCACACAGCAGTACTTGGAGGTACTCAAGAAGAACTACATGATCTGAATGTACATTTGTATTTCAGTTCGAAGTATATTAAATATATTATTAAATATAAATGAATACAATGCCTCGGCCCAGTCAAAGATGTAAAGAAGCTGCATACTTACTCTATTCTTCTATGAAAAGCAGACGTGATGCACATTGCACTTAACCACTCAGGATTAAAGGGCATGAGTCATAACTATGTTGCATTATGATGGGTACAGTTAGAGTTAACCTTAAAGTATTTGTTCATTCGTGTTACATTTGTTCTTTTAGTTACTGTTTTTCATGTTAGAACAATATCTGTGTGCAGAAATAACATTTGGATTTTGATTTGTGAATATCGGTGTTACTTGCTTGGATCTGTATTTAATGTCTGCATCATCAATATTGTTGCCAAGATGTTTCCTTTGGTACGTGCCATCAAATGGTGCAATATCTGTCTTGGTTTTTATCTGTATTAGTAATTGATTGCTTTGTTTGTAACTATTTTATTTATTCATTTTTTATTATTGAACATGATATACTTGACTCAGACGAGCTGGAATTCTCTCTGGCTGAAGAAACAGGGTGACGATATTTGTATATCTGTCATTTCTTTTTATTTTTTGCTCCCTGTTTGGGCCATTTTCAGTAAAGAAACACTTGTTTAGTTTGTTTTTGATTCATTCACAGATACTGTAATAAAATACAGATATAGAAACACTCAAGACGCCTGTAAATTACAGAAGACTCTAATGTAAATAAAATCTGAAAGCTTTAAACTTGAACTGACTATTGACATCTGAATATTTACTTATTCATGAATTCATCTCCAAGATTGCTGGTAAATTTCTCCTCGAGTTTTTCAACTCTTCATGCAATGAAAAAAAAAAACACAATCTCTTTAAGATTCCTAACATTTCACAAGCTTTTTATTCTACAGGCTCATCAGTGCATTTAGTAGGTTGTTTCAGACATTAAAACAAAAATGTACTTTAATATTTAAGTATTTTCAAAAGCAGGTACTCCAGTACTTTAGCTTAAGTAAAGATTTGACTCACGAACTTTCACTTTATCAGAATAATATTTGATCAGGAGCATCTATACTTGCACTCGCCATGGAGTTTAGTACTTAGTTCACCACGTGTCATCAATCCAGAGCACCTGTACACACTCATCATACTGTAAGTCTTAATAACTCTGTTCAGCTGTAATTGTGTGCAGAGCTCATTTAAAACCATTTCAGTTACCACAAACTGAAGATAGAGATGCAGCCATTTTTAACCCTTCCCTCATTAACTCTGTTTTGATGTATTTCACTCCCCCTCCCCCTCCCAAACACATGAAACTTGCTGGTGCGTGAAATCTTTCCCCTCACTTATTAAAATGAGACAATGTGTTTATGACTGCCCCCCCTCCTCCGTGTCTCTCCTCTCTTTGATCCGTCCTCTCTGCGTCAGCCTCAAATCTCACATATTCAGATCTGGTTACATTTATTTTTGTTTCCTTTTCAGCAGATAGGCACATCTGACAGACTATTAGCTGTTATTATTTCCCCCTTTTTTTCTAATAGACGCCTCCTCGCACAGCACACGTAAACCTTGTTTTGATTGAGGAGGTTACAACCGTTGTCATGAAGCTGTGGAGGCAGGCGGGAACACAAATAGACGTTGAATAAAAAGAGTTGTTTTTGAAAAGCAGCTAAGATTTAAAACAAACCGCTCCCTGATGGGTCAGCCTCCGTCACTGATGCCCAGTCTTTTCATCTTACGCTAACAGTCAGAAAAACAAGGTCCCTGTCTCAACCTCAGGACCCCAACGCTTGATGAGGGTGTCATATGAAGGGTCCGGTGTTAATTTTGACAGCACTCTTTTATTTAGTTTTACCGTCTTTACCCTTAAATGTCTTTTAGTTGTAGTCATAATTTAATCATCTTAATTCTTTTAGTTTTAGTCTAGTTTTAGCTAATTAAATTTCACATCATTTTAGTCGACAAAATCTACTGTAAATGTACTCGACTAAATTATTAAATGTAAAGTGTAAGGCATTTTTTATGTTTCCTTAAATTTCTGAAGTGATGCTTTTCACTTGGATAAAATAAAACTTCTAATAACCCTTTATTGAATACTAGTAAAGTTTGATCGTAACAGAAGGAATTTATAGCATTATTATTATTACTGGAGATAAACTGACTGGATTCTTTTCGTTATTCATCAATGGCGAACGGGTGGAAATTAACAAGTTTTACTTCATTCCACTCCTTTTTGAAATGTAAAAGAAGTTAAACTGTGAATTTCACGGTTTGTCTGTATTTGTTTTAGGATTGTTTGCTAAACTGCTGAATTTCATTGTACTGATTCTTTTTTTGTTTTTTTTCAAAAAATATTCAATTAATATTTTCTTTTACATTTTCAAAATAAATATTCATTCATTCCTTCATTCGTAACTTTTGTTTGAAATGCAGTCACCTTTAATTAAGCTACCTGGCAGAGCATCTCAGTTACAATACCAGAACTGACAACAAACAGTGAACCTTCTCTACATGAATATATCAGCTCATAAAGAGAGCAGCTCTGATTGGATCGCTCCACAACTTATCCCACCACCATGAAGCTAAGGCAGCTGTGATTGGATGTCCCTCTCTTAAAGGCCTATAAAAATGGACCTTTCAGTGTAAGTTTGTTGACTAATTATTTTTGTCATAGTTTTTGTCAACTTTTTTTCTCCTGAAGAAAACTAAACTGTAAATAAGAAGAACAAGCGCACACTGACAAAATCTAAATTAACAGACATTTTCATCATCAACAAATAAAAACTAGACTAAAATGTTTTACAGAGACTTAGGGCGTTTTCACACCAACCACATTTAGTGCGCACTAAAGAAGTTTTGGCCCAGGGTTTGGGACGTTAGTGCCAATGTGAATGCAACCACCGCCCTTTGGTGCGCACCAAATCAGCCGGTCCGAGACCTCCATTGGTGGTCTTGATCCGCTCCATCTCCCTACATTTGGTGCGGTTTCACTGGTGTGAAACAAAGTGGTCTGAACTGATCTACTTTTGATGCATTACTTCCTGTTAATCCCGCAGTTGAATCTTTTGCTTACTCAATTTGTCGATTTATTTATTCTGGTTGAGGATTACAATGATTTACGAGGGTCCAGAAGGTCACTGATGCCGTCTCAAACACGATAAAAAAACACACTTAAAGGAAAGTGTAAAAGAGAGCGAAACGTAAACATTGGTTGTTTGGTGTAATGGTTACCATGGTAGCCTCTTCTTCGTTCTCCTCTGTAGCAGGTTTGGTAACCAGTTACGTGCATATCACCCCCTGCTGTTTCAAACTGAGTAAATACACAAGTGGGCCCGGGCACGGTTCGATATTGCCAGTGTGAATGTAAGCCAGCGGGGGAGAGGGAGGGGGGCGAACCGCGCCATGGCACGGTTCGAAACAAGTGGACCTAATGTGAAAAACGCCCTCAATCCAATAAGACCTAATTTAGTCATGTAGAAAGTAGGGACAAGTTAGGAATACAGGGTGTCCATAAAGTCTCTTTACAATTTAAAAAATGTATTAAATCGGCAATTGATGAGATATCTGAACCAGAGTTGTTTGATTGTAATCAGTGTTCATTAAAATTTTTATTAAAATTTTTATTCATGTTAAAATGTTGTGTTTCAGATGTTCTGTTGATGGATATTCTGTTTAATGTGAATAAAAACTTTAATAAACACTGATTTAAATAAAACAAATCTGGTTAAGATATATCATCAACTGCCTTTGTAATAAAGTTTTAAAATTGTTAAAGAGACTCTATGGACACCCTGTATATCCAATCACAGCTAATTTGGATGAGTTTAGAGGGGCATCCAATCACAGCTGCCTTAGCTTCATGGTGGGGAGATAAGTTGTGGCGCGATCCAATCAGAGCTGCTCTCTTTATGAATTGATATATTCATGTAGAGCAGGTTCACTGTTTGTTGTCGCTTATGTTATTACCTCCGCCAAGGAGGTTATGTTTTCGGGAGAGTTTGTCTGTCTGTGAACAAATAACGCAAAAAGTGATGGATGGATTTAGATGAAATTTTCAGGAAATGTTCAGCATTGGAAAAGGAAGAACTGGTTCAATTTTGGTGTTGATCTGGATCAGCGTCTGGCCGCCATGATGAAAAATGTGATTTTGGTGAGTAACTACTGATCTAAAGTAGATATCATTATGAATCCAGTTGCTAATGATATGTTTTCATGGTCAAGGAATCTAAATATTCAGATGAAATAAAGGTAGGACTAATATTTATGGTGAAAATCACAATATGGGTGAGGACTGTGGCGCTGCTGGAGGTCTGCGCTCTCCGAGTGCTTTTCTAGTTGTAACTGAGATGCTCTGACAGACAGCTTACATAAAGGTGACTGCATTTCACCCAAAAGTTAAATTTGTTTCTATTCATTTACACATTCAAACTTTACCAGCATTCAGTAAAGTTAAGTCTTGAAATGTATTGTAGATTTCGTCAACTAAAGTGTTGTGAAATTTCATCAGCTTCAACTAGACCAAGATTAAAACAATTTAGCTGACTAAATTACAACTACAACTTAAACATATTCAAGGCAAAAGACTATAACTAAAATTGAATAAAACGATTCTGTTTAAATTAACTCTGTGCTAAGGAAATGTAGCTTGTTTATACACAACTGCACTTCATGGTCAACACAGTTGGCAGAGGTTTTACCACCTTGAGATTTCTACCTCCTCTTATATTTGGGGAATTTTTTACTCAAATAAATATTTCATAAATTTTTGCTAGCGATTCATTTTTATTTTTATTTAAAGTTGCCCATTTATTTCTGTAAGCTGTCAAAATAGTTTGTTAAAGGACACTTTTTATGAGAGGAGTCTGTTTTAGCCACCACATGATGAAAGTTAATAGATGTGTCAACTCAGTGTCACAATTGTCATCAAACCTGTTTATTTTTTATTGTGAGTTTATATCAAAGTCCAACGCATACATCCCTGTGAGAACACTTTATCACGGTGTGTCAGCTGTGAGTTATTGTTTTTATTGTTTGTCATCTGTGACAGGAGCATCTGTTTGTGGGCCCCGGGACGTCCGCTGTGGTTAAAGGCTGTAACAAATGGAGAGGGACAAGTGGAACAAACAGAGTTTATTTGTTTCTGTGCGCTCGCCGGGCTCTAAATTAGACGTCAGCGCTGTTTCTTGTCAGCGGCAGAGTCTGAGTGTGTTGTGGGTAAAGGAGATACTTAAATTCGATTTACTCGCTCTAACGTGATTTAAATGAGGCTGTTGGCTCACCCGGACAGATTGACAGCGTCGTCTTTATGGGCGCTTTGTTTTATTTTTGGATGTTTACTGTGCCTCTGTGCTGTCAGCTCACAGGACGACTTTAAAGGAGCCCGCTCGCGTCTTCACAGGCGTGGAGACAATAAGCATCCTTTTATGTTCTAAGTGCCTCACATGACAAATATGAAAAGGGATTTAAGAGAAAGATGACATGTTTGCTGTCGCCCTGTTCCTCAGCTGCAAAGAGCTGCACGGGGAAAAGTCAAACCTGCAATCTTCCAACATGAGAACCAGAACAAGACTGAAGAGAGAGGAGGACCCTGCGAGTTCAGGTCCTGCCGGGTCAAAGCTACTAAACGCAACTTCATGTACAAACAGAAGACATCTGTGTCTAATACAACTCTGGAGGCACTGCTTCTGCACTGCAGATTTGTCCGTATGTGCATCATAATAGAAATAAATCATTATTTTGTTTTGCAGAACTGTTGTCGAGAGACTCAACATGAAGCTCCATTTAAAGAGACTGTGAGGAGTTTCTAAGTAATTACAAAAAAGTCTCACTTTTAGATATATGCCTAATCGAAATACACACTTTAAGATGAGTTTTATAGCATCAAAATAGGTTATCTATAAATGCTATTCCTTAGCCTTTCAGTCGGGTTGGACAGGGCTGGACTGGCCTGGATACTCAACTTCGGGAACAAGACAATTAAAACTAGAGCAAATTTATATTATTCAGACACGTCTTAGAGCACCGGGCTGTAAGTAGCGATATATAGCCGGCTACAAAACTACGATACTAAGTTTTCCAAAAATTGCTTGTTGTCAGACATCAAAAACTACCGCTACATAACTAGAAAGAGATACATTACCTTGTTGCTTTGCATCCTGTAAGTTGTTGAAAAAAGAAGCTGTAAAGCAATGCAGAGTTCTGAGGAAGGTCCGAGCTGCGTGCTTTATTAGCATCACAACAAACACACGCTTTGGCTTGGGTCTTTTGGTGCGTTCCAGTTGTAGTCAGAAGTAGCAATTTCCCGGTTCCGAGTAGGAAACTGCAACTGGAACGTCCCCCGAAGTCGGAATTTCCTACTGGGAACTCGGTGAAACCTCGCCACCCCCGAGCTAACAACAGCTAACAAAAGCCTGGTATATCAGCATGTTTTTTTCGGCTTCAACTGGAACGCCGATATGTCAGAGATGATGTCACTCCCAGTTCCAAGGTTACTGGAACGCAGCATTACGACAGTCGCCGTGCTCATGGGTAGCAGAGTCCTAATGTCGCCGGTAATAGATTCTGCTCATAGCACCTTTAAAGAGCCCATGTTGTTTTTACCTCAACCAAGGAGGTTATGTTTTGGCTAGGCTCTATCTGTCTGTCTGTTAGCAAGATAATGCAAAAACTGCTTGATGGATTTACATGAAAACTTTTCCAGAGGTGTGGTTTGATCCAAGGAAGAAGTTGTTACATTTTGGTGGTAGTTTATTTGTCTGGATGCAAAAAAAATCCCCAAATTTTCTAAAAATTACATAACTTAACATTGAGCCATATTTCAAACAATCATATCTCTGACAGCACTCAATAGATTTAGTTCAAAATTTGCACAATAATAAACAGAATATAACTCTATTATCACGGCCAATTTTATGTGGATTCCAACCAGACCTGCGTCACAAAGAAACATTGAAGTTTTAAATGGCAAATCCTATTCATGCTGCTGTGAGGGTTCTGCCCCCTTTACGTCAATATGCTGTATTCCATTAACATTGGAACTGGGAAGAGGGAAATGGGAGTGACGTCATCTCCGAGTTATCGGCGTTCCAGTTACAAAGTCGGAAAAACATGCCCATCTAGCAGGGTATTGTTAGCCATTGTTAGCATTGTAGTTCACGAACACCACATGAAGATTGTAAATAACACTATGGCAGCATTTCCATAAACACAAGTTGAACAATAGAGCTGATTTAGTGCTGATTTACTGATCAGAGGTGCAGATAAACAGAATAATTCTTCACACTGGGGGCAGCCGTCATTGATTGTCAGCTCAGGGGTGGTGAGGATCCCTCGAGTTTCTGGTTGGAAATTCTGACCTCAGGATGTGCTCCAGTTAAAATTTACCACTCGAACTCAGAAATCCTGACTTCCCAGCACAACTGGAACGCAGCATTATATGAAAACTCAACGTTTTTCCAGCCTATGTCACTACATTACCCAGCTTGCCTTGCAATACCAGCGGAGAACTTCTCACACACATGAGCGAAGACTCAGCTGTCACATCAGAACGAGTGGCAATCCAGAATTGTATCTTGGCGGGGGTCTGCGCTCTACAAGGGCTTTTCTAGTTTTAATGTTTTTATGCCCCTTCTCTTTGGCCCTCAAAACAGAGAGACAAAGGGGGGAAAGGGGTAGACAATGAGGTAAGATGAAGGGGGAGAGCAAAGAGGTACAATTGGGATTGACCCATGGTCTCTCCAGCATGTCTGGTGTCTTCTGCCACATTTGTTATGCATCTGGGTCAGATCACAAAATTATGCTTAACACAGGCTTTAGTTAAACACTGTGAAGAATCTTACTGTAGTGTATTGTCGAGCCAACTTAGTTTTTTGAGTAGTTTTAGCCTGTGAGTGGGTTAATTGTACTGCTGCGGCCCAAACTACCCCTTTAAGCAGAACAACAACAAAAGAAGCAGAGAGACTTTTAATGCCTCTGATGGTGAGGAAACAAAGAAGGGTGTTTATATGAACTGATGTTGCCCTGAGATGATTGCTTTCACATTGTTGGTGAGATAGCAGCATTAGCTCTCTCCACTGTTGGGTCGGACAATGTATAAATCATGTAGAATGACTTGGGCAAACACATAAATGTAACAGTTTCAAGCTTAAAGTCTATTTTTTAATCAAAATCGTCATTTTCCCATGTATAGACATTTCAATCAGAATAGTTTCAACAAGCTAATAACATCTAATTAAAAGATCAATCTCTTTAGGACTTAAGTGTGAGCTGTTGTGTCATAGTTGATCCAGAAGAGTCTTTAAGAGTTGAGTTAACTCCTCACAGCTTTTGGCTCACACAAAGACGATGGTCATGGGGAACAACTGTCCATATATAGTCCATAAATCCCATATTTCGTGTGAATCTGTTGTACCAGTCTTATCATGTCCTCTTTCAAGTCCTCAGCTGCGATGGCAGATCTCACAGCACTCCAGGCAAAACTCCAGACACTCGGTGGGCTCACAGCAGGACTCGAACATCACCGAGTGGCAGTGAACATTACAGTTTAACTCCTCCATGGGCGTCTCCTGGATGGCTGAACAGCAGCGAGCACAGGCGCAGCAGCAGGAGGAGCAGAAGCTGGAGAGGCAGGAGGAGCAGGCCTCCAACACGCCCAGGAGCAGGACAGACCACTGACAGAAGAGACACGCCAGCAGGAGGTGCAGACAGGTATCTGTGAGGGACAAGAGCGGTTTTACTAACAAAGAACCCTGCATATAGATCAGTGCTCATTTTGAAAGCACTTTTAATTTAGTTGTAGTTTTTGCTTCAAATGTTCTTGTAGTTTAAGTCACAATTTAGTCATCTTAATTGTTAAATTTTAGACTAGTTTAAGTTGATGAAATTTCACATTTTAGTCAATAAAATCTGTAAATTTGGTCAACTATAATATGAAGTGTAAAGGGTAAGACTTTTTTGATTTTTTCATAGAATTTCTGAAGTCATGTTTTACACTTGGATAAATGGGGGGGGGTTAGGGTCCAGCGCTCTTGTCCTAGCTCAGACCTCACATAGTCTCTATTGTCCGATAAGATGACTGTACGGCCTTGATAGAGAGAGTTTCTGATCCAGAACAATGGTTCGGTCTGGACTTGACCTGCCACCCTTCCATCCCCAACCTAAGTCCTTCCCGACTGAGCTTGTGCCACCCCAATACATACAACATACAGTTTTCATTTGATGCATGCTCAGTAGTTTAATTGGTGACACTTATTTCCCTTTAGGTGTGAGTGTGAATGGTTGTAAGTCTCTGTATGTGGCCCTGCGATTAGCTGGTGACTGGTTCAGGTTGTACCTCCCCACCCACCCAATATCAGCTGGAATAGTTTCCAGCATCTATGACGCTGAAAGGCATTAGGGGTATAGATGATGGATGAATGGATCTCTACAAATGACCCTGTTGGACCTTTGTTTGTTGGCTGGATGCCCTTATATGATGAGAAAAGTGGTTCTTCCTTTGTAAAACATGCCCAAACTTCTAGCTATCAAATAAAACACATTTACCAATTAAGATCATAAGCGCAAGCAATCCAGCAGTTAAGAAAAATATCATGGAGAAAATGAAGTTTTTCTCTCATAAGAAGACGTTTGAGAAAAGTCTCAAGAAGAATTTGGTGATTGAGGCTCATTATGTCCTTCTGTGCAGGGAACAAATCTCATATCTGAGCTCATCAAACAGCCTCAGTTTGTTTTAAAGCCCGTCAGACACCATCACAAATGAGGCTTTATCATTCTATTAACCCTAAATTAATCTCTCACATGTTTGTTTGTTGTGCCAACCAGCACTTAAAAGAGGAGCAGGAGAGCCGCAGTGATCAAGTGTGATTGTGTTTACTTAATCACAGAGCTTCGTTCAGTCCTCCAGGGAAAATCAAAAAGGCCACGGAGGCTGCCGCTGATGAACAACAACGAGGAAGGAGCTGTCACAGGATAATTGCTCCCCTAACCAAATTATGTGCAGCTAAAATTGCATATATTAACCTCACTGGTGTGTTACGGTGCATCTTCTGCGATCCTAATCGTTGTATTATTACTCAGCTCCTGTTTTCATCCTCGTGAGGAGCGCAGGGAGAGTGCGCTGATGCAAATAAAGCTGTTTTATCCTGTTTACTCCAGGAAGTCAATGAAAGGGAGGTGGCAGAATTCCCTGGGGAGTGGGGTCCAGCGTTTTACCACTCGGGTGCTCCAATTATACACCCCCCGCACATAACGTATGCTAATGCCTCTATATGTGTGCAGATGAAAAAGGAGCTTTATGTGTGGCCGCTGGATTGATTTAATGCAAAACTTCAGAGATATCAACATGAACACAATGATAAACAAGGAGTGGCACGCTTTGATAAAACTGGATAAAAGTGCAGAGTGAAAGTCTTCAAGGGAAACTTTTTAGAGCTTCAGATGCAAACAAAAGAAAGATGTTGGTCTTTGTTGGTGACAGAATAAACCCTTGACTGTAGATGCTTCATATTCGAATAAATCTGTCTTATTGTTGCTTATGATCCAAAAGGACCTGATGAGAATTTGGCTGAATTAGATGAATGCATATCTTTGTAACTCCGAAGGGAAACTGTTTTGGAAAAGAGGTTTTAGATTTAAATTGATGAATACTTTAAAACTGCTCCTGTTATAGTTTTCCGCCAATATAAAGGAGTGCTGTTGGCAATAAATCAATAGTTTCATGATAAAGTTACGATCATAATATGATTCATGACCCTGAAAACCCACAACTAGCACTCAGAATCATGTTGATATTATTAGTTAAGACAGTTATGGAGCAAAAATAATCGTTCATTAATGGCAGTTATCTCGATCACCACCAAAATCTTGTCATTTTAAGTTGGGCCATAACCAACATCTGAAAATTTCAGCAAAATCTGTCCAGTTGTATTTACATAATGTTGGTAACAAACAGACAGACAGATATAAGCTGGTGAAAACATAACCTCCTTGGCTAAGGTAATAAATTTAAAAAATCTGAAATACATTATAATTACCCTTAACAAAAAATAGAAATCCTGTAAATAAGTGGTTTAATAATAATAATTGTAATAATAAATTATAAAAATCAACGTCAAACAATTTACATAACCACACAGACTGCACAGAACAACTCCATACATAGGCTACATTATTAACAATCTTAGCATTTGCCTTTATTGCCTAATCAGCCATTCGGATCGGCATGTGACTGAAACTTGGGTAACTTTTAAGATGTTTTTAATTGATCAGTTTCATGAGAAATTGAGCTGTTGGACAACACTGAGCTTCTACCTACTGTGGCAACATTACTTTTTGAACAATCATCATAAATGAGGACAAAGCTGTATTTTAATGAGGCCAAATCATGCTTTTTTTAGTTTTATATGCCCTTTAGTATGTTGTAGGAAAAGTGCTATATAGATAAAGTTTGATTGATTGATTGATTGATTGATTGATAGTGTGTTGAACATGTCTTCAACTCACGATTTTATCTAGCTACTATTAATGCATTTTTGGACATTTTCTTTCTTTTAATTTTAAGAGTAGAAAGAGAGGACAGAGTCAGTAGATCGACCTGTGAAAGGGGGGGACAGAGCAGGAAACTGTAAATGGACTTTAACACTTTTCTTGTGTTTGACTACTCAAAGCTGCTTTACACCGCAGGTTCATACCTACAGTATTTTCGTTAACTCACTGATGGCTGGAGCTTCTATGTCAGTTGCCCATCTGAATCAACTAACACATTTATGCCCTTATTTTCAAATTTACATGACACTGATGAGGCAGTTGGAGCAACTTGGGGTCAAGTCTTGCCCAAGGACACATTGTCATGTGACAGCTGGAGTCGGGTTCAAACCTGCAACCTTCAGATTACAACCATCAGCCTGTGCCACAAATGCACATCCAACCTGGTCTAGCTAAAAGATAACGGACATGCGTAGTTGCTTACTATGCCACCAAACCAGCACACCATGTCTCGAATCTTAATATGAATGAAGAAGTATTTACTCTGTACGCCTGCTAACACCACTTAACATAGGCACAAGGTAAACTGTAACACCAGTAAATTGGTTTTGCACAGAAATTACCTTTAAAAAATGCAAAAAAGTGCACATCTCCATCATCATGATGAGTTAGCACCTTGAGATTTGGTAATGCTCCGTGAAAAACAGTAACCAAACATTTAAAGCATTGAGAAGATGTAGATATAAAACATCACCATAATCAATCAGAGGCTTGAAAGTGGCAACAAGATGTTTTGTTTTGGCAAAACAAGTAAAAGTCTTATTTTTAAGGTTAAAGCCAAGTGGAAGCTTTAACTTCTTTACATGAAGCTTGGAAGACAATCATCAATCATAAATCCAGTGTATTTATAAGATACAGTCTAAATCACATGACCCTTAAATGTCACAATTGAAGGCAAATTTTGTGTCTTTTCTTTGAGTGTCTTTTGTCAGGATTCAACGTAAATTCTACTTCAAAACAGATCGGCTAATACTTTATCAAAAGCCTCTCATTAAAGACAGAGAGCCTGATGCTGTGTTGAAGCAGAGCAGTTAATAACTGAGTCATCAGCATACTAATAAAATTAAGCATTGGGAATATTTTGAGTAATATAAAATGTAAATTGTAGTGACTGAACCCTGCAGTACACCATTATACACCTGAAGATATTTAAAGGGAAGACCGTCAGCCTGAACACACCGAGTTCTGTCTGATAAATAGTTAACATACCAAAAGACAGACTGTTATAATAGGCCTGTAATTATATGGCCCGTTATCACCATTTGAGTCTTATATTTTACTTGATTTAATTGTTTTAATTGATTTACTGGTTCAATTGATTTAATCAGTATTATTTCCTTATATGTATATATATATATATATATATATATATATATATATATATATATATCATAGAAGAAGGGGCCCTAATTAAAGAGTGCAATTTAGTTATTACATGAATAAATTACAACTTTCACAAGACAATTTTGACATGCTATAATTTCTATCAGGCCCTGTTTGATTGAGTTTTACCATTGTTCTTACCTGCAGGTGCGTCAGTGTGTGTTTGTGATGTGGCTGCACTGCTTCTGCTCCTCCTGCTCCTCTTGCTGCTGCTGCTGCTGTGCACCGACAGACTGGAGCCCTGCAGGCGACTTCCTGCAGGGACCCTGGGGGATGCTCTGTGGTCTGAGACTGTGAGGCCACATCGAGGACAGGTGGGCTTCTGACTCTCTGATGACTCCTGAGAGGCCTCTGCTGGTGGTGCTGCGGCCGGTGCAGGCTGAGCTGAGAATAAAACAAACACACCAGAGCAGAGATTAAGAGACTTCTGAGCGGCACAGTGCAAGTTCAATTTTAAATCTGGTCTACCTTATTTCTATTGAAAATGAAAAAATAGAGTTCAATTTTTCAGCTGTTCCTTTCTTAGATTATTTTGAAAAAAACGAGGGTAAAGCAGAAAGAACTTTGTAGCTTCCAAACATCATCATGAATTAAATGCCTTTTTTTCTCCCAGATTCTTTATTCTCACATCACTTTCTTATCATGCCATTTCACCCCTTTCAGGTGCTATTGCATCCATTTTTCTTCACACATACACATACCTTAATATGAAAATAACTTAAGAACTGTTTTTTAAATTATCCATATTGTTGATGTTATCTTAATATTTGCACCTTATTGATTTTCTTCTCTTATCCTGATCTATTATTGCATTATACTTCTTGGTAAATTATTTGCACTGTTAAATGTACTGTCATTATCACTGATGTTACCTGTGACATTGTCACTTTAACATCGCTGTCACATTCACTATACTACACAGAATGGATCAGTTGTCCTGTCTGACACTTACTCAGCTAGTTTTTATTTTAGTTTTATTTTAATTTTGATAGTTGTAAACACCTTTACCTGTTCTGTTTTGTTTTTTGCTGCTGTCCAGCTTATTTATCTATATCTTTATGTTTTCTGGTCTTCTACTGACCCTTAATGCATGCTGCTTTACTCAAATACTTACCCCTGTACTGCTGCAGCACCTCAATTTCCCCTCTGGGATCAATAAAGGTTCAACCTATTTTATCTTATCCTATATAGCAACTCAGCGAAACATTGATTTTAAACATGTCTGGAGAAATGTAAACATATATCTAATACAAAGTGCCCTCTCTCTGACTGTCCCCTTTCACTGATTGATTTTACAGTCCTCGTGTAGTCACAACAGTGATTATGTGACCAGCTGCATTTTTGTTGTGTTCATTGTATTATACGTTTAGTGGTACCAGATATTAGAATGAACAAGAAATTGAAGAAAACAAGGGTGGTCTAATAATTTTTTCCATGACTGTATATATATATATATATATATATATATCTATATACACACACACACACACACACACATATATATACATATATATATATATATATATATATATATATATATATATATATATATATATATATATACATATATATATATACATATATACACACACACACACACATATAGATATATATATATATATATATATACATATATATATATATATATATACATATATCATAGAAGAAGGGGCCCTAATTAAAGAGTGCAATTTAGTTATTACATGAATAAATTACAACTTTCACAAGACAATTTTGACATGCTATAATTTCTATCTGGCCCTGTTTGATTGAGTTTTACCATTGTTCTTACCTGCAGGTGCGTCAGTGTGTGTTTGTGATGTGGCTGCGCTGCTTCTGCTCCTCCTGCTCCTCTTGCTGCTGCTGCTGCTGTGCACCGACAGACTGGAGCCCTGCAGGCGACTTCCTGCAGGGACCCTGGGGGACGCTCTGTGGTCTGAGACTGTGAGGCCACATCGAGGACAGGTGGGCTTCTGACTCTCTGGTGACTCCTGAGAGGCCTCTGCTGGTGGTGCTGCGGCCGGTGCAGGCTGAGCTGAGAATAAAACAAACACACCAGAGCAGAGATGAAGACTTCTGAGGGGCACAGTGCAAGTTCAGTTTTAAATCTGGTCTACTTTATTTCTATTGAAAATGAAAAAATAGAGTTCAGTTTTTCAGCTGTTCCTTTCTTAGATTATTTTGAAAAAAACGAGGGTAAAGCAGAAAGAACTTTGTAGCTTCCAAACATCATCATGAATTAAATGCCTTTTTTTCTCCCAGATTCTTTATTCTGACATCACTTTCTTATCATGCCATTTCATCCCTTTCAGGTGCTATTGCATCCATTTTTCTTCACACATACACATACCTTAATATGAAAATAACTTAAGAACTGTTTTTTAAGTTATCCATATTGTTGATGTTATCTTAATATTTGCACCTTACTGATTCACTTCTCTTATCCTGATCTATTATTGCATTATACTTCTTGGTAAATTATTTGCACTGTTAAATGTACTGTCATTATCACTGATGTTACCTGTGACATTATCACTTTAACGTCGCTGTCACATTCACTGTACTGCACAGAATGGATCAGTTGTCCTGTCTGACACTTACTCAGCTAGTTTTTATTTTAGTTTTATTTTAATTTTGATAGTTGTAAACACCTTTACCTGTTCTGTTTTGTTTTTTTTGCTGCTGTCCAGCTTATTTATCTATATCTTTATGTTTTCTGGTCTTCTACTGACCCTTAATGCATGCTGCTTTACTCAAATACTTACCCCTGTGCTGCTGCAGCACCTCAATTTCCCCTCTGGGATCAATAAAGGTTCAACCTATTTTATCTTATCCTATATAGCAACTCAGCGAAACATTGATTTTAAACATGTCTGGAGAAATGTAAACATATATCAAATACAAAGTGCCCTCTCTCTGACTGTCCCCTTTCACTGATTGATTTTACAGTCCTCGTGTAGTCACAACAGTGATTATGTGTCTCTGTATTGTTCTCTGTTTGGGTCTCAGTGTTTCCACTTACAGCTGATGAGGTCAGTGGTATTTCCTCTGCTAACAGGGTCATGTGATGGAGGGATTTCCTCTGTGTGTTTTAAAGACGCACTACCTTGAGACACATCAAAAGAAAGTCTGTTAGTGCTCAAATAATCATGCCATCAAAACTCCCTCATGATCACATATTATAGCAGTCTATCTAAATTGTATACATATTTAGTGTGGCATATTAATGTGTTGAAATGACTACACTGCTAAATGAGTCGTATAGTGATGGCTGGAAACATGTTAAGATTTTCAACATATAGCTTTTAATGTGTTTACTTAAAAAAAAAATATGGACCCATGGTGTGCTGGAACCTCCCCTGAAACTCCTCTCCTTTTGTTCCACCTTTGAGAAAAAGTCTGCTAAAGCAATCCACATGAAAAAACACTGTTTCAGAACAAGAACACATCTCATGTCTGGGCTTGTCTCTGCAGTAAAAGTAAACATTGGAGCAGAGCTTTGGAAAGTGGTAACCCATAGACTGACATTAGCTGAAGTCATAGAATGTCAGCCGTTTGGTTATCAAAAGAGCTTTCAGCACATTGTTGATGCCCACTAATGGATGCTGCGTGTCGTCTCAGCAGAACTTCAGCTCAACTTTCTCACAGGCAGAGAGGCCATGAGGAGGCAGGACTTAGGACCGTCTGACCAATAGCATCTCCATGTTTACAAACCAAGAAATCCTCAATTAATCCTGAATAAGACGAAAAACAGGCGGAGTATGGGAAATTTAACACCCCGCACAGTGAGAACACATACATGTATTATAATAGTCAGACTGTCACCGTTTAAAACAGGCTGAAAATGTTTGCATTCTTGCTGTGAAAACCATTTGTTTCCTGCAAATAATCATTTGGGTGTCAGGTTTCTACTGCCAGGTTCAAGTGGGAACTCAAGGTACTACTAATTTTGACATGTCTGCAAGGGCCTTGGTATCGACCAGTAGCTGGAAGTTGACTGGAACTCAGCATGCACTCAGCTGGAGAGGAAAAAATTTAAGTGGCCGCATCTGTATGTTAGTTAGACTAAAGAGTGAGATGGTTATTGCATTGTTGTTTAAATATAGCGTTTACAGTCTTTAACCCTGAAAAATGAAAAAATGATTTACAACTATTTTGTGTTGTATTATTTGACTCATTTCAAATATAACATAATATTCGATTAAAAAAAAAACGGCTGATTAATTTCACTTTTTTGACTACATTTTAAATGAAGTCCTTTATTCTGTCACTGCATTGAATTCACGAAGTGATACTTTTACTTAGCCAAAATATTTATATTAAATTGTCCTTTTAATTGAGTGATCTACAACATCTACAGGTTTTGTATGTGCACATGAGCCTCCATTTAAGCCTGGTGAGACAGTTCATGAGGATTTCCAGAAAAACAGTCTATTTTGAGCAGGCCTGAAACAGAGGGGTTTACAGGCTAAATTAAATATACAAGTGGACTTTTAGGAAAGAAACTTTAAAGGTATTTTGCGGGGACATCTGAGAAAGTTGCAAACTTGCTGAGAGGGAAATCATTTTTAAAAGTTTTTTTTGTCCTTGCTAAAAAAAAATTCACAGTTCATCAACTCCAGCTAAACTTCAAACCAATGGCATGAAAAAAAAAAAAAAAGAAATCACAGCAACAGCAGTGTTCAACAACAAGCTGTGTTCAATAAAAGGCATGACCTTAGTCATAAGATTATGAGTGGTGACAAAATGGCGTCATGCTCAAAATTTGTTGTGTATATTTATGAAGCCAATGAATTTAAAATGTTTTATTTTGTGATTTTTTTTGTGCTTTACCTGTTATTGTACGAAAAGAAATTGCACTTGGAGTTTTCTGAGTGATGCTTAATGCAATATATCACAAATGCATGGGGTTTCTGAAAACTGTTTTCTGTCTTTCTCTTTTTAATTTGAACATGAACAAGTAGTATGACATATAACAAAATAAAACAACAACCAAAGCGCAAAATAAAGTTGTCACTTGCATATTCAAAAAGGAGCAGGAGGAAGTCGAAGCTTATCTGATCCAACCCTTCACCTTCACATTACACAAGTTGTCAGTAATTAGCCCACTTCCAAAAAAAAAGGTAATAATAATAAAAATGATCACATATAAACAAAATAAACAAGTAGTAATGATATAAAAACGCAAATAGTCATCAGAGAAAAACAAATATAACAAAAGGCTCAAGACAAACTACTTCCACTTCATACAGTTTCATCCTTGTGCATTTTAAATATCATGATTTAAACTTTTTTTACTACCATACTTAAGAGAAATATGTCAATTAAAATGTCTTTTTAATTGAATGATTCTACAATATTCACTTTAGTTATTTAACATGGTTTTTCTCCAAATGTTAACATGTCTAAAAATGAGTTTTACGTTCTACATTTCATATTATCAAAGACATTTAAACCTCCTTCAGCCTCAGTGATGCAGGGTTTAATCTTTAAAGTGATAATCAGCAGAAAAGCATCTTCTCTTCTGATTAACTATTTGATCTTATTATCTATCAGTCCAGTAGTTTGTCAAGTTAAGAAGTTTATTTTGGTTTACTTGCCTTTAGCTGGGTCGTTCAGCCCCTCAGTCTGGTCCACAGGTAGATGATTTCCTGGTAACATGTTTCACACTCATGACTGCTCACCATCTGTGTTTCGCCTCCTCAGCTGTCTTCATACGGTCCATCGTCCTTCTTCTCAGAGGTCAGGAAACACCCCGCAGCCCGGCCTGAGTCACCGCTCAGGAGACTCTGAGCTGGACTCTGTGTGTGGAAATGGGTGTGTGTGTGTGTGTGGGTGTATTTATTGTTGTTCAGGGGCTTAATAAAACTCCCCTTCCCAGCAGCAGATCTCTAAACATGCTGATTACAGAAGAGTAGGGACGGTGAGGCCTGGGTGAGAGACTTAAAGATGTCAGTGTTCTGCTTTTAGTCACCTAACACAATGAAGACACATACAACAGGAGGGTGTGAGCTCAACACCGAATGTACGAACACCACCAAGACCTTTTATTAACATGCTCAGACAAACACCTAAAGGAGAGTTATCAGTGTGAATACAGACAGACAGACAGAGAGACTGACAGATAGGCAGGCAGATTAGAGGGACAGACAGACGATGGATAGAGAGAGAGGTAAATTGGAAAATGGATTGAAGAGTCTTTAATGTGTCGCAGTGACGTTACTTACCTAAAAACATTACTTTTGCATCAACAAGTTACCCATGCCATGGGCACTAACTCCTCCTCACACCATCATTTTTTCACTTTTGAATTTTGCCCAGATAAAATCTTGATTCTGAATAAAAGCCTGATTCTATCTTACTGGTTAAGTCAGAAAATAACCTGTATGTCAGTAATGGCTCTGCATTAAGGTTTACATTATTTTAAAACAATCTTAGTAAAAATTACGGTAGGTCATCTCAAGGATATACACATAACAGCTGCCACCTTTCACATTATATTCAAAAATCCCTTGAAGTTTGTGGATAAAAATCTGGATTTGAACTGTAGCTATACAACCAATAGCACATTAGGGCAGCTGGAGCAGTGGACCACTCAATCCAACAGAGGGCACTGCCAGGACAAACTCAACATCCACTGTTCTCTTGATCTCAGGAACAGCAATTATACCAAGAAAAATGGATGACATCAAAGGCAAAGCCAGTCTGAGTGGACAATGACATCATAGGCGTGCTGCGTGGAAGCACTTTGGGCTCTACACCATCAGTGGGAAAATGATAAAGAAGATGGGGGTCATGTGTTGGTTATGTATTTCTATTTATTCCAGAGGGCACAGCATCAATAATTTCCTAAAACAATTTCAAATGCAGACTTGTCAGATCACAGCGCATTTTCCCATTTTGCCTCAGTCCATCTCAGACGGTTTTGGTCCAGAGAAGCTGACAGTGTTTGTGTGTTGTTGAGTCTCTGGCTTTGGCTTCCCATGGTCGAGTTTTAACTTGAACTTGAACATGTAGAGATGAACTGTGTTAACTGAGGTTGGTTTCTGAAGTGTTCCTGAAGCAGCATGGTGATATCTTTTACAGAATGATGTTGGCTTTTAATGCAGTGCCACCTGAGGGTTGATGGTCACAGGCATTCAATGTTTGTTTCAGCCTTGTCACTGAAGTGCAGAGATTTCTCTGGATTCTGTGAATCTATTGATGACATTATTGATTGTGGATGATAAAATCCCAACATTTCTTCAAGCTATATACACAGAGGAACATTGTTCGTGGACTGTTGGACTAATTGCTCACTCAGTTGCTCTCAAAGGTGTGAACTTCGCCCCAATGTTGCTTGTGAATTACTGAGCCCCTCAGAGATCCTCATTTCCTAACCAATCATGACAGTCCCCTGTTCACTTGTCGAATGTCCTGAACTTTCCTCAAGTTTCCCAGTCTTTTGTTGCCCCTGTCCCAGCTTTTTGGGAAAGTACTGCAGACACTTGCAGCAAAGCAATGAAGTTTATCTGTTTGAAAATGAAATATCTTCTTTTTCCTTGTAGTTATTCAATTGAACATAGGTCCAAATATATTTTCAAATCACTGTATTCTGTTTATTTATGTTTGACACAATGCCCCCACTTCAGTGGAATAGGAAAAAGATCATGGATTCAGGAAACGAACAGAGAAGTTTCAAATTGATAAAATAATACAGAGGATCACAAAAGTGCAAAAGAAAAAAGAATAGCCAGAGAATGATTCTTAAAACATTTAGATAAATTCATTATATTAAAGACAATTCATTAAAACTAAGGAAGATCCAAACACATCAGGATGTGCTTTCTACTGCACTGTTTAAAATTTTATAAAGTACAAAAGAAAAGTCAAAATCTTTAGACTTTATGAATATGACATATCTTTCTTTCTCTTTATCTTGATTGCTTAATTGCACAGTTCTCATCAGATTAAAAAATTAACAAAGAGAACCCATGCATGCACAGGGAGAATATAGTTCTACATCGAAAGACCATGACCAACATAGGGTTTGAACCAGCAACCTTCCTGCTGTGAGGCACATACCATGCCTGCTGCACCCCCAACCAAAAATTTATTTCAATCAGAGAAGTCAATAAAACATTGACAAAATCTAGGGAGAAAAAAAAGTATAATGCTTGAAAGTGACACGTGCAGATGTGTATTCTATCTTGCTGGTTAAGTCAATTATAATAAATCACTCTATTCGGTGTCTTTTACGGTCACATTATTTGCCACTTAAGAAACCTGCGCACCTTAAACCTTGAACTTTGAAAACTAAATTAAAACATTTTCATGTTTCTTGAGCACCACAACAAACCCCATTAGCATTCTTATCTCTGTATGAGGAAGCCATGTTTATCAGTGGCAGGTTTTATGACTTGATTGATTGTTTGCGCGTTGGCGCCATCACCATCATCATCATCATCATCATTGCATGCTGATGAAGATAATGAGCAGAGACTGAGCCTGTTTGAGGGGCCGTTGACTAAGTGCTGTCAAAAGTGCTGCATTAATAGAAAACATGTTGACTCGGCCGCCTCACAGCGAGTATACGGCACATCAAAGCAGCACATAAGTGAAGCTGTTGAAGTTGTCGAGCGCCACCCTAACTTTGAGTCAGTGAACGCAGCGTGGAGAGGCAATCAGAAGAAAGTGTCATCTAATGGGCTGACAGCAAATCAAAGGAAGCCCTGAGAGGAAACAGCAAACTTAAAACAAACTGCTATCAGCCCAGACAATTACTGACATTAGTCACAACAAGGAGCTGAGCGGTGTGGGAGGCCTTTGTTCTGATTTTTGATTGTCGAGGCTGCAGAAAACAGCAAAACTTCCCTGTGAGACCAAAATGATGCTCTCAAGACTGTTTATTTATTACATTTATTTAAACATTTAAAAAATTGCTTTAGAATCACCCACACGCAAACAACTCTGCTGTATTAAGTTCAATGATGGAAATAATAATAATAATAATAATAAATAGATAATAAAGGATATTTCATGAAATTCTGATAAAATGTTTGATTACCTTTTGTTTAGACAAGACTTTAATGTAGGGTTGAGCTGTGAGCTAATGATTTTTTATTATTTAGGGGGACAAATATGTTAATGTTTTACTTTCTATCAGTCACTAAAGAACAGTTAAGTATTGATATTGGTATCAAATATGTCATACAGTAATATAAAATTAACTTTAATATCTATAAAAAATATTATATGTTTATATGTTCTTATTTTCCAGACAATTGGACTCGAGTTGACTCAAAGTGCTAATTTGACAGCTTGCAAATCGAAATTGGCAGATAAAACCTCGAGACTCATCTCAGACTTGGGAGTCAATGACTCCAGACTCGACTCAACTTGAGGCAACAGGAGTCAAAAAATTGTAGCATATGTTTTTTTATTGTATATTTTTTTACACTTGGATATCATTCTGCTACCTCTAAAAAAATCCTCTGGAAAAACGTTAGAAAGGCAGTTTGAGTCTGCAATTTAAATGTTGCAAAATGTTCCAAATAAACATATTTTTTGTGTCAAACATGCCATTTCTTTATGGAATGTTGCCTTTCCCATCTGCTTAGGCCTAAACGATCAGACATGTGACGTTGTAATGAATAAATGAACAGCTTCATGATGGTTCAGTCCATGCATATGAGTCTACATGATCTTTTTTGACATTGACCTCAGGGAAATAAGGTTTCGTTCTTCAAGATATAAATCTGAGCGCTGTTTGGGTGAGCTGGGGAACAATGGTGAAGAGCATAACCTTGTGACTTGACTTGACTTGCCCACGACAAAAAAACTTGGGTCTTGCTTGAGACTTGGACCAAATGACTCGACACTCGCTTTAATCAGAGGGACTTGGGCAGTTGTCTGTTATTTACTACCTTTATCTTTTTTTTTATTTTTCCATTTAGTTATTTGACATCATTAGTGGACATTTTCCAGACTGTTTAATTAAACTAAATAAACATACATTTTCTGATGAAGCAAACAGCTGTTGGGGGTTTTAGACCTGCATGGACACAGTTTTAATGTAAAAAAAAAAAGTGTATTTTCCATCATGTAGGACCTACTGTTTGTAATCATGAGTCTTGACTTATTTCCCCTTAAAGCTGCAGTAATCAGATTAATTTCATGTGTCTCTGACCTAAAAAAATGTCATGATCTTTCAGGTCCTTATTGTCAAAGCCACCTGAGACACCATAAGGCTTCTCTCCCTGGTCCTAGAAAAATGAAGTAAGGGTTTTTTCAGCCAATCAGGGCTCAGTTCAGGGACGGTGTTCCTACTGGATGCTCTGCTAAGGTATGTTATATCTAAATGAGCTTTAATTGTTGTGATTTTACAGGTTGTTTGTTTTGATGAAGGAAGGTGTGGTTTGTGGTTCCTTTGAGGCTGCAAACATATTGGCATTATAATCCTGACAGCAGCTTCAGGTCAAAAATACAGTGGAGAGATTTCCTATACTGGCACCAACTATTAGGGTGTGGTGAGGGGTGGGGGGAGTTAAATCATCCTTTATTCATTGGCAGATATTTTCTGCCAATTTTAAGTTATTCAGTGCTTGACTTTGTTAATTTCTTGTAATAAGATATCCATCTGGACTCATCAAATGATCAAATTTTAGTAAGTATTGTGATATTTTTGACTTCGAATTAGACAAAAATTCACCAAGATTTGATTTTTTTTTTAAGTGTGGAAGTTGTTTTGGTAGCGGGGGAAATAAAAGTTGACTCCTATGGGCACTGCTACTGATACAGCAGTTGGTAACACATCTGAAAAGGGTTGGCTTCCCTTGCCTCCAGAGGGTCCAGGCATAGGGTTTGCACCCATTGTTCCCTTAAACTTCATTACTCATAAACCTCCACAAATAAGGTAGGGTCAATGTTGCTGCTGGTGCAGATGAGTCATCAGGAATGACAAACGTGCTCTCAACTCTGAACTGATTACCCGTTGAGGGGGTGTGTGGTTGAAAACATATCCTAAACAAAGTAAGAGCTTTAATTCCCCTCATTAGTGTACGTCGTCACCTGGCCTTTCAGCGACCAGCACATTGTTTCGTTCTCTAAACTGAAGGAAATGACCCTCTTATCCTGCGAGAACAAACCAGGTCGCCTTAAGATAAAAAGAAAATCAAATCTCAAGAAATGAAAAGGAAAGAACTATGATTGCACACTTATAAATTCAGATTAACGTTAGCCACTCTCACAGATATAAACATGACAACAGGTGAATTAGGCCAGAATTTTTTTTGTTTTATCAACATGGACATCACCATTAATTTTTCATGTGTTACATCTTCTAACCCACATGGTCGACCTGCACATGGTAGCATGTATGACTCTGAGGTATACTGATGGTCTAACAGAGCAAAACATCACATTTTATACTGAATGAAGAGCTGTGTTGACAAAGACCTTATTCAACTCAATCTTAATGACTTCAACAGAGTTAATCACTTGACATTCATGTTGGACATTCATTTAAAGAACAGCACAGTCTTTTACAGAGTATAGAGAGCAAATTATAAATTATTCAAAATATTTTAAACGTAAAAAAATGAACATAGTGTATTTTATAACCAACACAACATTGTATAGTTAACACAGAGATTTCTTAACAGAAAATGTGATGCTTTTTACAGTGTTTTTTGAAATGGTGTCTCTTCTGTTGGTGCATTTTTAATGAGGAGTGTCAGATCGACCCACCTCCACTCGACCTCTGATGACTTTTTTAATCACCAGTTAAATCAGACCTGAAATTAGAGCTGGGGAATTAATCAAGTTTAATCCCCAAAGAAATATTCCCTTAAAACAGAAATCAAGATTAAAGCTTTCTGTGACACATTGGACGTTTTTCCTGTGTCATTATTATTATTATTATTATTTTGATGCATGTGTATTTTTACAACTTTATTTCTGGATATGTTCTCTGCTCTTTCATTTAAAAGTATTAGTGTGCAGAGCATGTCAGTGAAATCATGTGGTGCATGTTTTTAAATCAGTGAAAATTCATGATTTATAATCATGATATAGTCGATATCTATTAAAATATTGACTGCTAGGATTTTTGCCATAATTGAGCAGCCCAACCTGGTACCGTGGATTTATGTGATGACAGACATTATATCAGGCAGATCCAACTGCACTGCAAAGTTTGTAGACTAAATTTTATAACTGAGTTTAGATTTGTATTGTGATAACATAGGTTAAAAGAGCTTTAATCAAATTCACTTTCAGTATGTTTTTTTACTCAGGACTCAAATGTTATGTCAGAATCAGTAAATTGACAATTTTCCAGTAGAAAATACTTCGATAAAAGAAAATGTCTGACTCTAGAAACATGCAAAAAGCAGATTTACACAAAAAACTACTCAGCTGCAGTGATTTGAGAGAATCAGTAAATAACCACTGATAGTGCATTAAACTGCATCCAACAATAACGACCTCGGTCAAGCTGAGGAGGTACGTCCAAACTTCAACTGGACAAAGTTCCAGAAACTAAAACTGATTTGTGTTGTGCTGAGCTGGAACCAAATATAAAAATGCACCAAAAGAACTGAGACTATAACAAAAGCCATGTCAAAAAACTGTACATGTTTTTTAAAATTCATAGTAAAAACTGTATTTGCAGTGATGCATTTGTCACTTTCATTCTGTCATTTACCAAAGCAGCTGCAATAAACATAAAGCAATTACTTACTAAATCCAAGTTTGTATGAAATATTTGTGTAAATTGCTTTCTCTTGCACTCTGAATGTAAATTTACACAAAATAATGCATGTAACCTTTCTTTAAACATGATGAACCACCGATCTTAAGCGTGTATGTTCTGATAATGAACTAAAAATATCTTACTGAAGATTTCCAGACTGTTAACCTCTACACACCGAATTTGAAGCAAAAATGTTTGCTACATCCCTGAATGTTGGAGCAAGGGTTGTTACTAACAAGATGTACTACAGAAGAGTTTATTTTTACTCTTTTACAACCAGTAGTTTAAAGTCAGTGCTCTGTTTGTCATTTTGTCATTCAAGGTCGAACACACTGTCTTCATCATCTTCGATCTGGTCCTGCAGACTGACTGGGACTCCTGCTGGAGATTCTCCATCAACCCCATTCAGTGATCCATCTTTAAGAACAAGAGACCTGCAATAGTGAAGAGCAAAGGTGAATATCAGCCATCTACAGTCATTTTTACATCCTGAAAGTCAGATTAGTTAGACTTACTGCTGGATGCTGTTCCTGTTTGTCGTTTTGCTCTGCTTGATCAGACTTCTTGAGTTTCTGCTGATACTCTCCTTCTTGAATCCAGACAGTGACGCCTCAGCCAGTGCCGTCTACAGAACCAAGAATAAAAAACAAGTCTTTAATCAGCTGGAGATAGAAATCATCGTGCTAAAGCTGTGATGAATTTAAAGAGGGAGCCTTCTGGTGCGTTTCCATCATACTCTGCATTTTTTAACCTTGACCCTGCTTTTAATTCCAAAGCCAACTGTTACTGAACTTTTCTTTCTGTAGTATGTTGAGCTCAACCCTTCAGAGTCAGATAAGAACACTTAGAACAGTTCTTTACTGGTCTGCCTATAGAAACTATATCACCCCTTACTAACAAGCTGTGACCCAAATCAAGGATAATTTTCAACTTCCCAACAGTGTTCATTTTGACAGTACTTTTTAATTTAGTTTTAGTCTTGTGCCTTGAATATCTTGTGGTTTTGGTCATAATTTAGTCATCTAAATAGCTTAATTTTAGTATAATTTTAGTTGATTAAATTTCACTACCTTTTTAGTCGATCTACTGTGAATTTAGTTGACTAAAATATGAAGTGTAAAGTGTAATACATTTTATATGTTTCCTTGTATTTCTGATCTAATGTTTACACTTGCATAAAACATCTAACAACCCTTTATTGAATGCCAGTAAAGTTTGAATGTATAAATGAACAGAAACAAATTTAACTTTTGTGTGAAATGCAGTCACTTTTATTTAGGCTACCAGGCAGAGCATCTTAGTTACAATACCAGAACTGACAACAAACAGTGAACCTGCTCTACATGAATATATCAATTCATAGAGAGAGCAGCTCTGATTGGATCGCTCCACAACTTATCACACCACCAGGAAGCTAAGGCAGCTGTGATTGGATGTGGCTCTGAACTCATCCAACCTTTCCACATAACCAAAGTAGCTGTGATTGGATATGTTCCTAAAAATGACATGACCAAATTATTGGTCTGATTGGATGAAGTCTCTGTCAGATATTTTCATCCAGTTTTTATCCGCTGACAAAAAAGGTTAGCTAATTTAGCTTTGGTATTTGTCCATGTGCACTTGTTTTTTTTTAGTGACTGTCTAGTTTTTGTCAGGGGGAAAAGGCTGATGACAAGAACTATGATAAAAATAGTCAACAAAATTATCATTTTTCACGAAATATAGTAAATGAAAAGATGCTGCAGTTTGAACCCGAGATAGTACAGAATATCACTGAATGTCAACACAAAAAACACAAGTTAGATTAAATTAGGTTTGATAATACTTTATTAATCCCTTTGGAAAAAACTTCTTCAGGAAATTAAGTTAAGTTTGATGATTAATCAAAATCAGCAGCAGGCGGCGATGCTGGAGTGGGAAATAGTCCCTTTTTTTGATTAGCTGAATTTTATCACAACCTAAAAGTGCATCTGGGACTGAGATAACCATAATATCAGTGGATACCTATTGAACATTTTTGTATTGACAATATTCAGTCAGTAGCACTAAATAAGCCATTGTTTATAATGGTGCTATAAACAATGGCTGTACAAACACTTCAGTAACTTCAGCCTCGTTCAACAGACTCCACAGAGCTTGCATGCACAAATATGAAGTAAAGTCTAGCTACAGAGAAGTTATTCCAAAAAGACTTAAAACATGTAGCTTTGGTTGAGCAGTCACTCACTGAATAAATAACAAACACTGTACAATGAAAATGGTCGTTAGTTAGCATTATGGGGTATCATCGCAACCTATTTTTAAGAGCTAAAAGAGTTTTTAGGGTTTCACTAGAAGGTGCATCATTGCATGATAAACCCTGAAAATAAATCACAGAAATGTTCTTAACGTTTGTCAAGAAGGCAAACAACCAACTGGAAGTGTGTCCACGACCCACTTTTGGATCACAACCCACCAGTTGAGAATCACTGACGCAGAGCCCAACAGAAGGCGGCCAAAAAGTGCCACCATTCAGTTCAGTTATTCTGGTATCTCTTCCCAACTTTTGACAATAGAAACAGAGGTAATTGCTGGAATAATTTGTATACCAAATTAAACTGAAATACTTTTTAATGCCTTCTCACCTTTAGGCCGGCGTTCAGAACAGTCCCAAAATCCAGGCTGGAGGAAACGTGTTTCATCAGTGATGGACTCCTGCAGACAACAAAGACCGTATTTGACTGACTGGACACAGACGTAAGCCTGTTTTTGTTCCACTTGACAGGTAAAACATCATTTAAAGTCAGTACAGCTTTGTTTGTTCACAAAAAAGACAGGACTTGTCAATGCGACTGCTACAAGTTGGTCAGGGGTTGTCCTCCCCATATTTATGGAGACAAATTTGGCAAACCAAAGCCTGAAGATCCCCCCAAAAAGACAGGAAGGTAAAAAAGGCTTAATGCAGACAGAGCACCTCTGGCCTCCAGGCCTCCAGTCAACCTTCAACCACAGGACCCATATATGGTTTCTACTGTAACCCCAAGGCCCTCAAACACCATACAGCCTGAGGATCTCAAAAAATATCCTATTCTGCTCATTGCTACAAGCTAATGCTAACAGTAGGGGGAATGATCCAGAGATAACTTTATGTTTGTCAATGTTAAATGTTACTTGTTGAAAGTGTGAAGGGTGAACCTCGAAGTATGAACATTAGTCAAGAGAGGTGTAACAGTTGGCTGAATATAATCAGTCCTTTACCCACCCCATTAACCCTCTGTTTCTGCCAGCAATAGCCCGGAAGCTAGGCTAAGTTGCGGCTATCACTCTGCTGTTAGTAAGTTTTTGGAAAAGTTTCATTTTTGACTTTGATATTGTGCTTGGATTTTGGACAAAATGCCTAAAGGACTTAAATTTGTCACTGTATTCAGCGTCTCAATCTTTAGATGACTTTGGTACTAGCTAACTAACCCAACCTCCGTAGAACAAAAAGTCTAAAGGTGACAAATGTCATGTTATGTCATATCATGTCCAAATTTCATACCATTGAAAAACACAGTTTTGTTTTTATGGCATGTAAATCTAGTTTTATATGATGTGAGAGTGAAACAATCATTTGATTTTTTTTGTATAAATCCACATCAAACAAAAGCAGAAAGGTGCTGAAAAAGCATAACAAATGCATCTTGAGGTGCTTCGCAATGACCTTCCAAAAGCTTAATGAACCTTGTTTTCAAAATGGTCAGAGTTATTTACATTTCTAATCTGTAATGATGCCTTTCAAACCAAGAGGAGGTTGATGCGACACCCATTTCAGCTTCAGCCCAAATTCTACTTCATAATGATCAGTTATTGTCAAATACGTTGAAATACAAATCTTGAATTTCCACAACTAAATCTGATATCTTTGAAGATGTCCCTGATGTGTGTTTAAAAGATTGAGTTAATTTTATACCCTGTAATCTTCTGTGACCTCCTCCTCTGATATTCCATCTCATCCACTGTCCACACGGCGCCTTTCACGTTCTCCACGCGCACAAAACACTTGTGCAGGCTCAGGTTGTGTCTCACTGCATTCTGAAGCAGGAAAAAATCAGAGAGCAGAGGATCGTTACCGGAAACATGCTGCGTAAATCAGATATGACACACACCAGAGTCAGGGAGGTAATTATCTAAAGGTGGGTTACCTTCCATGTGGCAGCGTTTCGTCTGAAATAAGCAAACGTCCGTGTGAACCAGTTGTAAATCTCGTTGAGTGTTAGCTGCATGTCTGGTGTCTCCATTATAGCCTGAGGATAGAGGGGAATACTTCAGGACATGATGGAATCAAAGTAAAGCCCTGATTTTTTAAGTCAGCATTATCCTATCTGATGATAAATTATAATAAAAAGAAGTTAAACAGAAATCATTCTCACTCACTGTACCTGTCTTATCAGGGTAGCATAGGTGAATGGTGGTCTTATATCTGTGTTCTTGTAGAGGTCATATTCATTTTCTGCAACAAAACCAAACAAAGGGAGTGGAAACTGGAATCAGGAAGGTGCTTGGCCACCAAATCAACAATTCACACCTGATATATGTTTACCTGAAGACAGCAGGTAGACCAGAGGCTGATGGCGACGTCTTATGGCTCCAGCACATGACGCTGGCGAGGACTCTTCCTCACACACATGCGGTGGTGTCCTGATGGAGCCCAGAGGCGGTGGAGACACCTGGTCTGAGTCTGTCGGGCTCATGGAGGGCAGGCTGTCACTGACGCAGATTGAGCCAAGCTGAGAGCGACACGAAGAGACGCTCAAATTAACAATAAAACAAGTGGAGTGAAAAGACTGACAGAGAAACAAAACAGAGGACGGGGTGTAAGAAAACGATTTGATTCGCCTCCTCAAAGGTGATCACACTAATAACAGCAGACGAGGGAAGTCAATTATTGTTAATTATAGGGTGAAATTGTTTGGTGATTGTTGTGATTATGGTGCAATATTTGCAAGATTAACAAATGATTAGCTTCCACATAATTAGAGCATGCCGGCAGTCTGGTAACAGGAGAGCAGACATCTGGTGCCCACTGCTGGGCTCAGCTGGAGGGTGAGGAAGCGCTCTGGACTATCACCATAGGATCAAAACTGAGGATGCTTTGTTTGATTTTTTTGGCATTATCCAATATAATATCCAATTTAACATTTCAAAACATATTTAAGCTGACTGATAACATTTCTGATTAATAAAAATAACTGAAAGTACTGTATTTTTTTGGATTACACCTACATTAAAATCAGGTTTCATCTGCCCTTTTAAGACAAATATTTATGACACTGCTAACGGAGAATCAGTCCTATGTGTGGAGCTTACACTCTCAATTTAAAACCAGTTTGCTAATTCTTTACAAACTAAATCCATAAGACTTAATTCAATATCAGAAGAAATTTTCATGATGCCGATACTAACATTCAAATTTTGAAGCATGTATCTGCATAGCGTAGATCCCTTGGCAAAACCAGAAGGTATGAAGGTGTAAACAGAAAAGTGTGAAGGTAATTTTTAAAGATATTGTAAATCAAGGGTGTCCAAACATTTTTCATTGAGGGCCAAACACAGATAAATATATTGATGACCTCACTTTGGTGTAAAAGTTAAGGTTTTGGGATCTTGGGGTGACCAATTTGTTTTCAAGGTCCCCTGGTTGGCCCTAGCTCCCACAGGATTTACCCCTGATCAGGATAAGAGCAATATTAATCTTAAATTGGACACAAAACAAGAAAAAAACTGTAAGAAGCTGACAAACTTTGATGGATTGTTTGGTGCTTGAAGTGAAATCGTGCAATGTGCTGTATCAGTGGACCTTTAGTTGACACGAATAGTGCAGTAAATAAAAAAATAGTGTTACTTGCTGCTGTTGCTTTTCAATTGTTTTAGGGCAATTTCAAACAGACTGATGGCCTCATTTGGCCCCTGGGCCATCATCTGGACACCCCTGTTGTTAATTAACCAGTGTTAAAAACGGATCAGTTAATCCTGATTCTTCTCATACTCTTATTTTTAGATGGCCCCACGGTTGTGTCTCTTCACCATTTTTTATTTTCCTTTCTCATGGTCAATTTTTTTAGTTGGCAGGGAACAGCATTTGTTTCCTATTGGGAAAACTGTTCATGTCGTTAGTAGGGCGAGTACACAGTTTAGTCTTCAGCTGACTGGTAGTTCCTTGGCTTGGAGACCAGGAATTTGATCATGGTCAAATCTCCCCTATGCTGATGTAAACTAGAAGAAACCAAAGAAAGAAATCAGTGACTTCAAGAAAAAGACTGAACTTGTTACCCTCCTCATAATTTATGGACAAGTGGTGGAACAATACATTCTTGATTGTCTTTTTTAGTGTCCATATTTGATCTTTAATGTCAATACTTTTGTTCCACGTAAGGCATAACTCCTTGAAGTGTCTTTTAGGTTCCTTAGTTGTTTTGAGGGCGTCCAATTGACAACAATCTTGGCCATCAATTACCATTTTTTTTTGACACTCTGACCATTTAGAGGTTAGCAGAGTCTCCATGTCAGGTTTAGTCTCGGCTCAGCTCACCTGGGACCCTGCTAGAGGTGATACAAAAAACTGTGCCTGGTATGAGGTAGGCCCCGAATGAAAAACCAAAACAACCAAGTCGACTAGCTGCTATGTAGCAAAAAAGACCTGTCTTAAAATCTTAAATGGAAGTGTCCTTAGTTGTAGGATTTTGTGAGTCTTTTTGTGGTCAGCCTCCATAATTTCTGCATTATCAGTATTGTGATGCTTTATTGGGAAATGCATTCTATCATCAGGTAACTGGAAATACCCAACCCTACTGCAAATGTCTACTGCCTGTGTAGGAGAAACAGATTTAAGAAATCATTCACACCTGGTACCACTGGCATGAAAGACAGCATCATGTTACTCCTCGCCCTCTTAATTTATGATCATTGTGTGTCTTAGTTTTGTCGAGTCTTACTAACTGCTGGCAGTAAAACAAAATGCTCTGTGTTGATGATTAGTACGTGCAGCGCATGTCTCTCTCTCTCTCTGCCTCCCTGGTCCCTCCCAGGGGGTGATTTAGGGAGACAGAGAGGGGAGTCAGTCTCTCCCACCTGTGAGCAGCACACAGGTTTCATGTTTGCTTGTTTGACCTTTTGTTTGTTTGTTTCCCTTCCCTTATCCACGTTTGTTGCTTTAGTTTGGGCTGGTTATCTCCGGTAAGTCTAGTTATCGTTTTTTCTTTATATTTATTCCTTAGGATTTATTTGTTGTTTTTAGGTTAGGGGAAGCTGTTGGGTACGACAGTCCATTGCGTGGCTGGCCCGGCATCTTCCCATCTTTTGATTATTTCAGCCGGGGTCTCCAGTCCTTTTTGGTTTCTTGCTTTAGTTGCTGAACATTGATTTATCTTCAATAAAATCATATTCTTTTTCTCCAAACTTACTTGTGGTGTCCCTTTTATGCTGCAGTCTCCGGTTTCGAGCCTGTTTAGGTTATGTTCAAGAGAACGTAACAATGATAAAGTTTCCTGGACTTTTTTTGTAACTTTTCTCAAGTTCAGCTACAGACAGTTTCTCTTTTAGTTCTTCAGAGGATAAGTTTGCATTTTGCTCTCCATCACATCAAAGTTTAAGTCTTGCTTACATCCCCAACATCATCTTCAGTTTACGAATCACATGGCTCACACGGCCACACCTGAATGCTGCAGTATTTACCTGCAGATCTCGTGGGTCAGCGGCTGCATCAGACTGTGGTGACTGTAGACTTGCAGGTGAAGAGATGGATTGAGCATCTAGAGATGGCAGGTGAAGGTGAGCCATCATCGCTCCCAGACGATCCCGTTCTTTGCTGAGCTGGTAGAGGAAATAATAGGAGGGAGGAGTTTTGGACAATCCGGCATTCAAAACAATAGAAAAACAACAGAAGGGTTTCTGAAATGGAGTGCAGTGAACCACAAAGATCCTCAAAGAACAATTTCCTACAGACATCGGGAGAAGGCTTTGAAAAATAACTGTAAGTAAATACTGTGTGAGACTAGGAGACACTTTTTGGTAAAACAGGATAAAAGAATAAGGTGTTGCAGAAAATATGACTTCATAAAAGAGGATAATATTTATATTTCAAACAAAATATTTACACGAGCAGCTGTCCTGAGTTTTTCTTTATCATCATTAGAGTCATTCCTACCTGAAGTTCAAGCTGTTGCACCACCTGCATCTGGACTCTGCACTGTGCCGTGCTCCTGTCATCCAGAGCGTGCTCACTGCCTAAATGTCTGAAAAACACAAAAGGTCAGTGTAGAAATATTTTTTTAAAATCTGTTGAATTAGTTTGAAACAATGACTCTTGGTATCAACAATAGTTTGTAAGTTGCTGCTTGGTTTAGAAAACAACTTTAAAACATAAAGCATTAATGTATTACTCAGGTCTCCAATAATGTCATCCTAAGGGTCCCAGGTTTTCATGACCAGGAGAATTATTCAGATTAACACATTAGGACAGCGCTGGGCAACCCATGGGCAACATGCAGCACTTATCCTCACTGATTGCAGCCCGCAAGTCAATTTCAAATTTCCCAAAATTTCTGATTTTTGGTTTCATTGCTTTGCATTTTCTCTTGTTTCCTTTTTTAAATATTTTATCAGTCATCTTTATATTCAGTCATGTTTCTTTCTGAATGTAAATCACTTTTAGCTGAAATCAAATTTGTATAAACTGTGCTATATAAATACAATTTGATTGAAAAATTGTAGACGTAAAGATGACAATCCATCTTGTGTTTCAGTCTCATCTGCCTTTATAGTACCATGTACTAAGGCAAAATGAAAGTGTTCAACTGTTCAAAATATTTTGAACAGTCCATCTGGGCAACAGCCCATAGAAAGTATTTGGGAATGGGCAGAACCTTCAACTGCATATCTGGCAGATGATTTGAGATCATTCCATCAATCAGATTCATTATAAACCATATAATGTATTAGGCAGGTGCTACTGCGATGGCTTAAAGTATCAAGCATAAACCACTTTGAAGAACAAACTCTAGCAGACACATGTCTGAAGTGGGGTGAAAATATACTTCATAGAGAAATGCTTTATTTTTCATTTATTAAAGAAATGCTGTCCAGATTTGATAAAACTGCCACTGAAGCTGTTAGCATCTATGCTAAGGCTATGCTATGGATCTGCCTGATTACAGACATTGAATAAGGCTGATCCAGCTGCACTGCAAGGCTAACATATCCTTGTTGTGGGGCAGAAACCTCACAGATTTAAAATAAGTACTTTTCAGGAGTTTTGTAATATTACAGTTGTATTTGTCTGTTTGTCTGTTGTTTGTTAGCAAGATTACATTAAACTACTGGATGGATTTTGCTGAAATTTTCAGGGGATAATGGTAATGGCCCACCTTATAAATGATTAGATTTTGTTGGTAACCAACATTAGGGTACAATCCTTTTTGCTCAATGTGTCAATGTGTCTAACTAATAATGATATCAGCATTCTAGGTGTGGGTTTTCAGGGTCAGAAATTCATATTATGATGGTAACTTTATCATGGAACTACTGCTTATAGATAGAAAAGTAATATGTGAACGATATGTGAGGCTTATGTCTTCGAGTGCTTTCTGATTTGGTGTTGAAAGTTTTCTTCAGTTTGTAACAATTAGATCCTCTGAACGTAAGAACAACATTGATGTGGCCACCACCTAAAATTGCCCATTTCTGTAGAATTTGTCTAGACTTACTTGATAAACTGGTTGATGTTTTCACACAAGCATTCACATCCAGGCCAGTTACACACACCGTAAGTGTAGAGAGCATGTGTGGCAGCAGGACCGGCCTTAACAGCACTGAATGAGGATGAAGGAAAAGAGTTTAAGTATGAACAAAGTTAAAGACTCAGCATCTAGACAACATCTGTAAACTAGAAACAAGTGTTCTGTTTTTCTTCACAGGTAGCAAAGGAAATGACAGAGAGAGGTGTAAGGGAGCAATGAAAAACTATTTACTTTTGATTTGGGACATGTAGTCGTGTAAACTTTTTCTTTTGCTGAACCACTTCAGGCGGCGGCACACAAAGCAAACAAACAAGACAAAATCTACCGTCCCGAGGGGAATTTAAAGTGGAGCCTTGCTGCAAAAGCAAACACCTCCCCACCCGCACATCGAGAAAAAGAAAATGTCTACAGATGACACGTCTTTGATGTTTACAAAAAGGCAGCATCATCTCAGCTCTCACATTAACGGCACAAACAGGCGTATCCTACCATTCTGCACTGTGAGGAGGGGAAGACTGCGGCTGGTCCACCTTCACCTTTGTTGTGACTTTAGCTGACATCGTGTTGTTAGAAGAAGACTCCTGATTGACCTTTGACATGTTTTTCTCTTCAGTTAGTTCACTTGTAAGCTCCTTCCATATCTGCATCATCTCTGCAGGACTGAAACTGCCTACAAAATGAAAAACACAACTCTTTAAAGTAAATAAAAGACAACTAATGCATGCAAGTAAGACAGGAATGCACAATATTAACAGCCCAAAGTCAGTATCTGAAATAAACTGACCCAAATAGTTCATTATTAATACTATCAGCATTCAGTCAATATAAAAGCTGATACATTGGTCATATTTTACCTCACAAAGTAGATAATTAAGTTTCAGGAGGTTTGAGCACAGCTAATTGATTTGTATTGCAAAATAAGGCTTTGTTCAGAAATACTTTTTTAATCCCAAGGGGAAATTTGGTTGTTTCTATTGCTCCTATAGCAGTAGGAATACAGAATGAAATAGAATTTAAATATGCAAACATTACAACATGCAGAATAATTGCAGACATAAATTTCCATGATTAAGAGGGAAAATAGCTGAACAGTAAAAGTGAGACCATGAACAAGGCCAAAGAATTTACATTAACAATACAGTTGTCACTGGCTTTGCTTTCAAAATGAAAACTGCACCAACATTTTCCCAAAGAATTAAGATATCTAATGGTTTGAAGAGCTGCAGAAGAAGCACATTAAAAGTTTAAAACTTTAAAAGTGTGTTTAATGTTAAAATGATGATCAGTGACCTGAAGAGAAGGCGGGAGAAGAGAGGACCGGTCTCTGCATCCTCAGAATTTGCTGCTGCTGTTGCTGAAGCTGGAGGAGCTGCTGAAACATGAGCTGCTGTGCAGGGAGCGAGAGATGGACACAGATATTGTGGCAATTTATAGAAAAGTGAGGAGGCATCTTTGGATGTTTATAATCCATCGTCATGTTTTGTCTAACTTGTACTTAAAATATAAGTACCCCCTTCCCAATAAATAAATAAATGAAAAAAAGACCCTTATACAAACCACTTACATCTTTGACCTTCTTGTTTGGCTGATGCTGAAGCAGCTGCAGGTGAATCTGTTGTTGCTGCTTCTTGTAAAACTCCTTCAGATGTTGCTAGAAAATGTGAAGTCCAAAGTTAATTATTTTCATTATTACAAATTGTTATTTTTTTTTAACTTTTCTTTAACAATTTATATTTTAATCAAGCCATCTAGGGTTGGGTTCTATATATTTTTTAACAAATTAATTCTGTTTTTGTTGACAGAAATTTCAAAAATAATAACCAACCCTGTTTCCCTGACTTACTTTGTCGTTTACTTTGCCCTGGACTCCCAGAGAAAGAGCCCTTTCACATATTTCTCTCCATCAGTTCGACACATTAACAATTTGAAAGTGAGGACATTGTTATAAGACAGAAATAAGATGTTCATGGTTTTTACAATAGGCCTTTTTTTTACACTGATATATTTTAAGACTTGGATAATTTTGTATTAAATACTGATAAGAGATTTCCATACAACTGTTTTGAGAAAATAGCAGAGCTTTAGGTATAAATAGACCAGCAGGCCTACATCTGAACTAATATTGTTCTTATAATTAACAAAACACAGCATGCGCTTTAATTCAAATAATGAAATTCAGTTTAGTTTTGAGAGATATTTGGACCAAATGAAAGAAAATAAAACGTTAAATCATATCTGGGTCATTTGAATGGTTCTTGCTTGACTGGGAAAAAAACATAGATCAAAGTTTTGTGGGAAGAACTTTCTGGATTTTATTTTTAGGCCTCATTGAGCGCAAAACCCCCTTCTTTCAAAATGTGAGAATTCCAATTAATATTAGCCTATATATGATACATATTTTTATCATGACAAGCCATTTTGAAGTTTTTGTATTACTATACTTAAAACTTTAAATGGTATTCACTTGGCAAAAGCAGCCCTTAATTAATTGTATGCAATGACGAGCTACAATGTCAACCATAAAATAATAACATTTTACGAAGATAATCAGGAAGACAGGGCAGCTCTAAGAATGAATATTTAGTAATGCAGGTAAAACATGTTGTTTTTCCTGTTGTGATAGAGACAAAATGGTCGGACTGCAGACACTCTTATTATTATGCCTCAGATGAGTTAGCATTTTTGAATAGGTTATGCTAGCATGGGTAAACATCTCGTTCAACAAAACTAATGACAAAAACACTATAAAAACTATTTTTTCATTGTTTTTCTGAATTTGATAGTTAAATTTCAGATTTCTTAGCCGACAAACTGGCTTAGCCTACTCAACAAATTCTCTTGAGTTTTTCCACTGTAAGCCTCCAAGCTAATCTCTCATAGTAATTCAAGCTAGTTACTGGAATGAACTGCTAACGGCTCCATGAGGTAAACTTTTGACATTTATGTTATATTACGGTATATCACTTGCTTATATTTTTAATAAGGTGATATTTTTTTTACATTGAGGGATCATACAACACAAATAATAATAATAAACACGAAGAAACACGTTATTTGCGCCAGATTTATTTATAAGTTATACACCTAATGCAGTTGACAGAAGAAAAGTTTTAAATTTCTTCACATTTAACTCATTATTTCAGTTTGGATAGTTAGTAGACTACTTTTGTTCTAAGTAAAGTTGCATAAATGTAACTTCAGACAACTAAGCACGCTAACAGGCTGTCTTAGTTTTTGCAATCATATTGGACCACTTCGCATGTAAAAACTAGGTATTATTTCATGTTTTCTGTCAGTCCTTGAGTGGCATAGTTACATAAAAAGGTATAAACTTTGTAATGGATGGACAGCTTTGATAAATGAAAATTAATATGTAGAATTAATACAGAATATATTTTTATATTAAGCTTGAAAACCAAATTAACAAGCTGAATTAAATCTAAACACAGATGCAATTAATTGTAGATGCAATTAACAATTGTTTTTATTGTTATTTATAGTTAACCTATTTTTTCCTTTATGTTACCAGTTAATCAAAATTCAAATAAGACAAATGATTAACATAACTAAGCTGACCACTAGCAGTTATAAAAAGCCACTGTTTTGTTGGTAATTGAAGTTAATGTGCCAAACTTTTCTACTGAAATTCATTAAAATTATAATTAAACACTGACATAACAAATCTTTTGTGATAATTTATTGAAAGAAAAGATAACACAAGTTAATATTTTTATGAAAATGTTTTTTGTTTCAATTATGTTACTTTTTCACATAGTGTCAAAGTGGCTAATGAGACAAAAATGACTTCACGGTGGACTTTTTCATCTTTATTGGTGACTTTTGGGGGGATTTGGAATGGACTGGAGGGCCACTCATGGCCCCTCGGCACCCAGTTGCCCTCTGTTGCTCTACCTTTTTTCTCTCTTTTTTGATATCCATGAACAACTGCTTCATAAACCACCTTGGATGTTTGTTTTGTTTAATGACCACTCATTTATCTGTTATCTTTACCACTTCTCCCTTTCTAGAGCCTATCCCAGCTGACATTGGGCAAGAGGCAGGATAACACCCTGAACCAGTTGGCAGCCAATTGTAGAGCCACATAGAGAGACGAATGACCATTTACTCACTCTCTCATATCTAAGGGCAATTTAGAGTCACCAGTCAACATAATAAGAATGTTTTTGGCTGTAGGAGGAAGCTAGTGCCTGAATAAAACTCATGCATGCACAGGGAGAACATGCAGCTCCACACAGAAAGGCCCTGACTGACATAAGGATTGAACCAACACCCTGCTTGCCATGAGGTAAAACCAAAAACAGCTTTATGAGTCTCGTAATTGAGTGTTGCTTACCTTACTTGACATTGTACTCTTTCAGCTGCAGTGCATTGAATCACATGTATTAACTGTGTGCTGATTACCTGCTGGAGCATGAGTGCTTGTTGTTTCTGTTGGATCAGAGCCTGCAGCTGGTTTGGTGACAGAAGCTGATGCAGATGCTGAGGGCCCATCATGGCCAGGAACATCTTAAAGAAGAAAATAAAAGGCAAAATAGAAAAGGTCCGGAGTCTGCTAAGTTAAGACAAGACACTGTTATGAGACAGGAGGTGAGTGCCCCGTATTAAACAGCAATAAAAGAAGGATAGAAAATCTTTCCAGTCCAATTACAAAATCTGGATTGTGCCATTGACCCTAAATGAGATGGGCAATGGGCTGTCCAGCTAATTAGTAACACAATTACATGCTTGTTGTGACTCCTAATAGAAGTGTATGGGTATTAATGAAGCCAAACACTTTCAGAATAATAACTGATCTGAGACATTACTGATTGCGTGTCATATAACAGAGTAATTATCTTCCTCTTTAGTCTAATAGAGACAACAGTGATTGTAAAGACTGTTCAGAATTTTCCATATAATGCATCATAACACAAACAATAATGAAAATGGCAATAAACCAAGACTGGTGTGATGATTAACAGTTAATGCAATTTTTACATTTAAGATATTATATTTCCTATTATTTCAATTGTAGTGTGATCGTATGTTTACAAAGGCTTCAGTGGAGGTATGTGTCTGTATTGGAGCAATAACGAAGAAGATGAAATGAAAGAAGAGCTCAAAAGGGACCTCAAGTTTGTCATTACTGCTGACAATCCTTTGAGGTAATACCTCCAGTGTTTTTAAGATAAATGAAAAGAAAAGAGAAGGACATAGAGACGGTATGATTAATAATACTGAGACACAGGTATAGCTATTTACATAACCTGTATAAACATGTATTACTTAATGATCACATTTAATTAAGCGCATTTAATCATAACTTTGCTTATTCTAAAAAATATTGATTTCAAGATTTAAAAAGGAAGATGCTTTTCATAGCTGGCATAGCTCAGAATGTTAAAGAACAAGCATTGACTGGAAATGTGTGAAAAATGCTGAAAATATGATAAATGTTGCGCAGTAATAATTTAATCTTGATTATTCAGCTTTCAGATTTGTTTGAGGCATTAAATGTAATTCAAAGTGAAATTCGAGTAACAGTCCAGCTTTTGGTCTCTGAGTTGATTTGATTGAATAGCAGGAAATGTTCAAAAAAACATATTCAATTTAAAAAGCAAAACATTGGACAGTGTTTAAGGCCTCTCAGTTTTTATACCTTTCTATTTATTTTAACTGCATAATTCATCACACAATTTGCAAATAAAAGGTCTCCAGATGTGAAGAGACTTGACCAAATCATGAACAAACTAGTAAAGAAAAATTTCATGAACTAAAATAAGCAGAAAATCTTTGTTTTTGTCTACAAAACTCAAACAAAACAGCTTATAGATTTTGATTAAATATTGACAATATTGTAAGAAAATTTTCCAAAAACCTCATGATTTCTATAAACTTATATATGTACTGTATTTTAGTCTGTTTTAAAAACCCATCGCAGACCAGTGAGAATGAATTCAGCTCCAGTCCTCAAACTTATCTCCATCTTAACGTGGCTTTCATCACATGGAGCTGATTTCATTTTCATGCTTTACAAATTCCTCTCACTATTTGTGGCGTGTGGGTTAGAGGCAACGCTCGGAAAAGAATCACATTTCAGATGTGTTTCTTTTACTATGAGAAAAACCTCTTTCTCATAAAAAAGTTATTTGAAATATTTTCAAGTTTTCGGGTAGGAAATATTGCAAATCACATGCTCTTGTTGTGTTGATAAGACTGAATCACTTTGGTTGCCATTACCACTGTGGCACTTTGAAGTTATCCCTTTCCATTATGTCTGTCTTAAACAAGTTGTGTAACTATGTATCTCGTCTTCAGGCAATTCTTCAGTTTTATTAACGTAAAAAAAAAATCCACATCAATTTTTACAGAGATCTATTTGAATCATAAATGCAGCAGCAACTCTTTACAAATTACAGATGGAAGCCACAGATTTTTTCAAGACCAATTCACAAAAGCCTAAACTTTAAATAGCAGTGAATTTCTTCTTTGTTTTTATACCAAAGTGTGTCTAATTATTCAGGGATCAGATCCACTTAAAGCTTGTCTGAGCAGAAATGTAGCTATCTGCTAATTTGGCTGCTTATTCTGTGCTTCCTCCAAAGTCCTCTTGTGCCCCCCTAGGAAGACCCACCCCTCTTAAATCTACTAATCCATGGCCAATACCAACATGTTCTGTGGTATTTTGTTAAACTTCTGTAGGTTAAGTGCAAAATTTAAAACGTAAATGTAGGAAATATCCCACTTCTAATTCATGTTGCTCTTACTAAAATGTACTGTATGTTGTTCTGGATATCTACGTTTTTAGAAAATCAAAGTAACAAAACAGAATCATATGTTGGCAGCTAGTGATAAACACTCTAAGTTAGCTCCAGGTAGTGATGTCAATGGTTGTACGGTTCTTTCTACATCTTTTACTGATTATTGTTACAATTGAAACCTTTTAATTTGTATCCTGAGACCAGTTTTAGTAGAGGGTCGTAAGTGATTGTAGACCCTTTTGAGGGTGGCTGAAGCACCCCCTAAATTCCATTTTTGTCCCTCTAAAATAATGATAGTATAGGGCCAGTTCCCCACTAGATATTTAATATGACAAAGACAGAGTTTTTAGTTTGAAATTTAAAACATTAAAACACTAAATGATAATGCTGTGTCACGATGCTGTGGAAATAAAGTCCTTTCTCAATGAATGGCAGAAAAATCTGTGTTAAGATTGCTAAAGCTGGTCTTCGATGAGAAATTATGAGTTTCAATGCTCTTTGACTAAACAGAAATGTAATAAAACATTTTTGTGAAATAGCTTGCTAATCTTACTGTAGAGTAAGTAGTTATGATGTAAAATGTTTGAGTGGACAAATCCTGCATCCAAGAGTGTGTTGATGTTACCTTAAAAATTTGTCTCAACAATGCTCCATGCTGAAATACTAAGAAAATGATGTTCTGACAATAATTTAAAGATGAAATATATATGAACCAATAAATACATTTTACAGAGAAAACAGAATAAAAAATCTGAAATGGTGTTAAACTCAAGCTGCAGCTCACTTCTACAGCATTAGTGCTATTGTTTAAAGCCTCCCATGTAATGTTGTATTTCTCAAAGTTGGTGGTTTGAGAGAATCAAACACTTAGAGAGTCAAGTTTGTTTTTATGCCATAATTTTTGTTAAGTCGAGCCCCCAAAAAGTCAGATCCGAAAAAAATCTCCCTGTGGGACACTGAGGGAGAAGTGCTATGATCAAAAAGATGTGGGAGGAAGAACAATGCAACGATTTGACATCACTCAGAGTGCTTACATACTTTTCCCAGCCTGCTCCTCCTTTTATTTGATTTCCTATTTTTTTCTTCTTAACAAAATACATATAAAAGACACTCATGTGGATCCAGTGAGCTTATTTTCCCTTAATATGAAAGGTTGAATTGAAAGCATAAAATCTGAAACAAGAGGTTTGTTGATCTAGTGTTTATTATTGTGTTTATTCACTTTTATTCTCAACAAACGATCATAATATTACCTTAGCCTATTCGCCATTCACTTGCATGCGTTTGGTTGAGGTCTGTAGATCACTTTTCCTCCTCGGCTCCATCTTACAAACTAATACTGAAGAGCAAACACGTCGATGTGTCTACTCCCCTCTCACCTCAGATCTCATATCAAACCACTGTCAACAGACCTGAAGGCCCTGGTCTGGTGTCCTATCAGAGGAGGTCCAACAGGAGGTCCAATATGGAGTCAGTGTGCTGTATTTCCCCTGGTGTTTTATTTTTTTCCTTTAGACCACCTCTATTTCCAGCTTATTATGAGAAAAGAGAAGGAGGAGAACAACAGTACCTGTTTGTAGTGAAGACTCGGCCAGTTTTCAGCACTCACTCCGCTGCAGGAGTCCCCATTAGCCGGTCTTTCTCCTGCCCCGTTCTCTGTGTGACTGAGGAGGCTGCTGGCCGGGGTCTGACGGGCTGCAGGGGGGCTGTGAGGAGACTCGGGCATCCCTGCTCAGGTCCTAAAGACAAGCATTCAGCGCTTAATAAGCAGTGAGATATCAAAACAGCAGGGATAACTAAGAGGAGCAGATGACGTAAATCTCTGAGACCAAACATCAGAAATATTAAGACAGAAAGTCACTCAAATAAAAGATGACGGGAGTGATTGTTGTGGAAAAAGAAAGGAGGGGGGAGGTTTTTTTAAGAAAGAAAGCTAGAACATGGAGGGAAAAGAGTCAAAATTATTAGAAAAGGCTGAAATATATATGCAAAGTTTAAAAATAACAAACTAAAATACATTATGAATCAAGTCAAAGTGTTGAGAATGTTGGTGAAATATATTTGGACTCTAATTTTAACATTTCAGTTTTGTTTCCATAACTGTATTCATTTCACATATGGTCGTTTAGTTTTTTCACTTTATTCTTGAGATTTGAGCTCTTTTCTTAACATATCTGCTATATAATTCTTCACTTATTTTATATTTCTCAGTATTTTTCTCATAGTTTGAACTGCATACTCAACATTTCAACTTGATTCTTGTCACTTTAACTTAATTCCTGAAGAACAACATGATCTTCTTTTCCTTTTTAATGCCTCTTTTATACAGTTTAATACCAAACATACAAAGGAAAGGAGAACAACAAACACACAACTAGAATTAAGTTTACAGATCTTTGTTTACACGTGGCTCTTGGTAATTTCATTTTAGCCAAACAGAAACACAATATATATATATTTTCATACTTAGTTTGTTTAAAAATATCACTAATAAAACTAGGATTTTGGGATTAAAATTTAATTGATAACATTAAAAAACAGGTCTTGCATGTTTTTACACTCAGGTTTTTGCCTTTTTTTTTACATCATAATGCTGGTCATGCATGCATCCAAAAGAAGGCACTTTCATTCATTCAAAGTCAGACTGAAGAGCATGAGATACAGAAATGAGAAAGAAAACATGAGGGAAAGAAGTTACTGCATTATCCACTTAATATAAAATATTTGAAATAAAAAGGCACCAGAGGTGAGTTTGTGACAAAAAGGTAATGTTTAGAAATACAAAGATGAGCATGCCTTTGTAAAGTTTGTCTTTATCATTTATTGTAATCTTTTTGTGGTTCTATGATTTGCTTATCCACGGAGTTGCAGTTTTAAGGTGCTGAGAAAGCTTTAAAAGAACTAGAATGTGACCTCAGGAAAACAAACAAACTCTGAGCACTAAAATAATGTGCTGGTACATTTGAGAGAGTTTACGGGGAAGAACTTTCCTGGAAAAAAGTAGCTCATAAAACTAAATGATAAATACATAAAAGGAGATTATCTTACAGTAGACTAGAAAATAACAAAATGCCTATTAATGTGAGTCTAACTGAAGTATTAATAGCAAAAACATGTAAATAATAGTGGTTTTAATGCATTTATTCTGTAATCTTTAAATTATTTAAAAAGGTTCCTTTATGGTGTTTTAATCATACAGTTTCATTTGAAGGTTTAGAGACACAAATATGATCTTTTAATCAACTTTGTAGAGCGTTTTATTGAATATGAGTTCCATGTTCTTTACCTGGAGGGTGAATAAAAATGATTTAGAAGGATTAAAGACATAAAATTCACTCCAAATCACCCTCAAACAAAAATGTAATGACAACATTCACAAACCAAACAACAGTTACAGCGAGGCAGCACACAGGAGAGTTTGTAAAGGCAACTTTTCTTTCAGCTTCTGCAGTAAAGTAAAACTCAGGAGTATAAAAAAGATCTTCCAAGTAAATAAGAGAGTGAAAAAAACTCTAAATGGTCGAAGCAGGAGGATAATTTGACTGCAATGTTTGTGCTCATTCATTGGTCAAAAAAAGGTTTTTAAAACTAAAAAAGATCACACTAGTAAGCAAGAGAGTGTAAAAAAAAACTCTAAATGGTCAAGGCAGGAGGATGAAGGAATGACTTAAAGAATGAGTGAATATTTATTATGAAAAGGTAAAAAAAAAAAAAAAGAATGTTTGGACAAATAGAAAATCAGCACAATGGAAATTCTGCAGTTTCAGCAAGCAATCCAAAAAACAGAATATAAAGAAACTGTTAAAGTCACAGTTTAACTTCTCATGCATTTCAAAAAGGAGTGGAATGAAGTACATTTTTTAAGTTTGACCTCTTCTCCTTGCAAATTTATGAATAGAATCCAGTCCATGTAGGGTAGGATAATTTGACTGCAATGTTTGTGCTCATTCATCGGTCAAAGAAAGGTTTAAAAGATAAAAAAGACAAATCTTACATGATCTACAGCTCTTTTAAAAGCACATAATAAAACTCTAAATATTTGAGATATTTACTCAATAATATAAGAACACATCAAAATAGATTAATTGTTGTTTTTACATGATATAAAGATTAAGGAAAATTCTGGTCAGGGCAATTTGCACGTAATCAAAACTCAAATAGTTGTCACCGGTGTGCAGCTTAATCTGTCCGTGTATTTACTAGCTCCTTACCAACAGCAATACATTTTGCTTTAAGCAATAATATAACTGTAACAAGAGCTAATGTAGAGCTCAAAAGAATGGTCTGAACTACGTAGTAAAGTAAAATACGTAAAGTATTCGCTCCAATGCACATTACTTATTGGGTCAACAATGCAAACTAGTTTAACATAGAAGCTGAGTGACGAGGTCAAAGATGATAAACTTGTATATTCTCTGCAGCTGAATAACTTCAACAGAATAAAGATATTGATAACAAAGCACAATGACAGCAAGAGGTGTAATGATTAAGCTATAGAGCAAGTACTGTGAATATTGTTTCTCAGAGACAGATCATTAATAGGTTGATAGTGAACATACCTGAATAGTCAGATTCAGAGCAGCCTGGCAGAGTTGATGTCTTGAAGTGATGTGGTTTGGAGTGAGGGTGAGAGGGAGCTGATGGAGTTTGTGTGCTTACCTGAAGGGGAGGAGCCACTCCATATCAGACAATAAATAAAAAAAGGCTGGAAATCAGTAAGTAATTGTCAACAGATCAGCTTCAGATTGTCTATTTAATTTAAGTCTATAAAGTACCTGTACTGACCTTATCCATGCAATCACTGCTGCCTTACTCATGTGAATGTAAATGTGTATTACAGCCACTGGAGAAGAAAATGATGTTGCTGTGCATTAGGAGCCTATTTTAAGTCCAAAAGCTCCTTTGTAGACCTTCCTTTGTTGATATTCATAGACATCCACAATCCAATAAAAACATTAAAAACATAATGCCTGAAAACAAGCATCATTTATCGTCTTTCATGATTAAAACAAAGGGTCCTCTGTGAGAAAAGACAAGTATAGTTTGTCGGTGACTTTATTTAGATATGCGGTAAAGTTTGAACAACAAAAAGGAGCTTTGCTGCGACACAACTGTCAAACTGTTATCAAAGAGCTATTTACAGTCCTGTCTGCACTCTTATTTGAAAAGGGTATCAGTACATCCGTTATAAAAAACAAAAGTGTTTTAATTTTGGATGTTCATAAATGCAGTTGTCCCCTGGAGTGTAGAAGTTTCATTCAGCCTGTCAAAGAAAACCTGAAATTACTTATTTACAGTAAACTTTGTTCTGGACTTTCTGCAAAGTCATCCCAGGATACTCTGTTTTACGTTTTTCTTTTATTTAGTTTTTGGCTTCAGAGCCTCAGTGATCCCCATGTGTGTCTAGTACAAAGGTCTGTGGTGTACTGAAGCTCTGCACAGACATTTATCAACTAATTTGGTTAAGATCTGGAACATAACTTATTTCTTTTATTTATTCTGATGTTATGAGGCTTTTTTCTGTGCCTGCATTTTTCAGTACCTTTTATAGGTCTTACTTTTACATCAGTCTTTGGAGGTACTTCTCTACATTTCATATTGCCTCTTAAAACTAACCTCTTACTATAACTCAATGGGATGCAATAATGAAGAACTCATCATAAGTCTTGAATCGGTTAGATGTAATATTAATCAAATGAAGATTAATTATAGAGCATACATCACAACATATATTAAAAAGAATGGACCCAACTACGGCTGAAAGATTTATCATTTTTGGGTCGAAATCCTGATTTCAGACAGCGTATTCATGTGATTGCCAAAGCTTCAACCTTTGCTGAGCCACTGACTGACCCAGGAGCTGTTTCAGCTATTTCACACAAATTATTACACAATTCAATTTTAGAATGGCTTGCACTCGACTTTGTCCTGTGCTATGTGTAATATAAATATTCAGGACTTGATTTAATGAAATACTACAGACATACTTTCCTTTATTTTCTTGCTTTCCTCAGTGTAATTCTGTTACAGACTGCATCTCCTGTAAACAAATGTGAACAGAACACCAAAATGATGAATATGAAGGTAGGGCCTACTTTATATATTCATTATTAAAATTCTTTAATATAATGTCAGCAAGGAAATATCAAAAATCTTTAAAAGGAGTTATCATCTATGTAGCTGTTAATATGAATATACCGATAATTCAAGCATGTCTTAAAATGGTTGTAATGATGAAGCTGTAGCTATGGTTACTGAGGTAACTTTCTGCCACCTGCTGGATTAGTATTTATCTACCTTTATGTTTTCTTTTTTAAGAAGTGTATTGATAAAGGATGTGTGTGCAGGAACTCAAAGAAAAAAGACAGAGCCCCTGAAAGGCCATTTATTGAACTTTGACGCAGTTTGTTAAATCAAATAATGAAAAGCACAGTCTTCATCCAGACACTGATTTTAAAGCTATATCTTATTATAAACCTTTTTAGTGTTGAGCTTTAACTTTCTCTTCAACATGACCATCTCTCTGGTCTGTTTGCTTAGATATTTCCACTCAGAGTTTAGCTGTTTTTAGAGGGAAGCTCTGTTATTGGCACAACTCAGTTTAAAAAGATCATATTTTTAAATGGTCATTGTGTGGGCTATATGCAGAATGAACAAGTATAACTCATCAGCTCATGAAATATGTATTGATTTAATCCAAACATGCAGACCTGCCTCAACTGAAGTTTGTGTCATTTATTTTATCCTCATTTCAAGCTTTTAAATGTGTTTGAAGAGGACCCACACCAGAGACCACATTTTTTAAATTACAATAATTCAGTTAGATTTTAGGGTTACATGATATTATCAGCAAAATCACAGATATAAGTCTAAAAACTGGAATATCGGTATTAACAGATATCATAATTTCAGCTCAAATCACAGCCATACTTACAGTATATACATATTGTCATAGATATTTACCACATATATTGGCTGTAAAACCCGCAGAATGTATAAATATAGCGCAGTGTTTCAGCCTGTTATTGCTGAATGTTGACGTTTTTTAAACAAAAATGTCTTCAAATAGAGAATAAAATGTTGCTTTCCTTGGTCCACATCAATTTCCTCACAAAAGTGCTCTTATAATGAGAAGAAAAGGTCAGTTTTAAAGGAGATACCTTGTACTCTTGCTAAAAATATCAGTATCTATATCAGCAATGAAAAGTTTGGAAATATCGTTGTATTGGATGTCAGCAAAAATCCAATTTCATGCATCCCTACTAATTTTTCTTTTATTTATCCTTTATAAAAATGTGATGCTGTTTAAAACAGTTTAAATACAAATTTAAAACACAATTAGAAGACTCAGGCAGTCAGTGTTGGTTTATTTCTGATTTTAATTACCATGACAAAGCTCTCACATATTGTCTCACTTGTGCTGGTACATCGTCAGTATAAAACACACATCATGGGATTGTGAAGTAGTTTGACATAAAGAGAATTAAGGCCACGCAAGGATCCAAACAAATAAAAATGATACATCAAATTACATATTTTTTGTTAATGAGATACAGATAAAATAGCTTGCACACAAAATTTGAAAATCTGTAAAGAAACTCGGCAGAAACTTTATCATTCATAAAGTTGATGCTGACAGAGCCTTCTGCTCTTTCAAAAATCTCTGATGCCTCCCCTATGGACCCCAGAAACCAAGGATGAACATTGTCATTCTGGTGTTATTATCACAGTCATAGTAATATTTACATTAACACCTATAATAATAATTAACTGGAGAGGAATGATGTGGATTAATAAAACAGCAAATAGTTGAACTGACATTAAATTTGTTTCAATTGGTCTAAAACTACAAATCTATGTTAAATGATGTCACTGTAGCTTCATTAAACCCCAACATTTCTAATCAATAACCAGAAAGTCAATTTTAGTAAGGAACATACGTCACTCTCTTACCTTAACCCTTTAACTTCCTCATAAAAAATAGCCAGGAGAAATGTCTTTTTTTGACATATTGGGGAACTAATGCAACATTTTTTTACGTTCTCAGTATTTACAAGCCATTAACCTCTGGCAAATGGTTGATTGGGAAGTTTAGAGTTGAAGAAGTGTTTTCATGGTGAAAGTGAAAAGAGATCAAAAGTCAGGTAAAATGTCATTTTTGAAAAATGCTTTTAACTTTATGAATGTCATATTGAATTCATATAAGAATTTCTCTTTGATAAGACAATTTTTTTTTCTTACGTTCAACCCTCACTAAATAGATGGCCTAATCAGGTTCAAGAAGTTTGAAGCATTTTTGAATAAGACACAGTTACTTTAAGTTAGGGCTGGGCAATTAATCGAAAAATAATCCAAATCGACATTTGGACCCTGTAATCAAAGTAATTTATTCATGACGATTATTTAGATAATTTTCCCTGTGTAAGTCATGTGACCGTCTCCATTGTTTGGGCACATTTTGGATTCTGTGCAGAGGACTTTAAGCAGAAAGAAGTGTAGTGTAAATACTGCAGGAAGATCGTGTTGACGACCATTTGGTACCACCACTAATTTGTTCCAGCATAGCATAAGGTGATCAATCATTGATTGTAATCGAGCGAAGACCCTCAGTTAATCATGATCTTGAGATTAGGTAATATTGCCCAGCCTTACTCTAAGTTTGGTCTATCAAGTTTGGTCTACCAAGTGGTTGAGCTGGGAGCTAAAGGGTCAAAAAATACCGGCATCTGTATCAGAAATGATTAGTTTGGAAATATCAGCACATTGGCAAAAATCCGCTATCATGCATCCCTATTCAATTTTTCAATTCAATCCCTTTAAAAATGTAAAACTGATTCATAATTCTCTATATTCTGCAGAGACAAATGAGATGAGAACAGATTTATGATTTGAGCATCCCTGGGTTTGTCGCTATCATACATTTTAGTCTTTTTGTGTCTACCTGGATGGATACAGATCTGGATGTATGTTTGCATATATACAAATATATAAATATTTATATTTATATTTGTATATATGTGTATCTATAAAATAAAGAGTATTTCTTTGGATTGCTCTGTTGTAAAGTGCCTTGAGATAAAACTTGTTATGAACTGGGACTGTACAAATAAAGATTGATTGATTAAGAAATGGTGGGGAAACTTCAGCTAACTGTCAAACTTTTGTACTACAAGGTTTCTCAAAGTCGATGGGAGAAAACTCCTGTATGCTGATTAGATTAAAAATGAAAAAATGGCAGCTTTTTGTGCGATTGACAATGTTTTAGTTTTGGTTCCTTTAAATCTTATTGATCATTAAAGTAATAGAGGCTGTATTGTTTTAAAACAAGTATCAAATATACTGAATGCGGACAACTTTACAAACCCCAGTGGTCAGGGAGCAGAACAGCTTGTGTTGGTTTTGCAGTGAACCTGCCGTCATATGAGAAGCCTGTGAGAAGCGGGTCAGTCATCTCTGGGCAGTGCAGGGGTCTCATGGGTTGGGTGTCATGCCCTCTCACAGCTGTAGTGGTGCTATTTGAGTCTGGCAGCTTCAGTCTGGGGGATTGCACCCAGCCTGTAATAACACTCAAAGGCTGATACTGCATTTGGATCCAGTCCCAGTAACACAGCTGATGTCTCCCTGGTTCCTGCAGAGGGCATCGTGGCTCCACCCAGGCACTAAACCGTCCCAGGTAGGTCTCCATCCAAATCAGGCACCTCTCTGACCTGTCGCATCTCTCCCTCCTCCCTCTGGCCTTCCTGTGCAGCCTGAAGTTCCCCTGCTGGAAGTCTCTCAGATGAGCCTGGTGGATGCCCCAGTAGTGGCCCCGGCCGTCCTCGCAGCGGCTCACCTTCACGAAGCAGTCGTTCACGGATAAGTTGTGCCGCACGCTGTTCCTCCAGCCTGGACCACGACTCCTCAGGTAGGGAAAGTTCTCCTCCATGGCTCTGTAGATGGACGCCAGGTTGAGTTTCTGGGATGGGGAGGACAGGATGACTTTGGCGATCAGTGCGATGTAAGAGAGCGCCGGCCTGGAGAGAAGGTGTGCGTCATTAGGGGAGTTATCTGGAGGGAGCGTTGGGTTAAGGATGCTCTTAATGCCATCTGTGGAAGCCATTTCTTCTTAACTTCCTTTGTCTTCAATTTCCTTTGTTAGATCCTGTGGAGTTTATTTCTCTTCAGTGTGATGGATGCAGATTTAGTTTACTATACCCCAAATCCTGCTGTGAAATGTAAAGCTTCCTGTTCATGTCAACACCCAATTCAACTGACAGCTCAGTCCTTTTATACTGTTCATGTCACTCTCAGGGGGAGTTAAATGCTCCCCTTACTCACACTTAAAATATGTGTTTGTTTGCTCCCTTAGATTAAGAACTAACCACTTTGGCCATTGCTTGAACTGGACATAAAACTTAGTCACAGCTGTGAGATAAGCACAGGAAGTACAGCAACACATTGCATAACTGTAGATTTACTTATATGTGATAAGAACATGACAGAATAGGCTTATGTGAAGTGCAGTTAAAATATTAGATTCAGATTCAAACAACTTTATTTATCTCACAAGGGGCAATTCATTTATAGCTTCCCAGTGTATATGTATTCATACAGTCAGTCAACAACATAAATAAATAAATAATCATCAAGGAAACCTATTTAAGCAAGCATGGGACGGATAGAGATGTTGGACATTATAAGTAGCCTACGTATGTAAATCGTAGAGCAGGATAAGACAAGATAAGATAAAGATAAAAAATAAGAAAAGATAAAGATAAAAACAAATGGGATGAAAAAAAACAAGACAATGTAAAAACTTTAAAAACAGCACGAAAAGCAGATGAGTAAAGAAATAAATAATATCCTCTGGAAATAGTCATTTAAAGTGGGTGCAGTCTGTATTTAGGAGCTTAACAGCAGAGGGAATGAGGGACTTTGAGTAGCGATTAGTTTTCCTTTGGGGCACATTGTAACATCTGCCTGAAGGCATAAGAGAAAATTCATTTGATAGAACATGATCTGGTTGACTAATAATTCTCTTTGCTTTTTGAGCTACTTGTTCCTCTACTTGTTAAACTTTCAGGCTCTCATAGGTATTGCATAGCATTTGTTACAATTCTGCCTACCATCCTTAAATGTCTCTAAATGAACAAATAGATATAACAAATCTCCATTTACAACTCTTCATCCTTATACAGCCATAAAATGTGTACAAAATGTAATAAATTGTCACAATCAGGCAAAACTGAGGAAACATTACTTTACGTTTTTATTATTTGGAAAAGCAAATGATACAGAGCTTCCCTTTAAGGTACAGTTCAGTGAGCACATCTAACTTGTGGTTGATAGAATAATTATTGCTATCCAGGGTTTTTAGTAAATAAAAGAACAATATAAAACGTGGACGGGGGGAGAGCGCTTACTCTGTTTCTACTCACATCAGGGAAAAAAACACATTAAAGTGTGCATGTTTACACATATCTAAACAGGAATGTACATCCTGTAAATGTTTTCATAAAACAGATATAATTCACAAAGACTACAGGTTTGACATATTCTGTCCATTTTGATCAAATCCTGCAAAAAGACCCTTTGACCATTGAAAGCAAATAACTTTTCTAGAGTGTAAATATCCTGTACAATATCGATTCAGTCCTCAATTGTGAGTGCCATTACTTTACTTTTATTACACTTTTGCTTTTACGTTTAGTGACCTTACCGCTAAGACATTAGTGGTCTGAAATATAGTTTACACTGGGCAACTTTGCTCACTATGGGAAAATCATCAACAACAAAATGAAGGGATTAAACAGTATGACATTGTTGTATTGATGAAATCATCCCCCCAGAGCTGGCCCTACCCAATGTGGCGCTCAAGACAAAATTTTATATTATGCCCCCCTCCATCTGCGATTTACATATGCTTACAAAAGAAATCAAATCACATTGATTTTACCACTGTCTTTTATTCATTAGATAACATGCCACCCAATTTACATGCTTGTGAACCAGTCATCTCAGCTCATTTACCTCAAAGATGCAGCGAGGCTGTGACCCTTTCAACCACTGCACTGACAAAAGTCAAGTCAGATATAACACAATGCCAACAATACTGAAATATTCCTTTAATAATGTTTGCCTTTTGTGGTCCATATAAAATGCTTCTGTTATCTGTAATGTCCTTGATTATGGGGAGTAAGATTGATGTGTTGGTACCCACAAACTTTGTGAGGGTACCAACTAATCAAATGCAGGAGACGATTAATAGTTTCTCGAAAGTATGTCTTCAGTGTTTGTTTATTTGAGCACCCTTTTCACACCCTCTTCTTGAGATTTCCATTTAAGTCATGGATTAATAGTTAGTTGAAGACAAAAGGGATTATTTGATAGACTTTTCAACTGCAGCCAAAAAGCAGAGTCTTTTTAGCCTCGGTCCATGTCACATCTGCTGCTCTGTATAAATCAATTCTGTGATTTAAACACGCAAAGGTAATTTTTCTCCTTTTCAAGTTTTGGGAAATGTTTGAGCCAAAACAACAAAAGTTGTATACCTGCAATGATTAATCTCTGGTCACTTTTAATTAGCCTTTAACTCCCAAGGGAGCCATTTGTGCAGTTACACAACACAAAATGTCATGGATATTTTGAGTAGTTGGAATTCTTATGCAGTATTTTGAAAGGCATTGATTCAAGCTGCAGATTACATGGATGGTATGTTCCCCTCCTGAGCATTGACTACTGTACAACAGTTTAAGACCCTTCCTACCTATTTATAGCGTTGGCCCTTGCAACAATGTCATCCGTAACTCGACTCCATCTGTTAAGTCAGAGCACGCTGAATATCAGTTGCCAGAAGCAGAGCAGCTCACTTCCCGCTGAGTCGCTCGCAGGGAGCCCCATGGAGTTTGTGGGACGGCCGAGCCCTTCTGGGGCCTGCAATCTCCTAGGAGTGCCAGGCCTCATCTCTGTGGATGTGGACGATGACGAGGGGGATATAGTGATCGGCATCAGGCCCAAATCTTCCCCTTTACCCCGGAGGAAGAGCTCTCTAAGTGACGAGGACTCGGAGCCGGTGCCGCCTCTGTGTGGCTCCAGGAGAGTGTCATTTGCAGACGCTAAAGGCCTCAACTTGGTGCAAGTGAAGGAGTTTGGCATTTGGGACATACCAATGCTGCCAGAGTTTGACTCCTCTGACAGAAAAGATAAAGACTCAGAGGATTATTTTATATCTCCCCAAACTTTCTCCCTCCCGTTGCCCACAGAGGAGCTGTACTCCAGAGTCCGGGATCAGAAAGTGGAGCTGGAGACCCTTGAGTTACTCCCAGGGACCACGATAGTGAAAGGAGTGATCCGTGTCCTAAACATCTCTTTTGACAAGGCCGTATATGTCAGAACTTCATTGGACTCTTGGTCCAGCCACTTTGACCTCCTGGCTGAGTACATTCCCGACTCCAGCGACGGTGTGATGGACTGCTTCTCTTTTAAAATCACCTTAATTCCTCCATTTGGAGAGCAGGGAGCTGAAGTAGACTTTTGTCTGCGATATGACACTCCGATGGGGACGTTCTGGGCGAACAATAACAACAGGAACTACGTAGTGTCCTGCCACAAGAAAGCTAAAGAGGAGCAAGACAAACCACCAAAGGAAACTTTGAAGAAGAAAAGCTGTCTGAAGATGGTCGGGTGAGAATATTAAGCATTTTACAGAGATCTATTGAAAAGACTCATCATTTCCAACTGTTTAGTTACATCTAACATGGCTAATTTAGAATCTTTGACACTTGCACAGCCATTTTGAGGAGGAAAGGCATACTCATTAATAGTCTTCATTCTGAGAAGATGTTTTTTGTAAAATCTGATGCAGTAGCTACTAGTGAGGGAAAACTTTCAAGAGCAATGTAAATATGTTCTGAAAGCTGTTCTTTGAAAAAAAACTGTAGGCTACATTACAGTTATGGATACTGTTTTTAAGTAACATAAATTCAAGATTTATGTACTTCTTAGATGTAAAAAAAATTGTGAGGATTGCTTTTTAATTAAGTAGAAAAAGTGTTTTTCTAAATGATAAAGTAAGTATTAAAGCAAAAAATAAATCTAAGAGGGGTACTATATGTGTAATTTCTTGAAAAAAAAAAAAAAAAGATGTCCCTTTGAATTATTTAAAGCTGAGTTAATTTTTTAAGTCCAGACAAAAAAAAAATTAATCCAAAAGAGGAAAAAATGGACTTTTTTTAAATGGGATGTGCCGTTAAAATGTGATAGTATTTTGTGTTTAAAGACACAAAAAATATACTGTTATCCTCCTTGTTAGTGGATTGTACACATTTGTGGCACTATTCTCCCTTCTGTATTTTGAAATGATGGAGACAGTGTCTGAATTAATGTAAGTTAGCGTCATAGGACCTTAAAGTATGGGGGTTTAAGTTAAATGAGATATTTTCAAGTAATAGGTAGACAGTAACTTGATCCAATATTGCAACTCGCCTAGGCTTTTAGTGAATGTTTTTTCATTTTTGAATCTAGTATTTACAATTGTATTTTGACTTATAAGTAGCATCAGATAAACTATATAAACCATTTTCTTAAATATACTGTATACAGTACGACAGACACAGAGAGAAGGTCTTACTGATTATTGTTTTATGAATTGACAGTCAGAACTTCTCCATGGCAGAGGACATTTTGGCAATGGAAGATCCAAATCAGGAAAATAAACCAGGTGAATATTTGTTTTGTTGGTTGTTAAATGAACTTGATGGTAAAGCAATTTACTGAAGAAGTGTTATGCTGTGCAACCACAATGTAAATGTTAAATGTTTGTCTCCAGATGTGTCAGTACATGCAGAGGCAGTGGGCCCTCTTACAGCCAAACAAATCCCTGATTGTCAGCCGGAAACAGCCGACGAAGACGATCAGAAAATACTGGTGAGTGAAAATATTTGAAAACCAAGACACAAAACTGACTGCTGAGTTGACTAGAGCATTTTATTGCTTGTATTTTAACAGACTTAGAAGACCATGTCACTAAGTTTGTTCTTACAAAGAACATTACATAATAATACATCTCAACGTCTTTAGCCGATACATTAGATATGTCAGAATATTTTTTCTGTGTAATTACAGAGTAGTAAAAGTAAGTCAGTTAAACTCCTGAAGCAGTAAGGCAGATTTACACAAGAGGGAGGGATATTATTGTGATTATCGTTACTGGTGTGTCTGTGTGGTAGACATAAAAAATAACAGCAGTGCTGTTTTTCAGAAGCTTTTTGACCTCAAGGGTAAAATTGTTTTTTTTATTGCAGTCACACAAGCAGAAAACAGTGGTAAAAAGATGAATCATCAACAGATTATTGTTTTATTCTGCCAACTTAGCTTACTTGGAAAAATTGAACTACAACACAGCTGTTGACAAGCAACCAAATCAATCTGCTGTCACTCCACATCCGTGGTGCAGAACAGATACTAAGAGGCTCTAACGTGTACTCGTAAAGCAGGGCACATGCTATACCATTTCAATTGCCAGTAAAGTTTAGTCTGTCAAATCAGTGGTTTCTTTTTCAAGGCTTAGATACACATATACAGACAGAGCTGTAGATGCTGCTCACACAATCCCACTTAAAAAAAAAAAAAAAATCCCTTTAATGGTCACATTAGAATGACCTCTTTGTCCATGGATGTTGTTTATTATACCTCCATAATAAATACTTTTACAACCTTATAGACATGAAGACCCTCCTGAAAATTATGAGGTGCCACATCTCAAGAATTCACAGGTTTTGTTTTGCAAAACTTACTGTGAGCCTCCTGTAGATGTGCTGCACTGTAGGTTGGCCCAGTGCTGTGCTAATGATGGATTTATGTTTGGTTTGGATATACGCATATGTATAAATGTGAATTTCTGAATCTATAAAATGAATAGTGTGGCTTCAGCCTGCTCAATTGTAAAGTGTCTTAAGATACTTGTTATGAAGCTATTTGGTGCTACACGTATAAGAACTGATTGATAAGTATGTAAACATACATGACTAAACAAAGAAACAAGAAGAGCCTTGAGAGGATATATTTTCCTCCTTTTCCTCTGATAACCAGTGAGATTTGATTGGTGTCTTGTAAAGTGCAGAATTAAACAACTTACATTCAGGTAATTATCTTTTTTTTTCCAAGAGAATGGGATAGAAAAGCCAAATCTTGAGAAAACAACCAAAGTGGACTTTCTTTTCTCAAAAATGTCTGTAAAGTACAATATTAGTAACATTATCCCGTCAGGGCTTGGGTCTATTCTTTAAATGTAGACTTTTTGTCCATTTTTCCCCTTGATATACATGCATAACCAGCCAGTTGAGAACCACTGATCTACATAAATGTAAACTCTTCACTCAAATATCTCAACAGGACTATCTGGTTATTGTTTTTTAGGGAAGCTTAAAGACTCCATTGCTTGTTTATGTGATCTGGGAGGAACAGAAACATTAACATGACCCCCAAGCATTCCCTGACAGAATGTCATATGATCAGATGGCACTGTAACATACTGTTCTTTACACCTACAGGACAACTTGTGCCTTTTATTTCCTGCACACACAAGTGTGTTGTAATGCTGTATGCTGCTTTTGATTTTTGGCTTACATGTTTCTGTACTTTAATAACAATGCATTCAAGAATGATATTTAGTTTGACATTTAACCAGAGAATTTTATGGTGTGGTATGCAGCTTTAAATGTCAGCCTTCTCAGCTTTTTCAAACAGCATACCTGTTGTGTGAGCAAACTAAAATAAATGTATCCCTGTTGTTGATGGACAGACCAAGAGCAGGCGCAACAGCAGCCGAAGAAGTCGAAGGAAGGCTGCACGGATGGCTCGGGTGAGGGACTACTTTGCACAACTAAATGGAGAGGTTGAAGCTGAGAGGGATGAGTCACCACCAGACGTAAACCAGGCAACTCCAGAGGAAAATGTGTCAGAATTTGAGACGTTTTCTGAGGAGGCCAGCATCAAGGAGAGTTTACAGATGCTTTCTGAATCTCTGGAAACATGCAGCAAAACCCTGAATAATGTCCCTCAGGATATGCCACCAGCACAGTACTCCACATCAGACATCCAGACAGAGACATTGGAGAGCATTAATTTGGCTGACCTGGCCAGATTAGCGAGAGGCGAGAGTGCCTCAGATATCCTAGACAAGGCACCATGCTCAAATGATGAGTCGGCTCCTCTAGGGTGCCAAAATACCAACAAGGATATCTCCCCAGCTGAGGACAGTCAGAAAGACACTGTGTGCTGTGAATGTAACAATGACACAGCTGAACCCAAAGTCAGTGCTTTTGCAGCAGTAAGCAGTGAGAACAGTATTTCCCAGACTAACAGCGTCACATTTGGAACTGTGGTCGCTCCGCTGTATCATCAGGTGTTTGGAAAAACAGGAGCTGGCACTCATACCTCAGCTGATCAAGGAGTTCCAGTAAAGGCTGCACCAAATGTCAAGGACTTCACTCACACTGAAGAGAAAGGAAGTGTTTCAACAGAAGCTAGCACTAACATTGACAAATCTCTGAGAAATATGGACAAGACTCTTGAATCATCAAACCAAGAAAGCTTAGATGTTTCTCCAAATAGCCCTTCCATGGATAAAGAGATAAGTTTGAATGTTACACCAAATGACATTCTGATCAATGATCCAGCTTTGCAGGATTTGAATGAGAGGCAGAGCAGCACGAACACATTTCAAGTGCTAAAAGCAGATTCCACAGAGATTTTAGACACAAATGTTTTGGATCTACAAATCTCCACAGACAGAGCAGATCTCCAGGGAGGAACACAGGAAGACAATCTACTCTATGACCTCCAAATCGCAGCAGCAGAAGAAGAAGTCAAATCCATGGAGCTAACATGTACACAAACAACTGAATTAGATCAAATCTGTGTGCAAAGTGCAGCACAAGACTTAACAGCCGAAGGGGAAACCTCAACTTTGTCACTTCAGCCTTCTCAGAGTGAATTCAATTGGATAAATGAAAAGACTGAGCAACAAAGCTGCAGTATCAGTGCAAAAGAGGATAAAGTTAGCACCAAAGCAACCACATTACCAGCTACTGCCACATCAGATGACAGTAAATCACCCGAGGCTTTGGATGAATTAAATCCTCACTGTATTGCTACTTCAGATTCGAAAGGTGCTTCAGAAAGCTCTGATTGCTGTGTGGAAATGTTGGAAGCAAATGATTTAACAACACCGCAGTTATCTCCTGAAACTAATGAGGATTCTAAAATTGAGGAAGAGCAGAGTAAAGAAGTGAAGGAATCACATAAAGAGGAAACAAAAAAACACAAAATCAAGGTGATTAGTCAAGTAGCTGAGTCAGCAATGAGTGACCATGAAATACACAGGGACATGATTGTGGAGCAGGAAGATGAGGCAGGTCTACAAAGAGGAAGACTTGGTTTAGAAAAAGAGGAGCCTTATGACTTAGGGGATTTTTGTTCGGGGTACATCAGTGAAATAAAAAATTGGGAAATGATGGTAGAGGAAGAGGAGATAAACATCCTAACTGCAGAGGAGGAAGGTGAGGGAATCAGTTTGGAAGCTGGGGACATTGAAGCAGTAGAGGAGGACCATGAAGAACAATCAGAGGATGCAGGGACTGAGACAGGAAATTTAGACACAAAAGAGGATACAGGGGAGGAAATGAAGGAAGAATTAATGTGGGAGATAATCGCTGCAAAAGAGAAAAAGGACAAAGCTCAACATGGAGATGTTTTACAGAAGCAAAGGTCCTGTGAGGAAGAAATCTGGGGCCTTGTCGCAGGAAAAGATATGGAAAACAATATTCAAAACACAAAAATAGAGAAGACACAGGGAGAGGAGGAACTAACCCTGGAGGCAGACCTAGAAAAAGACTTTAAAGAGGTTCAGGAGGTCAAAACTGAAGAGAGTAGCATTCAAGGGGGAGAAAAGCCAGGAGCAGTAGAGAAGCCATGCATAGAGCAGGAGCAAGAGGTAGAAATAATAGAGCAAAGCATTAAAGAGGAGACATATAACATTGTTGGTACAACAGGAGATGCAGAGTCAAAAAGTGTGAAAATAGCGGACACAGAAAGTGATTGGGGGTGTTTTGAGGAGAGGTTAGAAAGTACACAGAAAGAGATTGGGGATGATTTATCTGCCTCAGTGAGCAATGTGCTGGAAAACACCACATCTGTAATGGAAAATACAGAAGAATTGGACAACCAAACAGAGGAAGATTTCCAGAGAAACAAGGAGCTCACACAATTCCAATCAAAAGCTGAGAGATATGAGGATGAATCTAATGGTGCAGAGGACGGTTCATGCCTTTTTGTTGATGATCCTGAGGACGACCAAATTGGTCAGAATAGCAATTCATCAGAGTCAGACTCGGACGACGAGGTTGAACTCTACATGCACTGTCTGAGGGCTGTTCACGTTGGAGAGCAGGCCCAGAAGGATAAGAACAAAGAGACAGGATTTGGCTTGGGCAAAAGACCCTCTGTGAACAGAAGCAAATTGATGTCGACACCCATGCCCTCCATCAGCGAGTCTCTGGATGAAGATCAACACGTCAGCTGCCTTCAGGACAGCATTGCAGACATAGAAATAGAGGACTTCCAACCCAGCGTTGCAGCTCTGCCAGAGGCAAGTGAGCAGGAGAGTGTTGACACAAAAGTCTCATGGTGGAGGGAGACATTTTCCTGCCACAATATTGGCAAAGCGTTATTATTTGCCATCTCGTTTGTCATATTTTTAGTTGTGGCCTACCATTATGATTTTATTGCCTGCTTTGGGCTCTACTTGATTTCACTGGTGTGGCTCTGGTTTCAAGGAGAGAGGCAGCCAGTTAAAAACAGGAAAAGAGTAGGCTGAATTAAGATGTTAAAGCTTGTGTATATCTGTTCAAACAAAGACTCTTAAGGTTTTTGAGTAGACTTCAGCTTTGAAGGAATTATTCAGACACAGTATGGTTAGTGCGCTCAGGTCCAGTTGAGAGTGCAGGAACAGATGTTAGGGCTGCAGCGTGAAGGATGTAATGTCCAACATGTTACACAGTATACGCAACAGTTAGATTTCTTAATTTAAATAATAACAAAAAAAATATTTTATATTTGTATATCAAAGTGCCTTAAACCTCATATTATTTTAATGAACAGTTTCCTTAGTTTTTATGATGTCCGCTTGTTCTGGTGTAGCTGTCAAGATTGCAAAAGACCCTTTAATTTTAACCTCAGAAACTCAGAGGAAGGATGGGTACAACTAATAAAGAAATCTTCTGTGCAATATACTTGCTGATCTCAAATAGGCTTGTACAAGATAAGAAGGCTATGACAACTAAATACCCCTGAATCGGGACAGAACTAATGTTCTTGCATGACACCCCAAAATCTACAAGTTTAGAAGTTTTAAATCATCTTCGTAGAGTATTTTTACTCCAATGGATATTTTCATTTGCAGATATTTGAGCAAGGTCACACAGTGTGCTATCATTTACGTGGAAAAATGGTGCATGAAGAAAAAAAGAATAATGGTGGACACTGAAGCAGAGCTTACATGTCACTCATATCAGAATAAAGTCGCTATAATCCCTATGGGAGGATGCTAACTCTCTGTTGTTAAGAGTATGAACCTGTTTTTTATGCTTTACTGTACACACAGCTTTGTGTGGACAAGGGCCGTGGACCATTGTTCACACTTATTACTTTGGTTCACCACTACAGTCTGCATATTTCATGTGTAAATAAGAGTCATCAGTGTGCTGCGTGTGTATTTGTGAAGACTGTGATTTAGTCATGACTAGAATAAATAAATAGAAATGAAAAATTAATCTAAAGTGTTAAATTACTTTGACATTTAATACAAATGCATAAACTTAGACACTCAGCTCCTGCATGGACAGCTAAACACTTTTAGCTTAACTTATTCAAAAATAAAAATGACAGAGGTAACAAATCTGGTCTATGATTTATTCTCTTGAAAGTCTGATTAAGTGGTAGGTCATGCAAACTAACGGCAGTGTTTTTAGCAAAGGAAACAAAAATGCCATCAGCTGTATGTTATGTGAGCAATCTGCAGTCATATCATGAAGCTTTACAAACATCCGAATCCTGACCCAACAGTTTGGATTGTTATTTGTTTTTCCCAAGTGTTGATATCTGACTGAGTTGTGATTAAATACACTTTTCTGTTATCATGACTTATCTGTTTTAAAAATATGTCTGGCATCAAGTGAAAAATGAAAGTATGAATGTGTGCACTGGAACTGTTTGCATGTTTTATATGGATCTTGGCCTTGAAATCAATATTTATACAAGGACAAGAAGCTCTTGGGACAGAACAGAGTTAATATTCTTGAGTGGTTATACTTAAACAGACAAATACGTTTAAAGCCAAAAACAGACGCTATAAGGTTTTGATTTAAAGGTCAATTTTAGTCCTTTTCTACAAATTTGAACTGTCCCAGATATCCTCAGAATGTATTTATGTATGCCAATGAGGTTATGGTTTTGTTAATGCTTGTTGTTTGTCCACCCCTCCATCCATCTTTGAGAAAGACAACAGAAAGCATTGCAAGATGGGGAAGTGCAGCATTTTCACTGGTAACTCAAGAAGTTCTCAACAGATTTTCATAACATTTCAAGGGATTTTTGGTCATGGCACAAAGGAGAAGTGATCTGATTTTGGTGTTGATCAGAACTTTTGAGGCAGATCCAGGAACTGTATTTTCAAGTATTTTTTCACATTGTTGGGGCAGTTTTTTACATTTTACCAATAACTCAGTAGGTTCCTGATAAATATTGATATCAATTTCTGGGAATGTTGCTCATGATTCTAGGAACAAGTGATAAAATTATGGTAGTGGTGCGAATGCAGATGTAGTCCATGGTTTTTAGGGAGTCATTTGTAAAGATAGGGCAGTTTTCCACATTTTCATCTCAACTCAGTCAGTACTCAACAGATTTTAAAGACATTTTATGGTAATGTTGGTCACAGCACAAGGGACAAGCGATTAGATTTTATTGCAATCCAAATCCAATTTTTTTTTGAAAGATTTGCTAACATAAAGAGCTAAGTAGTTTTACACCTACTTATCAGCCGCTCAATATATTCTTGACAGATTGCAGAAAGACTCTCAGCCACTCCACAGATGGTAATGGGTGCTCTCAGAACAGGGCCAAAACATATGAAAACACACTTCACTGGATTTCCAACAAAGACAAATCTAAAGAAACAACTGGAGCCAAAAGAGCTGGTACCTAAAGTGACTCATGTGCTCCATTTGTGTCTTTGGAGTTTCCTTTTTTCTGGAATCCATTGAGCTGTGTTTTGATACATTGGAAATGCCTTGGCAGAGATTAGTGCGAGCCGTCTTGACACTCCATTCATCCGTTCAGATACTGGATTGTGGTATGCTTACAGAACCCTCTGTTTCATCCCTGCACCAAACCGGCTGTTTTTGTGTAAATCCTCATGAGCTGTATCTGACCACAGCCACCTCAAGAAGTGGGTGTTCCTTTGGCTTTCCTGCTCAGAGCTAGACTCCTGGACTTCATAATTTAAACTCTCTGCCCCGCTTTAAATCCAGACTCAAACCCCACCTACTCAGGACTTAATACTCCATTTAACAACAACCTGCCTTTTACATCCCCACATCTGTTATTGCATTTTGATGATTGTTGTTCTTCTATTGTTGATTTTATTTTTGTGTTTTTTTTTTACTTTGCAAAGTGTCCTTGAGTGTCATGAAAGGCACTTTTATGTAAAATGTGTTATCATTTTCATTATTAAGACATGTGCTTTCCGCTGGGGCTGAAGAAACCTTCACTTAGAGAGCCACTCCCATCTGGATGTGGAAGCATACTAAAGGAATATTTTTGAATCTGCTTTTTAAAGACAAACTTTCTGGTCGAGCAAGCAACAGACAGAGAATGGGTAATATTGATGTCAGACCTACTTGCAAACAGGCCTTGAGCAAACATTATTGTAAAAAAAAGCATTAACAAGTGGGTTTGACTTAATAAAGGACCATTAAAACAAGCCAGTGGGGGTCTGCCTAACACAGAAATGCACCCCTGCATGTCTTCCTAGTTTCCATACCCACTCTGTATGTATAACTCACTTTATCCGTGACAGAGTGCATCCTAATGAACGGTAAACTTAAGCCAAATGCATCCACGATTCTGTCATGCTATCTTTAGTATCCGTCCATGACAATAAATCTCCCTGAGCAGAGTACCTTGCTAACAGCTTGTAATGTGTGTTTGAAATAGCTGTCTAGTGTAGCGTCAGAAAAAAAGAGTCACACAGAGCCACTTTTAGCTCTCTTGCAGTCGTGTTGAACTTTGGCTTTAAGCTGGGTTTTTGAGCTGCACACAGCTGCAGTGATTCACTTGCCAGGGAATTTCCAGGCAGTCGTCTCTGAGGATTTCAACTTACTTTTCATAGATGAGAAACTTTAGCAACAAGAAACACATATTGGACTGAATGAGGGTGCAAGTATTTGTGCTGATGTGAACTTTCCAAACACGACAAGTCAACTGAAGTACCCAGGTACTGCGATTAAACGCCAATTATTTGTCTTTTACTTTTAGAAAATTACATGAAACAATATGCTCTTTTGAAGACTGTTAGCAGATCAGATCTGTGGTCATCAGTCAGAAAGGTTGTATAAAGGTTCATTTTGTTAAACTAAATGTTCTTCTTGTTATTTAACCTGAAGTGGTTCGTGCTTCCTTTTCACCAGCACCCAAGAGTGCAGATGTAATAATTTTATCAGCTGCACAGGTGGAGATTATTTTGGTCCTGTATCATCAGAGTATGTCGGCTGAACCCTGCACCTGTTCAACCACACATTCTGATTACAGCTACATCACAGAGCAGACATTTTACTGTCTGTATTTCCACGTAAGCAGATGCCTGGATGGTCTCTTTCTAGGACTTCTGTCACTCGAGGCCATGATGAATAAAATGCAGTGTGAGCAGATGAGTCAACACTTAAAGTCAGTGCAGAATATTGCTAAGAAGCTGCCTTTTTACATGATATATATATATATATATATATGTATATATATATATATATATATATATATATATATATATATATATGTATATATATATATATATATATATATATATATATATATATATATATATATATATATATATGTGTGTGTGTGTATATATATATATATATATATATATAGAGAGAGAGAGAGAGAGAGAGAGAGAGAGAGAGATAGATATATATAACTGCTATGACACACAATAAGTAAAACTACTGTTGATTTGAAAGATGAACTATTTGTGTTATGATGACTTCATTTAATTTAATTTATTTGATTAGGACAGTGCACATCAATCAACAATTTCGTTATACACGTCATTGCAAATATGCCGGAATTAGCACAATAGCTTAATTTCATCCGTTGTCCTAAGGCAGGTGATCAAACAGAAAAAAACAAATTAAAATAACACTTTCCACAAGACAGTAAACAAAAAACAAACAGTTTTAACAAACAAGATCAACACAATGTGTAAACAGCAGATAACTCACAATCTGTCTAAAAACAGGAACAGGATTTCTGATTATTTTTCTGAGAAAACCCCAAGTCTGTTAATATCCAAAGTTCCCCCATCAGCCTCTCGATAAGTATGGATTTATGATTTATTTACACAGAGTCCATTACACTGTCACGGAGCTAAAGCAGGATGGGCTACAGCCACAGTTTAAACAAACAATGATGTTACCATCATGTGCTTCATGTTATTTTTGGAGGAGAGGGGTAGTTATATTCTGGCAGGGGGTTTAAAAGAATTTATATCTGCTGTCTGGAAAATAAATCCCTGAATGAAGCTGCAATTACCCTGCATGACATCAAATTAAACACAATCAGGACTAACTTAGTGCTGACTCACAAGAAACCTGTTTTTAGGTAAGGCTATGCCTGCTTTAACAGCCAACCCTTTAATTATTCCTGACTTTCTAATTTGTTTAACAACTGATAAATGTTAACATAAAATAGTTGAACCTTTTTGAATACACATAGACTCATATCTTTACTGATTGTCCCATTCAGGATCCCAGCAGCTGTATCTAATACCAGCTGGCATTGGACAAGAGTTGGGGTGCCCCCCTGAGCTGATCACCTGTCTGTCACTGGGCTAAAAAGTGTAAAATTAATGCTCACAGTGTCTGGGAATTTAGAGAAAGCCAAACATTTTTTTTGTTTGGTTGTGAGAGGAAGTGAACTGTCATGCCCAGAGAGAGCACGCACATTGGACAGATACTGTAGGTAGTCCACACAGAAAGTTCCTGTCCAACAAGGATTTGAGCCCCCAACCCTCTTGTTAAAGGCAAAAGCTCTAACCAGGGCAGTTTCAGCATTTAAACCAACAATTTATTTAGTCCTCGACAGATTTTGGTGTCATGGCCATGGCACTAAAAACAAGAGATTAGATTTTGTTGGTGATCAGGCTCTGGATCCAGGCATTATTAAGGATTTGTTACCAGTGTAAAATAAGGCAGTTTTCCACATTTTCACCAACAACTGAATAAATTCTCAGCAGATTTTAAAGACATTTTGAGGGAATGTTGACCATGGTATAAGGGACAAGTGTTCATATTTTGGTGGTGAACTGGATCTGCATATTTGAAGGATTTGCTAACAGTGCAAGGCAGGGCAGATTTTATTTTTTAACCATATCTCAATGTGTTCTGGACAATTTTTTTATGGCATTTTCAGAGAATGTTGGTCATGACACAAGCGACAAGAGATTCAATTTTGGTGGAGATCCAAACCCGGATCCAGCATTTTTTTTTTTTAGAAATTTGTCACCATTGTGACATTTTCACCAACTCCCTAAGTTCTCAAAAGATTTTGTATAGATTTTAAGGGAATGTTGGTCATGGCACTTGGGGGAAATGATTAGATTTTGAATCTGATCTGAATCTAGATCCAGGAAAATGATAACATTGTGAGATGGGGTAGTTTTCCATTTTTTGCTACAAGTTCAATACGTTCTTAAAAAGAAGTTACAGGATTTGAATGGTAATTGGACTATAGGTGGGAATCCAGGAATTTTTCAAAGATTTGTCAACGGTGCAAGATAGGGCTGTTTTCAGCATTTTGGACAATACAATAAGTCGTCTGACAATGTTGGAAACTCTTGGTGGAGGCTTCTTCTCTCGGAGCGCTTGGAGCTTTTTTTGTCGACACAGGGTTGTTTGGATGTCCTCATGAGTACTCCAATTTACACAGTATCCCTAAACGCACCACGGCATGCGCTCAGGGGCTCAGCACGCTTCCTGTCTTCTGATTGGACGTTGGACTGTCAGTTCGTCAGTGTGTCTGTCGCAGTCGGCCAATCAGCTCGCGTCTTGTTGGCTGGTCCGCCGGTTCGCCGGTCGGTCGGTCGGTTTGCTGCTGGGGAAAGGGGAAGCCACTGGCGGAGGAGCAGGCAGCATCGGCGGCGCGGTGCTATGGACCTCAGGGACAATAATGTCGAGACAGGGGAGACGGAGCACCACCGCGGGCTGCTCTACATGCCCATCCCTGAAGAAGCACCGTGCAAGAGGGAGCAGGAGAAGCTGTCGGGGGTCGTCAAGAACGTCCACAGAAAACTGCGCAGGAAATACAGAGAGGGTAAGCAACCTCGGTGGGCCCCTCCGTCTCCCTGTGGCCCTGCAGACGGTGAACGAGCTGTAATGTTAGCCCAGAGATATTAAAGTTTCTCATCTCTGTCAACTGAAATCTGAGTGTGAGAGCGTTTCCTAACCGCTGTCGTTAGCCTCAGAGCTAACGGTTCTGTTCGGCTCTGTGTGGAGGCAGCCAACAGACGAGGCCTTTCAAGCTGCACAACAACAACACGAGAGTTTTCAGGATACCACAGACCTTTAAAACACCGTGTGCTACTGTCAGGGCGATTTCAGGGTGACAGGTAATGCCCTGTCAAGCTTCTAATGGGATAATGATTCATACAGGTGCTTAATAATGTTCATACCCCAGGCTTAATAACTCTATTCACCATTCAACAAGAAAGTGAGGATGCACGATATTATCGGTTTGATATCAGTATCAGCATAAAATTAGGTATCGTGTCACCTGTTATTGAAATTTTTACAGATATTTGCAGCTGATTTATTGGCCACACTTTGGCAAATTAGTCAAATGTACTATATTGGTGCACCTTCTCATCACTGTATAGGCACATTTAAAAATCAAGGATTTCATTTTTGCAAGGGTTAAAAGCTGTTTTTTCTTGTTTTACGTCTGTTCTCCACAAAAAATATACTGTAACACTGAAACAAACGAGTCCATTTTTGTTACACACAGAGCTTGAGCTTTTCACCTGAAATTTAGTGTTGTTATCCGTGTTGGCGATAGTGACTAAAATTATCAGCGTATCAGATATCTACAAAAATGAAACAGTGTACATCCATACAAGAAATAATATGCTCGCATGTTATGTTATTTGTAGTAATTCTCATAATTGGGGATGCACAATACTGGAGTTTTGATAATATATGATATGCTGATTTTTTCCAAACCCGTTATCACCAATATCAACGTTTTATGCTATGGAGTTGCTGCCTTAGAGATTACAGTCCATTTATGCAAGAAACAGATGTGAAGCATGAAAAACAACATTTAGTTATTGAATGTAAATCATACTTTTGATTTATAAAGGTGGACCTTGAGTATTGATGTGATAATCCATCAGTGTACAATTATACATTGTAGCAATATCACTGTAAATATGTAGAGTAGTTATGGGCATATTTTATGGTCAAAATATTGATTATACAAGTCTACAAAGAAAGTTCATATCTGCAGATATTCATTATCAACTTTTTGGAAAAAATCTGCTGATACAAGTATTGGCCAGAAATTATTCTTACTATTTATTGATGATTTTAAGTGATTTTTCCCTTTCAGAATAAAATGACATGAATCAAGTTTTGCCAGTATGTTTTCAAAATATACCCCCAAACCAAACCAAACCAAATTTTGCTCTTGAAGGTAGAGTGTGTTTCATAAGATATTGATTATGTAGTTCAAACACAGGTAGGTTTGGCCACATAAACTCTGAAAGCTGATCTTTTTACAGCATATTAACATCAAACTCTCTGATCAATATTTAGTCTAATTTAGAGAATAAACACAAGCCTATAAAAATGCTTGTGCAAAACCTGACAGGATCAACCATCATGAAAACTGTATATTTTCGGTATTTATATTTTCAAACATCAGCCAAGCAAAAAAATCTTGATTTTTAATTATTAAACCTCCTGCAGAAAAAAAATGAATTGATCGATGTATGGTCATGCCTACATTGGTGCAGATATTGAGGCATTTCAAGCCTCAATATTTACGCCCCTGTGAGGCTTCACCTCCACTCTGTACGTCATCACAGAGACAGAATGGGAAGAAGGGTTGACATCCCGTTTGCTCCTCCAGAGAAAAGGATATTAGAAAGGGGGAAGCATGCAGACCCAGTGGGGGATAGGAGCGAGTGACTTACTGTCTTTGTGTAGATGTGGAGCATGCATGTCCTGCTCAGTCACACGCATCTAAAGCCATCATCATGCACGATGGAACTGACACGAATAGTACGTCCAAGAGGGATTAATGAGAATGTCTGGAGGACCATCAGTTTCTCTCTTCGGTGAAGTTAAAGTAAATACTGAGTATGTCATTCAAAAACAGAGCACATAACTACAATTATAGACATGATACATAGTTGGCCTTTTCATTAGAAACATTCCATTCCCATTATCATTATAGCTGTTAATGTAGATATTAGCATGATCTCCATATCCATGATCGATACATCTGTAGTATCTATTTTTTTTACTACCACATAGGCATGAAGTCCCTCTTGAAAATGGGATGTCACATCTCCAGAGGCCTTAAACACATTTATACTTAATGGAGACAAATATGGTTGGGATGCACTTGTGGTCTGAGCATCCATGAGTTCATCACTACCATAAATTCTTATTTTCAGTAAGAATATCATTGGTTACATTCCTATAAAATGATCACCACAACCACTCAGACATGAGGACCCCCCTGAAAACGAGATGTAGCATCTCAAGAGGCTAACCTCTAATAAATCAGACGGCAGGTCTGTGGTTCATGGACCTGTCCCTAACTTTAGTTCTTATTTTAGTCCACTTGTCTCCTCCTACCTCCCTTCCTTTGCCCACACACCCATCACAGCATCATGTGGATTTGCTGTTCATCATGAGACTGGGATCCACATTCAAGATTTCCTGCTGCTTAACAGAAGGTTTTTTCTTGCCGCCATGATGGAGGGATTCATGATTGGCTATATGGATTCATGTTGGGTGTATATATTTGTATATATATATGTGTATTTTTATATGTATATATGTATCTATGCATATATGTATATCCATAAAATGAAGAGCTTTTGCTCTATTGTAAAGTGTCTTGAGATAACACTTGTTATGAATTGGCGCTATACAAATAAAGATTGATTGATTGATTGATTGACATAAGAGTATCAAAGTTTCAGCAGTTTTGTTGACCTTAAGCAACTCTAATGACCTTAATAATAATAATAATCCTAATAACAATGCATCAAATTTCTATAGTGCTTTCAAAAATGATTGAAAGACGCTTCACAGAAGATAACAAAAAAATCTGTTCTTATCTGTCAAGTATCAAGTAAAAACATATATCTGTCTGAACCAGTGTACTCCCAACAGAGACTGTGATAAGTTACTAATCAGAGATACCAGTGCTCTAGTATCAGGTACTTTCCCCAAAAGAACCAACCAATGTAGGTAGTTTCTGACTATAAAAGAAAGTTTGTTTGAGGAGAAGAAGCTGAAGTTTGTTTGTGTGAAGATGACAGGAAGTGTTAGGGAGGGTTGTGAAAGTTAAGATCATCAGAGGGAACAAGTCTTATCTTTGTCAGGGGGTGTGCAGAGGTTACAAAAAAGGCGAGCACTGTTCTTTATCTCATAAATACTTGATAAACAATGTACTGTACCTCTCATTCTCAGAAGATTTTAAGAGGCCTCCTACAAGACCACCTGTGTTTCAGGTGATAGGTTTGATATTTAAAGTTAGATGTGATGGGCTTCCTTGTAATGAGGTTGGATTTCTAATTTTGCAAAATAATGTTAGCTAAAAAAGTCTGATTGTTCAGTCCATTGGGTTTTTCTGTTGCTCAAACATCAGTGACGGGAAAAGGTTATTGTGTGCTTGACTATTTAGTTGGGGGTCACAGGCTGAAAAGTCTGGAAGCCCCTGATCTAGACAGTCCAGTGTAGTGATTAGGGTTGGGAAATGATAAGATTTTATTGATGTCATTGACATTAATGATTCTCTTATTGAGTCTTGTTCATTTTTTGTGTGGGTTAAAGGTGGCCTGTATGGGAATTTTAGGGACAACCATGTCAAACACATTGCATGCCTGATACTCAGTGCTGTAATGCAAAGAGTCTTCCTGCTTTCTTCCATGATTTTTGACTTTGATATAATTTTTGCTAACTGCCTCTGGTGAGAGTGTGAGCTAATGATTTGCAAGGTATATAGAACAAAGAGGATGGAGCTGATAAGCAGAAAAACTAATGACATCAATTCTGTGAGGTAATTTTTATTGATTCTTAACTGGAATTGTTTTTCCCATCCCTAGTATACACAGTTGGATAAAGTATCACATGAACATCTGGGACTTAAAACAATCCTTTTTGGTGTCTCTTTTAAATTTACTGCTAAAAAATAAAGTCCAAACTGATACTTCAGATACAACTTCAGGGAGGACTTTGTTCTGCTTTTTGGATTTGGGGAAGTACATAGAAGCCCAAATGTAACCTGAATAGCAGAAGCAGATGATTCTCCCTGAAGCTGTGATTTCTCAGGAAACTTGAACACCACAGAGCTTCTCTTTAATCTGAACTTTTCACTTTTCATTGATGAATAGATAATCATAATTGGACTGACCTCTGGAATAATTGCTGAAGATAAAACAGCTTAGTCTCAGTTAAGTAAACAAAAACAGTTCATGAATCTGGATTATCAGTGTTAAAATGTGTGCATGTTTTCTTTGGTCAGTCTGGATAAGATCGTGATGTAAAATGGGAAGTTTAGAGAAAAACTATTTTGCAATAACAAGCAAGGGGTCAAGAAGGACATCTGAGTTCCCATCAGAACACTCAACATTTATGCTGCTTAAGAAGACCCTGATAATGTATGAAGGCGTCATTAAGAGTGGACCTGTTCGGGGTGCTGGTTTGGCGAAGTGGTTAGCAACCTGGCACCCCATGTGCTTGCTTCTGCCGGTCCAGGTTCGACTCCTGCCTGTGACCAGTGTGCAGAGTGTCTTCCCCTACTCTCTTACTCCCTTTCACAAGCCTATCCACTGTCTCTCTCCTATCAATAAAGGCACAAAATGCACCAAAAATACATTAAAAAAAGTGGTCCTCTTGATTTAGAAATGCAGACATTTCTAGGATCAACAACCTCAAATGTTTATCCATGCAGAGACTCTCTACAAGGAAATGCAAAGTCTTCCAGGAGTCTGTGAATGAGAGTGTAAAAACATCATGCAGAGCAGGTGGATAATCTTTGTCGGACCTGGCAATATTCCATAGTTATTATCTAACTGTTGTAAAGTAAGAATAGACTGCATGCACATTGCAGGCTACACAAGGGACTGTTTTACTTAAAGAAGCGACCTGCAGATATAAAGTATTAGATTGTGTCTTTACAGGATAATCATGTATACATTAAATTGTTCAGCTCTCAAATTTATAGACAGGACATTGTTCAAGAAAGCTTTATCTAGTCTCATACTTGGAATTATGAGGTTCTTGCTGCATTCACAGCAGTTTTGAGATATTTTGTGTAATTCAATTCATTGTGTTTGTAAGTGGGCCAAGTACAGTATAAAACACAAATGTTCCCATTTGGTGCTTCATACCAGAGTTAGCTCAAGGCGAGTTTACATCTGCAGTCCGTTGGCATTCCCAGAGCCACAAAGTTTAGTACTCAATCCAGAGAAACAGATCAAACTACTTAGCTTTTGAGATTTATAGCAAGGCACAAGACACCAGCCGCCTATTAGCCTGTTAGAATTGGCTACTTTTGCCAGTAGTTGACTTAACTCTTTAATGGACATATACAAATTTTGGAAAATTAATTAATTGCTATTTTCTTGTATATCTATACTGAGAAAAATGTAATATGTGACATTTTAATTTCCATTTACAGTCTGTCTCCCTGGGTATGGTTCCCATTGAAGATACACATATCTACATTTCCACTAATCTTTTCATAGCTTTGTACCAATTTAACAACATTTTATGAATAACTAATTGGCTCATATTTAAAGGTTGTTTAACAAAGTTGCCTAACTTGAAAGTATTGATTCAAATATGCTTCAACTAATGGCTATTCTAAATCTTAAATAAAAAAGCAAGCAAAACTGATCAACAGTTAGAAAACAAGAAAATTCATGTTTGATCAGAGCCCATAATGATTTTTGGAGCTTTATTTTGAAGCTACAGTATGTCTCCTTGGTGTGATACAGTACATCTATTCACAAGACAAAAGTCTGTAGCAACTAGACTTCTCCCTCTTCCCCTCTTTACAGCTTAAGTGCCTGAAAAAAACATAAATTTCACCTCAATAAAGAGCCAATGTGTGAAAGTGTCAGAAGAATTGCATTAAATCTCCTAACAAGTGATTGTTATCCAAGAAAGGGCCACCTGAGCTTTATTGCTGAAATGCACAGATTGGTGTGTTCTAAAACTGTTTCTATCTTGTCTTCGAGATGTGGTGCTTTACATTTATTTACATTTATTCCCTTGATGTATATAATTTGCTATCCAACTTTTTGATTTCCCAATTTCTACGCGGGACAATAATCTTAATGTACCCCTTGAACATGATGTAATCCCCAGGTCCATCCTCTGAGTTCCAAATTAATGCAGCGCACCAATGTTCTACTTCTGTGCGCATGATTATCTGCTGAAGCTTGTAAAAAATGCTTCTGGTGTTCATGTTTTTTGGAGTGGGAGACAATGACAGTCTGAAAGTGCTGACTTGATAACATGCACAAGTAAATGACAATCACTTCTGCCACCACACAAATCAAAATGCACCCAGTGTGAAATTACCCTGAGGGGTAAATAAAGGGGTGCCATCTATCAGATGTGTATTTTAGCAAATATGGATGCACAATTTCATTGGTTTGATATAGTTATCAGCTGATATCAGCCTAAAAAGTTAAGTATCGTATTTGCTGCTTATGGAAATTTTTGCAGATATTGACAGCCCATATGTCAACCACACGTATCCGCCATACATGGAATGAAATATTGGCAAAATTACTGAAATTTACAATATTCATGCACCTTCTCATCACTGGGTACATTTAAAAATCAAGTGTTTCATTCTTCCAAGATTTAAAAGCTGTTTTACATCTGTAAATATACTGTAACACTGAAAAACACAAGTCAATTTTTGTTACATACAGAGCTTGTGCTCTTGAACAGAAATATCTGTATCTGCGATAATGAATTAAAAAATATCTGCATATTGGATATCAGCAATAACCCAATATAGTGCATCCTTAATGCTGAGGACAGCAACTTGACTAAAGACCTTCTAGACCAGAGGACCGACCTTTGTCGGCCTGAAAGCAACCCAAAAATAAAGGAGCATTATGGAGGGCTTGTTTTTTAAATGAGAGTTTGAGCAAAATAAATGTGTATAGTTCACCTTAAAATAATAAATATATAATATATATATAAATATATAAATAAATAAATAAATAAAGTACTATGCGTTTAGCAGGCTACTAATGATACTATATGTTAACCTTTTAATTTGAATGGTTCCTCACAATAATTATTATAGATTACTAGTAGAAAATAGGAGAGCATTGTACTTACATGCATCTTAATAATTCAATTTTAAATTTGAAAAAAAAAAAACACGCAGTAAGGGCTCTGGTCGGCACCAGCGATTCGAGAAAATAGACCATTTCAAAATGTGATGCATGTGTTACATTTGTTAATTTTTGTATCCGTCAAAGTGTGACTTAATAGCAAGACAAGAGATATTTATTTCAAGCTGTATTGTGCCATTTAAGAATACTTTGATTTTATTCCAAATTTAGTTTAAGGTTTATAAAATTTAGGAACCTTTACAGATCCTTTTTTTCTTCCAACAAGATGCTAAAGGTTTGTAATTAATATCTGCTGGATTATATCAAAGAGACATGCTGAACCAAGTGTTCTGAGTCATTTTGATAACGAAGGCATTTTTTAAAGATTCATTTTGGGTGTTTGTGATTTTTATGATGACCACACAGAGGAAAAATAAGTACCCCTGCTCTAGACCTCCTAGCCCAATAATTCAACTTAAAAAAAAATTAAACGTCAATAAATTCCCAAAGAAAAGTAGGTAGAACCTGAAGGGCAAAATGGTTTGATAATTATTTTTAATGTTGTTTTGTTGGACATGCAAAAAAAGATAAAAATGTATCCCCCACTCAGTCTATAACCCTGGTTTAAAATAATCTCAGAGAAAGTCATTTACTGAATAAGTTCTCTTTAGCTTGATGAAATTGAGACCCGGAGAGACTAGTTTGTTGTTTTGCAGACAGAAACAGCCCAGAGAAGTTGAAAAGACCTCATGATTGGTTAATAAGTAAAGCATGATCTGGTAGGCTTGGCATTGAATCACAGCGGTCATGCCTCCAGAGCGCTGCTGTTTACCACCACTCCTGTTGTTGTGCTTTCATTTCTGTAAAATCTGATAAAGAGTTTTTCCCTTGTGGTCATGGGATTTCTCCTTCAGCAGCGTGTTTGCCTTTGCCACGGGCTATAAACTCCTCAGCAGCCGTGAAGGTCTGCTGAAGGGAGTTTTGCTGGTGATTAATATAATAGAGCAACAGTTCCTCTAGTGTGCTGAGAGAGACGGATAAACATGTAGTCAGTGCTGCAGTAAATGTGGCCTGAGCACTTTGAGCTGGTTCCATCAGAGGATCAGAGGAGTGCTGTCCAAAGTTAGCAAGTAAGTGATTGTTTTCTTTCTGCTGTGGATAGAAACCCTCTCAATAGATGAGGCAGGGAGCTCGAGCTGACTTTATCAACCTAGGTTGATTCTTTTGTTTGTCAGAGTTGTCATTTGCAACCTCTGTGATGACTTTGTTCTGTATTTATGCTCTTACTTTATTATTTTTTTCTTTTTTTGTTCTCAGTGGGCGACTTCGACAAGATTTGGCGTGAGCACTGCGAGGATGAGCAGACGTTGAGCGAGTATGCGCTCGCCATGAAGAATCTGGCAGACAACCACTGGACCAGAAATTGTGAAGGGGAGGGACGCATCGAATGGTGTCGCAGGTGAGTCTTTTAGTTTGAGCTGTGCAATATGGACCAGAAATCATGATTGAATACTTTTTAACTAAACAGAAATACACAATAGACAGTATACGTCAATGAAGAAATAACCAATGACAATCACAGAGTTGTAATATTGTTTGCAAAAAATTGATTATTTTAAAACTATCTAGATCAACAGCTCTGCTGTGTCACCTATCATACTATGAATTAGGGATGGGCGATATGTTAAAAATATCATATCACGACTTTTTAAAAATAAAATCATGATCATGAGTTTATCACGATTCTTTTTTACATTGGTTTTTCTAGACTAATTCCCATGTATGACCATTTTCCCTATGTTTGACATATAAAACATGCAAAACCCTAAAAGAAAAATAATGACAATTTAAGCCAAAGAAACTTTCTGAACAGGTTTTAAATAGTGCAGTTTTGTAAAAAAAAATTTTTTTTAAAAGTGCAATAAATGTAAACATAAAAGATAATGAACAACAATAAAGTGACCTTTTGTAACATAAAAACTAAATACACCAATTAGCTTATTGAAAAGTGTCAAATATAAATGCAAACTTAAGTAACTGGTTATCTCTTACAGTGCAACAATTTAGAACAAATGTTATCTAACTGCAATATCTAGCTTTTATCTCCTTTTCACGCTACATAACCAAACAGGAGATCCCACCATGCACTACACGTAATGTGCTACAATTGGTTGACGATAGTCAGGTGCACGTCACGGTCTCTGCGCCCACACAGACGATCTGACGATTTTTCTGCTTTATGAGATCATCCCCCCATTATAATCCTTAACGATTTAATATCCTCATATCGCACACCACTACTATGAATACTAACTTCTGCTGTGTATTTTTGATGTTGTGTCCCTCTAAATGTGTTTTACGTTTGGCTCATCTTATTACTGATTGTAGTAATTCCTTTGCAAATGTATTTGTCACCATGTAAAAGGACTGTTTTAAAGGTTGGCCATGCGTTCACGTATTTTGTTGGCTATTTACTTTGAGATTTTATTTTTATCAGTCCCAAAGAGAATCTAATTTAATCAGTCAATGTTTATAATTATAAATTGTCTGAATGGTTTCTACAATAAGATCCAGGATGATTTGTATTGGGTATTTGACTGATTGACAGATTTTTATGTCTATTATAATGACGGAAAAGCAGTTTGATTCCCCAAAATTCTTTGTCTATCACCTGGCTGTCTGAATCTGAACCTGCTCCTGATCCTGATGATGACAGCAGTTAAATCCCATGAATGTGTGAAACAGTCCATCAGCCAATCACAGCCTTTAGCATGATCAATCAATCAAACTTTATTTATATAGCACTTTTCCTACAACATATGTAACTCAAATGATGTATCATACCTGGCATGAAGAAGTCAACCTCACCTTCCCTCGAGGATAAAAACCTGCTCTCTGCTACCTTAGAGTTGTTCTGAAAACATATTGGAATCATCCCTGAGCCGTGTCTCCTATTAAACTGGTATTAAGACTCCCTTTAAGGACTTAAACAATGTTTGTGAATAAATTCTCTGCTTTTTTAACTCAACATCATAAACTTTTATCAGTATGAACAATATTGTCTCTGAAGAACTCCCCAGCTCGACTTTTAATGTCTGTAAACTTCTGTCTACATTATTTTCAGACCTCGTGACATTAAAGCCACTCTCAACAGATAGAGGTAGCTTTTGTCTCTTTCAGCAAGGTTTAAGTTTTTCCCGACCCTCTTCTCCACAGTGTATGTCAAGAATATTTCTTGGATGGCGGCATGAAAAGAATGTTAGAAAAGGATGAGAAAAGTGCCGCTCTTGCCATGGGTCTGACTGCAGCGTCTGTAAGTGCCCAACAGCACAGTAACATTCCCAGGTAAGCTGCATCAGGCACTTTTTCTGCCATACATACTGCATACATCATATTATCTATCTCCTATATCCAAACTGTATTATTTTACAAACGTTCTGCACTGTGAACTAATATCAACCATTCTGTAGGCAGCTCTATCCTCTCTGTTTCCTCCTTTGTTATTATGAGGATGCCATTGTAGTTTTACGCTGCCACACTATAATAATAATGATAATAAATCTTTATTGCAGACACAGGTCCATATAAAAAAAAATACAAACAAACAAGACAGACATAAAAATAGGCAGTAATATATAAAAAAGAAGCAGAAATACATAAGGTACAGGATACAGAACTGTACGTATTAGAGTTTATATAACCTATTACACCAATGTCACCTCAGCTTGGAGGTAAATCCATAGCAGCTATTCTTTGGGTTGACTGAAGCTTCTATTATGTTGTTCTCAGAATGGTCAAGTCGACACATAAAGCTGAACATCATCTTTCTTAAAAGAGCCTCACATGTTGGGACCTGATTGGACACAAATAACTGGCTGGCCCTATGCCACCATGGGACTTGAAGCAGAAGCCGCAGTGCATCATTGTAGGCTACTTTGAACCGCTGCATACACAGTGTCTTGAAGTTAGACCACAACTGAGCAGCGTATAGTGGGGTAATGTAGGCCCTGAAAAGTGAGCACTTAACAGAGACAGAATACATAGAAAAGTTCCTAATCAGCATGTTCGCCTGAGCATATAATTTACAACGCTGTCTATAGATGTCTTTGTCATCCATCCAGTCATTAGACAAAACATGACCAAGATATTTAATGTCCTCACACACATCAAGAGGGCTGTCTGACAGATAAAAGGTTGGATACCTTGACTTCCTGTCTCCAGTGCTTCTTACTGTCATAATGCGACTTTTCTTAGGATTGTGTTTTATATCCTGATCTATGCCGTATTGAGAGCACACCTTCAGCATCTGTTGCAGCCTGACAGAGTATGGGCTAATTAGGACCAAGTCATCTGCATACATAAGGTGATTAACAATAGTGCTGCCCACACAGCAGCCTGTATTGGACCCATTCAGTTGATAGGATAGGTCATCCATATAGACATTGAATAAAATAGGAGACAGCATACCTCCTTGCCCGACCCCATTACACACACAAAACGGTGCACTATGACAGTCCCGTCTGCCTTAAAGAGGCACCGATACAGTCTATACTGTGATGGAAAACTGAGCAGGTGGTACCCAAACCACGCAGCGCCGACAACAAAGAGCTGCTCCTGGTAAAAAAAAGACTTTTAAGAGCATATAGGGTTTTTTCAAGAAAAAAGCAGGAAAATGCTATC